>JAZDUH010000451.1:23735000-24350000 GCA_036419115.1 Scarus forsteni | reverse complement strand
CAGCTGATCACAGGGTCATATAGACAGACAACCATTCACACTCACACATAATGGCAATTTAGAGTCATCAGTTAATCAACAGACCACGTAGAGTCCTTGCTGCACCACCATTCCAGTAGGTTGTTTACCCCTGTGCTTAAATCTTTCTGAGTTGAAGTGACTTTTTGTTCTGAAGCTTTGGTATTTGAGCTTGACACCGCAAAAGTGGGGGTCAAGATAGCTTGACATCTTCACTGTTACCCTGCCCTTAAGACTCAGCACAGCATGGCACCACATAGAGCATTCAATAGGCCTCACACACCTCTCAGCACGATATTCCCTTAATGGTTCATATCAGGGCAGCCTCGCCTCAGTCAGTGCCAGACTTATCTTGGCTAACTCAAGCGGGAGTCCAGGAACTCTTTAGAAAAGTGATTTAAGAAGAATCCTCCTTGATACAGGAGGTATTTCTACCTAATCAGCATGCTGGAGCTTAAAACTGGCACGGGTCAAACCGAGCTTATGATTTTGGAAAGTTTTATATATTTTTTTTAATCTCAAGGCAAACCAACTCATTAAATGATAGCTGGAGCCTTTTACTCTGCATCAGATTGAGTCATCAAACAGTTATATTTTCATACCTTTCAAGCTACGTTCAGCTTTTCCTCATGTCTTGTGCTGCCCAATTTTATTGTGTTTTTTTTAAGAGGGTTTGGAATAGGTGAGGTTTTATTCTGACGGGCCTGTCAAATCAACATATTTTCTTTCTAGATGGAGCCAAATATGTCATTTCTGTGAGTGTTTCCAACACATTTGACATTAATTTGACAGCATAGCTGAAGGTGGAGAGGTATAGCTGTGGGTAACTATAAAAGGAAATATTTCTGGGGGTGATGGAGATGAGGTAAACACATACCTCGGGCAGAGCCTAGACTCCTATGAATAGTTAATTAATACCATCTGAATGCTTTATATGCCCTAGCGACTGCTAAGCTTAGAGTCCCCTGTGGACTCAGCCATAGCCCCGGGCAACAATCAAACCAATTAACCCCAGGCTGAAGGAGGTGGAGGTAGAGCTTGATAATACAGTGGACCGTGCTTCTACTGATCTTTTTACCTCAGATGGAGAGAGGTTAGGTCCAGGGCTTTGTGTAGAGGTGTACTTTTCAACACGGAGGTCAGGTCTGCTACATGCAAGGCCTCTCTGTGAGGGCATGCTAATAGCAGCCAAACATTAGCCTCTTAGCCTCAACAGAGGGGTTTGGATCGCTCTCAGAGGGAAGGAACGCCAGAGTTTGTTTTTTTCCTTTTTGTTTCTCATCCTTATTATTATTTCTAGTCTGAGTCATTCCTGGTTCATGAGATCCATGGAGGGAAAAAAGTCGATCATTGTCGATCTTCCACTGACTTCCACGACCAAGCCGCACAGCCTTCATCTATCTTCCTGTTGATCATAACAGTATACATAACAGTAGATAAACAGCTCTCTGTGCCAACAACATAAAGGCCTCTCTATGTTCATGCTAATTTATAAAGCCTTTCCATTTACGGTCTCTTTTAATAAACATATACTATGATTGTTTGGTACGGGTAAAAAAAAAAAATCTCTTTAGACCTTGAGGATATCTGCAAAGGCTTTTTCGCCATGAGGGTGCCGATATTTATTATCCACACACACACACATCCACACACACACACGCAGGCTCCCGCTCAGTTACTGTAGAACAACCGTCATCCTGGCAGCAGAATAGCTCACATTTGCAGGGCATCTCTCGTTTCCACTGTAGACCGTCCAACGCAAATACAAAGAACAACTGTCACATTCAAACTGGAGCTGAAAATGACTGGCTGGGTTTCGATTCATCTTGTCTGTCCGGGTCTCTCTTTTTCATTTGCTGCCATGAAAAGTTGGAACTGTATGAGAACCCCGCGCTAGAGGGAGAAGATCAAGTGTGTAAGGATTTAACAGATGGAATTGAGACTAAATGAAGCGCTAATGCATGGATGGTATGAATCCACTGTGCATTTTTTAGCGGGGACACGATGAGACGCTTTACCGCTCAAGGTGGAAGTTTGCAGTTGATATAATTTCAGCAAAAAGTTAAAGAAAGTCTTTAAATTGTGTTGAAAATATATTTCCATTTCACTTTAAAATTATTTGCAGCTTGTTCATATAAACCATCACATTAATTGTGGGGATCTTTATAAAGGAGATAGTGTATGTTGTAAGTTCTCAGTTTATATGTGACGAGAAACTTCTATTTAATAATCTTTTACTTTCCAGACTGAGGAGAATCGCAATCTAATTTATGACCTAGTTCACTGTATTTACAGTTGAACAAATTAAAGTGTATTCAGACCACTAGTGAAAATAGGATACAAATTTTCAAGACAAGTAAAAGGGGGGTTACTTTGATCATGTTTTAGTAAAGTACATGTAAAAGTGGCTCTCAACAAATCTACTAAAGTAAAAACTGTTATTTTAAATGTACTCAAAGCTACCTATTGAGTAATCTGAGTACACCATCATGTGTCATTTAACAAGAACAACTGCTGTACTGTGATTAGTAAACCATTTATTAGTTTCAGTATATAGAAGAGTTGTATTCATTGTAAGGTTCTTTAAATTAATTGTATGTTGTTTTTATCTGATCCTCATGTTTCCCACACAAATATTTGGGATGGAGCTTTTCGTTTTAAGGCTCCTTAACTTTGTAACTCATTGCAGGTTGACATTAAAATGGGAAGATTTCTGGGTGATTTGAAAAGTAAACTTAAGACCCACCTTTTTAATCTGTCTTTTAATTTGATTTGATTCAGTAGAGTTAGTTATCTATTAATTTTGTTTTTATGCAAGTTTCATTTTGGCTTCAGTTATTTTTTAAAATGTTTTATCAAACATTCGCAATTTTATTTGTTTTTATTTACACATTTATTCTTTTTATACATCTATACATTTTATTATACATTTGATTAGTATCATTGTACTTATAGTCAATGCTACTTGTTTAATTTTCTTCCCACCAGTTCTAGTCTACAGCAGTTTATCTCTGTTTTTATTTTCTGTCTGTTATTTCTTTGTTAAGCACATTCTTACAGTATGCATGAGAAGAGCTTTATACATGAAGTTGAGTTGAGTATAGGATTTCACCTTCTCCATACTTATAGCATCAATTGGTGCTTGACACAGCTCATTCCACAAACCCTGTCAATAAGTCCTGCCATTGTTTTGTTGTCAGTTAAATCTCATTGGGCCAGGGTAGCAAGCCCAGTGCAGTAGAACGTATGCAGAGTTGCTGACAATATGGCACAGAGCAGATTGACCAAAGATTTTCCTTAGAGCTGACCTGTCAACTCGACAGAGTGTACAGGGCCCACATTGAGAAGAGAGCCAAACAGAGGCAGGAGCCCCAACATGGCTTCTAGACTGAATGGTATTACCAAGTACCTAGTACAGTTGTATACAAAAGTTTTTTGACATCCCGTGTGTTTGTCATATATTGCTTTAAAGAATCGATTTTGAGTCTTCAAGAGTGATTTCCTTTGCAAAAACACTAAACAAATCACAAAAAATCTGTCAAAACTCAAAATTAATTGATTCCTAGAAACCTTGAGTTTTGTGTCTTTTAGTACCACTGATCAGCTAATGAGTAAGGTCATGCTTTCTATAGAAGACACAATTTTTGTTGTTGTGCTTTGTGTCTATATAAAGCCAACATGTTTGAAGTTCTTCAGAGAAAAAAATGGCTACAACAACAAGGAACCGAATGCAGGAAATGTGCTTGAGGATCCTCAACCAGGAAGGGTACAGCTGCCACTTTCGCTGTTGGGTACACAGCTCTTGTGCAGAAATACAACTAAACCAACAGCTTGGAAGACAAACCAAGATCTGGATGTCCAAGAGTTCTTCAGCAAGAAATGGCCACATCCTGCCGCATGTGCAGGGAAAGCTGCTGAATGACATCACCTGAGCTTCAGCAGCAGTCGTCAAACCAAACTGGTGTCCAGTGATCTACGAGACAGACTCCTATAAATGGCTAAAGGTCTTGCAAGGCTGTCAAGAAGCCCCGGTCAATGAGAGGCAGAGGTCAGACTGGTGTCATTGGGCCCAAGCACAAAACTGAACAGTCAGGAACCAGAAGTAGTTTCTATGGGGACATGAGTCCAGTTTCCAGCTTAATCCTCCTCCCTCCAGGAAGAAGGCTGGACAAGCATTATCTCCAGAAAATACAGTAGCTACCTTCAAGCATGATAGAGGCAGTTTCATGGTTTGGAGATGTATGAGTGCTGCTGGTGTTGGTCATCTCTCTGTCTGTGATGGCACATTTAACTCAAAGGATTGTGGCATTCTTGAAACTCAGGTTATTCTCTTCTGCGTGTCTACTTTTTCATTGGATGTTCCATTAAGATAATGCCCCTCACCACACATCCAGAGCAAATACAACTTTGCTGCAGGAGCACAACATCCAGGTCATTGAGTGGCATGTCTGTTTCAAAGCATAAACCAAAGACTTTGGAAGAATTAAAGGAAGTAATTCAGGAAAGAAGGTACAAGGTTACCCCTCAACTGTGTAAAACTCTTGAGGAGAACATGCCAGTCAGGATAAGGGCTCTACTGTGAGCTATTGGCACAAATACTAAATATTACTCTCATTTTCTGCTTAGTTTTGTACCCATTGTTTATTTGTTGACTTTGATACCAGAAATATTGAGAACCAACATGTGAGAACTATTAATGATTTTGCTTTTGTTATTTATTCTTGTTAAATATAAATAAAAAAATAATTTGCATGTATATCGTTATGATTTTATCGATACCGATACTTACTGATACTCTTATCGATACTACAACACGTAATTTTGTGTAAAAAATAAAGACTTTACAAGATATTAAAAGATTCTACCTTTTTTTATTACCACAAGGTAATAATAAAGCTTCAACAGAATAGAAATAATGCATGACAAATGCTTCTCAGAGGCAAAAAGAAAGCTAAGGAGATGGGAAATTTTCGAATGTAAAATATTGAGTGTAGTAGCACATCAGGGCGCCTGGAGCAGTGGACTGTTTTATCCAACAGAGGGCGCTGTGAGCGCAGCTTGACCATCAGTCACATCCGGTGCTCTCTTGACCTCAGTAAACAAAGAGTTTCCGCTCCGAGCGGGCATTCATAGCTCTGACTCATCTGAGGAGAGCTGTGCCGTTGGCTTTTCATCCAAGTTATTCGAGTGCAGCGGTGCTTCGTCAAGAGTTTAACCCAGTGTGACTGTGTTGTTTTTGGCAGGGTTTTTACCGAAGGGGTGGATAATAGAGTCTCTGTCTCTGTCGGTGCTGCAGTCTTTAATGTTAGCCGGGCTGCTAACTCTACTCGTGTTGCTATAGCAATCAAACAGCCCGCACTCCTTTAGCTTTATACTAAAGGTGTGCTCCAAGTGTTTGGTGATGTTGCTAGTATTTCCCTCCTTGGACGCAACTTCTCTCTGACAAAGATTGCATCGGGCCGAGTTTTCATTAACTTTGCTAAAGTGAGCTCAAACCTTTGAGCGCTTATCCCTGACCGACACGCTTGAGTCGGACGGCGGTAGTGTCATATCTACGTGACAGTTAAAGAGACGTTTAAGTACCAATAACGGTACCGTTTTTCCTTAACGGTGTTCGGGTACCGACCCAATTGGGGACCGGTACATGAAAGTACTGGTCCACGGTATACATCCCTATTTGTTTGTGCCTGTCTGTTGCAGCCTTGCCTGAAATACAAAATAGACTTTTTTTTAGCCTTAAGATGAGCCTCAAAGTGAATTGAGTAACAGCAATTAAGGTAAAAAATGGGCTCTTTGAATCTATTGACTTGTAACAGGCCCAGTGAAGAGCACTAATTGAAGCCTGGACAGGGATGAAAACAAGGATTTTTGAACATAAGTGATTATGTTTGTTTTCTTGCAATGATCGAAATCAATCCAAATTGATTTTGGATCAATTTGGGTCATATGGGTTCTAGAAGTTGTCAAATTATGTTAGCCTGACCTTTCACACAGTGGTCACTGCATTCATTCATCTTTAATGTTGGGACTTGATAGTAGTTTTCTAAATTTGACCATCAGCACAGCTTTAAATAACACAACACATAGGCCGAAGTAACCTCCAAATCTCATTTGGAGTTCCATGCAGTTACATGATGTCGTCTGAAGCAACCTGTCAGTCGAGCTTTTTATTCAAATTCTTTCATATAGTACTCAGGTACTATTTAAAATATGGCAAAAGACAGATCTTCTAACAGCACTTGTTCATGTAAATATAAAGATTTACAAACTATCCAAAAAGCTCATACACCCATTTAAATCTTTCTTGTTCAAGTACACTTGATTAAATAAAAACACTAGTCAGCACTGATAGATACATAGATAGAACAATTGATTGATAGACTGGTAGGTAGATAGATAGATAGATAGATAGATAGATAGATAGATAGATAGATAGATAGATAGATAGATAGATAGATAGATAGGTTTTAAGGTGGAAGGTAGGTTAAAGACAGCAGTTTACAAAGTATGTGCAGAATTAGAGCCAAAATATTAGTTCATTTGTTAATAGAAAATACTGAGAGCAGATATATTTGGTTATGGTTTTCCAGTGCTGTGACTTTGAAAAACCACCTTATGTACTACCACTTCCCTGAAACGTAGAAAATTACACTGTTTGCACTACACTCCAATCATTTTTTAAGTTACTCTGAAAACATTCCTACCAGGCTCCATGCAGCGTTCACAAGAAAAGCGAGATCTTAAAAACAAACCCTTATTTGGATGCTCCTGCTGCTTCTTACTGTGGCAGCCTTGAGAAATATTGTCGTTTTGTTCCACTGATGCTCGCCGCGCCGCAGTGCTGCATTTTAAACTGTTGAGTCAGATTTCATTTACCAGCTCTTTCATCTGTTTTAACTCAGCGAGGCGAGGTATCGCGCTGAGTGCGTCTGTGCGCCTGTGTGTGTGATTTAGGGCCGAGGATATGTGTATAAACGTGCTGAATTTGGTACGGGCCTGCCTGTGCTGCTGTGGTGTTTGTGCTGGTTTTGTTTGTGTATATGCACCCTGTCGCCTGTGTGTGTGTGTAAGTAAAGGTGTGTGTGCGGCACCCCGACCCAGAGCTATTATGTGGAGACAGCAGGTATAATATCTGCAAACCTTCGCCGCTGCGCTGGATAAGTAATGGCCTCAAGACGTCACCTTTATCTGCAGCCACACTCCTGCAGCTGGGGCTGTGTATTCCCTGCCTCACGCTCCCTCCATGATACACAGGTGTGCCATTTTCTGTGTGTGCGTATGCGCTGTTGATCCTCCAACACAACCCCCTTCCCCCTTATGTATTTGCCACACACAAAAGTGGTCATGAGGAAGGCAGATAGGAGCGAGACTGACACATTCATTTCCTTAACGGCCGAGGATGTGGTGGCAGCGGCAACACCTTTTAAGCAGCTTTAGCTATATATCCCCTACAGACACTGGGTGAGCGTGGAGCAGGACGCCACTGGGAGCATCCCATCATGCCCTGCAAGCGTAGAGAGGGAGGCCATGGTGGGGACTGATAGCAGGAGAGGGAAGAGGAGGGTGAAACTTTGACAGAGGCAGAAAGATGCAGGAGAAGAGACAGGATGACGTGTGGGACAGATAGTGAGAAAAAATGAAACAAGACAGAGAGAGAGAGAGGTGAAACAAAGGAAGAGTTGGATGGGGAGTGAGTGAGCTTTGTGGTCTCAGGCTCCATGGGAGGTTCAGCCCAATCATTTATAAAAGGTAAATGCTGTCAGGACGCAGGGCGTTTAAAGGCGCGGCACTGCAGGTGTGATTTATGCTCTCAGTACGAGGCTATAAATCACTCTGCCTTTGTTTCCACAGGCTGCTGCTGCTGCTGCTGCCGCTACTGCCGCCGCGTCAAAACATAACCATCCCTGCCTCATCTACAGTGCACACACATCCGAGCACACACATTGACGGTGTTAGAGACGGAGTAGAGGAGCACGATGATGGAAATGGATGGTCTGAAGAGGAGTGAGGAGAAAAGGGGTGAGTGGTCGGAGTCTATGATGAGATGTGTCGAGTTATGGGGGTGTGATCATGCTCAAACGCACACAATCATACAGTCATCAGTGCAGAAATAAAAGAATGTACTCCGACACAGAAGTCATGTTTCTCCATTGCTGTAATTCTGTAATTCAGTGTAAGAAAATGTCAAAAAGTCTGGAAGTATGACTCCAATAAATCAGCCAGAGCAAAGTCTGTTAGGATGTCTAGAGGCAATGTTCTGTTCTGTTCTGCTCTGTGGACTCGAGCAATATGTACTTGAAGTTCTCTCACTCCACAAACTTTTTCTTTTCAAAACCACAATTTTTATGTTTTCACTTTTTCTAACTCCAGTGTAGTGGAAGAAGTAGAAAATCTGTCTTACTTGTCTCTGGCCACCAGCTTGTTTTATTGAGCATATGTTCGATATAGATCAATATGGTCTCAGTATTTTAAGTGTTTATTCAAATCCTGATATAATCTTATAACTGCATAGAGTCGTGCAGGGATGTCATATTCTTGTAGGCTGAGTTAGCATCAAGCTGGTTATCTCGACTAAAGTGTGTGGAATTTGTCAACGTATTCTTGGATCTTTGATTAAGTCTGTAGCAAGCATGAAATTCTAAAGCTTGGATGAAATTATCCATCAGGATATTCTTGGACCTACCTTTCATGATTTTTAAGGCTTCAATGTAAACACAGCAAGAGCGAATTGCTGTTATTAAGCTGATGTGGAACTACAAATGGTGGTTTGATGGAAAAGTAGCAACTACATTTTCAGCTTATGTCATCTTGCAACCTGGAGTTCAAAGATTTTTTCGTAGTAGAAAGACCGGCTATAGGTGGTCCTTGTGGCTGTGGGTATTGGGGGTGGGAGAAAAATCGATTCACATAAGTATCCAGATTTTTTGTTTGATGATTTGGGATTTTTTGTTTTTGAATCAATTTTTTTGTTCAAAAATCTTTTTTTTTCCATATTTAAGTGCTTCATTTTAATCTGTGTTAATAAGCCACTTATGAATGCAATCCAGACTATTGAAGAGAGAGTTAAAACAGCTGGTTAAAATATATTGCTGAATAATTCCTATAAACGGACTCACATGAGATGTGTTATTTTCCTGACATAGTCTGTAGGCATCATCATTGTTCATCTTTTTCACTGGTGTGAAAAAAAGCTAACTAAAGATTGCAAAAATCGGCAGTATTTTAGAATTGCAATTTAAATCGAATTAGCATCTAAAAAATCGTAAAAAATTGAATCGGGAGAAAAGCATATCGTCCCAGCCCTAGTGGCTATGGTGAATATAATTTTATTTTGAAAAATATGAAAAGCTGGGGCGCTGGCTTGGCGGAGTGGTGAGCAACCAGGCACATCCCATGTATATTCTTCTGTCAGCCCGGGTTTGAATCCAGCCTATGACCAGTTTGCAAAATGTCCTCCCCTACACTCTCACTCTCTTTCACAAGCCTACTTGTCCACTGTCTCTCTCTCCTATCAATAAAGGCAAAACACACCCACAAAATGATCTATAAAAAGAATATATATATTAAATGCTTACATTACAATGTCAAAATATGTGAACATTACTTCTTCCAAGTTTGAGTCTGATAACGTGATGCAGAGCAAAGTTAGAGAGGTTTTACTACAGCCAATTTTGTAGTCCCTGTTAACAGTTCATTAGCGTCTGTCCTTTGGTGGACAGAGGCAGGGGAATATCCATTTAACTTTTTTGTGATTTGTTTGAAGCTCATATATATGTATGAAACCTCACATCTAGCACTTGGAGCTATACTGATATCACTATTAGCCTAGACAGTTACTGAGCAAAAAAGAAATTGTTCGCTAATCGCGGTTATCTGGATCACCACCAAAATCTTATGATGTATAAGTTGGGCCAGTACTATTATCCCCCCTGACAATTTCAGCTAAATCTGTCCAGTAGTTTTTGTCTAGTCTTGTGAACAAGCAAACACGTGCCAGCAAAAGAATAACCTCCTTCGTGGAGGTTAAAAAGAGCACAGGGAAATATGGTGGTCCATTCATCTAATCTCCCCTGGACTCTGGAACAGACATCGAAACTGCATCTTGTCTGTTTGTGGATGTCTTCTTTATTCTTCTGCACATACCAACATCACTTAGACCTCAAGTACAAAATGGTTGACCAATGGTGGTCTGTCGTTATGTCTTTTCATACCATGTGATGCCTCCGTATGCCCCTCATCCCCTCCTAAAGAGACACTCTCCCCTATTCACCTAATGGGCACATTACCACATAATGATTCCTACATTCCCACAAGGGCCTTTCTATCTTAAAATACAATTCCTACAATGGTTTGTGAATCATTTTCACCATTACAGTGCTATCATAGTTACACAGTTTTCCCTCTGGTGGGTAACAGAGCAATTCTCAGTCTCGAGTTGACCTGGTCACAAGCAGTTGTGTATGCCGGTCTGACTGTCGAGGACATTGGCGGTATTGAAATGATGTGTGTGGGAGGGAATGGCACTTCAGCAAGGTCACAAGTCCTGCTTATGACCGTCACATTGTCAGCATTCTTCAGCAAGCGAGGATAAAGACCTTTGTCCTGCTCAAAACACCCACTGCCTTAATGGAGTATGAAATGGGTTCAACTCTGATGCTTACAGTCGAGCAGCGAAAGAGGAAAAAAGGTGAATAACATTGTTGAGACTGTGTGAGAAAAAAACATCTTTATCAAGGACTCTGAGTGGAAATTTCCACCCTCTCATGCCAGATTAAAGACGGAGTCATCAGTGGAGGTGGAGGTTTATCATTGACTCGTCTCTTCACCATGAGTCAATCAGCTTCTGTGTGCTTGGATGACTTTCATCAGTGTCTCAAGAACAAGTCGTGACTATATTCCAGCCTTTGTAAGATACAACAATAACAAGCAAGAGTTAATACAAAAGAAGATGAATGGAATGGTTAGGTCCCTTATTCAAACAGTAACTGTGCTCACATGAAGTTGTATAAAAGAAAAGCCCCATTTCTCTTTTTTAGTATTGCACAGTTGTTTTTAAAAAGAGTGGAAATAGCATATTCAGTTATCTTAAACTTATTGATCTTATTGGTTTTAAATACATATAGCTTCTATATAGCTGCAAAGAAAAATCTAAAGAAATGTTTTTTGAATTGAAAAGATAACTCTTTCTCTCAAACAAGCCCGTACTAATTCTTTTTGTTGTTCTTGTAAATAAAATTAAAGAGGAAGTTCCTCATCTAACAGGGCTGTCAAAGCATAACTGAGAACTGTAACCTAAAGACTTGGTACAAGTTTTATTGTTGCATCCCTAGAAGTACTTTTCTTCAATACTGGTTGTACACAGAATTTGCCCAGAGATTCTAGAAGATATTAAATCTGAGGGGTGTAAGAAAACATTGATTTAACAAACTTCATAATTCTTTGTTGCACTGTACTGTATCAGTATTTTGTTGTGTGTATCATTTGGGGGTGTAACGGTACATGTATCCGTACCGAACCGCTCGAAATGGACGTTCGGTTCGGTACAGTGCTGTACTTGAATGAGTACAGTAAGTTTAGGTTAGCCGCTGCGCGACTTAATATTCACGGGGGTACTGGTCTATGATTGGTGTGGTAAGGGAAGGCTTTTTAATATTCATGAGGAAAGTGGTCTGTGATTCGTGCTCTTGGATCACAAAGTTGTTGATCTGCATAAGCAGCACATGGCTACTTGAATATTCATGAACACGTCAGTGCAAGTTAGCATGCTAAAGGCTATACGCCTTTAGCATGCTCACAGCGGTGAAGACGTAAAGCTGATGGAGGGATAAAAAACAAAAGAGAAGCACAAAACTACCAACAAACAGAGGACAACACTTAACTTTTAATGAACCGCAATACCCATTTTTCATGGCTGGATGTTTAAGTTTAAGGTGAACAGCGGGTGCAGCTGAATTCATCGGCTTATGAAGATCATAAGATTGTCAGTGGGTGAGCAACAGTTCATTTAATATACAGAGTTTTGTGTTGGTGTTTTGTGTGGAGGATATGTGGCTCTGAGCTGCTAATCAGAGTTTATAAGCTATGGGCTAACTGTGAGTTTACTGAAGCTACTGGTTGCTTAATGTGTGAAATTAAACCAAAGACAGATAAGAAACAGATTGTCATGCTGAATGATCTTTTCTGTCCAACTTGCAAGCAAATAGACATAAATGACTTTTCCAGTCATTTTGGAGTTGTGTGTGTGTGTTATCTGTGTTCACAGACGGGCTGTAGAGACAAGATGGTCAGCTCAGACTTAGGCTGGATTTGGTTTGTTATGGTCTTGAACTCTGGTGAATTTTCTACTGAAATAAGAGGCTTTTGTTACTTATTTATTTTATTTAACTTATTAGAATTACCAAGCAGCACATTGACTTTATTTTGTTTTTCAGTTTGTATAATGACAAATTTTTGGTTTAATAAATGTGCTAAACAAACAACAGGTTTTGCGTTGTTCCCATACTGTACCGAAAATGTACCGAACCGTGACCCCAAAAACCAAAGTATGTACCGAACCGTGATTTTTGTGTACTGTTACACCCCTAGTATCATTGTCTTACTGGTTAAATCTGGAACAGTTTTTGTACTGTCAGCAGCAAAAACTGTACAGAGAAATGAACACTATCAGAGTAAATAGTAACACTTCTTAAGTGTTTGAATCCAAACCACAACGTATTGCTTTCAGTCTTTTTGGAGATTTGGCACTATAATTCTCATTGTGTGTAATTGTTGACTGTTTTTGGTGTCATAATCCAAATTTTCTAACAAAAACAGTCTGACTTTTGATCAACATTTTTTGTTGTTTCAGGAATACACTTTCTCAGAGTGCAATTTTAACTAAGTAAGTGTTAACACTGTAACGTGTAAACGCTGCTGTATTTATTTACTGCATATTACTGAGCAAAATTTGCTTAAAGAAAGATGCAAAGTTTGGTCAGAGAACATACTATTTTATGAAAACAAGATTGCACTGCACTTTTCACGACTTAAAGGAGACATATCAAGCTTGTTTATCCTTTTCACTATGTCAGACTAGGATGCCTGTAAAGCATTTCTGCCCTCAGTACAAGTCATTTAGTTCCTTGATTGCCCCACAATAGCGTTCTCAAAAATTTTAGGCCACTATCAAGCTCTCGTTGAAACACTCAGATCTCAGGCTGACCTACAGTAACCTCGCAAAATCACAGCCCTTTGTGCTCTGATTGGTCAGTTCTATCGGGGGTAGAGCCAGCCTGTCCTTCTTCTTCTACTGTATTTTCCGGCAGGCTCAAAGCAGCAACCGCGTATTGAGTCCCCCGACAGGCCAGAGCTGGTAATGAGAGAGTGTGAGCTAGGGAACTATATACTGCTGCTTGGTGGATGTGTTCCTGACTGATGGTTGTGGGGCTAACGGACATCACAGAGGAGGAAGTGTTTTATCAGATTATTCCAATAAAAAGAAAGGTACCTCGTGTCGTCACAACGATTTAAATCTCGCGGTCATCTCGCAATGACCTATTTTCAGAGGCATCAAATTTTTTTCAAATTTATTATATTATATGTAAGTATTAAATCATGCATCAGCATGATATGTCTCCTTTAAGCTCGCAACATCTTTGTTGCTTGTCTGGTAATGGAAGATGGGCCGGATAATTAACTCTTTCAGTGTCACTTACAGGTTTAGAAATAGAGTGAAAAGTTCAGATCTTATAGTGAAACCTATGTTTCACTGGATTTCACTGGTTTAAATACAGAAACCTATATTTGATTTACTAAAACATCATTTTAACACTTGTTTTTGACACCAACTCTTTTCTTACTGACAGCAAATTTTCTGGGATTTGACCCTATCAGAGTATAACTCTTCCCACTTTGCTTTGTAAATCAGCCCCTGCCCTCCAGTCACCGGATCATAGAAGGAATTCAACCATTTAATTGTTAAATTTAGTATTTCTTCTGTCTCAGGAACAGACAATAGATTTAAACTCATTTTCTAAGTGACAATAATACAAACTGCATTTTCTGCACATAACTTATAGGTTCTTAATACTATGGATGCCCAATATAAATACAACATATAGAATACATATATTAAGGGAAAAAAAAACATTTTTGTAAGAAACTGATTTGAAACAAACAAGAAAAAATTGTATTATTTTTTAAAATCATTATATTGTTTAAACCTGTAAATCTAGGGGTGATAAGGAGAATTATTATGGTACAACTACGTTTGAGGTAAATAAAGCTGAAATACATTATATAAATGGCCAGTATATACTGCTGATACATTAACTGTATATATAGACACATTTATTCATAGCTTAAAATGCTGATGAATTTTCACCATAACATTTGTGTTGATAATATGGTGCAATACTTTTGAAATATTTACAGAAATAGTTAATTAGTAAAAAGAAAATTATATATGCCCTGCTTAAAGTATCAACCCATATGGAAAGACACCTCCAGCATACCTCCACAATGTTTCCAGATGGACCAGTCTACATGTAACTTGCTCTTTTGTCATCATGGCTAAAACTATCATAGTCATGCGCATTCATACAAAATCATAACAATTAGGCAGTGAGGCCATCTCTCAAACTTAAATATTGAACAACTTTACTTGTTTTCTTTCCTTTTCTTGTGAGATGTTGATGAAATTAAGAAAACAAAGATACTAGATATTTTTAGGGAATTGCAGATACTATTTTAATACCCCAAGATTTGAACCATGCACAGCAAATTTAGAAGAACAGTCTGAACATAAGGCCCTTGTTGTACAGTATGCATCACTTAAATGCATATCTGTTGAATACTTTGAATGCATCTCTTTCTCAGTCTATAGTTTGAGGACACAGAGTGAAAAGAAGCTTATATTGTCTCAGCAAGGGTTAAACCAAAGAAAACCTGTATCTTTAAGATGTATCTTCACCTCACATGGATGGATAAATCATATAAATTGGTTAAAGGAACAAAATCATAGCTTTCCTGGTCACTTCTACCTCTTTCCAGTTCAGTTTCCATGAAAGCAGAGACACTGCACTACCACAGAAATGATTCAGAAACACTCCTTTGGAAGCAACATTTGGTCGTCACACATAATCAATCCTCTCACCAAAACCATATTTCATCCTGTACGCATCACCCTCAACACAAACCCAATTGTATTCCAGAAAGCGGTCAACAATGCTCTCCACTCAATACATAACACAGGCGTATAAATCACCTCAGAGAAGGTTTTCTGTCTCTCCTGGCTGCGAGTGGTGGGGGGAGGAAAATGGAGCTGTAACACGCGGCGAACACGTACAAGCTGACCTGAATGGCTGCTGGTATTCTGATTTCCCTCAGGAGCTCCTCTCTGGCCTGTGCCGCTGTTTTAGATTCCAGAGGGAGGCCATTAATGCTCAGCCTGTCGACCTGATCCATATGTATGGCTGCCTGCTCCGTTCTGTTCAGCTCCTGCCTACCTGAACGTCTTAAGGCCTGTCTGAGCCCAAATTGGTTCTTCGTAGAGTGAAGATAGAAATAAGAATCGCACATGGTGGCACACAAAAGATGAGCAGAGCTGGCTTTGCGAGGTGATTATTCAGACCGTGTGTCTGGATGTCTAGCAGCAGCTAATGGGCTCTATTTACAGACTGAGGAGCAAGGGCCAATTCTTGTCCTTTAACGAGTGAACCGATTGGTTTGTGTTTCTGGTACATGACCGATTACTTCATTGTAGACTGTTCAACTGCAGACTGTTCATGACTTTGTTTCAGAGTTGGTCTGAAACTTTGGATAATCAAACCAAAATGACTCATTATTAATATCAGTGTTGTTTGAATTTGACCAAAATTACATTCATTAGCTGCCTGCTTGTATGAGGTTGGAGCTTCTTTTTCTTTTACAACCCTAAGTCTTTGTGGCATAGATTCAATGATGTGCTGGAAATGTTCCTCAGAGATTTGGTCCCAAAAGGGGCTCTACTTTGAGAAATTGCTTCTGTGGGGGCCACCAAAATACAGCCAACTCATTGTTATGCTTATGAAACCAGTTTAAGATTATTCAAGTTTTGTCCCTTGGCATGGTTTCCTACTGGCACTGGCCATCAGAAGCTGGTACTCTGGCCACGGTTACATGGTGTTTTTAATCCAGAAATAAGTATTCAGAATGAAATAATCAGAATAATGATCAGAATTAAAGTATTCTAGTTCAGGTTTATATAAATATAGTTATTCTGAACTGAGGTTTACATGGAAAACATGTTTATTCACCTTTGTTCCATTCTGCATAAGGTCTGGGGGTTGGGAAGGGTTCTGATTGGACAGTGGGCGGACGTGATGCATTTACATTTAATGGAAGAAATCAAACTCCAGCATCTCTGGAACCTCGTCCAGTCCGAATGCTCCAACCTTATAAAAGTCCACATTTTTATGCTTACATCCATCCACTCTTTTCATTATTTCCACATCTTCTAAGGCTCTAATTAAATAAATCCAACGAGTTCAACATTTACATCGGGTGGCCATCCTGTTCCTGTGAGTGCAGATTATGTGCGCATCGGGACAAGGGAATGAGCATGCGCAGAACAGCCAGAATTAATTTAAATGAAATGAACGTACACACGACTGAGGAATAATTCAGTCTGGTTTTAAAGTCAGAATAAACAAGCCACCTACAGTTAAGTTTAATTCGAAATGGTCATTTTCTTTTGGAATTAGGTGTTTACAAGGTCATTTTTAATCTTTTTAAAGAGGATTTAAGTTTTATTCTGAATTGAAGCTCTCATGTAAATGTAGCCACTGTGGTCATTAGAGAATGGACATGGTCAATACTCGTTTAGGATGTGGCATTTAAACAATACATTGTTGGTGTTAAGGGCCACAAAGTGTGCCAAGAGAATGTCCCCTATTCCCAGGGCTGGGAAATATGGACCAAATGTATATCTATTTTAATCTGAATATTGATATTCAATATATATCACAATGTATTCCTCCATAAAGAAATCATTTTAAAACAAAACCAATCCTTGAAACTCTAACCAAACCATCTCCATATCATCAAGAGTTTTTTTTTTCTTGACTAATTCTTCTTTCGAGGGGTCACCCCGGTGTTAGCCACCTCCATGCTGGAAACTGTCGGTATGAGTGAGGGGAGGCTTTTTAGTTTCTTGTAAGTTTCGATTTCACTGACAGAGAGGGAGGCAGGGTAGGACAAAGAGCAACACAGTGTCAAAAGAAGCTGGCTGTGGATTATTTTTAGAAAACACAAATAATATTGATATGTTCAATATTCTTTTACCCCATATCCCTTAAAAGTATTGATAAACTGTATCTTAAAAACTCAGCTTTTCTTCCAGCCCCATGCGTACCACCACCACCGGCCTGAACCATTTATACAAGCCAAGATGGATCAGTCGTTTGTGTTTAAGTCCAGACTCATCACACCAGGCAGCATTTTTCAGTCCTCTATTGCCCATCTATCTTTGGTCACCTTCAGTCTCCTGTTCTTCGCTGACAGTGCTGGCACTCAGTGTGGTCATCTGCTGTTGTTGCCTCCTTTGCATCAACAAGGCATTTTTCTCCCAGATAACTGCAGTTCACCGGGTATGTTCTCTTTTTTTGCACCATCCTCTGTAAACCCTGAAGATGTCTGTGAAAATCCCAGTAGATTAATGGTTTCTGAGATCTCCCCTGTTCAGATGCTGAGTTTGTTGTGACCATGCCTATATGCATTGAGCTGCAGTCATGTGTGTGTGATTAGCTGCTATGTCAATGAGCAGTTGAATGGGTGTACAGTGGACACACATCACAATGTGTTTACTTAATATTCTGTCCATCCCTTGAAGTTATGCCATATAAACACAAGTTACTGAACGTATGTGTAGCTTTTTCTTCTTTCTTACTGGGATGGATGAAGACTTTGCAGCAGCAGCCTTTTATTTATTTTAGTGTATTTCATTTGAGACAAGCTCAATATGCTTTTTATTGGCAATCAACACGTAAATCAGACACGCGTGTTCTATCTCTGGTAATAATTTCCCCATAAAACAATAAACAGATGGATGCCTGGAACTTTTTCATACCCATAATGACTATAAACGTTTGTGATGCTGTTGGATTTCAAATAAAGTTAAAAAAGGGAAAATAGGATGACTTTTTCACAGCAGGCTTCATCCCCGCCCAGTGAGGTAAACAGAATTTATCATTACATTATTAACTGTGTCCTTTTTGATCTGCTGTTCTGGTTTGCTGTCATTTTAAAGTCATTTTAAAGTTTAAGTGCCACTGTCTCCAGTAGTCCAGCTGCACTTAAACTATGTCTCATAAACAAATCATATCTAAAGCATTATTATCCCTCTTTGTGACAGAAGGCAGACTAAAAACAAGGGCTATTGATTCACTGTGATGTCTGTCTCGCTGCTCCTCTGCATGACTCCTATTTTGCTCATCTGCATCAGTGCCTCATGATGATTCATAGGGTAAAAATAATTTTTAAATCATTTTAAAACACTCATAAAGCCAGACTAAGATGTAAATTGGAAGTGAACTTTGCTGTCCAGACGTACTGGGCTTCAGTGTGTCCATGTCGCCCTCATCAGTGTGAGTCGATGACTGAAACAAATAGCTTGTATAACGTTATATCCTGTTACATAAGGGAGTATGATATGGATTTTTTAGATTGGAAAGTCTGTCAAAAGCCCTTTGAAGCTCTTTGAAAACTTAACATATGGGAAAAAACTGCTTTAATGGTGTTTTTTGCTGCTGCAGCCATAAATCAGCATGATTTGACAGACACAACTTATCATTTTAACTACATTTTATAGCAGCCTGTATATTACAGTGGATGCAGGACTTGCATCTAAACATAAAAAAAACAATCAGAATCAGTTCTTAAGCCTTAAACCTTCAGAAAGGATAACAGCAAATGATAGTGCTCGACCTGACTGATACTGTACCTTCCCTTGTTGTAATGTGTGTTGTTTTGGTGGCTTGTTCTGATAACTCATTCTATTTAAATAATTACAAGTTAAAGGTTTCAAGCTATTGGAAAAAATATGGTTTAATAAATAAGTAATTGTGGTTGACAGAAAATAGTGATTCCCTATTTTTAGCATTTTGCTGATATCTAATATGCTGATTTTCAAAGTCATTGTCGTCTATACAGATCTTTTATCAGATTTACTGTTTCATTACCTCTTTTTCTGATGCTAAGGAAACAAAGTTTCACCTGAACAGGAATTTAAATGTTTTTCTTAGTGTGATGATCATCTTTTTATAAACAGACATAAAACAAAGCAAGCAAGTCTACAGCAAATAATTGGAAAATTATTAAATTGTTGTGGGTCAGTATGGACATTAAGATTAAATAAACTGAGGGAAATTTATTTGGATTAAGTTTGAATTATATGCAAACAGATTTTAACACCTAATAAGTTTATTAAAAGGATTTTCTTTGATTCAGAGAAGTTATTATTAATTTAGTCTTAATTCACACAGCTCATCATGAAACAATACAATATTTGTTCTTTTTTTTTCTTTTTCAAATTTTTATTGAAGTTTCAAATCAATTACATAAAACAGCAAAGAAAACAAAACAAAACAGACAACCCCATCCCCCCCACCCTACCCCCTCAAGCAGCTAAGATGTATTGCCCAGACAGGTTTAACCCTATGAAGCCAATTGTATCATATGTGATACATACTTTTATAATACTGTTCTCTACTCAATATGATCAACAAATTACAAAAAAAACCCATCTAAATACAATCAGATAAATTATAAAAATGTCCTCAAATGGATTATCAGTTGCCAAAAACACCTAATGTATCAAATTAGATACGAAAAATCTATATGTTGAATTTTATGGACATTTTGATTTTTATGGATTTTAGCAGAAAGTGAAACAAACATTTCGGCTCCAAAAAATTAAAATTTTTGGACAATAATCTATGGTCTTGGTTCTTAAAGGGTTAAGACAAACGTGAAGATATGATCACCTCAAGATATTTCGACAAATAGTAATATGTCAGCCAACCAGGTACACACATACAAAAAAAGGTAAAGTACATGAATAAATAACTAGAAATACAGTTCCAAGAAAACCTAGAGTTCTTTTTACACTTATAAGACGTCTTAATTTTCTCTATATAAGAACACCAAGAAGAGATAGTAGCTTAGCATTATGCATCCTTAATACTGATAGTTCCATATGAGCAATGTCTAATAAAGAATTTTACCAATGCGACCTACAATATTGATTCTTCATATAAAAACAGTATTTTTGCCAGTAATAAAGTCTACCACAATAGGATGCTGATACAATTAGAGGCCTACGGTAGATGCTGGGTGATTTAATGTACAGTACAAATGTATCTCAATTCATTTGTTTTACGAAAAATAAACTGCTTTGGTTAATTCTTCGCCAAATTGCTTCAATCTCAACCAAAAAAGATTAATCCTGAAATACCATGGCAAAAAGATACTTTTTAAGTTCCAGTTTCAGTTTAAATATAATTTAGAACAAATGACCTTGATTTTTATATTTTCATTACAAGCTTGATTTTACCTGTTTGTGTCTGTCTATGGTGAGTTCTCAACACCAAATACATGTTTTCAGGACATTTAATCTCTTTCTGTACTCTGATCAAGTCAATGGATTAATTTGTTAATTGTCTGCAACCTTTAAAATCATGTTTCTGGCTTTTATTCCTTCCCCCCTGTTTTAAAATTTTTTTGCTGAAAAATTGTTGCATTACTCAAGCATTGATTCTTGGATAGAAATAGCATGCAAGTTGATTTGTAATTTTTGACATGCATTTTTTTTTTTGCTGTATTTGTTAATAAACAGAGGTGTTAGGATAAAGTTTAATTTGTACTTAATGGTTTCATAAGTGGAGGAGTAAAAAGGAGCTTTTCTTCTCTGTGTTGCTCATTTTTTTTACGTATATAACAAAAAAGCAGCAAAGAGAATGTTGAGCAGAAATCCTCAAAGTGCTACCGAATATGTTATCACTTAGATTTTTTTGCGAGAGGCCTGTGATAAGGTTTTGACAAGAGAATGAAAAGAGTTTTAAGACTTAACTTTTAGGAATGAAAGGGCCTTCACGCACCGGTAAGACAGGAGTTTAAAGTACTTTGAATGTGGAAATTGATTTGAAATCATAAAATTATAAATGTCTTTAAAGCAGCAGGTATGATCCTTTATTGGCTACAGTTTGATACATTAAAGGGGTCCCAGATTCACATCAAATACCATATTCTTTTCTCATTTTTTAACTGTTTTCATTATTTTTAATGGGGCCTTTTACCCACATATGAAATGATGTGAAAAGAGGTAATTTAATCAACACATATTCAAAGAAAACTACAAATAGTTTTGGAGTATGGCTGACACACTGTAAGCACTTATCATTTTAACTTTGATTATCATAACTGTTACACTTATTAAACAATCTACTTTTCAAATCTTTAGCCAGTAACTGGAGGAACAAGGCTTGGTGATTGGCTGAGGAAGCGATTAAAGAACAGTTTGCCTATCACTTGTTGGCTGGGGATGTTATCCTGACGTTGGCAATCATGATGCAGTCGACCGCCTTGCAGTCGACACTTAGGGAAAAAAAGTCAATTTATTTTTCTCATTTATGTGGGATTTTGATTTTAATTTAATCGATCTGAGTTCATGCAAATGAGGACTATTCTTAAAAAATAGATTTTGTGTTTCTGAGGGACAGGCAAAAATATTCCATGTACAGTTCTTTTGGAGATAGATATGTAAGATATAAGTGTGAAGATGCCTCGCTGGTGGAGAGTCTCCAGTGAATTCCCGTGTCAGACATTCATCACTGACATCGAAAAGCCTGAACATGTGAGGAAGACACACAGAGGGGGCCTGCTGCTTACAGTTTCTCTCCCATATTTTTATCTCTTCCTTTTCTCCACCGGCCTCCTGCCACCTTATGATTTTTTCCTTCTGTTCTCTTTAATAAAAGGTGTTCATTGGTCATTTTAGACTCTATTTACAAAAGGTAAAGCCCTGCTGAACTTTTCTGAAGTTTGTAGAAAAATGGGCCTGCTTTTTTAAATAGCCTGTATTTTTTAAGTTTGACAAAAACTTCTAGTCTGTGTCTTATTTTTGTAAGGATAAGGGAAAATCAAATATGATGTTTCTAGTCAAACTTGTTATTTAGTGGTTAAAGAACTGAGATATTTTACTAAATGAAAAACACAAATTAAAGGTGCTCAATTGAAAGTCAAGCATCAAATCTTTGTTGCCAGATAAGTGCACAAAGCAGAAAAAAATCATTATTTAATTCCAATAATTTCGGCAATACGCTGCTGTGGTGATCATGGTGCTGTCCAGTTTAGTTAGCTCGAAATGTGCTTCCAAATGGCAGACGAAGAAAATTGAGCAGTAGTTTTTTTTATGTGGAAATGAGACATCTGAACTTTTTAAAGGCTTTAAAGGATGGATTTAAAAAAAAAAAAGCTTTTGTCTAAAAAAAGTTTAGTGGGCCTAAAATGCAAAAAATATGACACAAGAACAGGAGAAGTCTAAAATACAATAACCTAAAAAAAACAAAACAAACCAAAGCCAAAGAAACAAATTAAAAAAAAAAAGAAAATCAACAAAGACATTGAAAAGCACTACAGCAAAGAAATCAAACCCAGCAAAAGACACTGAGAAAACCAGAAACGTAAAAAGCAAATTAAACACTAATTCAAGGAAAACTCAACAACAAAGAATTACAAAAGCAAATCAAAACAGTGAAAAATCAGAACTTGAAACAATACATCAATGAATGAAAATCAAGGGGGAATGAAAGGATCACAAAAAAAGACATTTACAATGGACAATACAATTCTCAATACAACACCAAAAGAACCAATTAAAAGAAAGGTTGATAAAAAAACCCTCAAAATTGTTACAAAATACAACTGTACAAAACTAAAAACACCTTAAAGTATCACAACAATTTCTGTTTTTATTAATTTGTTGGTAATTTTGTAAGTTGTCCTTTTATTATTAGCTGTTGTGATGTCTCACTTTGTAATGTTTTTAATTCATCATTTGGCTTTTTTAAGTAGTTTTGTTTAAGTTTTTTCTGATTGGTTGTGCTTTTTGCATCATTTTATATTGTTGTTGTACTTTTACATTAATTTCACTTCTTGTCTTTTCTTCTTTGTCATTTTGTTGTTTTGTATTACTTGTTATCTTGTTACATATTTGGTCAAATATTTGCTTATGTTACTTTTTCTATTTGTCGTGGCATTTATTTAATTGTTTCATTTTATGGTGGCAAATTACTGTTTGCACTTTATGTTTTCACTTTTTCGTCTTCTATTGTTTTTATTGTGCCTTTCAATTTGTTGGTGTGGTCTAATTTATTGTTATTGAGTTTTGTGATCTGCAGTTCTGTTTTTTTTTACATATAGGTCCGTTTGCTAAAGGACAGATTTCAAAAATTAAAACTTTGTCATTGCAAAAGGAAAAGTACAAAGTCAGTTATGTTTTGAAATGTCTCTTGAATGTCTCTTTGTCATAACTTGAAATCAGTCATTTTAAGCTATAAAACAACTTTCATTGACCATCACTGACTGTTGCACAAAAATACATCAGAAAAGTCAATAGAAAAACATCGATCCATCAATTTGACCCTTAAAGCTTCCTGGTCGAGGATCCACTTAAGCTTTTATCCTCTATTTAATTTCATTTTGAGTAGACTCGCTGTTATATGTTGTTGTGTAAAACTTGTGTATATCATTTGTTACTTTTTTATTTTAAAGTCTCATAAATGGTAAACTATTTCTCACTGTCCAGTGAAGTCACTGGTTTGGTTGCTGGGGGCTCTACTATACTGTTTAGGACCTGCTAACCCAATTAAATCACCTCTCGATGTCCCTCATTGACAGTCAAGAGCTGCTGCTACAGTTTTTGAGGATGTAGCAGCACTTTTGAAGAGAGAGTGCAGTTGTAGCTGCTTGTTCAGACTATGTTTCTTCCTTGTATTTTCACCTTGGCCTAATGTAATCAAAGGACTTACACTGGAGCAGTTTTATTGTGTACCCTACTTAGACGTCTTTCATAGTTTACAGCAAATTGGAATAAGGCCATCTTAAAGCAAAGTGTAACCAAGACGATCCCTAAAGCAAGAGCTTTGAGAGCTGTAATACTTTACACACTATCATCCCTGTTTTAAAACAAGGGGATTTATCAGGGATGTGTCTGCCTCGGCTCGGGCTTGGGGGACCAAATTACAGCCCCAGTGTCTGGTTGGAGGCGGGGAAGGAAATAGATGGGTCTAGATATAATGGTGATGGCCCCTGGGTGGTACTCCTGCGAGGGAGAAAGAGGAGATTAGAGTGGAGGTGTGAGCTCGCTGTAAGATTACATTTTCCCTCTTTTTAATGGATAAGTGCTTCTCTTTTTTTTCCTATTTCACTCCCACTATTCTGCTTCTGTTTCACAGTGTTCTCTTTTTCTCTCTGTACATGCACATATGCACGCACACACACCAACTGCACGCATCCCTCCTCTCTCTCCCTCTGTCACCCTCTCCCTCCGTCCTCCCTCACTTGATCCTTACACCTACGTGCTACAGATGGTTTCATTTTATAAGAGATAAAACCACATTTGGTGGAACTGATTAAACAGAGGGAACAACATCCCCATCTGCCATTTATTCCAATCTGAAATTGCTTGGGCAGATGCTGACATCTTTGGAGATGATTGATTCACCCCGTCTGGCCAGAGAGAGAGGAGAGAGGATAGAAGAGCTGGTGCCTCCCCGGGGCCGAAGCTTCCCGCTGCCCTGCCATGGCACCACCACGCTGTCACCCCACCATCGATGGAGCCCCCCTGCCCCCCATTCCACAGTCCCTCATCTCCTGTCTCGTGCAAGCTGCTGCAATCAGCGCAGGCCCTGATTGGACTTGGGCAGGTGAGCGCAGTACACTTTAATCAGGAGGCCGGTTCATGCCAGATCAGCCCCTCTGTATCCATGTGTGACTGTGATTGCAAAGAGGAAGCTTCTGTGTGGATGCTTAAAGCAGTAATTTCAACCAAACCACAAATTAGCCTGTTATCTTACTTGACTTTACCCCTCCATGCACATAGTTTTGTTTTAGTTACCCTGGATTGCAGATGCTAGCCTTAGCGATGAGTTATTGTAATGGAGAGTGCCACAGAGGCAGTAAGACAAGAACCTGATTCCATGTCCGTAATTAGGCAGATCCATTTTGCCAATCTCTAATTTACAACAGTGCAAAGTGGGACAGCCCAATCAGAGTCCCTTAGAGCAGGAACAGGAATGAGCTACAAGGGAGACGACAGCAGAAAATGCCTCATACAGGGATTAGCATAGACGCTCACAGCATCACTGGCAGTTTTAGCAGATCTGGACCATCTGACCATTCTTTGTTCAATAAAAAATAAATAAATCTACAAACCTCTATATCAGGGATGTCCAAACTTTTTGCCACGAGGGCCAGATTTGGTAAGGTGAAAATGTGGGAGGGCCGACCATTCAGCTTTTGTTTCTAATTGTCTCTTAATATCTAATGAAACATCTTCAATGTTACGAGTCAGGCAAACATTGGCAAAATCTTGCTTCTTCTCAGGACAAATTTTCTAAACTATTTTCAGCACACAGTCTTTAGTAAATTCACCCTCAGTGAAAGGTTTGCAGTGCTTGGCAATCAGCGTTGCCACCTCGTAGCTCGCCCTTGTGGCATTTTCATTTGACTTATGGGCTCTTGTGAAAAAGCGCTGATGTGCCGTTTAAAAAGCTTCCAGTTGTTTAAATTTTTTCGCCACTTTCGTCCCCAGTTAGCTTGTCTTAGTTAGCATGTTTTGTCTGGTAGTGCCGCTTGACATTGAATTAATTGAAAACAGCTACAGTCTCGTGGCAAATTAGGCAGACACAGTTGTTTCGTATTTCAGCTAAAGAATACTCCAATTTCCACTTGTTCTGGAATCGGCGGCACTCGCTGTCAAATTTTCTCTTTTTAGCTACAATCGCCATGTTTGAAATGGGATGGGCTGAAATGATGACAAAAGGTCAGGTGTCAAGTGCCACAAGGCTGTGGCCACAGTGCTACTGACATCTTCTAGTGAAATGTAAAATAGGCTTTTTGTACATGAGTATTTTATACAGAAGTCAACGGTGCAAGCGGGCCGCATACAATTGATTTTATAACGGAGACTGCGGAACAGTGAAAATTTGAACACGGGCCGCAATTGGCCCCCAGGCCGGACTTTGGACATGCCTGCTCTATGTAGTAAGGATATTTTGCTCCACTCCAGAGTTTGTTTTACGAAGTGACTTGCAGCACAGTAGCTCCTGCCTATGACATGATCTGATTGGCCTGTAATAAATGTTGATTGACAGAACGGTCATCCAGTCACATGCTGGATATGCTTCTAAAAGGTTCTGCCCTCCCCAAACACTTTCTGCAGGCTCTTTCCCAGATGACCTTAACAATCTTTCTGGTGTGCCAGGTTAGTTTTCCTGCTCTCATTTGATAAAAACATGCTCTCCATGTGAGTGAAGTTTCTAAACCTTTATCTTTAGAAAAACACAATGTACTGTTAAATGTCATTTATTACCCTGTTACAATGTCCATGGTAGGCATTTTTTACATTTCAATGCAAGAACAGTTTAATTTTCATACTGATTCCAACCACACATTTGATTGTGCTACAGTTTAAATTGAAGCTATGTTAACCAGTGTTGGCAGGTGTTTTGAGTAAATATTTAGTCATTTATATTTCAGTCTGAGACTAATCAGATTATCTTGGTGTAAATTCTGTTACTGAAAAGTAGGGATGCAAATTGGCATCAGTTAAACATCAGTATCAGCCAATACCATCTATTTTTAAGCATTGCCGACAAGCAAATTAATGTATTATACATAAATATCTGTTTTAAATAACTACAGATTTAGAGTTATTTTTTAATAAGCTGGTTAAAAAAATGACCTATTTGACAAACTTTGATCTGCTTTAATGATTAATCAGGAAAGAAACTATTGGTCTTGTAGGAGAACTCCACCAAAATAGAATTATAAAAAGACTGGCATAGGTATTGTTTTAAAGTACTATTTTAAACAACGGTATGGTCATTTTCTCTAATTTTCACATAACATAGAAGCATTCATAGGTACTTTTGTCAGTTTCCAAACATTTCTTGTCACCATGGCAACCACAGGTACAGCCAGCCAAAGGTCTCCAGTCAACACAGTCACTTTTGTAATTATAACAGCAGGTCTCATCCTAAACATCGACAGTGTTTTTGTTTGAAGCAGAATCACTGTGATGGAGCTGAAATCATGTAAATAGTCCAGTCAGCCACACATATGCTAAATATAAGTTGGCAATGTCCACTGCAACACATTTAAACCACATTGACAATGTTTGTCATGGGGACTGATTGTCAGCCAATCATAGGTCAATCGATGAATCAAACAATTTTTATTTTTAAAGCGCCAATTCATTACAAGTGTTTTCTCAAGACATTTTACCATTCAGCAGTCTGGAGACTTTTCATTTTATGGATACACATATATGAATAGATACATACAAAAAAAATACACATACACATACTATACAAATATAAATGTCCAACACCCAACATGAATCCAGTAGCCAATCAGGAACCCCTCATCACGGTGGCAAGGAAAACCCTTCTGTTAAGCAGCAGGAAATCTTGAATGCGGATAGGTCTTTTTATATAATTTTACTGTGTTTAATTCCTTTTTGTTGTAAAAATTGCACATTAAAGTTTGTTCTAAAAAAGATTTTGACACATACAGGCTATTCATCGTGTTTTATCCAACCAAAGTGTTTGTTCGCAAATGACATGTCTTTGCATCCCCTGTTTTCAGGGTCTTCAGTGACCCTGATGAAGGCCACAAGCCCAAACACTCCAAGTTGTGCTCTTGACTATGAGGGAGCTCTGCACACACACACAGATCTCTTCATGAAGTCTAATTAGCTGTTTTGGTAAGAGTAGCAAGAATGATGTCCTTGGACTTTTAACCTGTTCAGCCCCAGCCCCTTTTTAAAGCCTTCTACTCTAGAATGATATACTCATAAAGAAAAGAGTGTATCTCTGCAACCAAAAGGTCTATTTGAATAATTTCAGTGTCATAATAAAAGTAAAAGTAACACTTGAAAGATTTGCCCAGATATGTAATTAACAGTATATGTTTTACTGGGACAGAGTAAATGAAGATCGAAGTCGGAATAATTTGAAAATTACATCCTCGCCAAATTAAAAAGTGTTTATTGTGAATATGTCTTTGGAATGATTTGCAGCTTTAGCACTCGATGAATAAATGGCAAAATATGTGAACATTAGTGGTCAGGTGGAATCTTGGCACAGTTTTGCACACTTTGGAGCCATTAGTCCCATTTTAAATTTCTGATATACCAAACTTTATGGATTTTACTTTTATGTAACTTGTAGTGTTCATTACACTGAATTACAACAGTTTTTTTAAATCTTCTTCTGATTACCCGTGACAGTTTTTGACTGTTTTTTAAGAAGTAAATTTTTTTTTTGGTTTCTTTTTTGAAAAACTCTATACATTTTCCCAATCAAAGAAATCCTTACGAAGTAACCCAAGTTTGAATCAAAGTGAAACAGATTTCAGTATTTGCTAATTCATTTGTTTGGTGTTGACAATGCAACATGTAAAAATGGCTAATATGGCTGTGTGGCTGAAAAATTTCCTGTTTGATTTGATGTGCAACTTTTCTATATTTCTACAAGAATAGTTCACTTTTCTTACGTTTTTGTTGGAGTACCCAAAATAGGGTACTTTGGTGCTGAACAGGTTGACTGAAAAATGAAGATTTATGCATCAAATATGAGTTAGGAGATGTGGCTGAATAGAGAGATTCTCTTTAAATGTGTTAAGAGTAGGTACAACAAATAGCTTCTGCTTATAATACCATCATCTGTAATTTAACAGCTATATGAAGTGCTCATGGCAGAACACCACATCGAATATACAAGGCTACCAGCAAGGCCGTGTCCTACCACTGCTTCTTTTTTTCAGGCATTTAGCAAGTGCTTGAGCCCTGACATTATTGGATCCAAACTTTTCCATCGTGAAGTAACTTTTAATAGCACTATCAAGTCTCTTTTCTTATGGCTGAATTGCGCTGACACAAACTACTGTGCATTTTATTTTTCGACAGTAAGGTTTAAGACGTGTGTCACACTGTAGCAAGAGCATCAATGGATTCCTGCTGATTAGCTTTCCCACCTTGCATTCATCTAATCAGCATTTATATGATCCTGCCTGTGGCATTACACTGCCCTGTGCTAAATGGACACTGCGTCATCACTTGTAAACACTCAAGCATTTTAAGATGGAAAACTCGCTGCCGAAGTGCCATCAAAGCCAGCGGTGTGTGGGTCCGTTGATCGAACGCAGCACACACCGTCTCATAAAAACTGCTGAGCTGGGCTCTTCAATGCAATCAGGCACCGGTCTCAGCTCATATACTTGTTTGATGATAACCGAAGATGGAGGGAGAGTGATGGAGCTCTCCAAGGGACCGCGGCGATAATTTAGCTTGGGGAGTGGGTGTGAATCATGGCGAAGGCGCACAGGGAGGGGAGTGGGTTGGTGGGTTGTGGGGAGCTGGAGGTGGTGGATGAATCATTAGGGTGGGGAGGGTGGAAAAGATGTGTAGAGTCCCTGGGGTGTTGGATTCATCAGACATCGCCGCTCTGGCCTTGGCTGCACCATCGACCCGTGGGTCTGCAGCTCGAACTGTCCATCTTTCTTTCTCATCTCTCTCTTTTTCTTGCTAACCGCTAGTTTCGTCCATCGCTGTGATTCATCCTTTCTTCTTCTCTCCCTCTTTTCCATCAGCAGGCATGTCATTCCACATCAGAGGCCTCATCTCTCGCTCCTCCATGTCTCTCGTAAGCCTCTTGAAGTATGACTGGGCCTGAAAATGGCAAATGAATTCCCAATCTGAATGCACACTCTCACCCTCTTCTCTCTCTTGCTCTGTCTCTCTCTGCTGCCCTCCATCTCTTGCCTCGGGCTACTCATTCTACCTCTCCTCCCCTCTGCCCTCCACTCCTGCGTGAACACACATGGGATACTCTGATGGGATTCACAGCAAATTTTCTAACCCTTTGAATAAAAAAAATCCATCTGAATAACATAAAAGGAAGAATTGTTTCATTTGTTTCAGACTTCCCTTCTTCTCACTATGCAATAATCCATTACCAGCCAACATTCATGCCTTTTTTAGAGTCCCAGCTCCCCAAGGCTTTGACTTTGGACAGACAGAGGTTAGAGGAAAACAACCTGAAAACAGCCTTATCTCCCAATACAAGAATGTTTGTTAAGGCTCCCCCATTAAGCCCCCCTCCCCTTCCAGAATTTGCATATTAATTGCATTCTGGCTCTACTTCCCTCCTTTAAGGCTGCTGTTTATAGGTGCTTTATTTTTTTGCAGAAGAAACAGACGTCCGCAGGGAGCTCACCTGCAACAGAGGACAAGAATTGAATTCTGCAGGAAATTGCTTTAACTGGAGTGTAATCGAATTTGCACCCACACGCACCTTGACTTGAGGACCTGGAGGTCATGGTATGCAGGGCGAATATACATGTTGAGTACATATAAAAGAGAGTAGTGCTGGAGGAAAGGACCAAATATCATGCCTTGATATTTTGAGCTGAATGTTAAATATATACAGTATGTGTATGTGTGTGTATATATCTATGTATACATATATGTGTGTGTGTGTGTGGGTGTGTGTGTATATGTATATATGTGTATATATATACTGTATATATATGTATACATATCCAGTTCCATGAAAAAGTATGTGGACCCTTTAGGATTACTTGGATTTCTGCTTAAATTGGTAATAAAATATGTTCTGATCTTCATCTAAGTCACACAAGACAAGTTTTCATGTTTTTATTCAACGCAGTATGTAAGCAGTCACAGTGCAGGGTGGAAAAAGTATGTAAACCCCGAGGTTAATTACTTCTCCAAGAGCTATTTGGACTCAGGAGTCAGCCAACCTGGGGTCCAATCAATGTGATTAGATAGGATGTGTTGGTTAAAGCTGCCCTGCCCTATAAAAAAGACACACCAGTTGTGAGTTTGCTGTTCTTAAGAAGCATTGCCTGATGTGAACCATGCCTCGCACAGAAGAGTTCTCAGAAGATCTATGATCAAGAATTGTTGACTTTCATGAAACTGGAAAGGGTTACAAAAGTATCTCTAAAAACCTTGATGTCCATGTTTCCATGGTAGGACAGACCGTCTACAAATGGAGAAAGTTCAGCACTGTTGCTCTCTGTTACTCTGCCAAGGTGTGGTCGTCCTGTAAAGATGACTGTGAGGGCACAGCGCAGAATGCTCAATGAGGTGAAGAAGAATCCTAGAGTGTCAGTTGAAGACTTGCAGAAATCCCTGGCACATGCTAACATTATTGTTGACAAATCTACAATACGTAAAACATTACCCAAGAATGAGTTCATGGGAGAACGGAGGAAGCCATTGCTGTACAAAAAAACATTGCTGCACATTTGAATTTTGCAAAAGAGCACCTGGATGTTCCACAGCACTACTGGCAAAATATTCTGTGGACAGATGAAAGCAAAATTAAGCTGTTTGGAAGGAACACACAACGCTATGAGTGGAGAAAGGCACAGCACACCAACATCAAAACCTCATCCCAACTGGGAAATATGGTGGAGGGAGCATTATGGTTTGGGGCTGCTTTGCTGCGTCAGGGCCTGGGCGGATTGCTGTCACTGACAGAAAAATGAATTCCCAAGTTTATCAAGACATTTTGCAGGAAAACAAGACCATCTGTCCACCAACTGAAGCTCAACAGAGGACGGGTGATGCAACAGGACAACGACCCAAAGCATAGAAGTAAATCAACAATGGAATGGCTTCAACAGAAGAATATATAGCTTTTAGAGTGGCCCAGTCAGAGTCCTGACCTCAACCTGATTGAGATGCTGTGGCATGACCTCAAAGAGCGACTCACACCAGACATCCCAGGAATATTGCTGAACTGAAACAGTTTTGTACAGTAGAATGGTCCTGACCGTTGTGCAGGTCTGATCTACAACTACAGGAAACATTTGGTTGAGGTTATTGCTGCCAAGAGAGTCAACCAGTTATTAAATCCAAAGGTTCACATACTTTTTCCACTCTGCACTGTGACTGTTTACATAGTGTGTTTAATAAAACATGAAGACTTATAATTTCTTGTGCAGTATAAGTTTAAGCAGACTGTGTTTGTCTCGTGATGTGATCAGAGCATATTTTATGACCAATTTGATTGCATTAATTGCATTAATCGTCTAAAAACTCATTAGTTTCACCAATATTTCATCATGGTCCGCTCACACGACTCCTACAGGACAGTCTGTGTCGCTCCAGACAAGTTTTGTGACTGTGCTGACCTCAGAACTGAGGACTTTGTTTTGCCTCCGCGCACATGCGCAGTATGGCTCATTGTTTCAGGGGAAGACCGCCGGCTACACAACAATGTTCTTCTTCCAGTTTTGTGCAAAATGGACGAATATCTATCGGAAGAAGATGTTGTGGAGGAGAACTTTGAATATGATGGGTGTCCTTACAGTTTCGCGCCGGAGTATACCGGTGAGAAGCTCATCGAAAGGAGGAAGCCGTATTGTGCATGTGCGGCAGCCGTAAAGAAAGTTTCCAGTTCAGAGGTCAGCACAGCCACGAAAACATGGGTAGCGACCACGGACTGTCATGGAGGAGTAGCCCTAGCGGACCATGATGAAATATTGGTGAAACTAATGAGTTTTTGGACGATTAAGTCCGTATTAGGAGCGGCGCTATACATGCCCCGTGTGCTACCATTATGCGGATGTCCACCACTCGATTTTGGATCTAAATATCTCCCGAAGCACTGTTTGGATCAGGAAAGCCTTCTGGGTGAGTATATTGTTCTACTTCATTCTATAAACAATGTGAAAGCTGTAGAAACCGAACTTATCCTTTAAAAACTCTCATGGTTCTTTTTTTAAGTTCTGTCTTCTCCCGAACTCCCCCTTTAGTGAGTTATGCTCAATGCTCAGACATCACAACGTCTTTTGGCAGCTTCCTCCACAAATGTCTGAAAAAGATTTGAAAGTTTTAATGACTGGACTGAGTTGAGGATAAAGGAACAGCTGTAGATTCTGTGATGTAGCGGCCATTCCTATATAGGAGAGGTACACTCAAGCTGTCTCGTTTGAAAGAAAAAAAAAGCAGCGCCATGATTTTATCCCCACTTAAGAATAACAGGTGATTGAGCATTCTCTCATCCTTATCTCCAAAACAATGTGACCATATGGGACTTTATTTGAATATGATGTACTGAACGGCACTCTATATGTGTGATATCACATTATGCAGAGTGGGCCTATTTATTATTTGCTAGATAATAGTTTCATTTTCACAGATTATGACTCACATGATTTTTTTCTCTCAGTGATAGCATGGCATTTAATAAAAAAATACCACACAGTGCTGCAGTCATTATTCTGATTATTTTTCATCGCCAGCGCCATTGTTTTCTATGATCTGTATCTTCAACATAGCCATTACATTTCTCAGATACAGCTAAATTCCTCCACAGGAGACCTACTTTTATGGTAATGGTCCTTCATTCGGCTGAAAATCTAATGATCTGCACTCAGCCCGTCGGAGTAACTCAGTTCCGGGGCATTGATTTCCTTTGTGTTACAGATTGATCCGTGGTCTGTTAGAGCTCAATATGTCACAGCCTCCTTGCAAAAGGGACCACAGTAAAACCAGATGCATGACCAAGCACTGGAGTAGAACAGAGGGGGGTTAGAGTAGATGACAAATACATAAAAATCATGAGTAATATTCTGTTAAATGCACATTTCTGCACACATTACAACCAAAGCTGAGCTCAGACAAAAGATTCACGAGGAGATGATTTAAAATTGCAAGTGCGCGCAACAGGCCACTTTGAAACACTTTTAAAAACATGTCAGTTCACACAGCTGCAACTATGACGGACTATGTACTTTATTGTTTCCATAGCAACAACCCTCTGTGATTCAGTGTCCACTCCCACTGTTCATGCCTGTCTTTCAACTACACATGACATTTAACATACAATATAGAAAGGATAGTGTTTAGTGAGTTACAACAGCTGCAAGAAAAACCTGAATATTTAGACAAACATGAGGATCCCGACTTTGGAGCTGTCTGTGGTTGCTTTAATGCTGCACACACTGGGCTGCCGTTTTAACCCCGAGCTTGAGGCTAACACCTACAACCAAGACTTGACCTTTTTGTTACCTCTGCCATGGAGATTATGTTTTGCTAGCGTATGTTGCTTGTTAGCAAGATTACTGTAAAAAGGCTGTTCAAATGTTGCTGAAATTTTCAGGAAGTGTTGAGAATGGCCCAACTTAAAGATGATTACATTTTGGTGGTGATCCAGATAACCACCATTAGCAAACAATTGTTTTTTCTCAAAAACTGGCAAACCAATAATGATATCAACATGATTCTGAGTGTTGGGTGTGGGTTTTCATGGTCAAGGAATCATATTATAATGGTAACCTTATCATGGAACCATTGCTTATAGATGGAACAACAATATGTGAACTACCTTCTAGGGCTGTCACTTTATATTCGATATTCAAATAACTGATCGAATATGGGGATAAATAACTGTAACCCAATAGTAAATAAATATTTGAATGTAAAATTAGTATAGTGGCATATTAGGGCGCCTCAGTAAACAAAGAGTTTCCATTCCGAGCGGACATTAATCATCCGAATCATCTGAGGAGAGCTGTGTGGAAGTAGTTTTGGTTCTACACTGTTGATGGCAAACTTAAAACCAAAGACCAGGCTGTGTGTTCTGTGAAATGCAGTTTAGTCACGGGCTCAGCCGTCAGCTTTTCATCCAAGCTATAAGCCAGAGTGCAGCGGAGCTTCGTCAAGAGTTTAACCCCATGTGACTGTGTTCTTTTTGGCAGGGTCTTTACCGAAAGGTCGGATAAGGGAGTTTCTGGAAATCATCAAATATCTTCGATTATTCGGATCCATGTCTGAAAACCATTCGAGTTTGATTTTTAGGAAATCTGACAGCCTTACTACCTTCGAGTTTTGTTTTGTTCCAATACAATTAAAATGTTTCTTTAATGGAAGGATCAGCATGTACTGACTTAGCACCTGACAGCAAACTATGTTCTCTTTTGCTGGCCCCCACAATGGAGCTGTGTCTACCAACAATGGACTACATCTACCAAAACATTATCATGGTAGTCACGTGGGAACCTTTACTCACCCATGTTTCCTTTCATAAGTCCTACGTTATCTTCCAGGAAGGCAAGACAGTGATCCTTGGCACTGCAACCTAGCCCGGCATATGAACTGTGCAATAGCTTTCAGTCACATGATGAACATGCTCTAGTGGGCAGAAAGAGTGCCATCTAGACTTGTTCACTGTGTGGAGCTGTGACACAGGCTTTAAAATTTCCTTCTATAGAAAACGACACATAAAAGTCCAATTAAACTTGAGATATCAATGTGGGATAATAGTTTTGAATGTCATGCTTTTTTAGTTATGCTCTTTATTGTGTTTACTATATTTCCTCCATGTGATGGAGCACTTCTGTGAATAAAACCAAAAGTCTGTAGAACTAAGATTTCACCTTCTCCCCCTGCTTGAGGCACCAGCAACCTTAAACATCTTGTTGCCCCTGCCCTTGACCTACCTGTGTGACATCCTACCATTGTTTGATTGTGAGTTTTAGCACAATTTTTGAGCTCAGTGTAGAGTGTAGAATGAATGCAGAGTTGTTGACAATATGGTGCTAAGCAGCACTGAAGTGGCCAAACACCACAGGGTAGAATGAACATATGCCCATTATGAACAATAATGAACATATAAAACTGATATAAGGCAAAAATGCTAAGCACCTTGGACTCTTACACAGTAACAGAGATGCTATTTGAAACACATATAACAGCCTTTTAATTACCAGAACATCACATCAGATATGTTGAAAGACCACACAACTGAAAGATCCTCCTAATATACACCTCAGGATAAAAACTGCAGATGAATAGGTTATTAAATGTATTTTTGCTTTGTGCATCAGTAATTTTGCCATTTGGAAGGTGAGGAGCAAGCATTTATTCATCATCAATCAATCAATCAATCAATCAATCAATCAATCAATCTTTATTTGTATTGCGCTAAGTCATAACAAGTGTTATCTCAAGACACTACAGTAGAGCATAAAGCTTTTCATTTTATGAATACACATATATGCATAGACACATATATACATATAAAAATACACACAACACACACACACACACACACACATATATATATATATGTGTATATATATATATATATATATATATATATATATATATATATATATATATATATATGTATATATACACATACACAAATATATATATCCAACACCCAACAAAACACTTCTATAAGTACTTGTTGACATTATGCATTGTTAGTAAAAGGATCACTAAAGCGGTCACTCTGGGCAGTAATTATATTAATGGAAGGTACATTCTAATCAAGATGACACATTTTGTCTGGATTTGAAGTGATATTGGTTGTGGTCTTGGCTTATAGCTTTATTTAAAGAAATAATATTCCAGATAATTGACATAATTACATCTGGATACTAGAAGTTTGTTCTGTCTTTGTCACTTAAAGAAACAGTGGAGCATCTGAAAGCATTAATCCACAATTTGTTAATCTCCAGGTTTTTATCAGAGATGGAGTGTGTAGAGGTGTAAATAAATGATTCAGATTAATAAAATCACCCAGTTAAACATGTTTGTTAGAAACCAAGACTGTCAATTTCTCCAGATCAACGTTTTTTGTGTGATCCATGTGTGTGATTTCACATGAACATTATCAGTCGGCCCTACAAACAACATTTACCCACCCCTAGTGCCAGTATGCACATACTGGATCTGCAGGCACTGACGGACTGTTGAAATAAATGACAGTGTGTTCCTTAATTTCCAAAAACCAGCGGTTAGTGACCTGGCAAGCTAACTGTCAGACACCCTGTTGTAAGCTGCAGTGGCCCAATTCACACCCCTGCAACTGTCTCTGGCAACACTTAAAATTGGTCTTTGGGGTTGATATATCATTGGCCTGAACAAGGGAATGCATCATGCTAGTAATGATTTTATAGCTGTAGTCCATAGCAGCACTTTGTGCAGGTACCATTGGCCCTGATGCCCCGTCCTCTTGCCTCTTCTTTGACTAATGTTTGCAAAGCTGCCTCAGAGAATACACAGTCTCATCATGGCCTCCACTGCAGTGGACCACTCCTCTCCCTATAGCAGCATCATCACCCATCACCCATTTCAGGGTGGACTACAACCCCCCCACCCCCTCTTGGGCAGAAGCAGACAAGCATGTTAGCATGCACAGACACATTACAGCCGTAGTCTTTCCATTAGGCCATTTACTCGAGCACCCTCTTCTTTACATGCCTGCCTGACTTCACCGTCTCGTCTGTGCTAATGCAGACTGGGTGCTCACACCCTCCAGCCAGACAGAGGGAGAGATCTGTGGTCTAGTTATGGAGCAGTAACAGATAGAGAAACACAAACAAAAGAACAGCAAAGGGACACGTGACGTACAGGAGCCCCCACAAGAGCATGCCTGTGTGCAGAAATGTGCAATTTTATCTGAAGGTTTCAATGCGATGTGTGTGTATAATGTGTTCTAAGGGCTTCAGTAGGCACGCAATGGGACACATAGGGCTGCTCTCCCGCAGATGCAATTAGGCTAAATGGGATTATGCCTATCACATTTCAGACAGGCCGGCCCCACGGCCACCTGGGGGAGAGGGTGATGGGTGGACGTGGAGGGGGTGATGGAGAGGGGAGAGGGAGGAGGGGAAGATGCAGAGAGGGGAATTTGGTCTCTTGGAGACAGCATCCAGGGTGGAGCAGAGCTCAGTGATGCTATGCTGAAGGAGGAAACATGTCTGCGCCCTATATTGAAGATTGACAAAAAAGCCTGTGACAATACAAAGCATGAAACAGGGTTTGTATCAGATGGCTTGACACCTTTCTGACCCTGCATCTAGTGGCTTTGTATGATGTCTTTGATGTTCTGTGCTATAGCGAGCCCCCCCTCTGGACTGGGCTAAATGTCAGCATCAACAAAGAGAGCGAGAGAGGGGAGGCTGACATTTTCACACTGTGTGATTGTGGTCATAGATTCTCCTCATTGAAGCGATGCTCCATTGAACTTGTTGGTCACAGGGTGAAGGAGAGGATATGGATGAAGAGGAAAGGAAATACAGTTAGCATAGACAGATTTTTTTCCTGAAGTGTGGATGCATTTCTGAGGGCTTGTGAGCTATCAAAGTGCTGCTTTTTAAAGTAGAAAACAGGATTTTTTCTTATTATAGATGTGGCAGATGATTGTAAATTCATGTCTCCATCTGTCATATAATTCACAACACACTGAGCATGCTAAGGAAGTTTTTCCTTTAAGGATTTTTTTTTTTACTTTTCTCAACAATGTTAAGTTTATACAAGGGCTGTCATATTGTTAGATTTTCACCTCACTATTATTGTTGCTTTAATTGTATGGCACTAATCAATCAATCAGTCCACTTTTATTTGTATAGCACTTTTCATACAGAACTTTGTAGTACAAAGTACTTTACATGGGACATAAAGTAAAATAATGAAAATATAAGACCCCCTAACCCCCCCCAATCCATATTCAATACACACACTGACTTACTCAAACACACAAAGGCACAGAGTAGAAATTTTGACAGAAAACAGAATTAGAGGACTGAGGAAAGGCTATCTTGAATTAAACATGAGGAAACAGAGGAGCAAAAAATAAATGTAGTTAAAAATTATGGCAAGACATTAGAAAGAAATATTATAGGGTAAAATAAGTAAATATGTAAATTAAAGAATTAAAAAAAATAATGTAAAATACAATTTAAATAAATAATATGTTAAAATTAGAATGCCTAACACAAGGTGCATAATAAAATCAGCTAAAATTTGATAATAAAAAGAAAAGAAGTTAACAAAGAATAAAATTACAAATGAAATAATCTGAACTGAAATGTAGAAATAAAACAGTATAAGAGGGTTAAAATAAGTTAGAAAGATAATGGCAAACTAAAAGCCAGATTAAAAAGGAATGTCTTGAGTTTGCCTTTAAGAGTGTGAACAGTAGGTGCTGCTCTCAGGTCTTCAGGTAGACTGTTCCACAGACGGGGGCCATAGTAACAAAAAGAAGCTTCACCGTATGTTTTGGTTTTAACTTTGGGAACAGTTAAAAGACCACTACCTGAAGACCTGAGGGCTCTGCCGGTCTCATATGGTCATTCATAACGTTATCTCAAGGCTCTTTACAACATAACAGGCTAAAGCCATAATCTTTATTTTATAGATGCACATTTATGCATTTATTCCATGTAAGCTTTGTGAGATGGGGCATCTCATTTTGAAGAGGGTCCTCATGTCTGTATGGTTGTAAAGGTATTCCTTATGGAGGTATAATCAATAACAATAATGGAATTAGATTCAGATCGGTGCCCATGGCTGTGACCATGCTGTTTGTGTTATTGTTAATAAAAAATGATCAGTAGTGACTGCATGAAGGTCTCCCACTATTTTTGTTGTCCTTGTTAGCAGTTCTAATCATCATTTTTAACCACAGTAATACTTTGAAATTCAAAGTGAAACAATATCAAATGCATTCTTCATTGCGGAATATGTTTAAATCTCATTTGAATGTGTTTATCACAGACCTTAAAGCATTTATCTGAAAGGCTAATGTGAAATCACAGACACAAATGCAAGGCCAAACATTAAGGGGCCATTTACATGAGGGCATTTCTGGCCGAATCCGAAAAGTTTTCGTTGTGTTTTTTCCTTGCCGTTTACATGAGAACGGTACCTGGAGTGCTTGAATCCGCAAACTTTTGAATAGGAACAACAACAGCTTCAGCTGTCTACCGAGTACTGTGTGTTACCATGATCGGTTCATCATCCAGATGAAACTATCCAGACATAATTAGTTGTACAGACAAGAAGCTCCTCTGTCTTTGTGCTTCCACTTGCCATCGTTGTTTGTGAAAAGTATTTCTTCAACGTAATTGTGTCGTTACGCCGCTGTTTGTCTGCAAACCTACATCGCCATCCACTGGACTGGCAGGAACACTTAAGTTGTTCTGGCGTCTCCATGTAAACATAGATTGCTTTTGAAAACACAAAAGGAAAATCTTGGCGTTTCTGATAAAATTGTTGTGTTATATGCAGTGTTGTGTGTTACAAAGTAACGTGTTACAGTAACATAATTACTTTTTCAGGTAAAAAGTAAAGTAACGCACTACTACTGAAAATTTGGTAACGAAACGTAGTTCCTTTTTTTTTTTTTTTTTTTTGTTAAATGTATTTTTTCAGCATTTTGTGCCTTTATTGATAGGAGAGAGGCAGTGGATAGGCTTGTGAAAGGGGGTGAGAGAGTAGGGGAAGACACTTTGCAAACAGGTCATAGGCGGGATTCGAACCTGGACCGGCAGAAGCAAGTAGATGGGGTGCCTGGTTGCTAACCACTCCGCCAAACCGGCACCCCACGTAGTTCCTTTTTTAATGCAGTGCGACGTTACTTTTCCCCCCAACAGATCTGACACCTGTGCTGCCTTCTCAGCTGCTCACATAGACACAAGCAGCGTTGCCAAGTCCGCTCGTTATAAGCGTCTAAGGGATGCAAATCTTGTGAATCACAGCCGCGGGTCTCAGATTTTTAGGCTTGGTTCTAAACATGCAGTTGTTACTCGGGGCCTTTCTGTCTGTGAATCCCCCGATTACCTTCCAGCTCCTAACATTAAGCAAAACACGACTGCCGTAGGCAGTTAGTCCACTTCCTAGTTTCCTGGTTATCGCACACACCACTAACACACTCTCGCACATGGCGCATGCTCCAGAGCCAAAGTTGCCAGGTCTGCTTATTATAAGCGATGTTCTTTTCTTGAATAGATGCTCGGCACTGTAATATTGAAATGTAATGTAGACTAAAATTAACACACTTTATGTAGATTTCTCTTTTTAAAAAGTCGTATATCACATAAGAAAAGGAAATAGCTGGAGGTTGCTTATTTGAGAAGCAAAATGTGGAAACACTGGACAGGAGCTCTCATTCCACAGGGTATGTGACATTTTGTAAAATAAAGAGCACAAAAGAAATAACTGTTATGTTCTCTGTAGTAGAACTTTTTGTAGGCATTCACATTTAGGAACAGATATGGGGTTCTGTCCCACATGAGCAATGTAAAAATAACGAGTAACATGAAAAGTTACTTTTCATAGAGCGTAACCAAGTGAAGTAACGAGTTACTTTTTTCAGAAGTAACAAGTAACGAGCAAACTGTTTTTTAAAAGTAACTTCCCCAACACTGGTTATATGGCATAAATATATCTCCAGCCTTTAGTTTAGGCTCTAATTAAAAAACATGCACTCTTGTGTAGAAACAATGAGATACCTTCCCACGCTCTGTGGAACAAGCCTCCTGTGCCCATGGTAGACCTTCCTCACCTCCGTGCCCCTCCTTGGCAGGATCAGAGCAGAGTGACTCCATTCTCCAGTCTCTCACATTAATCAAAAGGGATGTTGGAGGCACCCAGCTCACCTCTCAGTCCCCCTGGTGCCAGCTGTGTTTGGGACGGGCTGTGTTAGCCTGCCACTATCATTGTTCCCCCTGCCTTGTAAACACAGAGCCTGCTACAGCTGATCAAATCCAGGGGGCATGTTTACAGATACAGACTCACATACAGGAGCCTCCACAAACCCATATGTTCACTTCTTTGCAGAGGAACACACATTCTCAGAGCCAAAACTATAACTCCTCTGTCTTGTTTTTTGCATATTCATTAAGCAAAACAAAATAATTTCATAACAGTAATTAACCAGGGCAATGTAACACAGCTAAAGAACAAGATTCCCATGGTCTGTGCCAGCAAACATGCAGCTAATGTCAATAATGGCATTTCACATGCTGGCTCTCATCATGAAATGCCTGTCTCAGTGTGAGTAGTGAGCTTGTGCATTTGTCTTTGGGAGCAAATAACTGTCTGGGTACAACTGGACATTTCTTAATGATGAGGAATTAAACGCTCGTGGTCGACCACTGAGAGAGACCACAATATGCTCCCGAACACGGTGGGACGGAGCACCAAGGCTGAGGGGGGTAAACTGGAGAGCTGTGATAGGATACGGCCCATTAATTATTGAATTTGCTGACATTATGACAAATGGCGTTGTCCTAGCCCTCGCTGGTGCCTGTGACTTTTACAAGGCCAGCTGGACGGAGTCTCAGCATTTCTGCAGGTTTAAAATCTCTGCTGCTGAGTTCTTTTTTTCTTTTCAGGGCTGCTAAGAGATTTGCTCAGCCCGCCTGCAGTGTTGCAGAAGCTAAGATTAAATAGCTTGATCAAAGTATCTCTAAGCTGGGGTCTTTAATGCTGAGAACCTTAATGCAGGATTAGTGTTGTGGAATTGGGAGTAATTGAGTGAAGGTGCGTGTAGGTGAGACAGTGGGAGACTGTTGCACTTTCAAGGTGGTTGTTTTTATGAAGTGAGACGAGTGGGAAAAGAGAGGCAACGGTATACTTAGTTTGTTCTGTGTGGGACAGCCTTCTTCTCTTGACGTGTGTGTGGTCAACTGGGCATTTCTGAGGCGTCCACTGAGTCGTGGGTTAAAACTTTGGAGGGTTTGGAATGTACATAAACCTTACACACTCTCTAAACAACACTATAAACAAAAAAAATGCACCTAAAGCAGTTAGTAACTAACTATTCATTGCTAAAGCTTCGTAAATGGAATGTTGCATTATTCAGTACTTCAAGTCTTCACAGTAAATTTAAAAGCTTTTATGTGAGAGTGCCATACCAGGAAATAAGTTGTTTCAGTTGCAGCTTAGCATGACAAAAGAGAAGAAAGTAAAAGTGGAAGCTGTTGAAATGCTAAGAACTACAACTTTAATTGATTGACTCTGTTTGTCTCGAGCCCAACACTGCAGCAATTTGCATTTTTTTTGTGACAGCTTCGTTGGCGGTGTAGTGGTCTTAAATGTAGAGAGGTTAAATGGAAAACTAACCGGTCTTAAGTCCTAGATAGTTAAAATAAAGAGGGTTATGGCTAGCATATTGTCAGTCCATTAACTTAAAGCCAAATGTAGCCCTAAGTTAGGAACATTTTATATGATGTTAAGAGTTTGCAGATATGTTTTCTGATTTTTTTTTTCTGTCAGCCATTCCAGGAAATAAGCAACTAGATACAACTAATTGAAGAAAATACAAGACTTTAAACCAAGGATCATCAACTACATTTGCACAAGGGACAGATTTTTTTTTCTTGGCAGGTGCTGTCGAGGCAGGATCTTGAAATTAACTGAAATAGTAGACATATTTTGTTGTAATTAACCTATTGATTTTTAAATGTTTTAATTTTCTTCCAAAGTTTAAGTAGTTTTCATTCCTAAAAAGTAAATCAATCTCTTTCACCTAGTCTCTCTCATGGGACATTCTGGCTTATTTTCTGGTCGGTCTTGTTTACCATCCCTGGGTTTGACCGTGGTATATTCATTCTCTTTCTTAAATATTTGCTAATGGTAGCTGACGGATGGATTTCTGTTGACAAGATTATTTAGTATCAGTTGTTTTATGGTTTTCTTCATAGCTGTAGGTATTTAAAATTTAAGGAAGAACAAAAAAATGAGAGGTCAATTTTTTGTCCTTATATGAATAGAATTATAATCTTGGGTTTGAAAGTGAGGCTGTCGAGCGTGGTGTGACTCTGGGGCCACAGTTGATCGTAAGTGCTTGAAACCATTGCATGAAGTTGCATGAAGCTACGAATGGAATTGATTTACTATTCCAGCCCTGTGTGACTGTGTTCTGCATCTTTGCATCTTTTTACAGACACCTTAAATCAGCTGGTTTTACCTGAAGATTCACTGGTTATAAGTTAAAAGAATATTTTAAAAGACTACTGTTGTGCATCAACTTTAGTTGCATACACTTGATGAGAAATGAAGCTTCTTTTACCAATTTGATACAACAATAAACATTTATTGGTAAGAAGTTCTTCCCAATAAGAGTCCCTCATTGTAAGGTTGTTCAAATACCTTTGTACTGAACAGTCCATGTCAGAACTCAAGTTATGTTTAAAGAAAATTAGCACAACTCAGCAGAATGGGACAAATACATAAAGTTTTTGGAAGCATTTTTCTGATCTTGTGAACACACATGGGAAAATAACATGTAGGCCTATTTTAGGGGAAGTATTGAGGCTCGTGGCTTGAACTTGCATTAAAACTTCTTGTCTCTTCTATTTCCCTGATATCAGAATATGGCACCATCACTTGAGAGAACTAAACAACTAGAAAAGCACTCAGAGAGCGCAGACCTCCGCCAGCACCACAGTCCTCTCCCATATTGTAATTTATACCATAAATATTATTCCTACCTTTATTTCATGTAAATATTTGGGTTCCTTGACCGTGAAAACATACCATTAGCAATTGGTTTTATAATGATATCTATTTTAGTTCAGTAGTTATTCACGAAAATCGCCTTTTTCGTCATGGCGGATCCAGACGGTGATCCGGATCAACACCAAAATTGAATCACTTCTTCCTTTTCCCATGCTGAGCATTTCCTGAAAATGTCATCAAAATCCATCCATAACTTTTTGAGTTATTTTGTCACAGAAAGACAAACTCTCCCGAAAACATAACCTCCTGGTGGAGGTAATTATCTGACATAAAACTTTTGTTAATATTTCCTCCTTTTTCAACAGGAAATCAAAGCAAACTCTCTTATTTTGATCATTATATGCTTCATACTGCAACTACCCTTAAAAAGAATAGGATAAAAACCATGCATCAATGAAACTAAGTGAGATTTGTCTATAAGAAAACAGGCTGTTCTCCACACAGAATACAAATGGAGCCTGTTGGGTTTGTCTTAAATAAGACTTTAACATTAAGTAGCACCCCTGTATCACCTGAAAGGAAAGAAAACAGAGTTGTTCATCTTCATCACTGCCTTTATTATCTTGCAAATAAAATTACCCTCTGGGGAATTACACAAGTCTAAAGTGTTGCTAATTTAAATGACTGAACAACTTGGTGCCACGTGCTGAATAATGAGTCCTTTTAAAAGAGACACTTAGGACTGACCTGACTGGAGTTAGAATAATAGCAAGCATTTATGAGTCAAACGTATGGTTAAAAGCCACAGGGTGTTCTCTGTGTTTCTGTCTCCTCTGGCGTTAGAATAGAGTGACTGTCAGTGAGGGAGCTGGGGGTTTGAGGGTTTTATTTCTTTGCTATAGCTACACCTCCGTTAATGGCCCTCCCTGTAGATACAGCCTGCTGCCAGCTGCTGCTCCGGCCCTCTGGAAAAGAGGCCGGCAATTAGACCTTGCACTTAAAACAAGGTGAGTCAGGACCTTTTAATGGTGCACTATTTTCTACGCTCCCACACATGTGGCCGCTTAGATTTTTAGCTGTGCAAGAGAAGTTAGGGCACTGAGGCATGGAGGTTACTACGTACAAATAAGTGAGGTGGTGGGTGGCATGGTAATTGTGCAAGATGTCAAACTTGACTTCATATGCACTCTTAACTTACACTGACAGCCATTGTTTTCAGAATCAGAACCAGAAATAAAAATATTTTATTAATCCTGAGGGGGATTTGGCTGCAGCAGACACTCTCACACACATGTTGAAAATAAGTAAAGGCACGGACTAAAAAAAGAAGTTTGATAAATGATATCTCTAAATGCATGAATTATTGGAATTATTTGGATACATGGATACATGAAGTGCAGCTAAAAGACAAAACCTCACAACTAAGCACAGAAATTTAAGAAATAAAACACATACAAAATGCAGAGGATTGCACATTATTCCCATGACAGATATTTGAAACATCCAAACCCCAATAAATGTGTAAAAAGACAGTAAAACAAATCAGCTCTCTATTGTACATCATGTCTGGGGACTGGTTGCAATGTCAGTCATAAGCTCTCTCTCCACCATATCAATAGATTAAGCTTGAATCCAACTTTTAAAGTGACAAAAACCACAGTTTGGTCATTTTTTGTAAGTAATTACAAAACTGATTTGTGTTTGTGTTCACTAAAAGCACCAACAGTACTGAAACTGCACAGCTGTTTGAAGCACATTGGTCTATACTTGTATCCAGAGGATGCACAATCCTGCTGCAAAGCCAGGTACAAATGGGATGCAGTGGGTTTTTAGTTATGTGTGCATTACATTAACATTATCAGCTTTGATCCCCTATTTTTCCCCTAGGTTTGCTTGCCTACTTTATTTTTGTTATTAGGATTTCAGATATGACAGCATAGTCCTAACCATGTAGTGCAGCTGCATCAGAATTTATTGCTTGTTATCAAAAAAATCAGTTTTACTAAGCTCCAATCAACCACGATTGTGAGAAGTCCAAAGCAACACTGGCCAATCCAAATTCTTTCGGGCAGAAGAGGTAGGAACCACAGGCGAGACAACAGCAGGAAATGACTCCCTGCACAGAGATTAGTTTAGATGTTAACAGCTTCAGTAGTATCTTTTTCCGATCCGGACTGTATTGCTATGCTAAATGAAAAACAAACCACACTTAATGCATTTCTTGGTAGAAGGGATAATTTATTTTTGCTCCACTTCTGACATGTTTTTAAAGTATATTAAGTGGCTTACGTCCTCATCTTAACACTGCGGTAGAAGCGCCCACCTACTGCATTTTCTTATTGGCCAGTAGTGAATGTGATTGACAGAATGATCGTCCAATGCGCTTTTGAAGGGTTCTGTCCATTCCTGAACACTTTCAATGGGCTCTGATGGACTAGTGTAATCTAATGAACAGTCTAACCTTTGTGTCAGGTTGGGTTAGTACATCCAGCTCATTTAATTTCTTTCCATTCACTGTGCCTCTAAAAACACAGAAAACACGTGTGGTATTGTATGAAATGTGTTAATTTTCAGTAAAAAAAATTCCACAATAGCAGAAATGATTAAGCAGGTGGATTTCTACATGATCAAATTTGGGGTAATGCATTACAAAACAATTTGCTGCTTTGGCAATGATGACCGTCTTTTTTAAAATCTAAGCTCTCACTCAATCATTGACCTTATGTGTATTTCAACGATAGCAGTACAGAAGAGTTTTGCTTAAATTAACACCAAAGAACAGAATACAATGCCTTTGTTTAATCACATAATGTACAAACGATTTTGTACATTAACAAAAATAACCTTCACAACATGCCCACATACTATGTACCACACACAACTGCTCTTATATAACAAAAAAGATAAAGCAAGTGCACACAGTACAGTCTTTAGTGATAAAGTACATCTGATGCAGCTTTGAGGGGTCACAATAGCTAAATGCATACATACGACAGGGCCGACATTGCAACACATTAGCTCTGTTTTGGCTCTCTTCTGCTTTCTATATTAAGGTACTGAGGTTAACTTTCTAATTCTGTCCTGCCTCATATCTTAGACCTTGATGAGATGAAGGATAGAGGACGCCAGTGTTTTGACTGCTACACCTTGTTTCCTTGGACCTTTCCCAGCTAACCTTGGATCTATACAATGTTGAGCATAAATGAGTGAAAACACTGACATGCACACTCCCTCTGTGTCTGTATTTTACATGGGGAGAAACATACACAAACACACAAACAGCATGAATATGTTGTATGAACATGAGCATGGAGATAAATTATTTACTGCGGCACGAATAGAACAAGCGTAGGCTGAAATTAGAGGATTAATATCTCTGCTATTTTCTGCGATGTTTAAAGAAATCTCACATTTTCACAACCTAATATATCTTTGTTTAAATGGAAGTCGTTTTATATAGGAGGGCGACAGCTTTGAAAGAAATGATACAGATGCTTTACCGACTGTATCGAGCTTTTAGGGCAATGTTGTTGACATTGAAATCTTTTACCTGCTAGATTCTCCCTCTTACAGTAAAATCTATACATGTTGCAACACTGACAACATTCACACCCATGCATGCTGTGACAGCCGCAAAGGCCATCGCACTGAGACTCTGGTCAGCTGCAGCAGTCAGGCTGCACTCAGAGGAGCAGCTATATACTCATGATAAATGACAGCCTTCACCCCGACCAATCTAAATAGATTATCTTGGCTGCATCCTCCCCCGAGCAGGTGCCAATGTGAAAAATAGACCAACTGTATTAAAACTGTTTACATCGTTGTACTGTCATCTGCCTTTAACCACTCCAACGTGGCAAATGAAAACTTAGAAGGAGCTATGAAAGCTATGTGTGTTTAGTTTTTTGGTGACCAATGACAAGGTGTGATTTTTTTTCCTCTTTACTTGTTTGTCCTTTACATGTATAGGTTGAGTTTTAGTAAGATAGTAAGTATTTTACCCCTATGATAGAGGGAGATAGAATAGTATATGGAATATTAGTAAGAAGGTCTCAGGTAACCTTGGATCTGGAGTACTACAGCCTCTTTGCATGGCACATGGAACATAAGAGACAAAAGGGTGCCATGCAAGTGTTGCCTTTTTTTCAACAGATAACTTCACCACTTGGTGAATATACAGTCAATAACTCACAAATTTAGATTTTTTTTCTGAAACATGTAGTGTGTTTTTATGTCCATATTGACACCCTTCAGCTGGCATCAAGAAATATCTTCATGGGCATTTGGCCTGTTGTAGATGTAACCTTTTTTGAAAGAAACACAAGGTACTTGTGCCATAATGAATGGACAATTGTCATTGAAGAGACCTCAAACCTTACCAATACATTTCTGAAGAGTTGCATAACCTTTTACATGGCCATCGCTACCACAGCAATACTTCCATCAACTAAACCCGGCTTCATCAAGCTCCAGGTAGTGAAAATGCCAATACTACCTACTCTACCACATAATCTCTTACTGGCCCACCAGCTTCACTGTGTAGACTGGGAAGCAGCAAAGGCCAGCAAGAGCCAGAGCATCACTGGTATCATAATCCAGACAAGACAGAGATTATTGTGCTGGGCCCTCGACACCTTAGAGAATCCTTTTCTAGTGATTTAACTGCCATAGATGGCATTACCCTGGCACCAAGCACAACTGTTAGAAATCTAGGAGTGCTATTTGATCAGGATTTATCCTTTAACTCTCACATAAAGCAAATTTCAAAAACAGCCTTTTTTCATCTACGCAACATCGCTAAAATCAGGCCTATCCTGTCCCAGAGCGATGCTGAAAAGCTAGTCCATGCTTTTGTTACCTCCAGATTGGACTATTGTAATTCTCTGCTTTCAGGCTGTCCCAGCAAGTCGCTAAGACGCCTAGCTGGTCCAAAATGCTGCAGCACGTGTACTGACTAGAACTAGGAGAAGAGACCACATTACTCCTGTATTAGCTTCTCTGCATTGGCTCCCCATTAAATATAGAATAGAATTCAAGATTCTTCTCCTCACCTATAAAGCTCTCAGTGGACAGGCACCAGTCTATCTTGAAGAGCTTGTAGTGCCGTACAACCCCTCTAGAACATTACGCTCCCAAGATGCTGGCCTACTTGTGGTGCCATCAATCTCCAAAGTAGTATGGGAGGTAGAGCCTTCAGTTATCAGGCTCCTCTTCTCTGGAACAATTTACCAACCACAGTTCGGGAGTCTGACACTCTCTCTACCTTTAAGGTTAGACTTAAAACATTCCTCTTTGATAAAGCTTTCAGTTAGGGACCAGCTTATAGGTTATAAATAAATAAATAAATAAATAAATAAATTAGTTCATAAACTAGACTCATAGTTTAGATGTAATAGGCCTAGACTGCCGGGGGGGAGGGGTCTGGCACAATGGGCTCTATCACTCTCTCTCTCTCTCAGCATCTGCTTTTGCCCCTTTTGTTTGCTCCTGTACTCGTCTCTGGCTCTTGTCTTGTAGGTGGCCTGGGATCCTTGGTGGAGACTGCCTGCTGCTGTGGAGTCATGAAACCTCAAAACTACAGCTATAAACATGACACACATAGTTGGCCATTCTATTAGGAACACTCCATTCTCATTATCATTATAGCTGTTCATGTAGTTATTAGCATGATCTCCATATCCATGATCGTTACACCTACAGTATCTATTTCTTATTACCACATAGTCATGAAGTCCCTCTTGAAAATGGGATGTCACATCTCAAGAGGCCTTTAACACATTTATACTTAACGGAGACAAATATGGTTGGGATGCACTTGTGGTCTGGGCACCCATGAGTTCACTACCATAAGTTCTTATTTTCAGTTTGAATATCTAAGATTATACTTCTAGAAAATGATCACCACAACCATTCAGACATGAGGACCCTCCAGAAATGAGATGTAGCATCTCAAGAGGCTAACCTCTAAGGAATCAGACGACAGGCCAATGATACATGGACCTGTCCCTAACTTTAGTTCTTCTTCCGTCCACTTGTCTCCTCTTACTTCCTTCCTTTGCCCTCACACCCATCACAGCATCGTGGATTTGCTGTTCATCATGAGACTGGGATCCACATTCAAGATTTCCTGCTGCTTAACAGAAGGTTTTTTCTTGCCGCCATGATGGAGGGATTCATGATTGGCTATATGGATTCATGTTGGGTGTTGGATGTATATATTTGTATATATATGTATATGTGTATTTTATATGTATATATGTATCTATGCATATATGTGTATCCATAAAATGAAGAGCTTTATGCTCTATTGTAAAGTGTCTTGAGATAACACTTGTTATGAATTGGCGCTATACAAATAAAGATTGATTGATTGATTGATTGATAATCCGTATCCTCGTATAGCAAATTAGTGCTTTTTGTAGTGTATATTGTGTTTATTCTCATGTACGCGTTGAAAAAGTGTCTAAATGACATTGACCTGTTGTGAATTTGACTTAATATTGACTTTATTTTTGATGCTGAACAGCTGTAAAAAATAGAGATAGTGTTTTGTGGGGCTTGTATAGATGTATGAATCTCATTAAAATGCCAAGATTTGATTATAGTACTTTTTTAAGGTTGGAAAAGTGCTAGGATTTTGTTTTAAAGGATAAGTTTGGTTTCTACAGCTTTCACGTTGTTTATAGAATGAAGTAGAACAATATACTCACCCAGAAGGCTTTCCTGATCCAAACAGTGCTTTGGGAGATATTTAGATCCAAAATCGAGCAGCCGACATCCGTATAATGGTAGCACACGGGGCATGTATAGCGCCGCTCCTAACACTGCATTAGTCATCCAAAAACTCATTAGTTTCACCAATATTTCATCATGGTCCGCTTGCGCTACTCCTCCCAGACAGCCTGGGGTCGCTCCCCCATGTTTTCGTGACTGTGCTGACCTTTTGGATCTGAATATCTCCTGAAGCACTGTTGGGATCAGGAAAGCCTGGGTGAGTATTTTGTTCTACTTCATTCTATAAATAATGTGAAAGCTGTAGAAACCAAACTTGTCCTTTAATAAAGTGATTGAAAACACCTGGAACTCTAGTGATCTCTACCTCATTTAAAGCTGTCTGACTCAGAATTTAGCTGTTAGAGAGAAAATTAAATTTAAGTTTACAAATGTAAAGTAAGTTTCTATTTAAACAACAGGCTAAATAATTTGTACATCAAGCACCATTTACCTCAAGAAGAGTATCAGGCAGTAATCAAGTACACCAGCAGTATCTGACACAATAATTCACCACTTATCACATTGACTACCCAAAGATTTTTCTTGCAATTGTCCATTAATTTTCTATGTTTAAGGTTAATTTTAACTGGGTAAATGTTCTTTTTTTTAAATTGGACTGGCAGATTGATATGATGTCAATTCTGGGTTATACTTCTAAGAGTGTAAACTCAGAAAGGAGCATATGGAGGATTAATGCTGTTCGGTGCTCTAATTCTGAAAAGATTTTTGTCAACTTTATCAGAATATTGTTTTCAGCAATATTATGACTGCCCCATAACAATGACTAACAAATGACAGCTGACCTTGATGGTGCCAATAAATAACACCAGCATGTTAATAATAGCACATTAATCACTTGTGCTTTGAAATTTTTTTGTGTTTATACTCGACAGACAGCAGAATTGTTAAACAAACGCATCAAATATGCATCAAATATGCATCAAATAGCCTTGTATTTCAAGATATACATATTAGCAGTGGTGTAAAGGGAAGAATTCTCCAATACCATGATATGTTAACACACATAAAGTGTGTGTTAATATGTCACGCTTAGTTTATTTCATTTTTGTACAGTTTTGTTACTTGTGTGGTTTGGTCATATAATCCTTTGAGGTTTTATACAAGTATTTTTTTTTTATAATGCCACACAGTTCTATTAGCAGCAACACTATTTTTGCCCTTCAGCCTTTTGCACTGGTCTTGTGGCTAACAGTTATCAGTAGACTACAACTATAGCACATAGTCTTGATTGTTCACACCTTTTCACAGACTTTTTGATCATGATTTTTTTTATTTTATGTTTTACAGAAATACAATTTACCACAGCTATAATGTTTTGGAAAAGTTGGAAAATACTCCACATGAATGTTTGAATAGTGCTTGAATTTGACCTTATAAGAAGTGTAAAGGCTCTCTGTTGTCACTTGCTGGAAAAAGATGTGGTATCATTTTTCATCCATATTACCAAGCACTACTTTAAAGTATTAAAAACAATTGAGTAGAAAGATATCAGTCTTTTCGCTAATGGTCTTGTTTACTTTTGTGGGCCATTAAAGGCATCTGTATTGATTACTGTCTGTATTATTACCAGTTAAAATCTCCTTGCAGGAGCTTTATGATTGTGACAATTTATTTAATGTTTATGCTGTTTAAAGAAATTATATCAAAGGATAATTTGGCTCTGCCAGAATAAGAAAAGGTCGATCAAAATGCACGTCATACCAATGTCTACTTGCATTTGAGTGTGCACACGTTGTCTGCAAAGAGCTCTCTGTCTTTTGTTCTCTGAGAGATAAAGAGCATCCAGTGCTCGAACAAACACATAAATATGCATTAATCTGTTCTGGTTGGGCGGATCTGAAGAACTGTCAAGCGTCAAATGTAAAGGTCATGCTTTGCTCACTGTTAGGGGAAAAAAATCCTGGAGACCATGGTTAGGGCACCATTTGAATAAACTATGCAAGGATTTACAAGAAATAACCTTCAGGGGTAAACATACCCCCTTCACTCACCAGGGGGATAGCTAGAAAAGTGAATGCTTTCAATCACTGACTTTACCCCATGGATCACGCTATAGATGTCACAGAGGTCATCAAAACATCTCCATGCATAACTCTTGCACATATTTTGCACATTGATTATTTATTGGTTGATTTTTGCAGTGGACAATATTGTGTATGGACGCAGTGTGCACAATGGTTCACGTTTCTGAATTTTGAACAAACTGCCCCCCACCCTTCCCTGCGTAGCATGACAGCCAAGCAGAATGTGACAGGTGGAGGTCTTTCAGGCAGAGCGCGGGGTGACCTTGCCACTTCTGCCACAAAATCGGTCTGTTTGGTTCTCGCAGCACCAGGTTACCCCCTTGAATCTGCTTCAGCTCCACAGACAGGCCTGGTGAACAGAGGGGGCCGGTCCCAGCCTCCAGCCATAGCCCCATGGCAGCAGATGCCACATGGTGGCCCCGGAGCCTTCAGCCGGCGAGGAGATGTAGGCGTAGGCGCCAACCGGGTCACCGGAGCCCATGTCCATGTCATGCACAGAGAGGGCCTTCTCAGCAGGAAGGCAGGCAGCCCGCCGTCCTCTCCTGTCCCCTTCTTTTTACGAAGCTGAGTGTAACAGCTCGTTTGCACGTGCTCTGTGTAGATTAAAGCAAGATGCTGTCACGAATAATTATTAGTAATAGATCTTAGCACATTCGGATTAGTGTCCCCGACAGTCGTACCACTGTCTGGGCAAGAGTGTTGATTTCTGTTTAATCTATGAATATATATGCATCCATGTACCAACAGCATACATTAATGTTTCTTCCTTAACAAGCAATACATAATATAGAGACCTAATGATAATATGTCTTGTATTAACCTTGTGCTAATGTGTGTGTTTGTGTGTGTGTTTCAGAGCACAAGGCAACAAAGTCCTCTCATCCTATTAAGCTTACTCTTCAATCTCCTAAATGGTTGCTTGGGCAAAGTTAATTGGGACTGTGCAGTAACCCACTAAACATGCACAACGAAGACAGAATAATTAATATACAGAGGACATGTAAAAAACATGGTGCATAATTGACGCACTTTCCCTCGGTCAATACAACCATTAGTGTTTTCTTGAGGAAAACATCATAACTCTACCTTCAGTTTGATTTCTAGAAGTAGTTTGCTGTGTATCCTTAACATTTAAGATTCTGGCTTTGTAGTTTTTATGATTAAGGTAGTACAAATCATAGTAATGTAGATAAGCATAATGTACGGTCCTTTACATTAAGTACTACCAATGATAAAATCATATTTCTGCTATTATCAAGCATGTAAAATCAGCCACATGAAAAGTTAGATTGCCAGTTTTCTTTCTTCTCCTTTGCTGTTATCAGAAAGATCACAGACCCTCAGTATTGCAAGCTGTGAAAAATTTTGGCAAATCCAAAAACAGCTGTTTTGGTCACAGCAAGTTAAAAGTGACAGATATACTAAAGAGCATTTTTCATTAGTTGCAGTTATTTTTATTATAAGGACCTCTGCACTATTGTTATTGTGTATATACTCCTCAAAAAATGTTTGAATTAGTCATCATCCATCTGTCTATCATTATATGTATAGTGCAGATTCATAGCAAATATTAAGACTCAGGACAAAAGAGCAGGCTAAAGCCATACTTGTCATTTTACAGATATACATGTATGCATATGTGTATGTATATATCACTGCTGAGCTCAAGCTCAAACCTCTTACTTCTATTTTTTTCTATTAGTCTATTGGTCACTTTCTATGTTGGAAAATGTGTTTTAGAAATCCTTTGATTAAATTAAAGTATCAAAAAACTGTTTGTGGTCAAGACAACATAAAATTCTGTAAAATGTAGTTATTCTGGAGGTAAGAGGTTTGCTCTTGACAGCAGTGAGATATATAAAATACTTATTCAATACACATATACACATATATACATATATTAGCCTTGCAGAGCAGACAGACCTGCCTGAATCTGAAGTCCTGCCTGAATCTGAAGTCCTGCAAGATTGTCCAGCGACTCGGCTGAATTCTTAGAATCAGGCTAGAGTTGAGAACGGACATGCCGATTAGCTTATTGTCCTCATTGCTACTCAGTGAAACTTGGCGAAATCTGCCCTCCTCAGTAGTTTACTTGTAGTGATTGTCTTTGTCTTTCTTTGCAACCCTGCTTGATGTGGATTGATCTGTGATGAATATGACAAGCCAAACGATTGTCCAATCACAAGCTTGTGGTGTTTTTTTGAACGTTCTGCCCCTGAAAAAAATTTATAAGGCTCCTACCCAGATGGACTAGTGAAATATTTCTGTGGCAGATATATGGAGCTGTCCATCTGGCTTGTCAGGTTATATATGCATCCAAACCAAATCCCCAACTAGGGCAGCACTGGGCCAACATACAGTGCAGTGCGCCCATTGGAGTGAACAGTAACAGTGGTAAGAAAAACATGTTCAGCAGCTGGAAATATTAGTGTGGAGCCAGACTCATGGAGAGCAGCCATCTGCTGAGGACAAAAACATTAAAATGTTAAAATTCCAATTTCAGACGATTATTTCTCCCCTTTAATAATACCAATTGGTGTTGTATTTTATGTTGAAAGGCTTGATTAGTCACCTGCACAATGAGGTAAAGCATATAATGATTTTGCATTTGTGGAATGAGCAAGACAGCTAATTGTGTGTGTAGCACTCAGAAAAATCCCCAAATCCCCCTTACCCTGGAAGAAAGCCTACTGCTGAGTAAGCAGTGGAGAGGAACTGGTCATTTTGGGGCGTTGTCTTCCCGCGATGCCATCTTTTTGGTCTGCCTTTGACTTCATTAGTCTCACAGAACTTGGTGCTAAATGTAGATATAGTCCTTGCCTTGACACCAAATAATTCTACCACTTTTCCATATGAGGAAAACGGCTTAGAGTTGCGTGGGATTTTACGGAGAGGCAACTTTAAGAAAAGTCATCAATAGGGTTCCATTTGACATCTTTAATTTTCTTTTATGATTAACCTTTTATTCATAAATTCCATTTAATGTCAAATTTAATTCTCAAAGAAAAAAAAAATCCTAACTTGTGATCAGAAGTGACGAAACTCATATTTTTGTGTAGAATAAAGCTAATTAAATTAAGAATTTGAAATTGCTGTTTAGTCTGGCTGCTAAATCCACCCTCCCCCATTCTTAAGCATCCACAATGATAAAAAATGCACACCATAATCAAATTAAAGGGAAATATGACTATCTGACTTGACATGGTAGCAGCATGATGGATTATGGCTCTGTTTCTTCAGGGGACATTGCTTGAGGAAATGTTATAAACGCCTCTGGGAACCTGCAGTCATCAATCACGCATGGTGTGGTTGTGGTGGGGTTTTGTGTTGTGTTGTTGTGGCCCTGAGGACTCAGGGTCTCCACACAGCAGCCTGCAATCTAAACAGCAACGCAGAGCTCCAAGGCCTCTGTGGGGCTGCCCGCTGTGTTGCCTGCAAAGAAAACAGATCGGGGAGAGGGATCAAGGTTTGTTTCCTCTCCTCTTTTTCTAGGTCATTATTTATTATGTGAAATATCAACGTCCTTGGCTGCTGCATGGGATCTTCTCCCCCCTGCCCCCCTCGCCCCCCTCAATTGACAGATCTCATTATAAGATAAACGTGACAAAGATAGCTCATAATGCTTCAGAGAAATGTAACACCATTAGCAGGTCATTGTCATCGTTCTAATGTGTCCTTTTAAGCCGCTTAGTGAACTGGTGCTGAAGTGTGATACAGGGATTAACCTATCACAGAGTTGCTGCGGAGGAGTTGAGCCGCCATTGATGGAAAATTTTTGGACGTGTGGCGATATCTTCCCGGGCGCTTACGCAGAGTCATGGCGGGGACTGATTCCTAAACATAACATGGAGGATTGTGGGATACGGGGGAGGATGTCTGGAGGGTATAGTCATGCATGAGGCTCGGGCTGGCATGCTAAAGCTTTGCCACTCAAAAAAAAGTCTTTCTTTTTTGCTGCCATGGAGTTATTTTCGTCTCTTACTTTATGTATGTTACCAACTTAAGAAGTCACTTAATCTAAAGACCACTTGAGGTTAAGTCATTGACAAGTTGCTGCTGCTAAAGGCACTCCATTTCCTGACATTGCTCCCTCAAAACTAAGGATGTCGTACAACCAAAAGCAGTGGGAATTTTATATATCTTCAACTTTGATGTATATGTAATGTACGTATAAACAGACCCAATAACCTAGAGCTAAAAGTCATTAAATAAACAGCAGCTTTGTAACGGTTTTATTAGGTGATGCAGCAAAGGTTACAAGCATTCAGTTATATGTAATTAGGAATGTAACGATATGAAATTTTTTGTATCACGGTTATTGTGACCAAAATTATTACGGTTATCATTATTACAGTATTGTTGCAATGTGCTCAAAATGTTCAAAAATTACTTTTACACACAATTTAAATCACTTAACCCCTTTAATATTATAATCATTATGGTTCTTTTTTGTCAATAATGTGTCAAGAAATGCCCTTTGAGTACATTTTTTACCCTTCTTTCATGAGAAAAAAAGTCAACATTTCTGGAAAGTATTTGTCATTATTATGTTATAAACGGTGTTATTACAAGAAAAGAAAACAACTGATTCGAACATCAAACAGGATTCTCTTTATAAACAGTTGTAAATGAACATGTTCGAAGTTTTGAGAAGACAAAAAATAATCTTAACCTATTTTACATACACTCACATATTTTTGTTTGCTTACAGCATTAGTGTCCATGTTGCAGCTCCTTATATTAGACAATGTCCAGAACTTTCTTTTTTAACTGATGATAGTCCCTGAAGCAATAAACCTCTTTCATGACTCTCCTCTAGTCTCCCCTCTCCCTAGCAGACTTCCTCAATATTTGCTCCTCTAAATATTTCCAAATTACGATCGACGAAATCCATAAAACACGAACTATGACGAAAAAAGACGATCGATTTCAAAATACGGCGAATACACGGCAAAACAAAGGCAAGAACACAGTCCAGAATAATATTAATTCTGTTATTTATAAGATTTATACATTTTTTGAATAGAATTACTGATAAACTACCGATAATTCTCTCAGGTATGGCTCACTGAATCCTCTCCCTCCCTCTCTCTCTTTCTCTCTCTCTACCTCTACGGCTCGGTCAGTTCGTATACTGGAAGAGTTCCAGCCATTTCAATCGCGTACGTTTTTTTCTTTTGCTGCAGCATCGTCTTTCAAACAGGGAGACTGTTTCAGACAGGGAGACTGTCTTCTATCAGTTTCCTCTCAGCATCCTTGTAAAAAATCCAAATTCAACCAGACTTCAGAGTCCGTTTCGAGAAAACTCTCCACTGTGTCTCCAACTTTCGCTCTCAGATTCAGAGGCCAAACAATGCAAACTGCGCATGCGCGCTCCCATTGAGGCTGCTTAATCGAGGACAGATACATAGATCAGGCTTTTCCAGGAAAAGCGCAGCATCACCGTGAGTTGCTGACGCAGTGTGGTGATTAAACACGGTATAACGGTAGTTTAAAGGACGCGGTAATGATTACCGTGGGAAATTTTACCACGGTTTACCATTTTACCGGCCCCTCAAAGGAAAGAAGAGAAGGAACAGTGATGAGAAACCAACTGCAAACTTGCCCTAGAGAGTTTTTTCTCTTGAAATGAACACATATTTACAGCCTTTTTCTGCCAGGAATTTGTCAATGAAACCATTTTTTCATCTTCATCTTTGGATGTTTGATTCTTTTTGCATATGTGGCGGCAGGATGATGGTGGATTGAAACACTGTTTTATAGGACCATTTACCACATTTTCTCAACCAGCAAGTCTGCTATTTGAAAAACAAAATGGCTTTCACCAAATTTACCAAGTAGTTAATGATTCGGTTATATTTTTTTGTACATACAAACATGAAATGCCGGTCGTATCCTTTGTCCAAAGTGTAACACAGCTACCTGCCACTTGTTCTGTGTACTGGTCACAGCCAAAATACCCACTGTCCTTTGTTTGGCCAAATATGAACAAAGGATAGTAAACAAACACCAATGGACAAGCAGATAGCATTTGTAGTGTCCCATAGGAACAGCGTGGTTTGACATTATTTTGGTTTGGAAATTTATAGAAAGTTGAACAGGTTCAGTCAAGTTATCATAACGATAATAATAATGATAATTGTGATACCTTTATATATAGCACATTGCAGACAGAGGCACAGAGTGCTTTACAAAAGCAAATTTAACACAACAGTGAGATTCATACATAAAGTTTAAACAAAATTTAAAAAGTGATCATAGAAGTTGTGTAGAAGTCATACAATAATGCTAATGTAACCTCACCAAGGCACTGATAATATTAAAATTAAATGTCAGTTGGAATTCTATAAAAATTAGTTTTAAGACTGGATCTGAAAGCAGAAACAGTTTCTGATGACGGTATATAAAGTGGAAAACTGTTCTAGAGCTTATGAACCATTACAGCTTAAGTTTTCCAACTCCTGACTGCAGCCTTGACTTTATAATTCTAAAAAAATCTAAAGTGAGACTAGTAAAGATCCACAGCTTATAATTACATATTGTTTAGCCACTGATGTTTTGATCCAGTGATAAATAAACAGTATTTTATGTCGAGTAAGATGAATAAATTCTATTTTGATGTGCCTGGTAACATCCCTATGCTGTGGTATTGGTGTACTCTTTAGTCCATAATGATCCTCTTTAAAGTTGCTTGTATCTGATATCCATAAATACAACAAACATTTTTTTGACAAACGCCATTAACCTCAGTATACCACTGAACTGCAACTCATCTCTAAGACAACCCTCTATGAAAGGAGCATGCCCTTAATGAGTTGACAGAGCTGATATACTGAAGTGGAACGTCTGCCTGGCTGAATTAATGGCTGAATTTACATTTGAGTTGTGGAAATGACTTGAAAATGTGAATGACAGCGAACGCTTCCAGGGTTAAATGGTTATTTATGAGGCCGGCGTTTAATTCCTGCAGTACAGTAGAGCCATCTGCGACACCGAGGACACGTCGTTATCGTTCAGTCATTCATTGTACTTCTCGGCAACTGTTAGCTGATGCCGTTTTTCGCTGATCAGTATCACGACCTCATCAATCAATCTATTAGCACTCGGTGGCACATTAACTTCGTATTAAAGCGAGCTGTGAACACAAAAGATGGGTGTTGATGATGATACAACACACACTGGCTTTGTAGTGTTGATACAATGAGGAGTGTGTTTGTTCCTGCATCTTAACTCGCCCGTTCTTCCATTTGAATATTCTGAACCTTTTAGAAGAATACCAGCACAAAGGTTACTAAGGTGATTAGACAACTAGATAACCCCGTTTGGGAGAAAATTGGGAGTATTCTGATGCTTTTTGTCTAAAGCAAATTATACTCTAGTCAAGTTTAATGGTGGTAGGGCGTTTCATGGCTCAGCAGGAATTATGAAAGCTTTTTTGATTACATTTTCATACGACCTTGATCTCAAAAGGGCAGAGCAATCAATAAGATAGCCATTAGCATCCTGGTAATTGTTAGTGAAATAGTAATCATTTTTTAAAGGGCCCCACAATCTCCTTTTAGCTCCTTATTTATTTATTGGGCATATGGAGGGAGAACAGGGCCTGCTAGCTGAGATGGATGTGATGAATAGAGCCCCGAGATGCAAATTAAAATGTTTGTAATTAAACCCACTGATCATAATGGCTTTCTTGCTGCAGTCCTGCTGGTTCTGGCTGCAGCAGGAATGGATTTCAGCATTACAATTTTTAAACATCAAGCCCAAATGCTGATTTGGTCACGTGGCGCCTTTGCCTTTTCTCTAGCATTGGAACCTGAAAACTTGAGCTGTCTTGTTTACATCCAAACATAAGTCGACATGTAAACGGTCATCACACCAAATCACAACGCAGTAGTCAGGGTAATGGCTCTATTTATTCAGCACTATCAGGAGAAGAGGTCGCGTGATCAGGGGATAGTAATTATAGCATACGCTTAATTACATTAGCAACCTCCTGTCTTTTCATATTATCTCTGACGCAAAAAAACACAGAGAGAGATTTGATTATGTTAATAAGCAGCGTTTTATACATGGTAATGGAGGCCTAGTTCAAAGCCATTAGTGCTATGAGGGATATCCATTTGAGTGTCGGAGCTCTCGAAACGCAGCTCAGCTCAAAGTGCACATTGTTAATGGTATTGATCAACGGTCTAGCGAGCTCGGGGGCTTTTGCTCATTACTGTGTCTTATTCATGCTTTCTTGGGTAATGATGCCCACACAGCAATTACTGCCACAGCCATTTAGACGATCTACGAGCGAAATCATAATCGAGCAAAGATGGAGGAGACAAAAGGATTCTGTGTCATTTTCTGAGAGGGGAGAAAATGCCTGTCAAGATGAAATGTTGAAATTGTCACATTAGCTAAAGATGCACTCCATGAATTTCATCCAGAGCAGTGTCATGGATATGGAGACAAGTGTATGGTGATGCTTATGTGATAGATATGTTTGATACAAGGGTCTAATTTATCTATAAAAGCAATTATAAAAGTGACTTTTGTTTTTCCCGTCCATCCTTCATGTAATCCAAGCCTAGCAATCCTTTTGTTTATAGTCCGCAAAGACAGCGTATATGGTTTAAAGGCTTTTAACAAAACATAGTAGATTTAGAAATGGAAAAATAAACCTTGATCATCAATTTACAGGTCAAACTTCTTTTAACATTACAAAACCTTGTTGTTGGTGCCTGTTTTGTACAGGAATCCTTGATTTTCTTTTTAGATTTTCTTTTTAAAGGGTCAGGTTTTGATGCATGTTTTCTATGAGGCTGTTTAAATAAGATTTTTAAAACATTGTGTCATATAACATTACTTAAGGTGATCATGTCCTAATTTTAAATAAAATCAACTTACTGAATTAGTGTCTTGAGTGTCAGTGTACTAAATTCATGCTATGTTCATGTTATTTATTTATTTATCTCAAACTTTAAAATACACAAACAAACAAAACAAAGTCAATGCAAAATAATACATATCTCCATCAAACAACTACAGTTCTGTCAAATAAATGTACACACTTGAGTACAGACGTATCTATGACAACACAACAACCAGTTTGAGAGGGAACAGAATAAAGTAAAGAGCTTATCTGGTCCAGCCCTGTCTGTACAAATCAGATCCAATACTTTACTAAAATTGTACTTCATTACTAGCTGTCATTATTCATATAATATTATAAATACATGAGTTATAGCCTCATTTTACAAACTACAGTAAATCATGAAGAAATGAATCTCAGCAAGCACAAACCTGTTCTTCATATAAACCTCCTCCAGAACAAACAAAACATTCTGATAATAAGTAAGAGCTTCAGAAAAATATAAATGCACATATTAAACATATTTACATATTCAATATACAGTAAACATACTAATTTAGATAAAGTACTACATTCATAATCATCCATCTCATTACTAAATGTACCCATTCAACTGCTTCTCTGCACTATATCTGTTCTAAACTACATTTTGTGTTGTTTAATATAATTATTAGCACATGATAATAATAACCAGTACTTACATTTACTGTTATACTAACAAATTGTTTTGTTATAAAACCTCATTATCTTTAAATTACTTTTACTAAATTTGCATGTTATTGCACATTTTAAAGTGACATCCAGGCTATTATTTTATAATTTTTGTGCTCATTTTTGTTTGGAAGGGTCAGTACTAGGGCTGAACTATTAACTGCAAATTAGATTAAATCGTAATATGGCTTGTTGCAATTTTTAAATCGCAGACAGTGCAATATTTTTAACCCAAAATGTGTTGAACATTTTGGCATTGTGACGTAGTTTCTTGCAATTTCATGCCTATTTTAACCTTTTTTAACCCAGTTTTTACAACTTTATGCCTAACTTTCTCCCATTCGTCTTTTTTTATTTTTGGCCGCTGTCAGACCATGTTTGGAATTTTTACATGGTGTTTGAAATTTAATCCCAATTTTGCTGCTATAATCAATTTCCCTAAGTCACTTTTGAATTTTTTTGCCTTTTTTTATTGCAATTTCATACCTATGTTGCACCTATTAACTTTTTTCTGCTTTCGTGCCATTTTTTTTACCCAGTTTTTACAATTTCATACCTATTTTGCTTCTGGTCTTCACTTCTCCACTTTTTCTCGAATCTTTTATCCTTCGATTGATTTAATGTCATATTGGTTATACTATAAAACAATCTACTGCTTATGTTTGTTTAAGAATACATAAGATGAGGAACATTAAAACAATCGCAGAGTAAATCGCAATTGCAATATTGGGGAAAAATGTACAAACCCAAAACCAGTGAAGTTCAATTGAATACACAGCAAAGACAAGATATTTAATGTTCGAACTGAGAAACTTTATTTTCTTTTGCAAATGATCATCAACTTAGAATTTAATGGCAGCAACACGTTGCAAAAAAGTTGGCACAGGGGCATTTTTACCACTGTGTTACATCGCCTTTCCTTTTAACAACACTCAGTAAATGTTTGGGAACTGAGGAGACCAATTTTTGAAGCTTTTCGTGTGGAATTCTTTCCCATTCTTGCTTGATGCACAGTTTAAGTTGTTCAACAGTCCGGGGTCTCTGTTGTTGTATTTTATGCTTCATAATGCACCACACATTTTCAATGGGGGACAGGTCTGGACTACAGGCAGGCCAGTCTAGTACCCGCACTCTTTTACTACGAAGCCACGCTGTTGTAACATGTGCAGAATGTGGCTTGGCATTGTCTTGCTGAAATAAGCAGGGGCGTCCATGAAAAAGACGTTGCTTGGATGGCAACATATGTTGCTCCAAAACCTGTATGTACCTTTCAGCATTAATGGTGCCTTCACAGATGTGTAAGTTACCCATGCCTTGGGCACTAATACACCCCCATACCATCACAGATGCTGGCTTTTGAACTTTGCGCCTATAACAGTCCGGATGGTTCTTTTCCTCTTTGGTCCGGAGGACATGACGACCACAGTTTCCAAAAACAATTTGAAATGTGGACTGGTCAGACCACAGAACACTTTTCCACTTTGCATCAGTCCATCTTAGATGAGCTCGGGCCCAGCGAAGCCGGCGGCGTTTCTGGGTGTTGTTGATAAATGGCTTTGGCTTTGCATAGTAGAGTTTTAACTTGCACTTACAGATGTAGCGATGAACTGTAGTTACTGACAGTGGTTTTCTGAAGTGTTCCTGAGCCCATGTGGTGATATCCTTTACACAGTGATGCCGGTTTTTGTTGCAGTATTGCCTGAGGGATCGAAGGTCACCGGCAGTCAGTGCTGGTTTTGGGCCTTGCTGCTTACGTGCAGTAATTTCTGCAGATTCTCTGAACCTTTTGATGATATTATGGACCGTAGATGATGAAATCCCTAAATTCCTTGCAATAGCTCGTTGAGAAATGTTGTTCCTTAACTGTTCGACAATTTGCTCATGCATTTGTTCACAAAGTGGTGACCCTCACCCCATCCTTGTTTGTGAATGACTGAGCATTTCAGGGAAGCTGCTTTTATACCCAATCATGGCACCCACCTGTTCCCAATTAGCCTGTTCACCTGTGGGATGTTCCAAATAAGTGTTTGATGAGCATTCCTCAACTTTCTCAGTCTTTTTTGCCACTTGTGCCAGCTTTTTTGAAACATGTTGCAGGCATCAAATTCCAAATGAGCTAATATTTGCAAAAATAACAAAGTTTCTCAGTTCGAACATTAAATATCTTGTCTTTGCTGTGTATTTGATTGAATATAAGTTGAAAGGGATTTGCAAATCCTTGTATTCTGTTTTTATTTACGATTTACACAACGTGCCAACTTCACTGGTTTTGGGTTTGTAGATTAGACTAGATTATTTTCTCAAATCGTTCAGCCCTAGTCAGTACTACTCATCCTGACCTGTTTCTGCTCTCTGTCTCGTCATTTCTTCATAATTTATGTTCTGTTGACTGATGACTGTATGCATATAAATTACTAATGCCTGCCTCTTTATAATGAAAAACGGAATTAATATCCATAATTATTCCTCTGAACTAATAGCAAACTCATTAGCTCTCTTGTGTACAGTTTTTGTTGTCAAAGCTGGTTGGCTGTTTTTAATATTGAAGTAAAAAGAAACAGAAAAAATGGCTTCCGAGCTTACTGTGGTATTATTTATTTTTAAGATTTCATAAATAATATGTCTACACTATTATTTTCCCAACCAACAAAGTTGCTGAATCACTTGCTTACAATTTTCTCTTCAAATGAGAATGACTTAACTCCCCCTGAGATCTTGTTTACAGCCCTCAGATCGAGGTATATGCAACAAACTTAAGTGTGACTCAAATGCTTATACAAGTTTCATACATTTCTTGTTGATTTATTCCTTCTGATGTAAATGCAGATTAAATGTATACTCTTTAAATTGAGGGTTTTTATGTTATCTTCCACCTATGTTCAGGGCAGTCTATTGACTTCACACATTTTGACCTTGGCTGTTTTTTCTTGCTGTTTATCTGCTCTAGCTACATTCACCGGAGAATGCTCTCTTTGGTAGTATTTTCTGCTCATTAACACTTTCTAAAAGCAATCAAAGCAGGTACAAAGCCGGGTCAGTGTCTGAATCATCCCTGCTCTCACACTCTCTTCCTGTCTGTCTGGTTTTCCCTCTCTGTCTCTCTTCCCCTCCCCGCCCTTTTTCCCCATCTCTCCCTATCAATGAGGCAGCAGACATCCCAGACCTGCTCAGTCAACTGCTTCAAGATTTATTCTTTGTAACAAATCTGCAACAGCTGGAGAGCCGGGGAATGCATGTAAACTTTGTGTGTGTAATTTGGTGACAAGTCAGGCTTAATCAAGCTCCCAGTGGCTGGATGAGAGGAGCGCAGGGGAGCGGCATATGGGGAGCTGAGTGGTGAACAGGCAGTGGGCAGGGAGGGAGACACAAAGCTCTGTTCATGTGCATTAACATGCTGTACAGTAGCAGAGGCAGGCTCACAGACAGCCAGCAGTCAGCCATTACAATTCCCAGTCTCTACACACCAATACACAGGTATTTACTTTACAAATGTACTTAATATGTTAGGGAATATACAGGAAATAAGTCATGGTATTACATATAGTCTAGTTTATCCATTGAGAAATGAGAATATATTAAATAAATTATAGAAAAAAAATCACTCATATGATGATTTTGATTAAAAAAAAATGACGAAAAACATGTAAGATAAAAATTAGACTGTTGTGACGAAGAATTTTTTAAAGGACAATCCAAATACATTTACCTTAGCTATCAAAGTATACATGTATATTCATATATATTTCATTTTTCTCTTAGATCCCATTTAAGAACAGTGCTAAATGCTAATTCTTGCCATTTTTGTCTTAAGATTTTGATTAGGATTGTATTACGCATCTGTTTTAGAATTTTGTCACATAACAAGATTTGAATAAAAAACTAAATCAAACCATATAGTAAAAAGTCAAGCTTTTAGCTAATATATGTGACAGTTGTTAAACTCCATTGATTTGTCAAATTTTTAATCTGCGCAACAATAGAAATGTATGAAGTATTTCATTCATCCATGATCTTTGTTGCTTATCCTTTTTGGGATTGTTGGGACCTGGTGCCTGTCCCAGCACATTTGGCAAAAAGCAAGATTCGCCTGGGCCCAGATACCAGCCAATCACAGGCCCACATAAAGAGACAGACAATTGAACTGCCCTGAAACTCACATCTCAGGGCAATTCAGAGTCACTCACCGGTTAACCAGATGAGCATTTTTGTTTGTGGGAGAGAAAGTGGGATAACCTGGAGAAAATCCTCACAGAATGGTCTTGACAGACACAGGGAGTGAAACCAGTGACCCTGCACGCACACTAATCTGCTGCGCCACTATGCCAATGTATGACGTGTGTCCTCATTGTATTGAGAGAGACATAAGGGGATAAAAAGAGCAAGTGCAGTGTTTTCTGAAAGGTTTTGCCAATCCCATCACTGTCTGTGGGATTTTGCCCAAATGGAGTTGAAATATATTCCATTGATATTTGAAACAGTCCATCTGGTGTGTGGCTAGAAGGCCATTAATTGTTCTTGAAGTGTTTGCTTGATTTTTATCCCCCCTAAAATATTTGAATTGATACAGCAATAGACAGGAACTGGGACTGATTTGCTGGATTGAAATCAAGACTGAATACAGTGCAATTGGAAACAACAGATGCTTAATCTGGCTGCCACTCTTCTCATAGCTAAAATATAAGCGCTTTTTGTATTACCCTCTCTCAAGGCCCCAAGAGATCATGCATCAAAGAATTATAAGAATTAGAAATACAAAATCTAAGATTCATCCGCTTTGAATTCAAGGAAATAAGAAGCCTGACAAGCAAAGAGGGGTTGGATTTTTTTATGTTCTACATATTGCAGGAGAGTCCCCTGCCCAAGAAGCAAAACACACGTTAAATTAAAAACAATTATATTTAGCTGTCGGGAAAAGGTGCCTTTACATGTCTCAGTAACAGCAATACACACAGCTAGCACGGGCCTCTTTGCCACTCAGGGGGCTTCATGTTAATGACAGGGTCTGTAGCTGAACTGAACTGTCCAGCTGCTCCCAGCTGCCCTGTGCAGCTGCAACACATGACCAAAAAGAAAGGAGCATGAATAGGTAGATAAATATGATAGAGGAAAGCATAACAAATAAATTTAAAGGTCAGAGTTTGAGAAGAAAACACATATATTACAGAAATGAAAGCCCTCTGAAGGAGAAAGAGTGTTGAATGTTCATGTGTAGAGGGTTACAGAGAGGTCAAGGACTGTCAACATAATGAAGCAGCATGAATACAGTATGGCAAAGAGATAAAAAAGAAATAGTAATTGCTCTTCATTTGCTGTTGAGACCTTTTTATTGTATAGAAAAGATTTCTGCATCTCATCAGCTGTTTATGCGTCTTTACTACATGCACAGTGAATTGAGCTATTGTACATCTCCCAAGGTTTAAGTCATTTGACAAGGACTGTGTATGCTTTACCCTTGGATTTCTTTTTTCAATAGAGATACCTTTGGATGTAGTCTGTACAGTACATACAAATGGGTGTAGCCATGGGTAACGCAATTAAATGGATTGAAACCTTTGGCCTGCCGTTACAAAAGAAGCCTGTGCATTTGATTTTCTATTAACTTTGAATCCAGCTCTGAAAAAGTGATTCAGAATGTGTGAAACCTCTATGTGTATGCATGAGGATGCTATTTAATTTATTTTTAATACAAACAAGGCTTAAAGAGAAGAAGAGGGAGGATGGTGTCAGGAGGAGTGGATGATCTGAATGCTGTTGTGTGAGGTTGGGCGAATGTGCGTGTGTTTTGTCGTGATGCATTATAGTTTCTCCTCGGGAACACATGGCAAGGTATTTACCAAGCCATCTGCTAAAATCGCCTGGCTGAATTGAGCTGACGTCCAGTTGCTAAGGAAATGGATGCTTTTCAAAGGGGGGGCAGCCAGTGTTGCACACCTGTCAGCGCAAAAGAACCCAGTGTCTGTCGCTCCCTGCCTCTTTATTCATCCTTTTTATGCTTTATGTGTGTCTGAAGCTCATCAGTCACATGCTACGACCAGATGTGATGAGCTTACCTGCCTCAGAGAAAGAGAATTACTCAGCTTCTGTGATTCAAGAGTCAGCTTCCCTCTGTTTTGTTGCTCTCAGATCCAGATTTAATTTTATTGTAGTTGATTACTTATAAAAGATACACTATGAATAATTTCCTGAAATCTGAAACCTGGATCATCTGAACTAAAGAAATAGTTCAGTTTTTCAAAGTGAGTTTCTATGAGGTTCATTTTAATGGTAAATGCATTATCCACATTGATTTGATCAACTCCGCCTCTGTAAGGAAATAACTGGCACAGAGCTCGGGTAAACATCGCAGCATATATGTTGTGGATAGCATGCAGGAATGGATATGGAAGATGATCTGATATGTGCAAAGTTCAGCTTGAAGGACCTAACACGTATGCTTGACATTACCAAAATTGTCATTTATTTCAATAGGTCTGACTTTACTGTGATGTGAGTATGTTGAGTATTGGATAACACGAACTGACTAAGCAGAGACCCCCCCTCCCCCAAATTATTTTTCTACTCGGCAAAAAATGGTCAGTCCATCTACTACTGTTAGTATTCCATTGTAAGCATAATGATAGTAAGTAGGACATCACGATGAATTTGGAGACTATTGCACACTGGAATAGCTAAAATAAAGGGTAACAATAAAATCAAGATGATAAAACTATGCGATAAAAAAGGGGGAGAGGGGGTCTGGGAGAAAAAAAGTTCTTCCTCACTGTGGCAGAGCTTGTGAAAATTGCCACAGCTAATGAATTTGCTATTGAAATAAACCTCATACAACCCAATTTCATAAATACTGAATTATCTCTTTAATAACAACATCAGCCCTCCAGTTATTTCTGAAGGGATAAGCAGGATGGATAATGGGTGGCTTGTTAAACACTATCCCATTAATCAATACAATTTTTAGTAAATCATTGACAAGTAAAATGAGCAATACTTATGTGTTATATTTTATTTTATTTAAATTTTTTTATCCAGTCTCGTGTTGATGGAAACTATGGCTATGTTTAGTGATGCTTTTCATTTGGATCAGCTCAGTAAGAAGATATGGACTTTTGGCTTGAAATCAGCTTTTCATTTTCTACTATTGTGAAATAATTTCAAGTGTGATAATCAACAGCAAAACTGGATAAAGGGAAATCATTTTTCCAGCAGAGGTCGTATTGCATTGCCATTATCTCTTTATCTGTTCAGCAGTAGGTTGTTAACAAACATGGCATCACCAATTGCTCGTCATTTCTCGTGTAAATTTAGTTGTCATTTTCATCTCACCAGCACCCCAAATGGTTTATTACCTCAGTCAAGAAGGCTACGTTTTTTGTCACTTTTTGCCATCGTTCTGTATGTTAACTGAAAAAGATATGAATAGATTTTGGTGGATTTTTTGCAGGAAATATTGGCTATGGTAGAAGGAAAAAGTGATTAGATTTTGGTGGTGATCTGAATCAGGATGCAGAACTAGGAACTCAGCACAAATACTTAACAAGTGAAGGAGGAACATATGTAGATAAATGACATGTCACTGAAGTCATTTTTGCTATGCAAATTGAAATTGACATTTAGGCCTGCAGTCAACTTTGTATCTGAATGTCTTCGACAGAAGTTAATCCATTGTAATGCATGGTAATAAGGTCAAAATGCAGTTTAATAGTAATGGCTTACAGAGGGGCAGTTAATCACAATTTTATCTTCATCATATGAGCCTTTACAATTACCACAACTGGATAGTCTGAAATTATTGCAAAAAAAACTGAAATAAGCTTTTCCAAATATGGTCAATCAAAATTCATAAAAAGATTACTTTTTTTTTTCCAAACCTTTTAGTTCTGTCAAATAGAAAAACTCTGGGCTATGTTTCAACTTTTTGTGTGCAAGTTAAGAAAGGAACAGTTTCTTGGATTTCATTTTACATTCAGAATAGATATGTGTCCGATGCAAATAGAATTAAAAATGAGGAAAAGCAAAGACCAGAAAACTTATGAAGAAGTTATGTGCTCTCTTTATATACACTTTTTTCTTTCTTAAAATTATCTCACTTGAAATTGTTCAACAATGTTATCAGATCTAGCATGCATTTATCTGACTGTATCTTCCAGACCAAGCTCACAGCTGATATTGAGCTAGTGTTAATTTGCTTGTTAGCATTAACCTTTTTTGTCCAAATAACACTCGCTGTCCCAGAAAACAAGTGGCCAGACATTTCCAGAGGGACCAGCACTATCTTTTGCAGTTGCTGAGAACAAGCCAGCACTGGCTGAAGTATGTAGAGGGTTGTTTCACCTCAAGCAGAACTTCATTCATTAGCAAACTTAACATACTTGACAAACACTTAAAGGGTTTATACTCCTGACAGTCCCAATTTTCAAATTCAAAGTAAGTTTTTGAGGTGGGCAGAGCTGACAGCATGTCATTCTCTACTTTTCTTCCTTTGGTGTTCTGGTTGGAAGCCTTCTGGTGGCAGATTCTGCAAACTGTGTTTGACAATAAACTGCATCAGTGAGTGAGTCAATGTCAGAAAATGCCAAATTTTGGCTCAGAAACAGATGTGAAAAGGAGCAACAAGGTGCTCTTCAGCACAGTTGGCCCCGTCATCGAGCAGGTGGTTATGATTGCTGTAGTGTCACAGTCCCTTGGCCTGCGGCAACATACTTTTCCCAGAAGAAGCGAGAGCATTTGGAGATATGTGTCCTGGGTTTGGTGATGAGTCTCAGAGAAAGCAGCTGCAGGGCAGGCCATGACCTTCAGAGAGAAGCTTTGTCATCTCAGTCGAAGCGCCACGTTCCTGTCCGAGTGACACCTATGGAGGTCACCTGACTTTTGGTCATAAATCTACAGGGTAACCTGGGACATGGTGTCCTTTTTGGTCCCAGCTCGTCTGTCCTGCTCAGGCCTTGTCCTAGATTCAGGAGCAGGAATGATATCATAGAAGATGGAGCACTCCAACATAAATGAAAGCTTGAAATATGTCTTTCCCTAAAAGCTTCGGGGGATGTGGTCTGCTGCTGGGAGTAGAGAGCTTTATGAGTTATGGAGACAACTGCTGTGAAAGCTGCCTCTGTAAAGTGCTTTCATATTTCCTTGGATTAAAGCAGACATTTTTCCAAATTAAAAACAGTTTGAAAGATATAAATTTTACCTTTTCTATGTTCATTAAATGACTTCAAACATACGGCAGAGACCTACATGAAGAGGGGGAAAGGAGAATGAAAGCAGGACTTCTTTTAACATAAATATAAAATTCAACTTTTACTGCTTTGCTGTCAAAGCTACTGCAAAGAGTTGAGGTCGGACCAAATTTCAGTCCAGTGATATTTGTCATCCTGTGTTTTGAATTACAGAATAGCAGTCTGTTTATTAATGTCTTAGTTGCATACATATGCATACATACTCTAATATAGTCTTGTCCATTAATGCAGTGCATAAGTTTAATATGAATTCACAGAGGGATCTTACATTGTCACTTCTCCCAAATAAAGGCATGTGGATGAATAAATAAAAGGAAAAAGGAGGCTCTTACATATTTTTTTCCATATTTAAGATGATAACGGGTCACTACATCTGACTTTCATTCAAACAAACTGCAATTAAATACATTAAAATGTATGGCATTTACCATGGCACTAGTAAATTAGACTGCCAATAAAAGAACTTGCGAGCTTTGTCCTGGGGGGAATATCCAGGGGCAGATGGTAGCCGGTACATAGCAGTGCATGGTGCCAATTTATAGGTTAAAACTAGTCAAAAACTATGTTGGCTTGACAAAATGATGCAGAGATTCTTTACAGCATTTATTTGCCCTTATATTAACAAGTGCCATGGGCTTCTAGCAACTTCACTTTTAAAAAACCTGAACTAGACATTTAACCCTCAAACTCACTTTAACCTTTCTTTGATCATGTGAATTTTATTTTCTACGTTCATTGTGACTGTGATCATTTCCCAGTCTTTATACTAAAGAAGGATTTGTGAGTTTTATTGGCATTTGGATTTTAAATCAATTGTAAATGCTACGATCATATGCTGTGATTAGAAAAAAACACCCTTTTAAGCCCTTTTAACTTAAATTTGCACATTTGTTTCCATCAAAACCACAGCCTCTATCTTACTTGAAACGAAGGTTAATAAGAGTGATTATAAATTATTTATCATACATGTAGGGATGTAACAGTTACAGGTAAAATGGTAAACTGCGGTAAAATTTCCCACGGTAATCATTACCATGTCCTTTTAAAATTACCGCTATACCATGTTTGATCACCACACTGTGTCAATAACTCACAGTGATGCTGCTCTTTGCCCGAAAAGGTGAAACTACGTGCGTCTGCCCCTCTATGAAGCACCCATGTGTCGCAAACAGAGGCGGGCATGCACAGCTTGCAAGCATGTTTGGCCTCAGCTGCTGGAGCCTTGCTCAGACTCTCACAGGATTGTCCTACTCGAAACGGCTGAAGTCTAAAGTCTGGTCGAAGTTTTGATTTTCCAAGGATGTCGAGGGGAAACTGAGTAACGACAGTCACCCTGTCTAAAACACGAAGCTGCGGTGAAAGACAAAAATGCGCATGATTAAAAATGCTGTAACTGCTGTGAATAATGCATAAAGGTTGTAAATAACAGCATTAGTATCATTCTGGAGTGTGTTCCTGCCGTTCTTTTGCCCCCGTTTATTTGCAGTGTTTTGCTGTATTTCGTCGTATAACCCCCAAATTCCACTGCACGCAAAAGCGCAGTTCTACTCCAACAGGCAAACCCCACTGAAAGCGGCGCGCCCAGAAGCGCCACAGTGCGCCCAGAAGCACCATGGCGCGCAGCCCCGTAGGGGGAGGGCTGATCCCCGGAGAGCCACAGGCTCTCATGAGAATAGCGATGTCACATGCTCATAAAACGTGTTATAGACTGAGAAAAGAAATAAACAACCCCTTGCTTCGCTTCTCTATGGTCCTTTTGCTGGTCCCAACCACACAGCTTTGTGATTTATTCAACTTCTATCCACCTATACCAGTGTAGAAAAGATGTATGGCGTCACGTATACAATCTTATAAATTTCTGTACCGACACGATTCACTTTTCTTCGTCCATGGTGTCGTGTTGCCTCTGGGACCCTCTGACCCACTGCTGACCTGATGCTCATGCCTCCGGTTTTAACGTAATGACAAACAATTGAGAAAAATTACGTGCAAGAGTCCGTGCATTGTGTTTAATTTTGAAACTTCCAGTTACTCCACACGGCGACTTCCTGTCTGGTGCTTTCTTAACGATAGTGAATTTACGAGGTTTGGAAGCGGCCTTGCAGACAATAGACTGCACAGCGTGGTACTTCCGCGTCCAGTGGAATTTGGAGGTTAGAGCGTCCTTTTCCGTCATAGTTTGTGTTTTGTGGATTGAGTCAATTACAATTTGTAAATATTAAAGGAGGACATGTCGAGGACATCTGCCATGGAAAGGGGAGACCAGAGGAGAGTCATTAAGGGGACTAACTTCTTCAGGGACTATCGTTAGTGAAACAAAAAGTTAATAAAAAAAGACCTGGACATGGTCTATTATAACAAGCTGTAACATGGACACTAATGCTGCAGGCAAACTAAAATGTGTGATTGTATGTAAAATAGGTTTCATTTATTTTTGGCAATCTCTAAACTTTGAACATGTTCATTTACAATTGTTTATGAAGAGAAACCTGTGTGAAGTACAAATTATTATTATTTTCTTTTCTTATAATAACAGACAGTATAAGCATTTATCACAAAATAATGACAAATACTTGCCATAATTGTTTACTTTTATTTCTAATGAAAAATTTTAAAGAAATTTACTTATTAGACATTTCCTGACACAATCATTGACAAAAAAGACAAAAGAACCGTTAAAATTATAATATTAAAGGGCTTAAATGATTTCAAGACAGTGTTAAAGTACTTTTTGAACATTTTGAGCACACTGCAACAATACCGCAATAATAATGATATCCGTGATAGTTTTGGTCACAATAACCGTGATATGAAATTTTCATTTCATTACATCCCTCCATACATGTAATTCTAGGGATGGATGATCTTGGACATACACGTATGCCACATGCGCAAATTTTCAGTGCTTAAACAAGTCTGTCAAAAACTTGTTAAAATCTAAAATGTGTTATTGGACACACATAAGCAGGATAAATGAATTACTAACTGAACTTACCCTCAACTTTTTATACCCAAATTTGGGCCAGCTGATTGGGCTTCTCTGAGAAGTCATGAATGAATCAAGCATGACAGCAAACCACTCAAATTGTTTTTTCTGTCCAGGAATGTAAGTGAATGACTATAATTTCACATTGTGATCTAGAAATAATAAGGTACTTTACTTTTTCAGTTTTATTAGAAAACAGTTCATTTTAAAATGCATGGATAACAATAACAATAATTATATTTTAGCATTGAAAAATCTTTTCTCTTAAAGAGCCTCTAAATGCTGGTGTATGAACCATTACAGAATCATAAAATGACATTTGGTAAATACTAGTTATGTTATTTTAGGGCAGCTGTGGCATATATCTTAAATTGTGTGGCGGTCCAATAAATTTATCAAGCACTACATACAAGAGAGACTTTACTAACAAACATGGATCCTGTGATTCCAGCACATTTTTTTGCATTGTTCTGTTACGGCTTTATTATGGGTTTGCACGCTTATAATCTTCATGCACAAATGTTCAAGAGAATGCATTGCTGTGCATATGAACGCTTGAGGCAAAGTGACAACTGCCTGTGCATTATGTCCAGTGTAAGGGCCGTTTGCTTTGGTTTATAAGGATGGAAAGAAAGCCCGGTGGAATTCACAACTTTATGAAAGAATGTTAACATGAATATACTTTTGTCACAGGAGAAAATTAGGAGCTTTTTCTGTCACACAAACAGAATAAAGTCAGATTTTATAAAGACAATGGTCTGGATTACTTGAAAGATATATATATATATATATATATATATATATATACACATATATATATATATATATATATATACATGTATATATATATATATATATATATATACATATATATATATATATATATATATATACGTATATATATACACACACACACACACACAAACATACATATACATATATATATATATATATATATATATATATATATATAAAATAAAAAGACAAAAAAATCCCTGCAGGCATTAATTCAAATGTAATCATCTAGCCAGGGTTACACATAATTTAGTGTAAAGAGAAAATTAAGGATTTTTTTTATCTGGGACAAATGTTCTTCATACCTTGAAATATGATAAAAATGTTACTGGAGATGTTTCTTTGATAAAATACATATTAATGATAAATAACACAAACTCCAAAGTAAGTGGCTAGCATTCAAATAAGTTGTTATATAAATCAATAAGAAACGTACTGTTATTATTAATGAAAATAATCATGATATTCCACCTTATTGATTAATCATATATCCAAAATACAGGTATGGTTCCTTCCCGCAGTCACAATGAGGAATAAGGAGGTTTGTTTTTAAGGTGGTATGAGGGTTAGAGTTCCCCACAGCATTAAATAAAATCACAGATAGTCTTTGTAATCTACATAAAATGACTATCTGAGTGCAAGATCAGAGCTTTTGCTTCCCTTTGTACTTAAAATCATCCTTTGTATTCTGCCCTCTCTGCAGTACATTATTACTTTACCATAACAGGCCCATCAGCCTTCCATTAGTGAAATATTAATATGCATCTCCCAAAGATAATTGCCCTCTGTGCTCTCATCGAATAGACACCATGTGAACTTCGGAACAATCCCTCCTGTCTGTCCGCTGCACAACAAAAGAGGCCTTGGCTGGAGGAGGAACATCTTCATTTCCCTCACAGAATACATTAAGGCCGGTAAGTGTGTGTGTGTGTGTGTTTTTGTGTGGGGTGGGTGCGCTCGCTTATTGCCAATGCCTGGGTTTGCGTCGAGGCACCTGGGATTCTCCAGACCTGTTTGATGTGGCCCTTTTTCAAGCACTCTGATCATCCTGTTAAATTGTGGCTAATGGACAGGGCCTGCCACTCGGAGAGGCCCAGACAACGGGGGGACAATTTAGTGACACGCACACACCTGTCCTTTGTAGTTGAGCGCGACATTGTGTGCACAGGCGCATTAGTCTCCGCGGCGCTCGTACAGCAGGCACTTTGGGAGATGCGGCGTAGCCAGAGCTGCCATTTAGGCCTGAATAACCCCAGGTGCCATTACCTTGGGTACCTGAGTATCCCCTTCTATGCACACACAGACTCTCTGGCCAAACAATACACAGCCAAGGGAGGCTGAGGGAGGGGCGGAGGGCGATTGTACATATATGTGTGTGTGTGTTATGTTTTGTGTGGCAGGTAATTGTTGTTTACTCTGGGGTTGGGTGGACGCAAAGGTGCACCTGCCCCACTATAGAGAACAATAGGCAGCTGAGGGGTGGGGCGTCTTCTGCAATATGACACATGGATTCATTCCGAAATTTTTAGTGACTGTCTCTAATGTATTACTTACATTTTTTTCTGTATATAATATAATGCTTTACAATTTTTCCAATTCTTCAGAAATATGTATATATATATTCAAGTAAATTATAGGGAAGGCACTGGTATAAACATGCGTTTAAACAATTTTAACATTTCTAAGTTCATCTGGTCCGATGTAAGTGAAATTTTAAGCTTATTCAAAAACAACAAGTACCATATCTAATGGTGCACAAAAAGATTGTTTACAGTAATAACATGCATTTCAGATATGTATGATATTATCTGTATAAAAACAGTGTCCACTAGGGCTGTCACCTCATACTCCATATTTGAGCAACCGTTCCAGCATGGGATTAAATATCTGTAACCAGAGAGTAAATAAACATTCAAATGCGAACTGACTGCCTTAATATCCGCAGATATCAGCCTGTAATGGCTGAATAAGTCATACATATCAGGTATTTATAATGTCTGACTTCGCTTTAACAACCGCAAAATACGAAAATATAGTATAAAGCTCCACTATATATTCACTGCATGGGTACATTTGAAATGAAAGAGTTTAAAGACAGAAGTATTTGTATCTGTAGTAACATTAATGATTTTGGAAATATCAGTGAATCATGTATCCCTAGTGCTTATAGAGCACAAGATAATCTTTAACACTTTATATTTACTTCACTTAGTAGACTAGTTTAGTGTCAGTAGAAACTTAACAGAAGTATTTAAACCATTTATAAATATTATTTAAATTCTGAAACTACCCGTAAAATACCAAATAGTAGCCGGGGCGTTTATTTGCTTCAATCACTGAGCAGACCAGGCGTTTATTTGGGACCAGGCGACTTTATAGAACAGGCGTTTAATTCCTTTTGCACAAAAATTTTACTTAGCAAAAGATGAAAAAATATGGTAAATATAATCAAATTATTTATTTACACTAGCATGAATAACACCCGTACATTTTCAAGGCAAGATTACTGTACCGTTGTTACACTCTTGTCTTCTTCTTTCAACTCAGCACTCTCTAAACACTCTTAAGACTGGTCAGGAACAACTGGAAGTTAAGTTAAGATCTTCTTTTTTTTCGCTGCACCAGGGCCATGGAGATAAACTGCAATGTACCGCTGACTGACGTGACCAGCCTCCTGATATTAGTTAAGGGCAAAAAACAAACAGTGGCAGTGGCAACGTCTTCTTCGTTGAATTTTCAAAGCCCTAGTCTGTAAGATTCTGGTTTTCTGCGCTCTAGTGGCCTCTGTGGACGTTGAGTGTAACTGCACTGTCATGAAGCAGACGCCTTACACCAACATGCATTTGTTGACATACAGAAGGAGGAGAAACCAACAGGACGTCTAGAGAGACAAATAACTGTAAAGGTACAGTCTGATCATGTGTCTTTTCAAGTGTCAGCTGTCAGTTGTGAGCTCAGCATTTGCATGTGTGTTCTGTAAACTTTGACCATAGCTCGTATGCTGCACTGAATAAATTACACCAGGCGTTTATGTGGAACGGGCGTCTATTTGTCAAAATGTACTGCTACACCCGGCGTTTATTTGGGACTGGGCGTTTATTTGGTATTTTACGGTATAAATGCTTTGTTGAGGATTTATCAAACATTAGTAAATACTTGACTCATCCTCTAAAATGCATTATTTTTATGTTATTTTGAACACTGAATGTTTTGTTTATTGACTTTTCAAATAATATAGAAGTTGTTGATAAATAATGCTATCACCCAGATTCTTTCCCACACTGGATGTTAACTGTTACCATATAATAACTCTTGATCAATGCACTTACAAACCATGAATAGGAGTTTTAGTGGATTACAAACTCGTCAAATGCATTCCAGATGATCTGTTACTTAGACTCAACAACCAGGTCAATTAATGATATCCAGCATAGATTATCAGTACTTATTGATGAAAACTTTATTGATATTTGGTTTGGTATTTACTAATGAAAAAAAAATTGCTAGACCCCTGAAGATAGATAAAACATTAAAAGTTCCCACAGGGTGCCCAAAAACAGATCGCCCTTTCCCACCTCTGACATTAGAAAACCCAAAAAGAACTACAGTCTATAAAGCATCCTGTTCTGTTTAGCATTCAATGTTAAGAAAGGGCAAGAAATAAAATACAACTAGTGTAAATATATGGTCTGCGTTACTTAGTTAGTGGACATGAGGCAGCTGGAGAAATTCAACCTGCCAAAGACTATGATGATGCTTTTCTACATGGCCATCATAGAGTTCATCCTCTCCTCCTCCATCACCGTCTGGTACCCTGCAGCCACCGCCCGGGACAAGAGCAGGCTGCAGTGCATCATCTGCTCTGCAGAGGTGATCGGGTGTAACCTGCCAACTCTCCAGGATCTAGAACTCTTTTTTTTTTTTTTTTATAATGTATTTATTTGGGCATTTTGGGCCTTTGTTGATAGGAGAGAGACAGTGGATAGACTTGTGAAAGGGGGAGAGAGAGCAGGGGAAGACACTCTGTAAACTGGTCACGAGCGGGATTCGAACCTGGACTGGCAGAAGCAAGTACATGGGGTGCCTGGTTGCCAACAACTCCACCAAACCAGCATCCTAGAATCTAGGACTCTTAAGGCGTGCAGGCAAGATCTTGGCCGACCCCTCTTACTCTGGGCACAAACTTTTCGAGCCCCTCTCTTCAGGCAGGAGGCTGCGGTCCATCAGGACTAAAACCTCACACCACAAGAACAGTTTCTCTCCCTCTGCTGCATCACTGATGAACACTGCACTGCACAAATACTGTATCTCTAGGGTTCACAGAGGATGGTCTGAAGAAGAGAAATCCTTCAGTTGATGGCAGCTCTCTAAGCAAAAATTACCTTTTTGAGGTCACAGGGTCACACTGGGTGCAACCTTTGTCGGTTTAAACCCACAAATGTAGGCTTACTTTGCATAAGCTTACAAAGCATAACAAAGCATAGCATAATGCAACATAACATAAAAGCATGGATCCATCCTGGCTTGCAGTTCAGGCTGGTTGTGGTGGTATTATGATGTGTGCCAGTTGATTTTTTTAAACACCACAGCCTACCTGTGTATTGTTGACTGTGTCCATATCTTTCTGACCACAGTGTACCCATCTTGTGTTGGTTACTTCCAAAAGGGTTACATGCTGCATAGCGAAGCGCAAATCATCAACATGCTCCTTGAACATGACGAGTTACTTGCACTCAAGAGACCTTCACTGTCACCAGATCTCAATCCAACAGAGCACCTATTGAATGTAGTGAAATAGGAGATCTGCATGATGGAAGAAGTGTTTTCAACACCTCAATACCATGAAAAATGTTGGCAGTTCTGAAGGCAAAGAGGGTTCAAGCAAAAGTGGCTGTCCAGTGAGAGTAAGAGACCCCCTGGCTGAGCACTGACCTTGGGCTGCTTATTGCAAAAAAATTAGTTGGCAAACCTCTGCACGCTTTCTGTATTAAACAAATGTCTTGGTCACTTTGTCTATTTAGTGAGTGCTCTTGCTATTTGGGAAAAAAATTTGACTGGAGATCGTGTTTTTTTGTACTTTTCTGATACCACTGTTATTCAAATAATCTAGATTTGATAATTTATGAAACCTGTGTTGTCTGGGAGTATTTAAAAACTTGACACCCTAAATTATGTTGCTTTTTTGTTTAATTAAGAAACAGTGTGGGAATTTGTCTGCTTTTTGTAATGATTAAAAATAAAAAAATCTCCAACAGTTGGTGTCTGCTACATCTGTTTTTTGTAGCTGTGGTGTCAAACAGATGAATACTGTTTTATTTATGATTCCCTCACTAAAACAAGCTTGAGCAATAAAGTATAAATTTTATTTAAATAAAAAGTATTGAGATATGAGTTTTGGCTCATATATCCAAACGCTAAGTGGACTAATGTAGGGGATTGGTGTCACTTTTTGCTCAGTGAGTGTTTAATTTTCTTTGAATGTTAGCGCTCCCCAGCTTGACATTTAGCTAATTCACCAACCTTTTCCCAAATCAAGTCAACTCTCTGTTATAGTTAAACAAAAATGACAAAATGACTCTCCCTCAAAAACAAGAAAACATTAAAAAGGGGAAAAAAAGATGAGGCCTGTGTAAGGAAACCCACTCTGCTCACACAAACACACCGCAGGCTACTTTTCTGAAGTGTGCTGGAACCAATAAGCGAGCAGGTAACTGAGCAGAACCTTTGAGAAATGTCCGAGGCTTGGCTCCAAACCAAGCCCATATTGAATGGCACCTAACAGTTTTAAATCAAGTCTGTGTGCCCAGCATCTGATGTGGGAGGGACTGGGAAAGGCTTTCTGTGAGCGCACCGGGAGATTTTTATATTTGAGCTTTAGTATGTGAGCGAGTGTGTGTGTGTGTCTGTGTGTGTGAGTGTGTGTGTTTGTGTTTGTGTGGACAATGACAGTATCTGTTGTGCCAGAGGAACTGATGAGCAGGTGGTCTGAGTGGGATTCAGCATACTCTCTCTCCCTCCTATTCACACTCATCTCTCTCTGCTTCTGTATTTTTTTTTTCCATTTTGCGTGTGTGTGTCTGTCTGTCTCCCAGGCGGTCTCACTCTCTTTTTATGTTTTTTTTTCCTATTTTATTTCATTTTTGTTTGTTACATGTGAATCATTTTTAGTGCTGCTTGTGCTGAGCAGAAAGTAACAGCCTTCTCCAAAAAGAAATTGTAAGAATAGCTGTTGGATTCCGGGAAATCTTTTAAGTCTTTCAGAATTTATATTATCTGGAGATCAGTGTTGATTTTGGCAGCTATTTTTGGTTTTGCCATCGTTAAATTCTATGCCCAATGTCAAAGATTTACACTGTTTACATCCCTAACAAGTGTGATGTCAAAGGGAGCAGCAAACTGCACTCCAATGTTATTGTATGCATTTTTTGTGTGTGAGGAATCGCTACATTGGCCAGTATTTTTAAAGCATGTAATATTTATTTGTACACATTTTTTTAAATATGAAAAAAGACTGAAACCTGTGTCCTCCTTTATTGAACTAGAATTTCCCAGAGAGCACCAACCATCACAGGCATTTCTAACATTAAAAAAATTCTAACACTTTTGGTTGAGTTATTATCCAAATGTGGAAAGCTGGCCCAATTGTTTAATGTCAACGAATCCTTAAAACAATCCTGGATCGGCATCCAAACTCAGAACACCACAAAACAAATCACATTCCTTTGTGCCATAACAAATCACTCATAATTTCATCCAAATCCACTGAGAACTTTCTGAATTATTCATGAAAATCTGTTAAATTGCTCTTTTACGTAATACTAAGAAACATCCCTAGGATCTGCATCCAGATTTGAATTCCTACCAAAATCTTCTCACTTCTTACTAGTGCAAAGACAACACTCCAACACTCAAATCTGTCAGGAAGTTTAAGAGTTGTCTTATAAACAGTAACAAAGACATAATGTCCTTGGTAAAGATAATTACACTATCAGAGTATTTCACCACCTTGACCTCTCGGGTTTTTTTGGACAGGGTGGGCACAATAGCTCATTCAGTGTGCCTTCAGATAATCACGTTTAATCATGTTTCAGTGATATGAAACCACTGGGTGCTTAAGCTTTGTCAGAATTTTAGCTTGCTAAATACAGTCCTGCTCAGTATTATTGGCACCCATTCATTATTTTCATTGCTTTAACAATATCTTCAGAAATAAATTGAAATGTACCAAATTTATGTCATCAGGATCTGTTAATTGAAGGTCCAAAATACTTCAACGAAAAAAAAACAATTTTTACAAGTTACATATTGTAATTTCAAAGAGGGAGCTGAAAACAAGCATGTGCAGCAATAATGGCACCCCTCTTCAGTATTTTGATGCACACTCTTTGGCACTGACGTCAGCCTCCAAATGTTTCTTGTAGACATCTATAAGCTTCTTGCACTTCCCAGCTGGTATTTTCTCCCACTCTTCCTATACACATTGTTCAACCTCTTGAACATTTGCAGGTTTCTTTTCCCCAATGACAGATTTCAGCTCAAACCAAAGATTTTCAATCGGATTGAGATCAGGACTCATTGCTGGCCATTTTAAAACAGTCCATTTTTCCTTATCAACCATTCCTGCGTGCTTTTGGATGTGTGCTTTGGGTAATTGTCTTGCTGGAGGGCCCACGATCTTCAACTCAAACCAAGTGTTCTTACACTGAGTTGGACATTATGGTCTTAAATTTCTTGATTATTCTCTGATTTCATGATTTCTGTGATATGGTCAAGGCCTCCAGTACCCGATGCAGCAAAGCAGCCCCAAACCATTATGGAACCTCCACCATGCTTAATTGTTGGTAGGGTGTTCTTTTCCTTGTAGGCTTCAAGTGGTTGCAATTAAAACTGCCTATTCTAAATATGACTGCATGATCATAGTAGCTGATGAAGTATAATTTAAAAACCTCAAGATGCGAACATTACTTCTGCCAAGTTTGAGTCTGATAAAGTGATGCAAAGCAAAGTTAGAGAGGTTTGTAAAGAAGCTGTACTGTCGCATTGTGTACTTAAACTACATGGGTGCCAATAATGATGAGTAGGACTGTATGCCATCATTCAGTGGGAGAAACTACCAACTGGATAAATATTGGTGTTCATAGTTGCAGGTGAGTTTATTAAAGTAATCAAACAGGATGATTTGTTTGAGAAAACAACTGCTTCAGATTCAGACTTTTGCCCTTTAATCTCAAAACGCTATGTACCTGTTTCTTGTGCCATAGTGCAAAGTATGTCCTTAAATAGTTTGTCTTGATGTTACAGCAAAAACATCTCTGGATACAACGTTATTTATTTACATAACACTTTTTGTGACTGAGGTGTAACGAATGATGTGCATTTGTTCGGTGACTGTTTTACTGCTTTGGACCTCCGCGGCTCCAGCTGCTTTTCTGTTGCATTATAGTAGCTAATCTTCGTTTCATAATGATACATCTATTATAATACTTGAAATTTTCCTTTAAATATCGTACATTTATTATTATTATTGCCATATGGATAACCTGCTGCCGTGGACCGACCTAGCTCTAAATGCTTCAACCAACATTGGCAACATTTTATAAGATCTATTCCCAATATTATTACTGTTAAACTTATTTAATGGCCTATATGAGTCCAGTCTTACCTTTATACAAGACCAGCAGAGTAGAAATGTCATGATGAAGTGTTTTTTAAAGGTTATGAGAGTATCATCTTTGTTGCAAGTGGGTGTAGTTTCAACACATTTAATGGCACGCCCACTGCATCAGAGAGCAGAGATAACTGTGTGGCAGCTTTATTTGGTGTCAGCCATGATACCAGTTCCAAACTTGGGACCAAATTTTGTGAGACTGGTAAAAACTATTTCCACAGGCTTGTGGTTAGGAACCACAGGCTTTCTTATGGGGAATTTTGGCACATTTTGCTTGGAGATACCCACATATTTATCTCATTCTACAAATGCACAATCCATGCAAAATATATCTCATTGTACAGGTGACTAATAATAATAATAATAATAATGCATTTTATTTGTAACGCGCTTTACATTCTTGCGAATCTCAAAGTGCATACAGAGAATAAAAGCAGACCATAAAAGCATTAAAAACATAAAAAAAACAGTAGAAAAAAATTCTAGTGTTAAAAACATATAAAAACAGTAAAAACCAAAACAAAACAAAAAATTCAAGCAAACGCTTTAGAAAAAAGGAAGGTTTTGAGTCCTTTTTTGAAGGTGGTCGTGGGTTGTGGTGCCCTCAAGTTATCTGGGAGGGCATTCCACAGGCTTGGGGCAGTAAAAGAGAAAGCCCGGTCACCCATGGTGTGGAGTTTAGTGTCTGGAATGAAGAGAAGGTCCTTGTTGGAGGAACGGAGGGATCGGGTGGCTGGTTTTGGTTTGATAAGTTCTTTCAGGTAGGGGGGTGCATTGCCATACAGGCACTGGTGTGTGAGGAGGGAGATACTCAGGCTTTCCGGCTAAATTAGATTCAGTCCCAGTTAGTATTATTTAAGTGGCGAAATAAACTAGTTTGCAGCTTTTTACTCTTAGTTAGTAGTCTTGTGTTTTAGTCACATTTTATTTATTTTGACCCGCTAAATTTCTAGTGTAGTATAAGTCCAGATAAACACATAGACACATTTCAGATCAGTTCTTACCAATAGAAAATCACCACATATTTTGTCATTACTTTAGGTCGGTTTTTATTTTAAGCTGATACGTGTAGCCAGATTGTAAAAAAATATATAAAATATAGGCATATTTTAAATAAAGAACCTTCATTTATAGTGAATTTCTTTAGTAGATTGGCCTCTAATGATATCAGTATGTATTTCAATACTTTTTTGTTAACAAGTCACCACTGTTATCACTAACATTACATTCAATTACAAAGACTAGAAAAGCACTCGGAGAGCGCAGACCTCTGCCAAGATACAATACAGGATCACCACATGCTCAGATTTGATGGTCGAGTCTCCACTCATGTCAGTCCATGTGAAGAAGTCCTTCACTGCAAGGGAACCTGGGAAATATGGTGATATGGGCTTGAAAAGCGTTGACGCGAGTTTGCAAATAAACTACAATTCCCATAATGCCTCAGCCGATGAGGAATGACCTGGATTTGCCATTAGAAATTTCAAAGTTGTTTTGTGATGTCAGTCTGGATCGGATCCAGATGAAATTGACCTTGATGATAGAGTTGTATTATACATGTCATCGTGTAAATTTTGAAGTGCGTCAGAGCTATGATTTTTGAAATACGACCCAATACAACTTATGGGATTTTCTGCAAATTTTGGCAATTTTTTCATCCAGACAAATATGCAAATCACCACCAAAATGAAATGGGTTCTTCCTTAGACCAAACCACACCTCTGGTAAAATTGTTATGTGAACCCATCCAGTAGTTTTTGTGTAATCTTTCTAGCAGAAAAACTGAAAACAGACAAACACACAGACAGACCCTAACGAAAAGATAACCTCCTTGGTGGAGGTAAAAATAACGTTTCAGTGGCACTCATTCTTCTTTTGTTTTACTGGATAAATAACTGTGTTTCTTCTCAAAGCAACTGAAATATCATGGATTTTTGAATTTCCTTGGTTCATCTGTAATATTTTCATCTCATCTTGTCTGGTCAACAACTATTAAACCTTTTTTTGACAGAGTTTTTATTATTTCACCAAGTCATTGCCCTGTTTCTGTTGTAGAACAAAGGTAGTCAAGGAACTTTTTTGTCAAGTCCACTGGGGAAATAAGGACTGGTGGACTTGACATGTAATATGGGACTTTTGACACCTGCTCTTGAATGTATCTTTGATGTTTGGATGAATAAATCATTACAGGAACTCTCCTCTTCGGTTACAAAGGCAGTGCCATGTTACATGACTCAGAGGACTCTGGACAAGACACTCACACACACACACATGCATACTTTACATACCATCACTAACCAGATGTCTGTGTATTGATCGCTGCAGTGACATGCCTCAGTGATGCCCCATTTAGCTGATGTGAATACAACACTTGCCATCCACACACACCTACACGACCTGCACACATCAACACACTCTATGGATAATACGCTGTGTCTACCATGTGCCTTGCACACTCTTGATGAGTTGAATATGACCCATATGTTGACCTGCATGGACAGTTACAGTGTTGAGTTTCAGCCTGTGAAAACATGGTGTCCCATGTCTTTGTTCTGCTCTCCTGGGCTGACACAGTTTTGAAAATGAAGTTTTTATCATTGAGGTGCTATTTAAATATTTATTCATAAAACTGCTAGAAGCCACATCAAATTCTTATTTTTATAGCTTTACTCTTGACTCCCTCAAACCTTTTTAAATACTGAGGTAACGTATGGCCCTTTTCCACTAGCACGCCTTGGCCCTACTCTAGTCAGCCTAGTCGATTTGCAGCGTGTTTCCACTAGCCTGATACTTCCTAAAACAAGCTAGTTTTATTACCTACTCCGCTCTGGTTCCAAGCGAGCTGAATCGATACAAAAGATGACGTCACCGACTGCCGGCTACTGATTGGTCAGACAATGTCGTAGGGATGGGAATCGAAAACCAGTTCCAGTTGAGAATCGTTAACAGCTCCATCAAAGAATCGATATCATTAATCTTTTTGCTTATCAATTCCCTTATCAATTCCTTCCACTGACAGGGTTAGAAGCATCAGAATTGTAGCTTAATTTTCATTGCACCTACTACACAACCTTAAGTGAGTGGAAACACCAGCAACTTGCAGAAGCAGATATCTATGCTGTGACGTGGTGACATTGTTGCCACTGAAAATCAGACCAACATTTGCCCACATGCAAAATCAGCAGGAATCGATAAGGGAATTGTTAAAGAATTGGATTGATTAGCAGGATTGTTAACAGCATTGGTATTTATAAAATCTTATCAATTCCCATCCCTACAATATTGTCATCGATGAGTGAGCGCGACGACCTAGCATGCTAACGGTAGCTATCGTTAGCTTACCCTCATACGTCTTTTCTTTGCAGCTCGATTGCTCTCATCCTCGGCTTCATTCTGTTGTATAGCTTCCAAAACTCTCCTGTGCTTCTCAAGGGGTATTTCTTCTTACCACCTGCAACCTTCTTCTGCTTTCCTTTTTAACTCGGTTTGTGACAAAATGCCACAGATTGTTGCGTCGTGCTCAAAATGACGTCACCGCAGTGCCGCTCAGCTGTTTACAGCGACACTGCACCCCATTGGGTAGGCGACTGGGGCTAATGGAAAAGCAGCACAAGGCAAGTAGAGTAGAGTAGGGCTAATGGAAAAGGGCCATTACAGGATTCTAACAAAGACAAATAATGGGAACAGTTGGGTGGTTTGGAAAAGGGAAGTATCTTCCATTTCCCCCAGTCAAATCATGGTTTCCTTAAACAAAGCATACATATTAAACAAACACACTTGAGAGAAATGTGTCACAAGTTGCAGCCATTCACAAAGACATCGGGGTCTAACTGCTGTATAGGCGTAAATTCCATGCATGAATGTTTGAAGGCAAAGAAAGGCGGGGATTTGCTGAAAGGGCTCTAACAGGAACTTTGTAAAAAACCCAGGATGTCATGTAAACTAAAGATACAGATACAAATAAAATATTTTGGTTGTTTTTTGCTTTGTTTTGCAAAAGTTTGATGCACTTTGGCAGCCTTTAATATTAAAATGGAAACTCTAACTAGGCCTCTTGACTTGTGAAATTGGTGTTGTTTATGCATGCTTATCTCTAAAGTGGCTCTTTGTTATGTATATCCTACCATATTTTTGACTTGTTTATGCATTTATTTATGTTCGATCTGATTTGTTTGTTTAAAAAGTGAGTAAAAGACTTGATTAACCACATCACAGCTATAGACTGTACAAAAACAGGCTTACGTATAAGTTTGATGTTATCCTGATGTTCTGTATTATGTGTCTTTAGACAGATTTTCATTCTTTTCATCCTTTTGTCCTTCAAGTGATTCAGAATTACTAAAGAAGCAGATATGATCTATTTGTGCCATGTTCCAGACCTGTCGTGTCGTCACTGATGACTGAGCGCAATGTGAGCTGAGTAACGTGGACACATCATGTCTGCTTTGTCATAAATTATAAATAATAAAGGTGAGCTTTCTGCTGGCCTGTGACAAATGTTTCTGCGTTGATGTGTTGCTGCTATTGTGTCTATAGCTGCATGTTTTTCCTGACATGAGCCTTTTCTTTTTAGACTTCACTGTAGCAAACCATTTCTCTCTGCATGGCTGCTGCTTGCATCAGCCGTAGGCCAAAGAAGAGGCAGCTAGTCTTAAATATGCTAATATTTCAGGAATTAGGGGCTTGATTTGAATAATGATGTGAAATGTTTAAGTCTTTTTTTTTACCAGAGAGGAAAAGACATGCTAACTGTGGTCCACTGTCCTTTCTCATTAGCCACAGTACATCAAATCTCCAGCCGCTGTATTAGCCCCAGTGCGTGTGCTTATTTATGTGTTTGGGTGGTGCTGCAAATCCTCAGTCTCCCTTCACAGCTCTTTAATTAGGGAGCATTTTCTGCATTTTGTGTCAGTTATGGCTCCACAACTGAAACCTACAAGCCACAGGGAGAGACGGCTGTAGGAAAGAAGATAAACTGTGAGAAACAGGAAAACAGCAGACTGGACCGTGGATGTTCAAAAAAAAAAATCATCTGAAATGAAACATTTTGCTGTTTTTTTTCTCCTGCTTTAATCTGACATGAAAATCTGCCACTGCTGCAGTGTTTCATCATCTCTGCCTGTCCGCTCTCATCAGATATTTAATTGAAAGCTTCAGTCAGATGATCTTTGTAAATGATACTTTTTAATGGGGCTCGAAAGTGTGAGAGAATTTATGATTCATGTGTTGATACACGGCTGTAATCTCTTCATAATTTCCATCAGGTCTGAGGTTCTTGTTAATATTTATGGGCTGTTTTGTTCGGTCATAAAGCATAGATCAATAAATGGTGCACTTAAGGAAATGAGATAAAGGATTTATTTATATTGGTATTGATTATGAAGACTGGGGGTGGAGGGATAGGCAGGATAATCAAGAGAGAGAGAATTAGCTTGCCTTTGTTTAAAGGAGAAGCTGCTCCAAAGACTTAACTTTACTGTTGTTTTTATTTTTAAAGATTTTCATTGATAAGTTAGAGCAACAGCAAATGGACATACATTTGATAAAGTTGCTTTTTCTGCCCATCTGTATTGGTATAGAAATACTTTGACACTTACATATGATCACAACATATTTAACTGTAAATTTAGGGCACATTTTAAGATTTTAATGTAGGCCTGGTTGATCATGCCTGTTAAGATTTAAGTTCAGAACAAACGAGAATTTTCAAGGACTGCATTAATTTTGTCCCTCTTCGATAACTACTGAGTTGGAAAAGAATGATTGGTGGCAGCAGTGCACGATTCAAGAGCTGGGAAAAGCTGTCAAAGAGGGAAGGCCTTTGGACCGCTCAAGCAGATTTGACTGATTTGTTTTGTCTTCTGTCATTAGTGTAGTTTAAAAAACCTATTTTATGATTTTTAAATCTTAAATGCCATTTAGTGTGTTTTAAATCCCTCCAGGTGATAGTGTACTTCCATGCAAAAAAAGTCTGCCACCCCCAGACTTCTCCCTCTCCCCTTACAGCATCAGTAGCAGCTTGGTCCCTTGGCCTCCCCAATTATCTACCAGTGTGATGTCATACCATTGTGTCATCAGCAGTTTAATCCTGTTTGCCCAGAGTGGAAAACCCAGTGCTAAGCAGTGCTGTTGGTGCCATGGTACCAAGTAGCACTGAACTGACCAATTACCACAGATATGACCCATCAACCAATCAGAGTGGAAAAGGGTACCTTAAAGAGGCGGGTGCTCGAGTAGAGTATGTCCAACAAACTGAGACAATCAAAGCTTCAAAGTGGAGTGATGTTTCCCTGTCAGAATCTTTTTTTCTTGCATTTAAAGGTAGGAAATAGTGTGGATTAGTTGTACTAAAAGTGAAAAGTTAGTGTAAGCCTCTGATTGGCTTGTGTAAATGTGGCAGACAAACCATTTGATCAATCACTTTGCAAATTTTTCTAAAGGTTCTGCCCTTCCCATTCCCCATGACTGTCTGCCCACAGGGTAATGTTTTTGCCAGCGTTTCCTGTGTTTGTCTTTTTGTTTGTCAGCAAGATTATGCAAAAAAATAGTGGACAGATTTAGCTGAAATTGTCAGTGGCCTGACTTGTAACAATGAGTCGATTTTGGTGGTGATCCAGATAGGCACCATTAGAGAACAATAGTTTGCTCAATTATCGCCAAAATAATAATGATATCAACATGATTCCGAGTGCTAGTGATGAGTTTAAGGGTCAGTGAATTATATTATGAGGTTTACTTTATCATAGAACTGTTGGTTACTGGAGTAAGAGCAGTATGTGAGCTACCTTGGCGGAGGTTTATGCTCTGAGTGCTGTCTAGTTTAGCATAGGGATGGGAAACGAAAACCAATTCCAGTTGAGAATCATTAGCAGCTCCATCAAAGAATTGATATCATGAGTCTTTTTACAAATCAATTCCCCTATCAATTCATTCCACTCACAAGGTTCATAAGTGGTCAGAATTATGGCCTAATTTTTTACAAAAGGCACCTACTACACAACCTTAAGTCAGTGAAAATACCCACAACTTGCAGAAGCAGTTATCTTAAATGTGACGTGTGTTTGACATTGTTGCCACTGAAAATCTACAGGCCAACATTTGCCCACATGGAAAATCTGCAGGAATGAATAAGGGAATCGTTAAAGAATTGGATCGATAAGCCGGATTGTTAATATCATTAGTATCAATAAAATGTTATCATTTCCCATCCCTAGTTTAGCAAGTCATAGGACCTTTCAAGGCAGCCAGTAATATTAACCAGCGATCCTAATTTCCTTCCTAATGACTTCTAAAGCATTTGTAAGGTCATTCAAAGGCACATAGTAATGTCAGATTTCACCACTCTAAACTCAACAGAGGTGCTTGACTTTGGAAATTAGCTTATAATCCATTTGCAAATAGAAATGTCATGAGGAGAGAGTTATCATATTCATAACAGAATTCCAAACTTAGATATTGTACGAAAAACAATCAGGTAAAAGTCAAAGATACCCAAATATTAAGCAAAGTAGGCAAACATCTGCACACAGTAAAATTCAAAGACTATATTTCCTGCACTTTCACAATTCATGAGTGGAGTTTGCCTGCCATTTTGATGGACTCATTCCTCTCCAGTAAACCCATTTTGTTACATTAACTGATATTTAACTAATATAAGCTTCTATACTTTCCAGTACTATCAGTTATCAACTGAACCCGAGGTTGTATTGCTTCAAAACAAGTAATATATGAAAAAGTCATTGAAATATCACATTTTCTTAGAGTTTTGGAGTGTTTTTGCTTTCCAGTTCTGCTCATGCAAGTGTATGCCCCGGTGTGTCTCTGTATCTGTGATTATTGTGTGAATCGAGCTGTGAGTGGGTGTTGTCCATTGACCGGCACATTGCAAGCAATGCTTTGGCAGGTGTGGGACGATACGTGGGCTAACTCAAGTCCCTCAGCCAGCCTGTTAGCCAGCCAGTCATCCACTCAGACAGACTGAGAGACAGACAGGTAGACGGAGAGACAGACAGAGAGACAGGCAGAATCACACAGAGAGGCAGAACACAGCTGTCTGAGCAGGCCTCCATTATCCAGCACTATCTATTGATTCACCCTGTGGGATTTTTTCCTCTTTGGCATGGGATCATCTGTGAACACACACCAGGCACACAGACACAGGACACACACACACTCTCACACAGCACATACAAAAAGGGAACAGACACATTTTCACCACCATGGGCTGGGATCGATAGCCAGGGGGAATGTAGGACCTTTTTTCCTGCATTTTTATATTTTATGGTCCTCTGACACTTCGGGAGCACCCACCCACCCACTGTGCTGGGTCCCTGGGCTGCACTGTTTCTCTCTAATTATAGAGCATGGCAATGGGCATGGACCCATAGAGAATATCTCTCACAATACAGACCAAAGATTATATCTGGGTATTGTTAGCTGAATGGCCATAATCAGCAAATATATGTGTATAATTTTTGTCTTGTAGATAAATAGTACATGTTGATTACAATAAAAGAATTGTGGAATTTGTTTTGACTCTTTTAAAAACTAATTGATATTAATATTGATACATGGTTGATTCTAAAGCAACTGAAGACTCTTAATGTTGGTGAGTTCATGTATTTATTTTCAAAAATGGCAGAAGAGCTTGTACACACTGTCCAAACTAAACTAAACTAAACTAAACTGAACCACTGCCAACATTTCTCTTTAGTAAAGTTTTCCAAAATATTCTCAGCATCATCAAATGGCAGACACCGGTATAAGTCAAGACAGAGTAGCCGTCCTATTCTGATCTGCATTTATTTTGGTTTTGATCATTTACTGTATGATGTAGCAGCAGCTTGTGGCAAGTTTTAAAGTATAAATACCACAGCTTCTGTGATACCTCCTGGTCTGTTTCAGCTGCTAGGAAGGACAACGACTAATAAATGTGTCCAACTTTGTCTTACATGATGCTACTCAGTGAAATTCACACAGATGAAGCAGTATGAGTGAACATGGTGCTCAGACACACATGGGAAGTCTCAGTAACACTGCAAGATGAAAAAAGCCAGTCAAACTTTTTATATGTATTCTTTTTATTGTTTTTTTTTTTTCAATTTTATAAACACAAACAATAAAAGAACAAAAAAAAACAAAACAGGACAACAAAGCATAAAACAAAACCAAAAGAAATCACACCCAAAACTAACAATGACGGTCAGTCAGATTTAATAATCTAAACAAATTGGTGCTCCTGGCTGTGCCTATCATGTCTGTATTATTTTGTATTATTATAGAAATTTGGTTTTGATCATTTATGATGTAAGCAGCAGCTTGTGGCAAGTTTTAAAGTATAAATAGCACAGCTTCTGTGATACTTCCTGGCCTGTTTCAGCTGCTAGGAAAGACAAAGACCAATAAAGGTGTCCAACGTTTTATTGGTTTTTCACTTTTTTTAACACCAACAATATCAGAACAAACAAACCTAGGTGTGCCTATCAAATCTGTATTATTATATTTTATTATAGAAATTATTTTATTAGGGCCCCCGGCTTTTTTTATTCTCTGTTAGCAGTTTAATATCTTTTAAAAACACTTTTTAAAAACACACTGATGCTTTAAAATTCCCAAGTAAAGTAATTTTAGAAGCAATTTATTTTGCCGACAGAAATGTTCAAATTTTGCGTGCCTGTGTTTACCACAGACCTCAAGTTTTTATCTGACAAGCTTCTTCTAAAATCCCACAGACTTTGGGATGAGGGAATTGCAAATGTGTTGTGCATTTGACGACTCACCCCAGCTATATAGCAGTCTGTTCTGAGCAGGGCTGAAACAGAGGGGTTTGTTCAGTGTCTTGAGTAGAATTTAGGCAGAATTTAGAATTTAGGCAGAGTAGAATTTATTTATTTATTTATTTATTCTCCTGTACAGCACTTTGTTTCAACTATGGTTGTTTTTTAAAGCGCTTAGCTTGGATTGGATTGGAAGAGAACAAAAATATATATTTATTGGGGACTTCCAGGATCAGTACTTGTTGAAAAAGAGTTATATGTAGGACCTTTAATATAACGAAATAACCATTTACTGACTTACAATGTGACATCAGTTGACCCTAAAACAGTGCCTTTATTTGTCAATCGGAACATTTTTTTTACTGATTTCGGGAATACCTGCGCATCTCATTTTCAAAACTCTAAAATAGGTTGCTGAAGCTGATTTCTCATATTAAATTATTTTTTTTACTCATGACTGAATGAGTAAGTTGGTTTTAGAGCTTATAAGGTTTTAATGTTCATGTTTGAAATGAAAGTTTTTAACAAATAATAAAACTTCTAAAGGATTAAAGAGGAAACTGAATACACATCATTTTGCTGCAATAAGCCCCTTTTATTTATTTTGGCCTGCTACACAAACTCTAGAGAGCTGCCTTTTCCAAATGGCAACCTTTTACTTGAAATGAGATATTTTTTCAGTATGTTTTTCAGCCAACATGTTTTTTCATTAGTTACATTTTTAACTCAGACTTTCCCATTGCATAATAAAATCACTGGCGACTGGACTCAGTCATATTCAGAGTTAGATATAACAATACCTCTGACCTTCTCCTGAGAGAATCGTGTCTATAAATAATGTGGACAGTTGTTTCTTTATTTTTCACATTTAATAGATTACTTTGTTGCCCATAGTCATAGTTCTATAAGTCGTTCTTGCTGGAAACAAGGACACAGTCTCTTACTGAGCATTCAGCCTGGCATGTATTTTCTATACTCAATCAACATTGACATAAAATACTGTGATAAAAGGGATAATGCTTTACCAGTATCTTGTTATCTTCTTAACTTGTTGATGCCACATCAGTGATGATGAAGTGTAAACAGGAAAAGCAGATGAGATGGGTTTTTGTTAATAAAACTTCAAATTTAGTTCTAATTAAACACAAATATAATACATCGTTTCTCCTTGTCAATCATTCATGACTTTTTACCTAAGAAAACACGCTTTCCTTGAATAATACAAACTCTAAAGATTGCTATAACACAACACATCACATGAAAACAACAATAAAAAAGATGCAAACATGATTACAGTTTTATCCTCCCACATGTAATCGTATGGACAACCCCGGCAGTAATGATCAAACAAATAAGCATCTTAATCAGCAAGTGTACACAAACAAACAAACCAACAGATACAGCACAAGCAAGTGTAAACTCCAGATGATGGTATGATTAATGTATTCGTCCTATGCACGCACTCTTCGGTATTATTGCCAATAAATAATGCATGAGCCCCAGCCTTTGTTTATGCTAGGATGCAATGCATGGTCCTGAGTATTCTGCTTTTATGCCAAGAATTGCCTCTCGATACAACGCGTGTCTCCATCCTCTTACAATCGCTGTTTTCTCTCTGAGGCGGTGAAGAAAAAGTTAATGAACAATAACAGCAGTTAATCTCTGATGAAGAACATCTTTTCATATGAAAATCTCCAGGTTGATCTCCCAATCCTAGCACATTGTCAATCTGGAATATGGAGGCCCTGGAGGGAAAAAAAGGCTCTGTAATCTGCTCTTAATCTGCATCTCCCTCCCCTCCCTCACACAATATCCTCAAGAGCAGCTGTTTTGCGCGCTCTGCTTGTTTTCATCACCGTGGATTGTCTTTGGATATCACTCTAATATTTAAAGTGTCCCTCTCCTGAAATTGTCTCAGGAGATGATAGGACAAACCATTTAGGGCCATTGTACGCAAGGAATGTGTGCTTGGCCAGCCTGTATCTAATTTGGAAATTATAGTGATTACGAGCTAAATATAAAAACCCAGGATTTTGAGGCTGTAAGAGGCCTGCAGCGACGGCTTACTGTATTGTTTGCCAGATGCACACACTCACTCGTAGCATGCAGGGAACGGCAAACACACTAACATGCTTCCACAATGGAGGAGAAAAGCCGCCTGATGCGCTAAGTGCTGTTGTGCTCCGTCGAGTGCGTGCCTGCGTCTGTCTCCGCTGCCCTCTCTCTTGTTCTTCCTCCATCCGTCTGTCTGTCTGTGCGGGGAGGAACATTTGGAGCAGCATTGCTAAAAGCCCTGCGAGCGTGGATGCAGGGAGCTTCCTCGGGCTCTTAGACCACTCTGGACTTTAAATGGAGCCACATACACATGATGGCTAACAGATGTTAGCCAGATTACACGCAACACGGGCGCAACCTCACTGTCTGTTTGCTTCCACTCAAACGCTCTAGGTCCAAGTCCCCCCCCCCACCTCCCCCTTTGCATCCCACTCAAAGTCATGGTTAAAGGGCGATGGGTGCTGTCTAGAAGAGTGTGTGTTTATGAGTGTGTGTGTATTGTTGGGAAAAGGGGAGCGTGACGAGAGTCTGCTGTGGATATAATTAATAGGCCACATGCGGCTGCACCAAATGTGTCACAGTGAGGGGAAATCAATCGATGGAGTCTGCCGGCGCAAAGAGTGTGTGTGTGTGTGTGGCAGGGGGGAGGGCCATGGGGGAGGGGCAGGAGAAGAAGCCCCCAAGAAAGGGGGATGAACAGAAAAGAGGTGCGGAGAAAGAGGAAGATGAAACATGGGAAAAAGACAAGAAGGAGTCACAAGGAGGGCGTAAGAGGAAGGAAATGTTTGAGGTAAAGAGGAAGGGAGGGGGGGGTTGAGCCTCCCATCTCAGCTGGATGGAAATCACAGCCTTCAGCGATATCCTGCAGAGACATTTGACATGGAAATTCATGACCGTGCCAATGTATGGACATAACGTAGATCTAACACATACATCACAGGAAACTCCCCAGCTGCATAATCACAGTGTGCTTTCATATGGTCTGAGGCGAGTTACGGTGTGTTTAGTATGAAAGTCTGACGCCAAATCAAACCTTTATTCCTGCTGCATATATCTCCATCTCTGTGGAGCTAATCACACCTGATTTATGATATCTAAAAGCGGTAGGTAGGTAGGTATGGTGATGCTTTGGACTCACCACCCAGGCAGTGCGATATCCCACCCTCCTTCTCAGGGCCCAAACTCTGCAGTGGGCCTGTTTGTAAAGAGTGCATATCTAAGTTTGGAGGCAGGGGAGGAAATCAATGAAGATAAGAGCTGGATAGAGAGCTGTGTGTTGAACAGGCTGGCAGCAGACCGCGAGGAGCTGCCTGTCACCAGCTGCAGGGCCCTCTCTGCGTGATACTGTGTGTGTGTGGGACACATCTAGGCACACAGTCGCTGATAGTGCTGCCAGGCGCCAGACACCCGTAGATGAGACGGGGCGTTATCGCAGACTGCTGCTGCCGCCTCTGGAGTTTCTGTAAAGTCGTGTGGGAAGGTGCATGCACATCCAGACAGCGACATACATTAAATTCACATGATTACTGAAGTTTCTCCTCTACTTGTTTGTGAGCTACGGGAGCAAAAATAGTATTTGGGTGTTATTTAAGCACTGCTTGAAAACTTTAAAACATTGACTTTGTGGAAGAGGCGACAATTCTGCCTAAAACAGTGTTTTTAGTGATTATCTTCTGTTCTTTAGATGTGACCCACAACGGCATAGAAGATTCTGTAGAATTTGTTATCTATGTGCCCTTGTGGTATTTCCGAACTCAAACCTTGATTATATTTTAAAATTTCCGACTCTCTGCTCATGTGTTTCGACAATTGTTCTTTTTTTGACGATCATCCTACCACACTCATATCCTTAACGTGTTGTCTCTAACAAAGAGCCAGATATGAGTTAAAACTGAAGAAATAAAAACTGTTTACATACATGAAGAAATAAAAAATGTTTCACTCGCTTATCCCATATTCTATATTTTTTAACCCTCCATCACTGTTGCCCCAAGTGGTAACACTGACACTTTTTACTTTTATCTCTGGTACCACATAGTTGTAACCTTGCAGTGCAGCTTGATCCGTCTGATTCATTTTATACAATCATGCAAATCCTTGTCACACCTTTGCACTTGAACAGTTGAGCTCAGTCTGCAGAGGCTCTGACCAGAGAGAAGAGACGAGCATTTTGAGTTGACAGTAAGTGTTGCAAGCCTGTCAGCAATGGCTGCTCTTGTGGAGATTTGCATAGATGCTTCCTGCTTTAGTGTCTTTATCATCAACACTTTTTATGGTCACTTTATCTGATTAGCACTCTATTAGATCTGTGCACTTTATGAGGCAGTAACATGCAATTTGTCTTTTGTTTATTTGCCATTTGTTTTGTTTTTGTCCTTATGTTTTGATGTGTGCTACTCCTGTGCCTTTTAATTTGCCCCCTTGGGGATAAATAAAGTGTTTTAATTGAATTGAATTCATTTCTTTTCTTCAGTAAATGAAAACAGAGCAACATTGAAATCCTTTCTCCGTGGAAAAAAAGTATTTGCACTTCTGACAGGTTTTGGCAAGATTCATTGTACAAGTTAGAAAGCACTCGGAGAGGGCAAGCCTCTACCAAGGTAGCTCACGTATTGCTGTTACATCTATAAGAAATAATTCCATGATAAAGTCACCATAATAATTTGATTGACCCTGAAGAACTTACACCCAACACTTGGAATTATGTTGATATCATTATTAGTTAGCCAGTCATTGTGCGGAAACAATTTTTCACTAATGGCTGTTATCTGGATCACCACCATCTTAGCATTTTTAAGTTACCAACAGCTGCAGAAAATTTCTGCAAAAAAGACAAAGAAAGACATACACCGGCAAAAACATAACTTCCCTGGCAGAGGTAATTAGCTGGTATTATATTCAAAACTCTGTGGAATTAGTGCCCGCCTACTACATTGTCTGATTGACCTGTTCTTAAATGTGATTGACTGAACAATTGACTGATCACCTTCTAGATGTGTTAGTGAACAGTCTTGTCCTCTGTGAACACTCTCTATAGGCTGTTTCCCATATTGCCTAACATACGTCCTGTAAATTGAACTGTATATCCAGGGTCAGGCTAACCAATATAACTCCAAGCCATTTTCATCTATCTTTACTGTCTTCTTCCGCTTATCCGTTGTCGGGTCCCGGGGGCAGCAGCCTGAACAGACTTCCCTCTCCCCGGCCACCTCGTCCAGCTCTTCCTGGGGGATCCTGAGGCGTTCCCAGGCCAGCTGAGAGACATAGTCTCTCCAGCGTGTCCTGGGTCTTCCACGGGGCTGCCTACCAGTGGGACATGCCCGTAACACCTCACCAGGGAGGCGTCCAGGAGGCATCCTGACCAGATGCTCGAGTCACCTCATCTGGCTCCTCTCAACGCGAAGGAGCAGTGCCTCTACTCTACTTCCGGATGACCAAACTTCTCACCCCATTTCTCTAAAGGTGGGTTCACACCGGACGCTACTTGTACTACCTCGGCGATCACTCTCCATGCAAAGTCAATGTAAAGCAGCGATGGGGCAGGGCTAACCCTCCCACAATGCGTTTGCTGCGTACAAGACGATCACTTCACTTGTCGCTTGATTTCAAAGTAAAAAAAAGTTTATCTTTTCAGGCGATGTCATGTGTAGCTGTGGGGCAACAGCCAATCAGCACTGTGTTCGTGTGTGACGGTGCCTGTGACAGACAGTTTTTCATTTGGACTACGGAGGAACAATTTATGTCCGTGTGGGAAACATTAGTCAGTGAGGACATTAGTTCCACCTAGACGGACCGCCTGAAACTCACAGATAATGCTGCTGCTGGGCATCAGCTGCAGTGTTTTGTGTTTGATAAGTGATTGAAAAGGACACAGCTGTAATAATGTCCGCTTATACATCCTATTATATGATATATGATATGATCGCGGTGAAACTCAAGCGGATGTGATGTCACCGAGCGACGGCCGACGGCAATGGTGACCAAAATGAGGTATTTATGGATGCGCGACGCTACATCACTGGGCGACGTGATTTTGTTAGCTGGGTCGCTTGCAGTGTGAACGTAGCTTAAGGGAGAGCCCGGCCACCCTGCGAAGGAAACCCATTTCGGCCGCTTGTACTCGCGATCTTGTTTTCCCGGTCACGACCCACAGCTCGTGACCGTATATGAGGATAGGGGTGAAGATCGACTGGTAAATTAAATTGAGAGCTTCTCTTCCAGCTCAGCTCCCTTTTTTACCACGACGGAACGATGCAGAGCCCGGTTTTATTAACATATTATGTTAAAAAACAGTCACTGTGGACCCATAACCAAACAAAATTACAATACATCTGCACTTTATCAGAACTAAATACAGTTTTTATTATAAAAAAAACCCAAACAATTTAACGTTCCCACAGATATAAGTTAATAATGTTTGTTACTGTTTGGGTATGATGGCAATCCCATGGAGCTGGTAAGATTAAAAAATGAATCTTTACGGGCACAGCTATGTATGGAAGCATACTGTTTAAGTCAGTATATGGAGTAATACAGGGCAAATTTACCTGCAGAAGGTAAGTAGTGCAGTGCAGTGGTATTTTCCATAAACTTTCAATTTGTGGAACGACAGTAATAAATCAGTAACTAGTATTATGTTTTAATCAGTTTTCTCAGGAAACACATTGCAGGATTGTTTTTTTAGATACTTATAAGATTATTTTTGGCTTTGCAGCAGAAACTGCTTCCAAGAATGTTATTAATAACTACAAGGGGCAATCATTGTCTGGAAGATGTATAAAGATGCTTTAGTGAATATTAAGTAGTTGCTGTTGAAGTAACATATCAAAGTATATTTGATCAAGTGCTTTTAGAATTTATTGTTGTCTCGATGATGAATAATGAAACGCATCCCTAAAACTGAAAACATCACGGTCTAATTTACCCTAATGTCAGCTGGATTTTTCTCCACCTCTTTTCTGAGCCTTGTCACATGTGGCAGCGGTTTGATAGACTTTGTCTTTCAGGAGGTTCCCACTGATAATTCAAGGACTCTGGATTGTTGTTTTGTGTGTCTGGATGCTTGGATGACAGTTTCCAACCAACACTGTACTTCAGTTATCACAAGCAGCACAAAAAGTGTAGATCCTGTTAGACCTATATTTTAACACCTGTTTTTATTTTCACAGCCAAAGGGGCTTTTCTCTTTAAATAGTTCTGGCTATATATGGCTGCTTGCCCTTTAGTTCCAAGATTATGCCCTTCTTAGCTAAACATATTGTCAGATTTGTGTTTTTAAAAGATTTAAAGTAAGAATTTCTGGAATATTTTCAAAGCTTAGGTGAAAATGGGCTTAAATTTAACGTAATGTTATTACTATTTACCACACAGTATCAGTGATCAGTGTCCTTTATTTAGAGATAGTGGAATTACTTTATCTAATAACATCTGTATGGATAACACTCAGTGCGTGTACATGCACAGTTAAGTAGTGGTATGGTTCCACCTTGATCAGGGTATTTGACAGTTCACCTGCCCTTGTCTGCGTGCAACATCTCAAAAAATGCTCTGAATATTTATGTGTGAACTGTTATGCTTTTGAAGGAAAAAGTCATATGTCTATTGGTTTCATGACCACAACTTGCTCAGATGCTATGTAGCGCAAGAATGCTGTAGGAAATATCCGTCAAACTTGCTCTAAATTTCTCTATGAACTTTACATTTTAGGGTAAAATTTCATAGTTAAAGGTCAGGTCTCATATTCATCCCCTTCCTACGATGCTTTTTATGAACCCCAAACTGCATCCTGACCCCATCAGCGTTGTACTTTTTTTTGTCTGGCCATTTCATACTTTGTGAAGGCTTCTTAGCATTGAATGGTTTTTCTAGTTTTTTGGAGACTCATGCAGAGCTATGGTTACCTGACACACCAAATAGACCATTCGTTATATCTACAGGTCCATCCATAGAAAGTTTAAAAGTGGGCAGAACATTTCAAAAGCTTATCTTGCAGGTGATTGGACAGTCTCTCCGTCAGTCTGACTTTGGAATGCTCACAACTGCTGTACATTTGAGCTTGGCAAAATGGATTATTCTGATTATTCATTGAATCAGACTGATCCACTGCACTATAAAGTTAGAACTCATTGGAAAACACTGATCATGGAACTCTTAAGCATTAAAGAAAATTTTCATATGATTTCTATGTTATGACCTGAGCAGCCAAGAATACAAGATATGCCTACCAAATACTGAGACTGGACGTATGAGGATGATTAGACGTGGTTCACAGTCTCACAGTGTGTTACATATTAAAGGTTGGATTCATGTTCACCCACAACTGTTTCCAAAAAGTGATGTTTTATATTTCCCTGCTGGTTTTTGATTGAAGTGCAGATGTTGGAAAATGATTATCTTGTGTTGTGCAAGGTACTTACTGACTGAGAGTTTTTGGTGAAATTGAACCAAACAACTACAAATCTTTTCATGTATTAGCTGAGGTGTATGGGGTACACTGAATGCCACGTGCATGTGTGTTTGAATAGCACGAAGGATTTTGTGTAGACAGGGACGATGTTCAAGAAGATGATTACCCTGGGTGCTCATGCACATCAAAACATCCGAAACATTTAAAAATAAAAGATATATATCGGAAATGGTCAAAACTTCTGACTCCTGATCAAACAGAAAAACACAGGACAATTTGCGAAGAGATTTTGGAACAAATGGAAGGAAACCAATGTCCCATTTTCGACAACTATACCTCACATGTATGGCTATAATTACCTCCACCAAGGAGGTTATGTTTTCAGGAGAGTTTGTCTGTCTGTCTGTCTGTCTGTCTGTCTGTCTGTCTGTGAACAAAATAACTCAAAAAGTAATGGATGGATTTTGATGAAATTTTCAGGAAATGTTCAGCATGGGAAAAGGAAGAACTGATTCGATTTTGGTGTTGATCCGGATCAGCGCCTGGTCGCCATGATGAAAAATGTGATCTTGGTGAATAACTACTGAACTAAATTAGATATCATTATGAATCCAATTGCTAATGGTATGTTTTCATGGTCAAGGAATCTAAATATTTACATGAAATAAAGGTAGGACTAATATTTATGGTGAAAATCACAATATGGGAGAGGACTGTTGCTCTGGTGGAGGTCTGCGCTCTCCGAGTGCTTTTCTAGTTAAACAATATATGCACTGATGTAACAATTTGTGTGACGGACTGTCAGTCTGAGAGCAGCAGTGATTGATGTTGGTTGTTAGAACAGTGAATAGGCTTAATTCATCTGAAATTTCTGTGTTTTAGTCATTTTCAATGGGCCTTGTTAATTTTGAAAATGTTCATCACATGAAGATTCCAGTCTGATTTATGTTAGAAGATGACCATTTATACTTTTAAAGACGAACAGTTTCGATTTAAAACATTTATAAGTCATTTCTTTTTAATGTGACACACAAACAGGTTTTATACTTACATTTTATAGAAAATAGCAAGAGTATTTTGCCAAATGGAAGTCATCTTAATGTAATTGTTCCATCAATTTGTGTTAAATCTGTGGATTTAACTATTTTAAAGTTACTGTCAAATCAGCTGTTGTAATTAGATTGAGTTTTATGTCAGCTACAGGTATGAAACATGATCTGTTGTCCTCAGTTTGATATCATTTAGGATTTTGATGTTTGATTTACTGAAGAAAATAACAAACAAGAAACATAGAGAGAAGTGGGTTTCATATTCGTCATTACCTGGGTGTTTGTACACTCAATGATACAACAGTATATGACTGCCTCCTCCCCTCTGATAACTATCATCGATCTTTGCTTGTTGACACTCAGTGAGTGGCGTTCCACTCGCTTACATACCCTCTACATAACACTTTTGAATAGTTGAACAAGTAAAAACAATCAGAGGATCTAAATCTTTCATGGGATTAAACTTCTATCCACTTCACAACCCCATCATTGAGTTAACACAAAAGTATGAAATAGTGTATAGTTAAGAAATCTAAATACTGTGCAAAGTATCAAATGTTGAGTAATACAGTCATATATCTTTACATCATGGCCTCCATTATCTGAACCCTTTCCTGAAGACTCTTCCACTGCAGACGAGGAAGTTGTCGAGTGTTCTTCTGGTTATTTAAAGATAAAGGCAAAGCAAAGGAGCTGTCATTTGGTCTGAGGAACACACACACCCCCCCAGACCCAGCGCTGCCTGGTCCCTGCAACACCCCTTGCTGCCTCCCACTAGTAAACAGTCCATTAGCGTAGTGCTCCAAGGTAAACATATTTACTGGCTGGTGACGGCTTGCCAGTGTGGCTCCTCAGGCCCCGTGGCAGAGGGGATTTCATTAGGCAGAGGGCAGGGGGAGAACGGAGGAAATTAATGTGCCATTCAAGATGATTTCTTTGTTTCCCATCAACATGATCACAGACAGGCCGCAGGGAAGAGATGATTTACGCACACAAAGGAAAGAGACAGGGAGAGAGAGGGAGGGTAAGAGGGAGGGAGAGAAAATATCACAAAAGGCTCCCGGTGCGTGAAATGTCTTCCTTTTGGTGAAAATGCTCTTGTCATGATTTTTTTTTGTTATGGCTTGAAGTGCTGGAATTGTTTTCAATCAGAAAAGCTTTCTTGTTTGTCATTAAGGATTGGAAATGGAAGTATTTCAGGACAAGAAAACACCAACAGGCACAGCAATGTAATGTAATTTTTTTTTCCCACACTATCTGCACGCAGTAATCCGACCAGTGCCGTGATGTCCTGCAGCCTTGTTAAGAACCTGTTTCACAAAAGAAGTTTTCCTCATGCCGTTTGTTTAGCTGCCTGGAGGTTGTGATTCTGTGGCTTTCCTTTTCTATTAATAATTTTGTTTCACCAGTTAATTATGTGAGCAGTTTTTCCTGCGCTGTAGTGGGCTTGTTGAAGGGTAAATGGGAGTTCACAAACATAGAAGAAAGAAAAAATACCTCACAGCCTAAGAGGTCTTAAGGTTTGTTAGTTCTTACCAAGATCGTCTTGGTACAAATAAATGTGTTTTTTTTACTCTATTTTTTGCTCATAAATCTTGCTCACTGCTCTACTTACTCCACATTTTTGAGTTGAAATGAGTGAAACATTTTAAGGGAATATTTTGGTCAAAAGTAGGCGGCTTGGACTTCTAACAAACACAGAAAGTGACTCAGAAAACTGGATCCTCGCCTATGTTTAGTTGGAGAGAAATATTTTTCAAAATGAGTAAGCTCTAGCCTAAAAGTCTTCGTAAATCTTCTCTTGGAAGATGTGTTTTGACTCATTTTGGAAGTTTTTACAGTACTATTGATTTGGAATATATGTGATCATTCACTTGTAAGTCGAAGTAAGTGTAGAGCAAAATCAGAGTGTCTTAACACACTGCATATGTTGTGAGAAAGAGGATGAGAATTTGACAAGCCCAAGAGGCATTTTGAACTGGATTTGGGATTTGGATGCCCAGGGAGTTTTTTCTCCCAAAATGACTGTAAGGTTGAGGTTATTTTGAGCAATGCTAAATGAGTGAGTAAGAGACTGATCCACACCCCCCATTACTGACATGAAATAAACACATCCAGCACATTAGCATCTTCTGTTCTTGATTTCATGTCATTGTAGCCTTATTTTTGTTTTTTATGTGAACTATAATATTATTATCATTATTATGGGAGCCTGTAATGTGATAAACAATTTATTTTTACTGTGCATAGAATTGAAAGAAATAAGATTTAGTGTCTGTGTGTCAGTGCCTTAGTTTTGTAGTTGTAACCAGGTGTGTGGTTTGTTTCCTTTTTCCGTTTTGATTCTCTACATCTGCAAAGATGGAACTCTTTGATTTCTTTTTTTAAAATCAAATAATTCAATTGTAATTAGGGTGAATGAGAACTTTATTTTTTCCCAAATCTTGTCAAAACTGACAAGTTTAGCATTAGCAAGGCTTTAGATGCTGCAGTCACAATAAAAGAAAGTATTTAGAGTTGTGCTGTTTTCAACTGCTGCTTTGTCCAAAAAGAGAATCAGCCCACTTTTATAAACCATCTCAAATGAATAATAACCTAGTTGTGGATTAAAGTAGTTATTTTGTTAAAAAAAGAAGAAAAAACAACCTTTGACGTGGGTTGTAGGATCAGATTTTTTGTGCATGTTTCGATTTCTCTACCAAGCTTAAAAAGTGATTAACAGCTGCATTATTTATAAAATATTCCAAATTACATATGGCAAGCTTCTCACCAAAAGCTGAATTTTCCTTCATTGCGTTGAAAGTTGAATTTTCCTTCCTGTGTTAAGCTAGAAAAATAAAATTTAACTTTTCCATTTCCAACACTGATTTTTGCATCGTATTCTCAACCAAAAAGCAGAGCTTAGAATGATCAGTTTGTGCTTGATAGATATGCTCAAACGTTTTCTGATTTTTGGAAGAATGACAAACATGGTCCATCTTCATTTTTATTCTTACCTACCTAAACTGCTGAATTTTACAGTTTGATATAGAAATTAAAGTTATTGAATTTGCATTTTATTTAAAAAAAAATAGAGCAAATCAACTGCTGAAAAGAATACATTAAAAGCTAAATACTCAGTTGCTGTATAATTGTAGTAATAGTATAATTTTTGCACATTCTCCCAAGGCACACCTGGACTTGTCTCCCACCATTTGAGAACCATTAATTTAGGCACATTTAAAGTGGACGTTTAAGCTGCTGTAATGGACACTTTATTGGCTAAGTGCCTGTTTTCTAAACCAACAGTGTACGTCTATTTTTTTGCAAATCATGTGATGGAGTCACAGACAGGAAAGCTCTGCAAAATGAGGAAGTTTTCTTTTTTTCTTTCATTTACAATTATTAGGCCTCGTTATAGAGGAGAAAAAACATGTTTATAACAGTACCACGAAGTAACTGAGAATAAGTATAACATAGAATGAGCAAGATGTCATTTGGTCAGCTTATCCTAATAATTAAGTCAGCCTACAGTACGTTGAAGACAGGAGTTAAACTGAGATGTCACAGTTAATATTGTTCACCTGCTTACCTGTCGTGGCTGTTAAGTTCGAGGCTTTGGTATGTTGTTGGTTTAGTCTCCTTTTAGTGCAACAGTACTGTTTGTGTATTTAAAGTATCAATAAAGGTGTTGCATTAAACTGTCGCAAACAATAAATGAATACTGCTGACCATGTTTTTTTAGCCCAGCACTGTGACAGCTTGAAGATTTGCCTGTTGGCCATGCCTGCATACCTCTAGTTCATTTGCAGGTCTGAATTTAAAGAACCCGATGAGCACTGCTTGGCAGTGTGGCAGCAAGTGGATGTGATTCTGGTGTAATAATCAGTGGACACACCTGCAGAATCCCCAGGGAAAGTTTCCTGTTCTGTTGTGTGTGTGTGTGAGTGTGTTTTTTTTAAACTTGTTTTATACACTGAACTTTAACAATTTAATGGCATATTTTTATTGTAGGGCATTACTTTGAGGTAATAACTGGTTAACTTTTTTTCCACAAGAGATTAATTTGCAAGGCCTCTACTATGTCATCCTTCACGTCTTATTTTGGGTCATGTTTTAATGAACATCTGGAACTGAACAACTCCTGAACTTTTGGTATGCTGATGACATAGCTGTCTAACTTTCAGATGGGTGTGATCAGCTTTGAGTTGGCACAGTTTGCTGTTTTTGCCTTTTAATTTTAGTGTGTCAGTGGAACAGATTGTTTCTAAATAAAGAAGTTCGTCCTTGTGAAAGTGTGCATCTAATAGAGCATAACATTGGAAGGTGTCCTTTTTGAAGACTGTGGGCCTTGAAAGAGTTTTTGAGTAGAGTCAGTGCAATCATGTTGTTATTTATTAATTTGACTGTGCTATTATAATCTCTACAAAATGATTTAAACCATACAGATGATCTTAACATGTTGTTTTTCTTGGCTCATCTTCAAGTGCAGGAAAAGGATCTCAGATATCTGTGGTGACCTTAGGGGAGTAAGAATGCTGCATTTCTTTGGGAGGAGCCAGGTGAGGTGGTTAGGGCTAATCTAATTACTCCAGGATGTCGCCAGGACACCTTATGTTTTTTTTGTGCACATTGGACAACATCCAGAGTATCTCAGGATTACCTTAAAAGGCCCAGACGCCCTGCAGAACATTTCAGAGATGAGTACCATTTGAACAGTTGTTTATTGTAATGTCCGGGTACAGAACAGAAATATTAACACTCATAAACAAATTCAGTCATTTCAATTATGGTCACGTGTAGTTGATCAGGATATTTTCTTCAGGTTGGATTAAAAATCATTTTGAATTTGACTTGAAATTGAATTTCATTTTGAACTGGAGAAAAAGACATTTTCTTGACATTTTTCCTCCTGACTTCAGTTCAGAAATAATGACTTGAGCTTTGAAATAAACTGAGTAACACTCTCGTACAGTGGTATGAAAAATCCATTCAAAGGATTGTTTTTAAAAAACAGTAGTATTCAATCACATAGAGGCGGGTACTGAATTTTACTGAACTTTGCTCAAGACAAACTAATGAAGGCTGTAAACAGAGGCTGTTGAGAAACTCTCATCATGAACAGGATTTAATGTTTTTTCATGTTCGTTACTGCACTCGTAAACTAGTACACATGAAATTGTGAAAACAATGTTGCTTACACTTGGCTAGAAAACAACTGTTGTTCAATACTTAACATGATGTGTTATTCAAACTACTCTTTTTACCTCTTTAAATAGCTTTATTAGTACATAGCAACAAGCAGCTTGCTGTAACAGCTAAAGTAGGTTTTTAAAGTTTTGTTTGGCAAAACACAGGAGCCAAAGGCCACTAGGGAGGCCGACTGCTTAATCAGGTTGCCTTGGACAACCTTTCCCACCCTCTGGCTCAACCCCTGATACTGAAGGGTATCAAAACATATATCATATTGTTTCACATCCCATCATTTTGTATTGCTTCATGTCGTGTCATGTCATATCTTTTGGCTCTGAATCACACTGCACAGCATCATGCTGCATAGCATTTTATTGAACTGTGTCCTACCATAAATGTTTGAACCATACTGTATTGCTTTGCACCGTAGCATTTGTAATTTTTTATATCATGTCACACTGTGGCACAAATTATTTTATCTTATCACATTGTATACCATTGTATGGTATTGTATTGAATTGTATTATTTTGTATTGTGTTTAATGATACCATGTTGAATCTTTCTGTTTCTCATGGTAATGTATTTGAGTCTGTCATATCATATCCTGCTGAATCATATTGTATTGTATGTATTATACCTTTGGCTCTGCATACTGAACAGCCGTGTATGGTATCATATACCTTGGTATTGTTTTGCATCATATCATAATGCACAGTAACGTTTCATACTGTATTGTATGGTATTGTATGATATGGTGTCCCAACGTACCATGTCGGTTTGCATCATAATATATCATACCCTATGTATCATGTAATATGGATTGTACTTCATCATGTCTCACCTAATCATATCTTTGTTTTATTGTGCCATACAGTACTGTGTAGTATCAAATTGCATCACCTTTCATTGCTTTACATCACATTACATGATAGTGAATGACACTGGATTGCATTTCTTAATCTGTATTGTGTCATGTTGGACCTAATTCCTCTGTTTCATACAGTATCACCTGGTATTGCATGGAATTCTACAGTAGAGTTTATATCATTATGAACAAATGGTTTTGAGGTTTAGTGAAACTTTCCTAGTCTTTTTTTAAAAAAAAAAAAAACAATTTTACACCACAGGTCACACCTACACATTCACACCCACTCACACTCTCATCCACTCTGAAGATTGGAATTTCTATGCAAGTTAGCCACCTGAATCAGCTAACATATACATATACTGCCACAACCATTTGCATGATGATGATGCAGCAGTTGGAGCAATTAAGGGGTTAAGTGTATTTAACTTTGTTGTATAGTTTGCATGATCTGCTTCACACTTCGTATAATCTTTGTGTTCTGTTTTATTACCTCCGCCAAGGAGGTTATGTTTTTGGAAGAGTTTGTTTGTCCGTCTGTCTGTGAACAAAATAACCCAAAAAGTTAAGGATGGATTTTGATGAAATTTTCAGGAAATGTTCAGCATGGGAAAAGGAAGAACTGATTCGATTTTGGTGTTCATCCGAATCAGCGTCTGGCCGCCATGGCAAAAAATGTGATTTCTGTGAATAACTAATTAACTAAATTAGATATCATTATGAATCCAGTTGCTAATGGTATGTTTTCATTATCAGAATCTAAATATTTCGATGAAATACAGGTAGGACTAATATTTATGGTGAAAATCACAATATGGGTGAGGACTGTGGCACTGGCGGAGGTCTGCGCTCTCCGAGTGCTTTTTTAGTTTAATACTGTATTGTATCATTGCATCATGTGTATCATACATCATATCATACTGTATCTATTATAGCATTAATCTGACTTACCAAAATTCTCAGCTTTGCAGTATCATCTGTTGCATGCTGTTTGCTTTATTATTGTTTTCGGGAGAGTTTGTTTGTCTGTCTGTCCGTCCGTCCGTCTGTCTGTGAACAAAATAACTCAAAAAGTAATAGATGGATTTTGATGAAATTTTCAGGAAACGTTCAGCATGAGAAAGGGAAGAAATGATTCGATTTTGGTGTTGATCCGAATCAGTGTCTGGCCGCCATGGCGAAAAATGTGATTCTGTGAATAACTACTGAACTAAATTAGATATCATTATGAGTCCAATGCTAATGGTACGTTTTCATGGTCAAGGAATCCAAATATTTTGATGACATAAAGGTAGGACTAATATTTATGGTGAAAATCACAATATGGGTGAGGACTTTGGCGCTGGCGGAGGTCTGCGCTCTTCTAGTGCTTTTCTAGTTTTACTTAAGTGATACGTTTTCAAGTACTTTTTGTTTTTGACTTTGTCACTGGCATGTTGCATCCTTTTCTGAAAATGACTATAAATAATATTATATACATCTATGTGTCAGATCTCCCTCTGACCCCCTCTGTGTCTCTCCCTCCATCTCTCCCTCCTTTCAGGTCATTGTGAGGTTTGTATGACACCTGTGAGCGATGTGCTGCCTGACATGAGCTGCATATAAATGACTGAAGAAGAAAAAGCATGGCCCTTTTCATTCACACACACACACACACACATACACACACACGCACAGCTTATTTCAGGTGCTCGTCTCTCTGTACTTGGAGGCTGTTTTATGTAGTTGGTGACCTTAGACTGAGGAGCAGGTGTTTAGGGTCTGATAACATCATGACTGAGAGTACAGGTGTGACTGTGCACAGACAGGAAGGACACGCAAATAGGCACACACACACACACAAGCACAAGCATGGATTGTGTGTCATATTAGGTGTCTCACCTCTTTGTGCGATGGCCAAGAAGACTATAACATCATGCTGCATGGGGAATATTTCCTGGTTTGGGTAAGGTACTGTTTGTGATTGAAATATAATCAAATAAACCAATCCAAACATGAATAAATTACACTAATATGCAAAACAAACAGTGTAATTAACAGTGTTTATTTGGATGTAAGGTTTGCTACTTGTGAAATCAAAGTAATTTACATGTCTGAATTTGATTTGTGTTTGCATGGTCTACACTGCAGAATTTGTATATTTAGCTAAGAGAAATCACAATGCATATAATCTAATCTGAAATGCACAGTATGTGAATGCGGCCACCATAGAATCCTCAGTCAAAATAATACCATAAGCTGATGTTACATGACATGTAATCCAACATTGACTTTGCTGCTTACTTGTTTTAAAGTGAGAATTTTATTTAACCAGCACTTTAAGATGTATTGAAAAACAGTTAAACTACTACTTCACCCCTAATGACAAATTACACAAGGTAGGGAGAAACATGAGCAAAGTTAAAGACAGACTCTTCAACACTTTCTGAATTGTACAGTAGACAGTAGGTTTTGGTTGAATAAAGTTGAAAGTTTTTTCATTGATTTAACTATTGTGTTTCAAAATCTCCATAATGCAAATGATGGGTGGTATCAAACTGGAGACACCATCTTTTGTTATAAGGTTTACCTTAAAGGAGACATATCATGCTGATGCATGATTTAATACTTACATGTAATATAATAAATTTGAAAACAAGACCTTACACCCCCTTAATTTTCAAAAAATTAGATATTGTATTTTTTCTGATATCCTAGAACGAGATTTGATGCCTCTGAAAATAGGTCATTGCGAGATGTCCGCAAGATTTCAAACGTCGTGACGACACGAGGTACCTTTGTTTTTATTGGAGTAATCTGATAAAACACTTCCTCCTCTGTGATGTCCGTTAGCCACAAAACCGTCACCGAGGAACACATCCACCAGCAGGGGTATATAGATCCCTAGCTCACATTCACTCATTACCAGCTTTGGCCTGTAGGGGGACTCAATACGCGGTTGCTGCATTGAGCCTGCCGGAAAATACAGTAGAAGAAGAAGGACAGGCTGGCTCAGCCCCTGATAGAATTGACCAATCAGACCACAAAGGGCTGTGTTGTTGCGAGGTAACTGTAGGTCATCCTGAGATCCGAGTGTTTCAACGAGAGCTTCATAACGGCCTAAAATGAGGATTTTGAGAACGCTATTGTGGGGCAATGAAGGAACTAAATGACTTGTACTGAGGGCAGAAATGCTTTACAGGCATCCTAGTCTGGCATGGTGAAAAGGAGAAACAAGCATGATATGTCCTCTTTAAGAGGCAAAGCCCTGTCTAGATTTGAAACAACATTTGAAAAATGTGGGCAGAATTAGTGAAAAGAATGCAGGTAAATAAACATAATTTGACACTGTAACCAAGAAAAGATAATGTGCAATTCTATTTTTGCATTAAAAATGTAATTTCAGTAAAAATGCTTCTACATGCTGGTGTATTAAACATTACTGAACATCCACCCATAATCTACACTGCTTATCCCTTTCAGGGTTGTGGAGGGCTGGAGCTTATCTCAGCTGACATTTTTGTGGGGACATCCTGAACAAGTCACAAGCCAACCATAGGGCAGTATAGAGAGACAGACAACCATTCACACACACACTCATACCTAAGCAATGTTTTTGGTCTGTGGGAGGAAGTCTGAGGGGCCATTTACACAAGGCCAAATACCGTCAAAACTGCTAAGTTTTCATTGTGTTTTGGCCTTGTGTTTGTATGGGAACTCTATGCAGAGTGCCTGAATCTGGAAACTTTCGAAACCAGGCTCCAGGGTGGAGAGTTTCCAAAACAATCCTCCATGCAGCTTTGTGTAAACCTGAATCAGGGCGTTTCAGTGTGAAACACTGACATCGCAGCGTGCGCAGTACTTTTTCACATGAAGGCGGCACGTGCATAAAAGGAACAACAACAGCTTCAGCAGTCTACTGAGTAACGTGTGCTGCTTACCGTGCTTGGTTTGTTATACAGACAAAAGTATCCTGTCAAACTCATTTGTTATCCAGAAAAGAAACTCCTGCGACTTGTGCATTCACTCGCCATTGTTGTTTGTGAAAAGTATTTCTTCTTCATACGTGTATTGTTGCAGCGCAGAAAAATCTTTGCTTTTTAAGTCTGAGTCTCTGTGTAAACATAGCCTGAGTGCCTGGAGAGAACCCACGCTTGTACAGGGAGAACATGCAAACTCCACACAGAAGGGCCCTGACTGACACCGGGATCGCATGTGCACAACCTGCTGCAACACTGTGCCGTGTTACAAAAAAAAACAAAAAAACTTGTTTATATACCAATACAGCTTATTTGGGGCAGCTATGGCATTAAACTGACAGTGGGTGATGGTCCCATACGTTTGCTAGGCACTGTATATTGAATCTGTATTTCATGTTTTATTTAACATAGCATGTTAAAAAATGTGTTAACTTGTGGTCATTTAGCATTTTGCTGCTAGTGGCTCTTACTTGAACTCTATTCCGCAGGGCCTTGCATCCTCTTTATTCCATCAATTCATTTAACATTGCACAGAAAATTGCCTGAAAAGTCAAAATGTGTAGTGTGACTTTAATGCAACATAAATCTAAAAAATGAATTATATAAATTTCTGCCCCACCCTACATTTTGATTGAAAATAAAGTGATATATATCCATAGCTTGATGTCTTTTCCTGCTCAATGAGCTGCAGCCTGTGTGTATCAGTGCTCAGTGGACACACACGTCTAACCGCCCTGGAGGTAGATGTCGGCCTCCGCACTTGTCCAGGGGGAGCCTTGTCCTCTGCACCATCATGTGGAGAGAAGCAGTACAGCACTGACTTCATTGACATTCCTCTCATAAAGGCAGCGGCTGAGCGGGCCCTCTGAGAGTAATCCTCCCTGTACTCAGACACTGGGAAAGGAAGAGGGGACACAGTAAAGCTGATCGATTTGATCCTGAGCAGGAAATTGTACATGTGGTTTGGAGGGCCACGAAGTTTGTTCGCTATGCTAGTATCCAATACCCTGAGGAAGAATGCATAAACTGTGTCTGTGTGGCTTCAAACCGTGAAGAAATGTTTATACATTGAACTTAGAGCATTAAGTGTGTGGTTTTTCTCTGTTTTTGAGGAGTCCTAGCCTGCAGGGTGATGTTTTGTAGATATCCAGCTCGGCCAGAGGTAGAGCCTAGATAAGGAGCGATATACATACAGGGAATGTTTTGTCTCTCCACTTCTCATTGAGCATGACAGAGAGGATTTCAGAGCCACTGCGCTGCCAGATGGGAGATTGTTCCTTCATGGGTATTGTCTGCGAAACGCCTCGGAATATGTCAGCTTTATCTGTGTTAAAACATACCAAACATTTTTGTGCGCGATACTGTGCTACAGAAGCTATAGCCTCTCCCATCTGTGCCTTCGCAAACTGTATCTCGGTCCTGCAGCATCCAGCACAGAAAATAACTCGGCTGATCTGAGGAGGAGGGCTGCCACTGCCAATTTTGTGATACGTAGAATGTGTGAAATATTGTGATATTGAGACATGGTTCCAGTTAGATTATGTTGTATCAGCGAGCTGTGTTTTATCCCCTTCTCTCCCTCTTTTCTGCCTTGCTCTATCTCGTTCACACACGCGCACACACGGACACACATAATGCTCTATCATTTCCCTCATCCCGTGCAAGAGGTGTGAAAGGCAAATATATGCTCTCCTTTGCTGTGGACATAATACTGAGGTCATGAATGGAATGTTAATGATTGCTTTACCACATACCTCTATCAGCGCGTGCGTACAGAATCACACATGCACATCCAGATTTACCGAGCCGGTACCAATTTAGCCAAAACCATAACAATACACTTTTTCCAATATGCATTCCTTTGAGAGTGAATGGGTGTTTTTAGTCTCTTGAATGTTGGGCTTCAAGAATGCAAAACAGAGTCAAAAAATATATTAAACTGACAAGGAAGGTTAAAAAAAAGAGTAGCCCCAACAAGACCTGTGAACTCCAAATCCGTGTCACATTGGGAATCGCACCAGAGGAAACAAAAGAAGGACAAGAGAGGTTGTGGGAAGGTAGAGGCTGCAGCTCACAGATCACCAGGCCGTGTTTGAGTATCTTATCGCTGCTGTCGCCAGCTCAACCTGGCTCCATTGACTCTGTGTGGGGATTAGAAAGGCCCACAGCTTCTGATTATTTGGGTGAGTGAGCGGTTCTGTGTAAACAAACATTGCGGCGCAGGATTGTTCCAGTCACAACACGGCTGGTTGGGCCCTGACAACACAGACAGCTGAGCATCGGCGTGTCCTGATGGGTTCAGGTCGCTGATGGATGGATATCGGTGCTGATTACTCCTTGATAGCGAGTAGTTTTTAATTTAAACCTCATGATGGATGTTGGACAGTGATGGATGCCAGCTTCTTTGGTGTAAACCTTTTCGACCTGAAAGCACCTCAGGGTATTAAGTGTGCTTTAACGCCTGTTGCCAGTTTGCTTTAATCTGATTCAGAAAAGATAGAGGTACATTATTGCATTTTTTTCCTGCAGTTTTCTTAGGATTCATTTCAGTGCTTGAAATCCTTGAAAGTAGTTGAATATCAGCCATACCTTACTATATGATTGTACAAGTATAATGTAAGTCAAAGGCTAACTATTTTCATCCTTATCAACAAGTTTTCCTTGGTCTTGGATGTCCCCCCAGAACATTTTTTTTAGTTTCTTGCCTAAAAATCTACTTTTATGTTGTTTTTTGGCACGCCTATAAACCCCTTTGTTTCAGCCCTGCGTAGAACGGACTGTTTTAGCTGAAATCCTAATTAGTTGTTTCTGACAACCCCTCTCTCAAGACATGGATGGTGCTTCAGCTTGCCAGCGCTGTGCTCTATTGGTTTCTATGGTTGCACAGACATGCTCTTTTAGCTAAAACATGAAAACAGTTGTAGGGTAAACAAACCAGCTCAGAGTGTCTCCCATGCAGTGGAAGTGGCTATTTCACTAATGACATCATTTGGGAAATTTTTTCAAATAGACTGTTTTAGCATATTTTTTCCTGAAAAGTGCAACAGAGGAAGTGGAGGGATTTTCCTTTTTTTTGCAAGGCTTTGTAAGTAAGCCATGTTTGCCATTTTTAACCAGGAACCACGGAAATGTACTTTAAACAAAATGTATCTTTAATTTCTTAAACTTACTGCATGTTTGGGTGATACATTAGCACCCTACGTATTGTTGACTGAATAAGCTTAACACTGTCAACAGGACTGCAGGCCATTTGTTGATTTCATCAATACTTGGAGAGATCATCGTCTAAAGTCTTTCATGTCTAAAATAAAGTAAATTACACTTTTTTAATACAAAAATGTGTCTGCAGCCACAACCACATCCCTCGCTTCCTCCTTGCACCACCTTTTGAATAAGTTTTCAAGTCTGTTTGGGAATTTCCCTTAATGATGCCATCAGGGGGTTTCATCTCCAAAGATGAAAAACACCACTGGAATCATGTGTCTGATCAGCCTTCAGGTGACTAAAGTGGATGAGACATGTTAGGGCATGTATTTGCAGCCACAGTAAACATGAGAGCACATCACTGTAAAGCCAGAAGCACATCTACTTTTTAAGGGATGTTGCCGGTTACTGCTTATTATGCTTTACACTAAAACAGCCTGTTCTGCGCATGGAATATCTTAGTGGATACTAAGGCATAAAACTTAAAAAATGTTCTAAGGACATCTGGAACCCATGAAAACATGGAAAAAAAGGAAAATAATTTTGACCTTTATACAGGGTTGGCACATCACTTCAGGATGACAGATGATGTTCATCCCTTTCACACATAGGACTTTGTCTTAAATGTAATGTGGTGCCGTAGTAAATGAATGAACTCATCAAAATGTATTCAAAAAGGGTGGAGGGTTGTCGGTCATGGCACCACTCCCTTGTTTCAGAGCATCTTCTCTCAAAGATCCAGGTGTGAGAGCGCCCTAAGACAGTGTTATGAATATGAGTGGATGTTTTGTTTCATCTTCAAGACGGCGAACCACACTGAAGCAACCGTAACCAAAAACTGTTGGCATCTGCACACTTGTTAAAGCCAAGAGAAGTCAAGCAGAAGCATATTGGAGGTTGAAAGGAGAATAACAGTGAGAGAAAAAAAGTACAATTATTGTATCAACAGTACAACAACATTTTGCCAAACAGATGGGATGCAGTGCAACTTTGAGAAAACACAATCACAAGAACAAGTCTTTCCTCTGTGGACTTTTCAAAGGTGGAGTGAGAAGCACCCATGAAGGGGCTGTGAAGTCGGCTGCATCTCTCTAGATATCCATTCCAGATGCTGGCTAGACTTGGTGGAGCCGGGGCCTGTCGTACTGGGGGCTGGATTTAGTTGTCTTTTCCTCCAGGTGTGATGCCTCATGCTGATTCCCCCTCATGTTCCACGGGTCTTATCCAAACACGCCAGGGCTGGTGACAGCGCCAGCAGGACTGCCCTATCGCTCTCCCTCTCTCCCTTTCTCTCTCTCTCTCTCTCTGCCTCCTCCGGTGGCCCACCCACCCACACTGCAACTCCAAAATCCAGCCCATCTCTCTTTCTCCTTACCTGCCATCTCTGTCCTGAATGTTGGCTCTCACTTGAAAAGGGTAGAAAATGTAGACCAGAAATCCTGCCAATTTTGTATTTTCTTTTTTTAAACTGAGGTGTGACTCGCAATTTCGATAGGAATGTCTATTTACTTATTACATTACCAGGATAATACACATTGATATATTTCTGGTAAACGTTTTCCCTTTACATGAAACCTGCTTGATACAACAGTGCAAAAGTTCTAGGGACCATAAATATGGTAACTTTCATTCTTGTTATATCAAAAACTGCAGACGAACTAATGCTACGGCCACACCGCACGGGAATTGGCGAATTTAAAGGTGCGTAGTGCCTGTGACGTTGACGCCCTGTGCGTAACGCCCGAGGCTGGAAGCTGAACCTTGGACCTTTTTGACAAGCTGAGGGGCAACGCGTGTAATTGCGCAGGCAGAGTAGAGAGCCGGAGCAAGTCGGACTCAAATCGTATAGCTCCGGATGATCACAAACAGCGCAGATCAACCTCTCCTCCATCTTTCAGCGGGGTTTTAGCCGAAGCAGGTGGCCGGAGCGTCACACGTCATCAAGTCAATGATGGGGGGGGGGGGGGGGTCATCGCTGATTGGCTGCAGCGTCATGCGAATTTGCGTCGACAGTTCAATATTTTCAACTCGAGCGTAGAGGAGTTTGACACTCCAAACACGCCGGACACTCCATACGCGCCGCACTAAATGCGTCCAACGCGCCGCCTGGGGCAAATCTGCGTCCAAACGCGTCTTGCATTGACTTTGTATGTAATCTCAACGCGCGGTGTGGCCGTAGCATAATAAACACCCCTTAAAGTGGGGTAGAGTTTTGGCTTAGATCCCCGCTTCTGACCAAAGTCAGCAAGAGCCAGGCCATCTTGTGGTCATTTAGATGATCAGATCTTATTACCCTGTGCTGTATAGAGTCATAAGAGTGATTTTATATTAAACATGTCCAATATTTACGATCAGAAATCCTAATGTACGTGGGTGCACTGAAGATTCACTGAAAGCCAGTAATGCTCCGTTAATGGAACAGAATTGACGCTTTTCAGGATTTTTTGTTTAGTTGATTTCTCCTTTTTAAAGTCGTCCTTTTGTGAGTTGTGTATTTAGCACTGACATGAGCAGTTACAACAGCATTGACCTGTAAAGTAAGTCTAACAAATCGATGTCAGATTTTCTTAACATAGTATTGTTTGTGGTCTCGCTTTATAATTGAATTGGCTTAAATTCAATGTACTTCCACTTCTTTGGGGGGGGGGGGGGCTCTCTGCCTAGTCAGTTTGTAGTATGTGAGACTTAGCATGATTCAGAGATCCAGACCCCGAGTATGGAAATCAGCCATTTCTGCATGCTATCCACAGCACTAGTGCTTCATTTTTCCTGTTCAACCAAAGCATGAACCAGGCTGAAGGTCAAAGTTATCCAATGTGTGTGCAGTGGTTGAGCTTAAAAAATAGTGGCACTTAAATTAATGTTGAAGTAATTCATTTTTAACATGCCAATTTTGACAGCCTGAATATACATGATGACATCCTACCCCAAGTATTTTAAGAGAATGTAATAATAAATCTTAAATTTTATACTTTACCCAGCCCTAGCCACAAACCTGAGAGGCCTGTTTCCTTATTTGACTTCCCTTTTCCATTCTGCTTTGAGCCCCTTTTGATGGGGTTTATGTTCACACCGCTGCTCCATAGGCTCTGCTGCAGGCCAGTTGTTGCTCTGGTAACTCAATCGGGCTTGACGGTGATGTAGGACGTATTAAACTTGTCATATTTCAAGCCTGGTCAGTTCTGGGACGATGTGCCATCAGGGAGTGTTCGAAAACAGAAGAGTGAGATGGAAAAGGAAAACATCAGCTCAGCTGTTTTGTGTATTTACTCCCCAGCTGAATCTTTGGCGTCTGTTTCCATTAAAAGTCTTGATCCTGCTGTAAACTACGCTGGCTGGAAGTCTATTTTCCCTTCAGTTGTATTTTACTTTTAAACCATGACTCCAATCTTCCATGACAAAATGGATGTTCTCCTTTACTGTACATGAATTCCACCTACTCTTTAAGTGTTTTTTTCTCCATGGCAGGAACAGATAGATGAAGTGGGGGCACACATTATTAGCTAGCCCACACAAAATATGTTGTCTCATGGCTGGAGTTGGACAGCATCCAGGTTTGGCATAACTGAGGATAACATATTTATGGGAACTTGAAACAAGCAGCCACATTGAGGCATGATGGTCTTGGTTTCTTTGAGCAGAAATCTGCCATAGTTTAGTAGTTTTTCCAGTATTATGACAAATACTGTGCTGATTGATAGCTTCTCTCCAATTGAAGCTTGTATCACTAAGAACATATTTTAGATCTGATTTATTTAGAGTCAATTATGGAGCTACAGAAGTGATTAGAAAACAGGCGTACATGCTTTTGTTTTCAAAGATGAGTGTTTCCCCAGAAGCTCTGAAATGAAATTAAATAGTTCTGCTTAATAAATCCATTAATCTATTGAGCTCCTTCCAATGCTCTGTAGTATTAAGAAACCACATTCAGCATCCCATCATACAGTGTGGGTTAGACTGCGCGTTTGTGTGTGCTTGTGTGCGTGTGAGCTGTCTTGTTGTCATAACTTTGCCGAGATACTTTGAAACTCCCTGTGAGCCAAAGAAGCCATGTAAATGATTTCCTCATGTTTAAACCATCATTGCTGTGATTGCACTCGCAGGATCGAAGATTTCAGCTTATAAACTGCCTGGACCGTCCCCAGAGCTCGTTATAAAACACACAAACGCTGGTTACACTTAACTGTTTGCAAATGTGCAATGACAGGGAGTGACTGTGATGGGATTTTATTGTTTTTACAGAACAAACACAACAGTTCTGTCCTCAGACTGCAGACTGACAGCGCATCAAATACACGACAAGCCCTATGTAAATATGAGTCATCTGTATCTTATAAAGTCGATTTCTCATCCAGTTTTGTCAAACAGCTCATAGTGTTGTAATTTCCCATAGGGGGGAGATTAATATGTTGTGTCAAATTCGATCAGATTTTGGCATATTTTGCCTAATGTGATCAGAGAAACAAATGTCTAGAAGCAAATGTTTGGTTTGGAAGCTTTGGTTCAACTTGAATGCTTCATCATTGTCATGACTTTCTGGTTTGATTGTGTGGTTTTTTAGAGTTTGGTTAACATTTCCATTTTTTATGTTAGAATTGGTCTTGCTTTTGTTTGATCATATACTGAGACCTCTATCTGTACAAGCCTTGGATACAGCTTAAGATGTGGTATCAGGTCATGCCCATGATGCACATGTTCTGAATCATTATAACAATGAATTGTGTATAAAATAGCATAATTGATTTCAGTTACTTATTGTATTTTAATTATTTAGTTATTTTAAAGTTTATTTACTTATGTAAGCACAACAATAAATTGTAAACATTTTCTTTCATTTTCAGGGCAATTTAGAGTCACCAATTAACCTAATGAGCATGTTTTTGGTCTGTGGGAGGAAGCCGGAGTGCCCGGAGGGAACCCACGCATGCACAGGAAGAACATGCAAACTTCACTTCCGACCCAGGAATCGAACCGTGTACCTTCTTGCTGCGAGGCACGTGCACTACCTGCTGCGCCACCGTGCCACCCACATACTGCCATATCACTCCTAAAATTCTACATGTAAAATAAATTTGAAAGTTCTGAGGTTGAAAGATGGGACACCAAACTCAAGCTATCAAAAATACTACACTTCATGTTTTGAGCATTATATTAACATGACTTTTCCAACTTAAGAGTGCCATGCATGATGGCTGCCGCATGTTTTGGTGCTTCCACTATTTTTGTCCTCTAATATAATAGAGTTCTAAATTCAAGATGCACTTTGCAGATAAGCAGTAGGAAAAGAAAATGGAATTTCCAGGTCAAAGATTTCAAGTCCTACCAAAAACAATATATTATAACGTATGACTGACTAATGTTAGCACTCAACAATCAAAATTGTATGTTTTTTTTTTTTTAATGTATATTTTTGGGGCATTTTATGCCTTCATTGATAGGAGAGAGACAGTGGATAGGTTTGTGAAAGGGGGAGAGAGAGTAGGGGAAGACACTCTGCAAGCTGGTCAAAGGCGGGATTCGAACCTGGACCGGCAGAAGCATGTACATGGGGTGCTAACCACTACGCCAAACCAGCACCCCCAAAATTGTATGTTTTTCATAAAATACATGAAAGGGCAGGTTGGTGTTCACAGAGAAGTAAGGCTAATATTCGTGGTGCTAGCATTGCTAGGGTTCATCTATCCTTTCAGATAAACATCAATATTTCTGTGTTGAATGAGGTCACCTGCTGCAACACTTGAGTTGCTGTACATGAGTATAACATGACAAAGCCAACATACATCTTAACCTCCATTGCTTTATGGATAAAATACTCCCAAATTGCCATGTTTCTATGAGGCTACAAATATTTGGTTATTTCTTCATAGTGTCCGTGAACTGTCTTCTTTTTTGGCAGCAACACAGTTTAAACAAAGTGTTTGTCTGGAATTTTTGGTCAATATTGCTATGAATAAGTCAGGAAGAAGGTTTATCTTCTTTTAAATCTGGTGCTGACTAGTTTTGTATTTTACTTAAACTGTTTCACCAGCCAAGAAAATGCTCCAAGTTTGTGATTATCAACATCTGTATCATGTGTCACTGTGCAGAGACAAACATGCCAGTTTAAACTAGTCAGGACTGATGATTTTGGTTTCAGACCTCAGCAGAGAACCAAAAAACTGATTTGACATGGAACGTGGGACTCGAATCATGGATGCGCAGCCAACAAATCCTATGATCATATCATGTCAATATGGACCAACATCTCTAAGATATTTTTCCAGCGTCTTGTTGAATCTATGCCATGAAGATTCACTGAAAAGATATACCCAATAAAATGATTAGTGAGTGTGTGCTGTGTTCAAACGTATATGGCTGATATGTTGATTGTTAATTTGGCTGCATTTTTATATCTGCCTTTATTGGCAATCAGTTTTAAAACTATCATTTGCTAGTAATGATATTATGCTGATCGCATTGTGAATTTTTCTTTGCAGCCTTAAACCCTGATGATCCGTCCAAACATGACTAAACCACACTCTGCTCTAAAGTCAGACCTCTATGAAGTTGCCAGTCAGACTCTCAGCAAAGCAAAGTCACATTTCTATCTGCTTTGCCAGTAAATTCCTGCCGTTAGTTCCAGGTATAGCATCCCAAGTCACAACGCAGCAACCCTCCAGCCGCCTCGTCTCGTGACATCACTGCCAGTCATCACTTTCATCTCATCTCGTCCAGCTGGAGCTGCATGTTGGACCTCGGTGAGGGCCCCAGTGCTGGTATTAATTTCTCGGGCCTGTTGGCGTACCTCCCCCTGGCAGCCCGGCATCAGCTCCAGCCCCAGTCTCAGCCTCGATCAGCCCCGGCGCTGGTCCCACCAACATGTAGGAGTGTTACTGGAAAGCTGGCCGGTGGGATCTGGCTCTGATAATCATTTCAGTCTAAACCTGCCAGCATCTGTAGCAAAGCTTGAAGAAGACAGGCTATTAGTATTCAGAGAGGATGGACAGACATGTGGGGGGATATGGCACCAAAAACAGGAAAAATATCCTGGAATAAGCTATCATCTTTATACAATTTTTGATGATAAAATTTATATCTTTTCATTATGACTTTAATGTTGATATGGTCAGTGCTTTTGCAGAATTTAAATGTGGTTTCCAAGATTTTAAGCAATTTGTTATTCTAAGAGCTGTTTCCAATTTAAAACAGTGGAAAACTCAACTGTATTCAACTTTTACATCGACTCCAGCTGAAGAGTACAACCTGACTCTTGGACTGATTGGCCTCTCTCTATACAATGAATGAAAAGTTAAACCCCACTGTCTTTGGATGGGTAACTCATTCCATATCACAACCAAACTCCCTGAAAGATCAGCTTTGTCAGTTGTTCAGATTAGGAAGGTGCAGCACACTGCAAAGCCCTAAGTTTTGAGACAGTTTTACTGTTAATAGGCTTCTAATCGACAGCTTAAGGGCCAAGCAATGCTTTAGAGAGATGACAGTGTCCACTCATTCAAATGTAGACACATACCTGGCCATGTACCGCATAAAGGAAGAAAGGGTTTTAGATTTTGGTGATTCAATATCACTGTTATGTGTTGTTTTTTTATGCAATATGCAAGAATTTACTTAAGACTTTAAAAGCGATGCTTTCCAACATGGCATAGTGAAGAAGTTGAACCCTTTAACCTTTTTTGTCGGAATAAGGCCTAACAACTGTATGTTGCATGTACCACCATGACATCGAAAATTTTCAGAGATGTTGTGGATAAAATAAAACCTCATTCAGTGACCCTTATGCAGTGTTAAATATTTGAAAACAGCCTGGATTTTGTTACCCGAAGGCATGGATTCCTGGCCCTTTTTGTGAGGTTTATTCCTTTCAAATAATCACGGCTAATGAAAAACAAACTTCAGCATTTATATCTCTGTGTGGTCAGAAAACATTTTTCATTATTTACCTAAAGAGACATTTTTCTGGTTGCAGTCAAACATTTGTCTCTGTCTCATTCTTCTCCTGCTGCTGAAAAAAATCAACTGTTAACAGCCTTTCTCTTGCTGCATCTGCTAATGATTGGAACTTGTGTGTTTGTGATTATAGGTGTACATTACTCGGGATTGTGGGTCTGTGAGAGCAGAGGTGGTCAGAAACTCCCACTGGGCCTTGTTCAGCCAGTCCCAGGATTCCAGTGGCTTCACGAGATGCCGCACAGATTCAAAGCTATTAGCAAATGTTTAAGTTGAGTCAAGATGAGGGAACACTGGACTTAGCCTTACTTCGTGAGACCGAGATGTAGAATTGTTAAACCAAAGGACAATCATCATATCGGGGCATATTTGGACTGGAAAATTGGTTCTTATTTTCTTTGCTGGATGCTATTGTGCCTCTCAGCATCAGAATTCGTGAGTTTTGAATCCTGGAAAAGCATTCCTTTAACTCTTAAGTGCATTTCGTTTGGGAGAAAGGGAGCTGAAATATTCATTGTTTTCATTTTTATAAATGCACAAGTGTTAATAAATCTTAATAATCACTAATTAAGTGTAAAAAATTGATTCTAATGGTATGTTTGAATATGAAGTTATATCTGCACATTGGTTTAACTAAAAGTTCAAAATTGACAGACTTAATTTCAGGGGCAGGGGCTCCTGTTATGTTGATAGGCAGGGATGCACAATGATCAGACAGCAGTTGAAGGAGTCTCATACCTTTCGAGATAGGGTTGTAAGATTTTAAGATGTCAACAACACCAACAGTTACTTTCACCTCAAAAAACTTTCTCTGTTCTGTCCTTCCCCCACCTCATACACTACCCATCCACATTGTGTTTGTTTCCAAGCCCATCCATCCCCACTAATTTCAATTTGTACCTGCATCTGCTGGTAAGAAGAGGCCTCAAAAGGTAAAAAACAATGTTGACTGTAATTTTGGAAAACTCCAATCTTACAAAGCAAGACAATGAGCTCATGTGTGTGGTTCACCTGTGGAAGTGTGCCATCTTGACTTTTGCTCCATAGTTAAGCCTTACATCACATTTATTCTCATCTTAGTGAGATTAGATTTGCAAGAACACTCTCTCACATGGCTTGCTGACCTCCATCATGATGCCCATGAATCTCCTTCTATCTGGACAGAGAGCTCCTGAGAGGTTTCTCCAACAAGCTGTTGTCCCGTCTGTAAACACAATCACTGTAATATGATGTGTGTGTATTACTCTGTGTGTGTGTGTGTGTGTGTGTGTGTGTGTGTGTGTGTGTGTGTGTGTGTGTGTGTGTGTGTGGACGGGGTTATTCAAAATCTGTTCCACTTGCATGGCAACGCCTCATTACCCGTCCTGCCTCCTTCTTTGCCCCGGAGTGGGGTGCGGCTCCCCTCACTGGGCCCAGTCGTCAAGGTGACCCAACATGCCCCAGGATGGCAGGCAGACAGGCAGGCTGGGAAAGAGGGAAGGGCGGGTGTTCTGTTCGCTCTGTCTTTATTGTGGCGGGGCCACCATGTGATAGCTGGTGCACAGCGCCCTGGGTAGTTCCAGGCAGCAGCGCGCGTCCCGGTGAGCAAGCAGCTGATCTCATTTTTCAACACACAGCTGCCCCAACATCAGGCCCAGGTGAAGGTGACCTCCCTCGCCTGTTGGAGACTCTTAAATTGGTGAGGGGCCATCAATGCTGTGCCAGACCCTGAAAGCCTTAACTTCTGCTGACATAACATCATGTTGGTCGGATTAAATGAAATATTTTTCATTTAATGAAATCAGCTTTCATATTTTGATGCAACATCTTTGTTTTTGACTGACCTGCATCGGTTAAAGATGTACTGCTTTCACTGAGTAACTATTGCAGCTATAGTAATTTAATATCATTTTATGAACAACTTCTGTGACTTGAAAGGCCCAATTTGAGTTAATGTTAAAAAAATACAGAATATCAAAAGTTGGCCTGTGCTCAAAATATCGATACGGCAAAATGTCGTATCGCACTCCTTTGGGATACGTGCATCGATGCGTATTCTACAGAATCTATACGGCCTAAATATTTTGACAGTTGTTGTAAATACACTTTGGGTAATGTTAACAGTGGCACAGTTCAAGGTAGAAGACGAGCTACATAATGGAGCATATGTTCTAAGTTTGAATTTAGGTCTACCATCTTTGAGGATCTGTTGATATGTCTCTCAAGTTGTAGAACCACTTAAAACTCATCCTTGTTTTTTTTTCTTCTTATAAGAAACAACTAAACTTGTCGAGAATTTTGCTGAAAGCATAGTCACTGTTCACAATTTACGTGTATCGGGATACGTATCGTATAGTGGCCTTAGTATCGGGATACATATCGTATTGTGAAGTTGCTGGAAATACCCAGCCCTAATCAAAAGTTAGATAATCTAAATTTTAACAACAGCTAACTGATGATAATTGGGTCAGTTATGTTGTAGCTTAAGAAAAGAATACACTTGTTATATTATGGTTAGTTTTATTTAGTGTGTTTTTTCCTTGTTTTCTTTGTCTTTGTGACCTCCAGTTTCCCATATCTCTCATGTTTCCTGTTTTATTTTGAAATCCCAGTGTTCCATGTGGTTTTTCTTGCCCTCCCTTCTGATTGTGATTCCCTCCACCTTTGTGATTGTCTAACCTGTGCCTGAGTGTATCTAGTCTCTGTGTTCCTCTTTGCCTTTGTTCGGTTATTTGTCTTCAATGTTCCACCAAGTCTTTAGTGTCATCATTGTTCTCAAGTGTTCTCCAGTGTTCCTCCTGCTTAAAGGTATTATGTCTGTTTTTTGTTGAACATTTCTGTAGACTTGTATTTGCCTTTTTTTAAATGTTGCTGCCTGTGTTTTCTTTTTGTTATTAGTTGTTAAATTTGATACTTTGTGAGAGATTTTGTTTTTGTGCTTTGACTTTTTGTTAAGGATTAGTTTTTGTTCTTTTGATCCCGTTGTAGTTTTCAGTAAAGCCTTTTTTCTTTGTATCTGCATTTTCGGTAAATCTTTTTGTTTTTTTATTTTTCACCGTGGCCTGACAACTCTTTCTGAAAACTCGTTCACATTATGTTATTAGCACTAAGGATTGTCCGAAAGGGTGTAAATCTAACTTTAACTTCTTCTCTTTTTTCTTTTGGTGTAATTTTTTTTATTTGAATTCAAATCTCACTGACATAGAAGTCTCTTTTACAAGAAAGACCACATGCAGAATACGGAGGGTATCAGGTCCAAAATATTTAATTTAACGAATGAGGATAAAAGTGTTGTTTTGGACTTTCACTTAGGCCAAACATTTTCTACATATTCATCATATCTGTTTTTTTCTTATCTATTTCTTATCAACATGATGTATAGTATATATTACTTATTTATTGTTGAACTTAGGGTTTTAAAAACAAGATTTTAAACTTTGTTTTAAATTATATGGATTACTGTTTGATACCACTTCAACAACAATAGAAGACCTTGTCTTTCAGCATCCAGTATTGGCTATTTCATGTTTTCTTTTTTAATTGCACAAAGCATTTGTCACATAATGGCATCATCGCTGTTTTTAATAACAATGTCTTACAGGTGCAAACATTGCACAAAGTACCATAACACTGGGGTGCTGATTGGGTGGAGCAGTTAGCAACCAGGCACCCCATGTACTTGCTTCTGCTGGTCCAGGTTCGAATTCCGCCTGTGACCAGTTTGAAGAGTGTCTTCCCCTATTCTCTCACCCCCTTTCACAAGCCTATCCACTGTCTCTCTCCTATCAATAAAGGCACAAAATGCCCAAAAAATACCTTTATTTTAAAAAACACCGATATTCATGCCAGATATCTTCTCAATATGATACGATATGACTATGGGTTCAGCGAAAACCAAGCGGTGCATTCAAGGCCAATCATAAAAATGAAATTTGTTTTGACTTCCAGACCTGTACATGCAGATTGAGCGTTGGGGAAATCTATTTGGCTTATATCATTGCGTCTTTCAGACACTGCTGATCTAAAGGGCATTTTCACACAACTATCTCAGTGTTTGACATAGAATGGCCCAAAGCAGTAACATAAACACTAAGCAGCAGTTTTCTGTGATAAAATGCCTTGTTGATACCAGGGGTCAGAGTACAGTGACAAGAGTGGCTGAAGATGATAGACAGGCAACAGTGGCTCAAACAACCACACTAGGTGTCACACCTGTCTGCTTAGAACAGAATGTCAAGACTAATACGCATAGGCTCACCAAAATTGAATCATTAGAAAACATTGCCAGATAGAGGGATCAGAATTTGGTTTAACAACAAGCATGGAATCATCTTGCCTTGGATCAGTTTGGCTTGTGGTGGTGTGATATTGTCTTAACACAGTTTGGGCCCTGCAGTACAAATTGAGCAACATTTAAACACCTTAGCCTGCATGAGTACTGTTGCATACTGTGTCTATCCCTTATGGCCACAGGATACCCATCTTTTGATGGCTTCTTACGCCAGGATAATGTGCCATGTCACAAAGCTCAACTCAGCTAAAACTGGTTCCTTGAACAGAACTGTGGCCCCGTTAACATGGGTAGTTTTCCTCAATCTGATTGAAATTGATCGGATTAAGTGAATCTGATCCATGTTTGCATGGCCCCAACTGATCTGATTGTATTGGGTTTTTTGACATGCGCAGAAGGTCACTCTGCCACTACCTGCAAATGTGTAAGAGAAGAAGAGGTGCACTTCCTGCTTCCTGTTTACCTCTAGAAGGATAGATCCACGTTGTGTTTTGTTGAGGACGCTCTGCATATGTCACCACGTGCCTCTTACCTACTACGGAGTGCCTGCGCAGACCGAACAATCCTCTATATCAACCCAATCCGCTCCACTGAGCTGTTTACATGAAGCATGGAGCGGATTATCAATCGGCGTAGACTACATACACATCTCAGTCTGATGGAGCACCTTTGGAGTATGATTGAATGGCAAATTTGCAACATTGATCTGCAGTGGACAAAATATGCAGCAATGATGCAATGCCATCATGTCAACCTGGACCAAAATCTCTGATAAATGTTTTCACTGTACTGTGTTAAATCTGTGCCTCAAAGAATTAAGGCAGTTCTGAAGCAAACAGGTCCTACGTGGTACTATCAGGGTGTACCTGATAAAGCAGCCTTTGTGTGTCTAGTCAACACTAAAGGACTTTCTTTTAATCTTATAAGTTGAATTTTAGTACTTATTGCAGACATTGGCACAGTTTATGAGCCTTGCCTCTGTATATCCATCCTCTTATCTCTCCAGACAAACGATCCATCCATCCACCCTAACCATTCTCTTCTATTTGTCTCCCTTCTTTCCCCTCTCTTTCTTCCTGTCACCCCCCCTTCCCCTCCCCGTTCCCTCCCTCCGCCCCTCTCACACAGGACAGATTGGGAAGCCGTGATGGCGGCACAGAAGTTGAGGGAGAAGCTATTTATCCCAGACGGATCAGGAGGTGTGTGACGGAGGTGTGGACGGTTGCTGCAGGTCAGTGACGTTGGCAGGCGCCAGGCAGGCCGGCCCACATGGCTCGGGGACTGTGGGACTACAGACAGATGGCACCTGGTGGGTGACAAACAATTAACAAACCAACAAGAATAGCTGGATCGGCAGTATACCCACAAGCACAGGAGATAGCAAGAGAGCGGGTGCATCTGTGCTCTGAAACACTTTCACTCTTTACTTTCCTCTTCCCCGAGTCTTGTTTTCTATAACAGTTGCATTTTACCCATGTGTCTTTTTCACAAAAACACTCTTGTTGTCGTGCCGCTATAGAACAGTCTAAAAAAAGCGGTGTTGAGCATATGCAGCCAGCATATGTTTCTGTTTATTTTAGAGCAGGTTTGAAAGACACAGTAGGTAATTTAAATGTGCAATACAATGAAAGACCACGTTTGATAATTACTATAATGTAAAGCAAAAAGTTTTCAACAATCAGGTAAAGTTTCAGAGCAGAAAAGGGACACCTGGCATCCCCGTGCTCTGTTTGTACATGTTTTCTTGAAAGATTCATGCAAGGAGTTGATTCAGTGTGTTTGTTTAAAAGGGAGCATGGTGGCCGATGGTATTTCACCGCCTAACTACATCCAAATGTCATCCTGAAAGGGTGTTTCTGCACTCCACTCCCACTTACTGTACAGTGAAGATGTCCTCAGTTGGTCATAAACAAGAAAATCTGCAATTTTCTGAGTAGTATCTCTTTTTTAAGACTTGAGAGAGAGAGATGATTATCCGTGGCTAAGTGTGCGTAAGTAAACGTCTGTCATGTGTTGGAATTATTGCCTCGGACTCACATTGGTCCCAGTGTGTGTGTGTGAACACATCTGGAGTCTAGACTCAGTGGCTCTGTGGGCAGGCTCCTATCTACGAGCAGCATCGGGTCCGGAGAACGGCCATGTTGACATAGGTGGCACACACACATACATACACACATGCAGGCATCTGTTTCAACAGTCAGTACTCTCACCAAATACCCCCCTTTCACAAACACACACATACACATGCTTCGCAGGACACTTTTATCCTCCGCTGAGGGATGGAGGGCGGAGATAGAGGTCCCTGGAAACAGAGAGCAAATGCAGCTCCTCAGATCCAGCACTGTAAATCCTCAGATTCTCCTTTTCACTGCTGTGTCAGGAGATGAAGACATGCAGGAGAAAGTGTAGGGCAGGGAAATATCTCAGGTTTTTAGGTATATGAGATGATTTGGTTTATGCCAAGGGTTATGTGGATTTTGATTTGGGAAAGACATAGATGACAGACCTAAAGCTCAGTTATACCGTTATTGACAGTAACAAACACTAACAACAGTATGCTTTCTTACCACTGGATACACATTTTAATATGTTAAGACGCCAAGTTTGAGTGAAAATAATCATGAACCTTATACCGTACTAATAAGAGGTTTTTGATGTCCTAGTTATCTAATATTGGTTAATTTCTCCATCTTTAAGATCCAAATTTGCAGGCAACATTGCACTTATTGTCCACTTTGGTCAAGAAACTTTAAGAGATTAACAACATTTTTTATAAGCTTAATGCAGTCTGTTTCTTAGTGAGAAGGTTTCTATGATTTATATGACAAAAAATGTTAAAAAAGAAAATTTTATTATCTTCAGTCAAAGTTTGAACTTAAAGCACAAGAACTCTGGCTTAAGCAGAAAGCAGAACAATAAATGAGATAATCAAACAGCAATGAAATAAATACTACAACAAATAAAAAAGAAACACTATGGCAAATCAAAAAACGTAACAACAAATGAAAAGCAAAACAATTATAAAAATGAATGTAAGTTATACATATACACACACACACACACACACACACACACACACACACACACACACACACATACATATATATATAGCGAGAGAGAGAGATAGATAGATTTACATACACACATATACATATATTGAAATTGCTCGGCCACCAGTCATAAGGGGATAATCAAAGAAGACAAGTAAATGCAGCAAAAAGTCCCTGGTGCCTCACTTTGAAATACAATTTTATCAAACATGTAATTGACCTCAATGTTATAAGTGTGTGTAATAATTACAACAATTTGCAGAGAAATGTAATGACACATAATTGATGAATCCCCTATTCCCCATTCAGCTAAAAAAAAAAAAAAACTTTTTATTTTTGGTCCTTTTCACCCAGCCCTAGCATGTGTGTGTTCTTGTCTATTTCCCAGTCATGGCTGTGTATGTTTTTTTATTAGCATGAGTGTGTCTCTGTGGTTAACTTACAACATATAGTGAATTTCCTCTTGAGGAGTTATGGCTAATCATGAAAATGGCCCCACAGAAGTCTTGAGGGGGAGTCTCTGAGCGCATAATTGTGAGTGTGTGTATGTGAGCGAGAGAGAGAAATGGAGAGAGAGAGAGGGACTGGGCTACATTGCAGGGTGTTTGCTAAAGGGGTCTTTATCCCTTCCAGATCAGGGAGTTTTATTAGCCCATACCAGAGCACTGCCACTTTTAATTTACATCCATGTGATGTGAAAACAAACAGACATACAACACTCATATACATTCATACATACCTATTCAAATTCACTCCTTTATGTGCGTTCTCTGACAAAAAGAGCCAGGATTAAAACACTGCACAAGTGAAAGATACAGTATATGGAACTGGGATATGGACCCAGCTAAATGATAACTGCTTCGCTCTGTAGCCTGTTTACACAATGGCTGGACTTATTAATGGGATAAACACGACTATAAATCTTGAGCAGAGAAGAACATGCAAAGAATGTGGGAGCAATCGGCTTTTCACAGTAGGAAAATAAACACTGATAAGACTGTGGGAATAATCATGAGGAGCAGTGACGTGCACAAAAACTTGCACAACCATATACACAGAGGCAGCTACAGAGCCTACAGTGCAGCTTCTTAGATTTAATTTAACACAAACCAGGCAAAAGAAGATGGAGCACAGTCAATAGTAAATACAAGTATTTCAGAGTACATTCGCTGCCACTGTGGGTGTCCATTTTTATGCTAACCCTCTCTATTCTTAAACTGGCCCACAAATGGAAGATGTAAGGGTGAGGCAAGTCAGTACAAGCTTTAAATCAATGAAAATGAATGAGCTTCTAGAAAGAAGAAAAATCAATCTCATATACAGTCAGTTTTATAATAGAGCTGGTCTGAACGTTCTCCGCTCCAGTGTTTATGCCGAGCACAAATGTCAGCGAAAACAAAGGGTCCCTCTTCAATGCACGCAGCAAATAGAGATCCGCTAATAGAATCTGGGATATAAATTTTCCTGTCACCTCCTCCTACCTCCAAGGAGCCGCTCGGTCGATAAGGGAGAAAGATTGGGTTGAAAATTGATTTTCCAGAATAATTGCTATTCTCTTCGTCAGGGGGACTCAAGTGTCTCCAAGGCTTTTTCCTATTACAGCTGCCGGCCCTCCAATTTAGCCGCCCTCGAGAAAATACACGGAAGGGCGCAGCCTTTGGCCCCCTGCAATCATCAAGGTTGTGAAGCTTCCAGCAGATAGGATTTATGGAGAGTGCGGCGTGATTGGCTGTTCCTATTCTGGTGACTGGTAATGTTTGACCTCAGGACACATAACGGGAAACAAAAATGGCAAGTCAACTTTTTATTTCTGATAGAGCCCTGCTGACATATTTATAATGCAGTTTGAGGCTATAATCTGTTTACAGGCTTCCAGCAGACTGCTTACTTTCTGGCAGTGTTACAGCCTTAACTTTTCTTGGGCCTTGTAAACATGTTGGCAATTTATTTTTGTCGATGCATTTTTTGTGCATGCAAACTTAAATTTGAAGGTCATTGTGACAGTACTTTTTGTAAAAGTTCTGCTTGGTATAAGAATTCCAACATCACCGTTTTCACAGTCTACATGTAGACAGGACAGGACTTGTAATGCACGGCACTGCAGAGTGACGTCAGTGTAACCTGACAGCTGGTGAACTGTTTTACAGATCCATGGGATATATAACACACACATTTGTGAGAGTGAGTGCTCTTCTTTTTAGATTTAAGTGCTCCATTTGATACTGTGGACTATGCCATTTTAATGCAATGTCTGGAAACCTGGTTGGATGTCAAAGGAATTAGACTTGGTTGGTTTTATTCTTATTTCTTAGACAAAACTTTCACAGTCACTACAGGAAACCATTCATCCACCACCTGTCATTTTACCTGTGATGTACCACAGGGTTCTGTTTAGGTCTGCTTTTATTTCCTGTTTATATGCTTACACTCTGTGAAGTCCTTTAGCACCATAATCTCTCTTTCCACTGCCATGTGGATGATGCTCAGATGTGCCCACATCTGGGATCTTGTGACCCAAAACACCTATCTGCTGTTTCTGTCTCAAGGATATTTTTGGATGGCTCATACTGTCCTTAGGTTCAATGAACCAAAGACAGTAATCATACTCTTCAATTATCCAAACCCAAACATCACCCAGATAAACAGTACCCTCAGTCCACACTCTGCCAAAATCACACCATCCACAAGATATTTCGGCATAATTTTTGATTCCCAGCTCACATTTGTTGATTAAACTCCAAATACACCCACACACTTGCTTTAATGAAAGAGGGATGAAATACTTCATTAAAAAAACATCACAAACCCAACAAGCTAATGAGCTAGCAGGAGATGTAGTGAACTAACGGGCGAGGCAGTGAGCTAAAAGGGGATTCAGCTAGTTAACAAGCTAACAGGGGATTTGAATCAGATGTGTCTTGCAAGTAAGCTAAAATAATTTTCTGCAAAGAATGCCGGTTCTAGTTAACACAATCACACCATTCACTAATACTTGTTAGACTTGGGTTGGTGGGTCAAATTTAAAATTCATTGTCATTGCAAAGGAAGTCTTACATCATGAACATTGTTGCATGATTTATTGCACATAACATTGCATCTCTGTGGTTTCATGTGGACAAACATGATTTTGAAAACATTTGAGGATCAACTATTTAAAAATAAGGAAAAACTCTGTTTTTCTAGATACCCATTTGTGTGCGACCAGGTCTTAATGTGACATAAAATACAAAGAACTCCTCTTTCAGCAACAGCCCCGAAATTTTCCACCCATTTATTTCCTGTACTCTCTTAAAGAGGACATATCATGCTTGTCACTATGCCAGACTAGGATGCCTGTAAAGCATTTCTGCCCTCAGTACAAGTCATTTAGTTCCTTCATTGTCCCACAATAGCGTTCTCAAAATCCTCATTTTAGGCCATTATGAAGCCCTCGTTGAAACACTCGGATCTGAGGATGACCTAAAGTTACCTCGCAACGTCACAGCCCTTTGTGGTCTGATTGGTCAATTCTATAGGGGGCTGAGCCAGCCTGTCCTTCTTCTTCCACTGTATTTTCCGGCAGGCTCAAAGCAGCGACCGCGTATTGAGTCCCCCTACAGGCCATAGCTGGTAATGAGTGAATGTGAGCTAGGGACCTATATACCCCTGCTGCTGGATGTGTTTCTCGGTGACGGTTTTTTGGCTAACGGACATCACAGAGGAGGAAGTGTTTTATCAGATTACTCCAATAAAAAGAAAGGTACCTCGTGTCATCACGACGTTTGAAATCTTGCGGACATCTCGCAATGACCTATTTTCAGAGGCATCAAATCTCGTTTTAGGATATCAGAAAAAATACAGTATCTCATTTTTTGAAAATTAAGGGGGTGTAAGGTCTTGTTTTCAAATTTATTATATTATATGTAAGTATTAAATCATGCATCAGCATATGTCTCCTTTAAGCTGAGGCTAACAGACCATTTGTAAAGAGATCATTCCAAAAACTTTTTTTTTTTTTACACCAGTGTCAGTTCTGTAGAGACATTAATACACCAGCATAGTATCTGTATGTCTATAAAAGTGTACCAAAATGATTATCAGTCTGACACAGATACTACTCCAGTACCAAGTGGCAACCCCAAGTGTTTAAAAATGATGCCGGTGATGGAGAACCATTCTTTGTGTGTCAACCTGAGGCTGGCTGTAAAAGCAAATGAAGCCTCATTAACACCCATATTAAAATGCCCATTTTTATAGAACAAATAAAAATGTTTACAGCCTGGTTCACAAACAGGATTTGGTTGGTCTGAATAGTTAGGAAAAGTGTTACGCATATATAGGGGCATGGCTGAGTGGCCTGATATGTGGGCACATTGGAGGAGGCCAGAGTACTGCCTCAGCTGCAACTCTTCGTCAGTACATGCAGCATTTTTTTGCATTGGGTGATTTAAAAAAAACTTTGTTACAAATAGTGATTATTTGCAATACTGAGAGGAGCTCCACAGTGTGTGGCTTCTGCAAAAGTACTGGTTTTAGCTAGGGATATCCCTTAGAAATTTATTGCAAATCCAGTTAAATGTAAACTTTAAATGAACTGAGTCAATTTATCTGAAGCCAAGGAAAAATATCAAACAAGTTAAGCACCATTTATTTAATGCATGATCACACTGTCTAAAATTAACTGTTGTGAAGTTGATATACAGTGATGCTAATATTAGCAGTGCCCTTGATCATTCTTTGAGCTTAATATGTGCAGGTCTTGCAATTTGAATGTTGTAGCCCATTTTTCAATGAATGTTACATGTGTATTCTCATTATCTACATCATTATACTGCTAAACATTTTTGGTCATACAAAATGCTATCGATGCTATGTAGTCCTAAAGCATTATCACAGAAAAGCAGTAGCCACTAACTGGAGCCAGAGTGAGTTTAAGGAGTGTTTGGTCAAGATTTTGAGCCCATATTAAGAGACAACATTAAGTATTAGCTTAGCATTTTTTAATTCTGAGAGGTTTGATAAATAATTTACATGTTTTTATTTCTTATTTTCAACAAATTTGTAATGGTCCCAGATGTCCCAAGAACATATTTATATGTTGTTTCCATAAAAATTGCACTTATATTGGATTAAGGCATGCCCCAATCCCTCTGTTTCAGCCTAATATTTGTGTCTTAAGTTTTTACTTCTCATGAGTGGTGCTGACCATACCCTCAACAACAACAGAATGCAGACTTTACATCATAGTACTGTGCAATGTTAATTGTGCCCCCAGAAAGCTTAGATTTGTTTCTTCCACTGAAGCCGATTAAAGTCCCATGTTTTTTAAAATCAAACAGAGCTGGTTTTTACACTTTACCTGGTTCTTATAACTTATGTTTGTTGCATTTAACACAGAATGAGTTGAAATAACAATTAGAATTAACTCTGAAATATTAAACTATAACATTTCACTCTTTATTGTGTGAAGTATTAACATAAGATTTATCCTTAAAGCGTCAGGTTTGGACAGGTACACTGGTCTAATTTATCATGTGTTATCTCAGTAACCTACTTTCAGAGTTTTTAATTGCAATGTCAAAGCTCACAGTGACCTTAAGGCCTGTCAGTAAAATACCAAAGGAATCTATTATGGGAATTTAATCAAATTTGACACTTAGCCACACTTAGACTTGTAAGAAGATTCTCTTTTGGAGGTCAAATGTCACTGCAACCCTCCATGTGGGTTGCCGTCTTCAAAAACTCAGGTGGGCTAGCATTTATGACTTCCTGGTAAATGGAATTGAGAATACTGTTTTTTGGTAAATGCCTGTTATAAGGGTGTGGTGAAGATTTTAATGTTCAATGGGAAGAAATAAAAAACATGTGATGTTGCTTGCTTTTAAACCCCAAACCACTATTGTGTGTTTAAAACAATGGCTGCTGTGTAACAGCTGACAAGGACTACAAAAATGGCCAGGGACAGACAGCAAGAATTTCTGATTGTTTTTAAATAATCAGTAATTCATACGCTATTCCAACCGCCTTGAGGACCAATGTGAGGAGGTCATCTGATTATGGGGAAACTCTCAAAGAAGAGGGTACAATAAGATGCTGTACATTGGAAATATTGTAGTTTTTTCAAAGTGAAAACACCATGTTGTGATTTTATATTAGCTCACTAAAACTTAGAACTTCATTAGAAGAGTAGAACATATATGTTTTGCAATTCTTTGTTTTTCACGAAGCTCATTATCAGCAATGATCCAAAACTGTGAAAAATCCCACAGGCTTTAGGCTTACGTTCAAGGGAACTAGTGCGATGCTAACTTTCCTGTTGGCCTACAGGTATGCGTCATTCCTGCTCCATTCTCTTGTGAGGTAGAATAAACCTTCGGCCTTTTTCATTATATAGGCTATACATCAGGCAGAACATGTATGGCAATGACAGTCTTTATCAGGTATTTGCATAAGCTTGGCTTGTAGCTGTTTCCACATTGGTGCCCCATCCAGTGGTCCAGTTGGTTCATCCAGCAAACCCATCAATCTACAGTAGCAACATTGCTACAACGTTAATGGTATAGACATGAAAAAATATTTGGAAGCATTTCTGAATTCACATGAAGACTACCAGACATTAAAAAGTGCCTCAAAACTGAAACATTTCTTTTTGAAAAGCCTGTGACTGGCTGGTGAAAACAGCAAAAGCAGAGTAATACTTGTGCTAGCTGAACATAGAGTTATAATTCATTATTAGAGGCTGTGCTGCAACATCATAACCTACTTCATATCATTCTCTGCTGCCATCTGAAGCCTCCTCGCTGCGCACCACTGTACAAAACCCTATTGTGGTTTCTGTGAGATAAGCACGGAGAGGGTGAGAGAGAAAAAGGGGGAGGGTTTCTGGGGGTGAGAGACTCCTCTGGAGGCGCCAGGCCTATCTGCTCTATCTCCTCGAGGGAACATGCCGGCATTCCCAAAGACACTGGTGCTAAGAGGCTTGTCGCCCTGCTGCCCACCTCCTGCACACACATGAGGCTGAACGGAGGAGATTTATGTCACTGTAACCCAATCTCTCCCCCTTGCTGAACTCCCCGTCTCCCCTGACTGCCAGTGAGAGCGAGGGAGAGTTAAAGAGTGAAGAGATGATTTTGCAGAACACTATTCCTTTTCTCTTCTTTCAATCAGGCCGCCGTGATTTGTGTGTGATTTTAAAGGGCGTGTGGGTTTCAAAACGCATGTTTGTGCATGCATCAGTGTTCAAAATCAGACAAAGTGGCTCTACTTTTTCCTAACAGAGGGGGATTGACTCCCACAGATAGCTACAGGAAGAGACATGACACTTCAAAATACTAAGAAATAGAGTTGTGCAAACACATTCACACTTAGACACACAAATTCACGTGCTAACACATTCCTCGCCAAAATTCACACAGTTATAATTTTAGGATGCCTTCCTGATGCTCTTTTAACATTTTCTAACATTCACCAGATTTTCGTTTTCGCCCAGACAGACAACCAAAAGAAGCTGCGAAAAAGTTGAGACTTCACAAACTAAGCAGATGCTGGGACACAAGTTGTAAAGCCAACAAGAAGATTGCACTACTTCTTCTTCCCCTTCCATACCTATTAGAATTCAAAGAGTCAACAATGTAGTGTCGATGTACATAATGGATGAAACACAGAATGTGACATCTCCTTGAATTCATAGGTTTAATATTTGATGGTTGGGTGGCACACCTGAGAGCTGAACATATGACTGAATCAAAAGTTAATGTGGAACACGCAATATGCTGAAACTCCAAAGTCAGGGGGAGGAGGAGATTGAATCATTGCAATGAGGCTGACAGAGTGAGACGCTTAAACGCTGAACTATAGTCACTTTTTATTTTAAGCTTTCTAAAGGATGTAATGCTTCATTATAAAACCAAGAAAAACCTGAACCTGAAACACTGGCTGGACCAAACACACTCAGCACATTCCATATCTGCCAGAGCAACACCCAAGGGACAATGTTTAAGAAATGTGGGACTGATGGGTGCCTACGTGATCCGTCCATCATCTTTTCACAGGCCAGTCAACTTACTGAGTCAGATTTGACAAAGAAAGATTGAGCCGCTGCTGAAGATATAACTACATAAAGCTGGCTTCACTCTAGACAATTTGTGAAAGATTTTTGACTTGATTGGCTTTTTCAATAATGAGGACGGTGGGGGCTATCCAAGGCTTTGTCCAAACAAACCGAAGTGCCCCCAATATAACTGTGCTCCTACCAACACTTGATATGGTATTTTATACCATCTGAAAGCTAGATTAGTCGCCTTTAAAATGACATACAACTTGTAAGGATCATACATTTGTGGAATGATAGCACAGCTAAATGTGTGGATAATTCCTCAAAAAATGCGCCAAAATCCCCTTTTCTCCAGGAAGGAAGCCCAATGTTCCTCAGTCAAGCAAGGTTGACTGAGGGGTGTTGTCTTCCTGAGACGCCCACATCACAGTCTTCCTTTGACTTCACCAGTCACAGAAGTTTGGCAATGGTACCATGACTGACACCAAATAATGCTGCTTCTTTGTGTCCTGGTACACCAGTTTCCAGTTGCAGGGAATTTAGGCACATTTTTTGGGGCATTACCCACACGTTTTAGCTACATCACTTATTCCATTCTCGTCCATAGCCTTGTCACCTCCCATCTAGACTTCTGCAATTCACTCCTTTTCGGCCTTCCACAAAAGTCCCTCCATAAACTTCAACTGATCCAGAATTCAGCTGCCCGCATCATCACCAGAACCCCTTCCCACCATCACATCAACATCCTGCAGCAGCTCCACTGGCTCCCAGTCAAGCATAGGATAGAATTCAAACTGCTCCTGTACACCTTAAGGCCATCCGCAACCTCGCACCTCCATATCAGTCTGACCTCCTCCACATCGCCACTCCTGCCCACTCCCTCAGATCCTCCTCCTCCACTCACCTCACTGTGCCCACTGCTCGCCTCAGCACCATGCGGAGCAGGGCCTTCAGTCGTTCTGCTTCCCAGCTCTGGAACTCTCTCCCACCGGACCTCAGAAATCTGACCTTCCTGTCTCTTTTTAAATCCAGACTCAAAACCCACCTGTTCCGAACTGCATATTCCTTACCATAAATATTCCACTCCATCACTGTCTCACTTTGCTGATTTTTTAGTTCCATTGTTTTGTTGATTTTTTTGTTGTTGTTGGTTTATCCTGTACAGTGTCCTTGGGTGTTTTGAAAGGCACTTTTAAATAAAATGTATTATTTTTATGATTATTATTCCAAAAATTCACAATCCTCACAAGTTGGACCTCATTGTAATGGTGACTAATCAGGCTTTCCAATGATACATAAAATACAATACAAGTTGTTGTTATGAAGGGAAGAAACAACCTACCTAAACTTTTTTGAGAAGTATATTTAACTGCTACCAAAATGAGATGGAGCCTCATGAGTGTAAGTTTGTATGTTTGTTTTCTGTACTGGACATCTGACCATAGAGGAAGCTCTCTGGAATACCAAAAATAGGAATGCTGTCAGTGTTTATTTTTTGTTTGTCTTTCTTCAGAGATGTTGCCTAATTCTAAGGAAACGGATGCTACAGCAACATACATGCTTATCTCCTCAAGGGTCATAATTGTAAACAGCAGAAATGCGAACTTTTTTACATGTTTTTCCACAATGAAAACGTGTATCATGCTGGAGTTGCTTGTAGACTTTAATTAAACTCTAGGGATTCACCAATGATGGTAAACAACCTATGTTTGCTGCATTTCAGTACTTCCTTTTTCTTTAAGAGAAAATGACAAAAGAAATGTAGGCATTTTAAAATGATTGTTATTAAGCTGGAGATATGCTGTTTGGGTCTGTTGACATCATAACAGTTTTTGTTCATATACTTGACTTCAGGCTGTGTGTAACTACCTGTTGTGTTATATGTAAGAGCAAACATGGCAGTAATCCTGAGAGCATAGGTAACAAAATAATCAATGTCATCATCAAGTATTTGTTGGCAACTGATGGATAATGGTAAAACTTCACCATCAGCAATGTCTGCACTCCAACTCTACAATATTTTCCTTAAATGGTGATATTTTATCCAGCTGTGCTGATAGATGTTGTTGCTTTTTGGCACAGATGAACCACAGCTATAGCTACAGTGTCTTTATCATTAAAGGACACTGATTGGTCCTTCCCGACTGGGCATAGGGAGTGTATTAGCTTGAGGCTTTGCAAGATAGACTCCTCTAATGATAGGTGGGATCTGGTGAATATAGGTCATCAGAATAGTTAGCAGGACAACATTTTTTATAATAACTTAGTTTCAGAAACATAAAATTCACAATGTGTATTAATCAATCCTTTTCTACATTTAGACACTTGTTTTCACAACTTTATCTGTGATGTTTCTCACCTGCACAAACTCAGTTAAATTAGACTCAACACATTCTCTCTCACCTCTGCTGCATCCTCCAAACATGTGTCGGGCCCACCAGGAGTCGGCCTTTTGGGAGACATTTGTGTGTGTGTGTGTGTGTGCACGTTTGTTTTGTAGGCCTTCCTGCATGAGTGTGTTCAGCATGACGTGGCAGCCCCCTGCCCTGTTCAAACACGGCGTTGGCTGTGCAGGCGGCCTCATCGTCAGGCTTGGCTTGCCACTGGTACACGCTGTGCCTGGCACCCTGCGGAGGGGGAAGGAAGGAGCGCAGCGGGGCCAGGCAGCCTCCAACACCTCTCCCACCGAGCCAAAGTCTCCTCTGGTGGGGCTCTGAACACCAGAACAGGCCCAGGGAGACATGATAATGAGGACCAAGACTGTGATACACAGGAAACATGTAGGGACGCTATCGCGGCTTTTAAACCACACACACGGGCACACAAAGATGTAAACATGCAAATATAGAAACATATGTACTCAAACAGGCATGCTTATAGTAAGGCTGGCAGGGATGCAAACAATTAAACACACGCAAGCACACACTCTCTGTGTAGTTTAGTAAAAGACTCTCTGAAGCTCTCTTTGGAAGTTCAACATTTTGATATTTTTCTTTTTGATTGGAAATGTTCTACATAGACATTTCCATCCCTGCTCTTTCTCACTTGGCGTTCACTCAGTACGGCCTGTACTGTGACATCTTTCCCTTGGATTTTGAGTTGCTGAGGATTTCATTTTACTCTGACACAGTCCAATTGCTTTCATTAACAACCAACAATCACAGTTTTATCAATTCCAAATTAATCATTGCTTTTGCAAAGTCCTTTTAAATGTGAATATCTGCTTCAAGGCTTACACATATGGTAGTTATGAAAAATACATCCTAAGAGCTCTCAAAATGAATCTCAGGATTAGAAAACCTCTGGTCAGAAATGCTTTTTCTCTTACTACAGAGTGAAAAATTAGATTCGAACCCAACAGCAAAAGCAAAACCAGTTTTTCTTTAATGTAATGCAAATGTACATCGCATGGTTCTCCGTTGCCACTGATCCAACTTGTTGTAACGTCATTTTAACTCATGCATGCTTTAATCTCAATATTGTTCTGTCATTTTTTTGTAAAAACTGCAGCCATCAGCATCAGAATATTGCAACAGCCCTAGTTTGAAGTTAGAGACTTTGTCCCAGCATCATTGCAGTATTAAACTGGATCATAAGACTTTAATCAATCATCCACCATATATTCTTTTACTTTGTCTGCACATTAAGCAAAATATACACTGTGTAATTCCAAGCTAGCCGTGAGTCAGCCTTGGAAGAATTTCTAGTCCTACTGTTTGACTGAATTGCTTACGCTGCGCCACCAACGAGTACAATTTGTGCTCATGCTGCACAATCTGATGGTCACAAACAGTATTCTCATATTGTACGAGAAAATCATGATAACGTTAACAAAAGTCATCATAGTTAATGCTGAAATATCAGTGATCACTTTTAAAAGCAGAATCATAAACCATAAAAATACTCAAAAACATATTTTCCTGCTTGTCATACATGTCCTGGTACAAGGAGAGGACACATATCACATGTATATTCTTGCATGTCATAAAGAAATTAATCTTGAGGATCAGCACATAGTTGCTTCCTCTGTGTAAGTGGATGCAGTTGTACAACTAGAACATCAAACATGTTAGAATCCATCTGCCTGGTCAGGAGCTGCTGGTTGTAGTCGGGTCAACAAATGACGCACACGCAGTCCGGCTGAATTACACCCCACTCCAAATACCTCATGAGGGTTTGAATTTCGGGTCAAAATAACACAGTGTATGCACATCTATGGACTTAATTAGAAACCATGGAGTGATAAACTGTTTCAAAACATTAAAAAAGTGTCAGGATTCCACCCAAGTGTTGATAAAAAAAAAAGAGTAGATCCATCTTGTGCTGAGAGCTCCATGCGTGTAGATAGAAAACCATAGCATGCATGTGTGACTGCTTTGCGAGATGTTAAAGATGAGAGGGGATGAAAATTGGATTAAATTGCGTGTGGCAGCTCACTGTAGGGAGGTAATTAGGGACAAACATTGAGACGCAGAGTCTGATCTCTCCTGCTGGAGGTTAAGTGAAATAGGAGCTGTGAGTCCCAGCGTCCCGGTGGCACAGTGATTAGAATTTCCTAATGTGGGGCTAATGGGATGTCAGCCGGGAGCAGAACCCCTACACAGACGCACTCATAACAACAAGTGGTCAAAGATCAAGCCTGATTAAAGAGATAGAGAAGAGAAACAGGAACACATTGGCACCGTTGAAGTAGACACTTCTGGGAGTTAAGTGATGCCTGTCTATCAGCCGGATCATCGCACAATGTATGATGGGGACCGGGGAGAGAGACATTACTGTTGTGAAATTAGATCCATGATTGGGACGTGAGAACAGTTTGTTTTAATAACCCAGAGCTTAAAAATACTTGATGTTACCACAAGCATGTTGTTTTACCACCAGATTTTTTATACGCACCAATCAAACATTAACTAATTGCAAATCAGCAGATTTATACATCATGAAAAGAAACCACACAGAGAAAACAATTGTTGACAGATGTGTGAGTCATATTTTCAGTTGATTGTTGTTCTCTTTTAATTAACAATATTTTCCCTGTTAATTTTACCTGTCCAGTCATTGTGCTTCTGTGGCAGTGACAGCCGAGGCCAGAGGCACTTTGTTTTCCTGTTGTCTGACTGTATGATCAACCAATTCTTCCCCACACAGCATTTCACAGAGCTTTAATTTTTTTCTCTAAATTTTCCTAATCCTCTGCTCTAGCTCAGGGCTATTAATGGGACTTTAAGGGTTATAGGCTGAGGTCATGAAGCTTCTTTTTCATCCAGTTTTGTTAAGCAATATCCCAAAAGAGCTCACACATATTTCCTTCAACTTTGCACCTATGTCCACTCTGACTCAAGGATGAGGTGTTTAAATCACAAGGTCATTCGGCAAAGGTCAAAGTCACAGAGTCTCCTGTTAAGTCTATACTTGTCTTAACCCTTTAAGGCCCAAGACCATAGATTATAGCCAGAAAATTCAAATTTTTAGGATCTGAAACGTTTGTTTCACTTTCTGTTAAAATCCTAAAAATATAAAAATGTCCATCAAATTCGACATATAGATTTTTTGTATATCATTTGATGCATTAAGTGTTTTTGGCAACTGATAATCCATTTGAGGACATTTTTATCATTTATCTGATTGTATTCAGATGGTTTTCTTGTAATTTGTTGATCATATTGAGTAGATAGAGAAATACAAAAGTATGTATCAAATATGATACAATTGGCTTTATAGGGTTAAAGGTATAGTTTGGGATTTTTAAAGTAAGGCTGTATAAGGTACATGGCGTTAGCCTGAGGGCTAGCCTCAGTCCCAGAGAGAACTTTTGCAAATGGCACAGCCAACACGTCCCGCTAGCTGTGTTGACAGTCTGTAGAATTCACAAGAGGAAACATCCACTACCAAACTGCAAAAGTTGCCAACTTTTGACAGCCATTGAACACTTTGAAATACTTGTATACAGTGAAGTACATGTTGTAGAGCCAATTGAATAAGAGTGTGACTATGCAAGCTCACACCAGTGGCTTTTATACATGCCTCTGCAGTCTGTAGCTCTCATTATGTGGAGCCTCTCTGCTGTTATGAACATTTAAACTTACAGAGATAAAATTAAAGTTTTGCAAATTATTAGGAAAAGCAGAAGTGCCCAGTGTTTGTCATAGCTTTCTCTTTCCTTTTTTAGAAATTTGGTGTTTCAAAATGTTTTTAGGGATTTTCTTTTAACATTTTTAATAAATGTCCACTCTACTGTATTGTGATGTTTCACTGATTTAATTTTACAATTCAAAGGTAAAGGTCCCTGGCCCTCATTTCATCGCTTAGGATTTCTAATAATCACAACACCACAAAAACCACCCCGGCCATCTCTCTTAACTCATCACTGTACTTTCCCCGTCTGGTTCTAGTTTACTTTGCAGAGGTGTTAAACTGCCAGACAAAAGTTGTTCCCCTTTTGATCCCTTAATTTTTATATGTGGTGTTTGTGTTCAACTGCTCCAGCTTGCGTTTGCATATTTGATCAAACTCCACTGAGGATTTGTTTGAGCTCGTGTTTCCAGTTGCAGCAGGGTAACAATGGGAATAGCACAACTTGAGCGCCAGCCCCGTGATGATGAAACGACAGGGGAAACAAAAGCAGCCCCCAGAGCTGCAGATGTTGACGCTGCGAGCTGTTTGTTGTGTGGAGGTGTTTGTGAGGTAGAGGTGCTGTGCTTTTTGTGTGAGTCTGATTGTGTGTTTGAGTGTAAAACACATGTACTATTACATTTATGTGTGTGTGTGCTTTGTGTCTGTGAGCATGTGTGTAAGCGCTCTGGCCCTGTGGCTATGGGGAACCCAGCTGGGAGGAAGAGTGAGTGCATTCATCCCGGCTCTCAGGGGCCGGGGGCCACACAGGTACCCGACGAGGGGATGAAAGGCTGCTCTGCAGATGTCACCCGCTGGGGTTCAGTGGCCTAGCCAGCAAATGTCATGTTTGGCAGCTGGCATGCTGCTGCTCTCCCACCAGTTGTTGGCAGAGGCGTCTTCTAAAGGATGCTAGAGTGGGATGTGAGCACCGGGAGCGCCCTAATGGGAGCAACATTAAAGAGAGTTGCTGGCTTCTGTCTGTCATAGAACATTAACCTTGTCCTGTTTCTACTTCTCTCGGGCAGCCGACGCACATATCCTCTCTCTCTCTCATTCTCACTTGCTCTCTCTTTTCTCTCCTGCTCTCTCTCAAGAACTTACACATGTGCTTGTGCACGAGTAGAGTCAGTTGATCTCTCTTTCTGCTTTTTGATCTGTTTGAGGTCCAATTCATTAAAATCAAAGAAAACCCCTGCACTCTGTACAACTTGTGCTTCGGCTTATGCCATCAAGTGGCCAACAAATCTTTATTTACACATTGTGCAGGAAATCGTCAGTTATGAGGCTTTGCTTCTTTTGCACTCCTCTTAGACCTGTGAACTTTGAAGCAATTTTAAAGTAACTTACAAAATTTCTTTGACAGGATAAAATCTACAAGGTTACACAGGAGATTGGATGTGCTACTGTGGCCATACTGCTAAAAAAAGTTGCTCTTGGGGTGCTGGTTTGGTGGAGTGGTTAGCACCCCATCTACATGCTTCTGCCGGTCCAGGTTCGAATCCCGCCTGTGACCAGTTTGCAGAGTGTCTTCTCCTACTCTCTCTCCCTCTTTCACAAGCCTATCCACTGTGTCTCTCCATCAATAAAGGCACAAAATGCCCAAAAAATACATTAAAAAAAAAAAAAAAAAGTTGCTCTTCCCGCTAGCAATGTTTAAATTGCGTGGCAGCAGAGGTTTGTGCCTGTTTTATTTCTGCTTTCATGTTATTATTGGGGTGATATGGAGAAAGAGCTGTGACAGCAGGGAGATGAGCTGAAGCTTCAGGACGTCCCTGTGCCTGGTGTGAAAGCTGTGGCGGCACTCTCCAGAGCTGACACGTGGCAAATGTGGGGGACCGAAATGCTTCTTGTGTGAAATTAGCATCATACTTAATATTTGCTGTCTGTTGTATGGGCCTTAAGTCTGGAAACAGATTGTATTGTTTAGTGATGTGACTGATGTTAGTAACCAATTGCAGCATGGTTGTGACAAAAAGATACAAGCTAGTAGCATAGCAGGAGGCTAAGGAAACAGGCAGGGAGGAACAGAAGAAGATGGAGAGAATTGCAGAGGTTGTGGAGGGTACAAAAATACCTCTTTAAAACATTTTCTTTATCAAACCAGGATTATGAGATAAAGGAAAAACAGTGGAAACCTATCTTCTGAGCTTTCCACAGATTGAGCTAACAATTGAGTTTCAGCTCAAAGTTGCTGTTTTCAGCAAAAGAAATCTTGTTTATAGTGCTTTTGTTAACACTCTCCCTTTTAAACATACTTTGTGTGTTTATAGGGATCCCCCTTGCAAAGCATTTTATTTGAGCTATTAACAGCAGAAATGACTGGCTAGCTTGTAAGGTACCAGGCTGCAAAACACCCAACAGGGATTTTCAGAGGTTTTAACAATTGAAGTTATTTTATCTCACTTCCTTTTCTTTATGTTGTGACCCGAGCTGTCTCTAGAAAAAAAAAATAACGTGTTTTTTAAAGTCTTCCATTGGATGGAAGATGTCATACCTTGAACTGCTCAGTATCTTTTGTTTCTGTTACAGAGAATTGAAGACATTTTAAAAATTACTTGTTTATTTTTTTAAATGTATTTTTTGGGCATTTTGTGCCTTTGTTGATAGGAGAGAATGACAGTGGATAGGCTTGTAAAAGGGGGGGAGAGAGTATTAGAAGACACTGCAATGTGGCCACAGGCTTGATTTGAACCCAGGCTGGCAGAAGTATGTATATGGAACGTGCCTGGTTGCTAACCACTCCGCCAAACCAGCACCCCAAAGTTACTTATTTTATTGTTAAGATAATTGTCTGCTTAGGAATCAGGACTCCAATGAAATGGCTTCTGTGTGACTGCCAGGTTGAAAAAATCTGAAGATGTGGTTCTTGAATTTGGGAACTATATCATGATGTAAAACTTAAATATTGGTATTTATTTATTTTTAATCCATTTCTTTTTATTTAAAATAGATATTGACGTTAACATTATCAATCTCATCAGATTTGCCATTGAAGACTTGTTTGTGTCTGTTACTTCATATATAATCACCAAAATATCCTTTAACAGAATGATGAAGCATTTTCTTTTTATAGTATCAAACTTTTTCTTTTTTGCTTTGGACAACATATGGCCACACAATGTCAAAAGTCAAGCTGGTCTGGGGTGTGTAGACCCTCTGGCCTTCCCACAGCTGAGCTCCCAAAGGTTACCCACAGAGAAATATCACCCGCTGTGAGCACACGACACACTTGGCTTCACACCCTACCAACACTAAGCTCGTTAAATTAGCAGAGTTCTTGATGCATTTTCTGTTTTAGACTGAGTTTAAATAATATCATATAGTTTAACTACTTTACATAGGTTTACATGCCAAGCTGTGCAGATGTTTTCCCTAATGGCAGCCAGTGCTTTATGCATTGATGTCACTGATCCAAGTGTGTACGATACCACAGGGTGGTGTGTGTATTTTCCTGCTTGTCACGCAGTAATTCCATTGGCATTGACGGTACTGTTCCAGTTGTCGGCCTTTGTGTTAATGCTCACCAGAGCCTGTTCATGAAAATCCCATTTGTTTAAATGCTAAAAGAAAGCATTAAAGAAAGGTCAGTTTCTCACTCTAGGATTGCTTTGTAACCACACATCAATCTCACCATTAAACAACAAAACACATGGGAAAAAGCTGACTCTTTAGTGTTTATCTGTGTCAGAGTGTGTGTCTGTGTAAGTGAGGTCATTTTCTGATCATTTTCTGTTGCTCTCTAATCAGAAACATATACATACAGTATTTGGAAACAAAGATGAATCAGTGGTTTCACTGACTCATCAAACTATGCTAAAGAATTGCCTGACATTTCCATGGAAGCTTCACTGCTTTTATTTTCCTCACCCTGCCAATCTGAAAAAAAGAGAGTATATCAAGCTAATGGTTTGTGTTTTGCAACATCTGTGAATTATTACTCCGAGTTTGACTCTCTCAAACGCACACGAATGGCTCATAAATTCTGCAAAGCATGTCCATTTATTACACCACTTTTAGGGTTACGTTATAGTTCAGAAAAATATGACTTTAGGATTTCTCCATAACAGATCCATTGTTGGAGAAAATTGGAATTTAATAACTTAAAGATTAGAGTTTCTGGAGGTCAGTTTATATGTTACTTTGCAAAAGAATGGAAACACATGTTAAATGAGAAGAAGTGCAGAAGGAGTCTTTTAAAAATCTTTTCCACATTCCATCATAATCAACATTTTTAGTTTGCATTGAAATACTTTCGTAAAAATATTAAACTTAGGAATCTAGTTTAATAGTGTTATGATTCTCTGAGCCAAATAGATAGTTTGACAGTTTCAAAAAGCCTTTTTTCCTTGTTTAGAAATGTAAGAAAACCACAAGATTGGCTCTTTTTTGTATGTGAAGATTGTGTTCTGATCAATCTTGGTGTCCATTTCAGTCCTTTTTCAAATAATTTTAGCATATAAATAGACAATAAATTCCACAGCAGATCCACTGTTATCTTATTCATGGGCATTAACTCAAAAACAACCTAATTAGGTCATATTAAGTCCAACCATCATAATTCTTTCCGATTTGAGATACGCTTGCAGTAATCACCATGCGTCTCCTGTCAGTTCAGTGTACATCTGGCCCAGCAAACACAATGTAGTTACTTCAGCAGATTAAATTTTCAATTCAAAGACAGAACAGTTGAGTTCTTTTGTGAAGACTATCATGATAACCAAAAAGCACAAGTTCCCTTTAGCATTTTATTAAAGCTGGGGTTGGCGATTTGATTTAGATACACTTTTTGTAATACTGGTTAAAATGGTCTTTATGACCCGATGGTAATCAACTCATAATGTGTTCTTAAAACAAATCGAAAAATATCCGCTATCTACAGCAGGAGTAAAACAGGGAAAACACCAACCAATAATCATGCTGGGACACCTGTTTTTAAACCAATCAAATCCCGTTGCCATTCTGCCCACCTACTGCGCATGCATTTTCCCGGCGTGCACAGACTCGGTGCACGTAGCCGAGCTCATACGTATCAGAGTCTGCCGGAGAATGCTTACCTTTCAAGTTTTGTCTTTGAAAATAAGGGAAGCCCGCCGTGAGCCGTCCCACAACCCCAACCAAGCTCCAGTATCCCTCACATTTTAAGACAGATTTACAAGAAATCTAAAATAAACTCTTTGTTTTTCTAAGTTTGTTCTGCTGCTCTAATCTCGTGATAGCTGCCAGGATACTGGAGGTGAACGTTCTCGCGAGGCTTTTTCTTCTTCTTTGGTTTTACGGTGGTTGGCATCCATCATTTTGGAGCATTACCGCCACATTCAGGCTAGAGACAGAGCTCAGTTTGGAGAGACGGAGCCCTGAGAAGATGCTACTTTCAAATTCATGCTAGTTTTCCAAAATCGCCAACCCCAGCTTTAAGGGATCGTCCCAATGCTAAGTTCTGAGTTGGCTTACAAAAATATCTTATCTTTTCACCACTCTATTGTCACCTTCAACAGATCAATAAACATTCAGAGATAAACCACAAAGTTAAACCATTTGTCCTTTACTCAAGCAAAACTTTTATTATTTTTATTATATCCTTTATTTAACCAGATAAAAGCCTCATTAAGAGTTAAAATGTCTTTTTCAAGAGGGACCTGGCATGGCAGCAAAACAGTTATTCTTCGTAAGCTTGTGGTTAATCTTTTAATCCAGAGATAACACAGTGCTGGAATCCATAAAGCATCCATCACAATAACTTCAATTTAACTACAAAGAACTTCAACACTGTATTATTTACATCTCTCTCTCACTCTTCTTCTAAGCAGTCGTGTCTACATGTGTGTTTTTTCAGTCTGATTGAAATCACTTGGATTGGGGTTTTCTGATTCACTGTTTACATTGGCACTTTCCAATCATGGCGCGTACATGCATCTTACATATACAGATGCAGCCACTTCAATTTTCCCCTTGCAGCTTAATGCCTGCCAAGTTCCAGCCAATTACCCACCAATGGAAGTCATAAAACATGCCCATTTCACAAAATTGCAGGGTGTCCCTACGAAATAGAACTTCTCTTACAAGAACACAACCACAGCGGAGGCTCTGCAGCCACAGCTCTGGCTGGCAGCGAGCCTCCGGTTATTCTCCAAGGAGGCCGCTTTTTACGCTATGAGAAATAGAGCCTTATTTAGCGTGTTTTTTGTGTGAAAGTAACGCACTGAAAATTCTCTAAATAGAGCGTGAATGCAGACCTGATATCAGATTTTTTTCGTGGGAGTCCGCTTTATTTGTGTTTTTGGTCAAGTAAAAATATGGCCCTGCAGAGTACAGCCAAATCAGCTTCGAGCAGGGCTGGATGAGAAACGGCACGCTTGGTCCTAGCGCCCTGGGTTTCTTCTCCACAGAAACACTGCTGTAGGGGTAATTTCTGACCTAAACCTTGTGATAGGACCCAAGTTGTTCCATCCCGGAATATCACTTTAAAGTGAGGAGATTTCAAGAAGCTCCATCTGTAATCAGACTTATAGCATATGGGTATGCACAGAACTGCCTCTTAGCATTACACTCAGAGGCAACAAAAAGTGCTTTTATTTGCTTAGAAATATTTCTGGTCTGTATTAACTTGAAGAAATACATCATGGCAGTTACCAATCATATTATTGAAACATGTCTGTGATTTTATTGAGCACTTGTTGACAAAGACTTTCTCTGTTATGAGGAACTCAAAACTTTGTGGTTGAGAAAGAAAGGCAAAGAGAAAGGTTGGACCATTCACTATACTGTGGAAAATGCTCCTCTCCGTAACTGGGCATGTCTAAGCAGCTCTAAACATGCACAGTTTACATGAGTGGAGGGAGTGACCAGAACCAGGAAGGCTTGTTCAAAATGGGTGTTTATATCATTCAAAGTAGTGGTCGGCATAAACCACCCCTCTCGTTTGGAATTAAAATTTCCAAATGAGCTCCACTGGATTAGAAACTTGACATTAACTTGTTAACATAAAGTGCTTTTATTCTGATCAAGCATTTTTTTTTAAACATGGCCAGTTACAGATGCCAGTCATCAGTCTGGCAGGGATGCCTGTTCAGTAATTTAACTTTATTTTTGAACAATAAACTCACAGAAGTTTATAGTGAAATGCCAAACTTAACTTTTTTTAACATCCTGATGTGTTTCAACACTCTACATTTCACTCTGCTGCTCTTTGTCTGAAGTATTGTGTATTGTATTTCAACAGTTAATGTTTACTTAACATACAAACAGGCATCTACTGGACATGCACACAAACACACATGCATACACAAACACACTTCCCCCCTCACACTCACTCACACACGTGCCAAGTGGACAAATCACACCCTGGGGATTTGGATGCGTGCAATTAAGATTATGATCAATGACAAGTCAATCATGTGAGCCTGTTCCCCTCTCCCTTCCCCAACTCAGCAATTATTCTCCAGCTGGTGGGGTCTGCCCTGAACCATTGGAGGAGATATTATACTCCTCTTTTTTTCAGCATTTCTTTTTTTCCCTACAGCCTCCACCCCTCCTCCTGCACCCTCTCTTTCTCACTCTCCCTTCCCCTGACTTCGCATACAGAGCTGTGTGCTTTGTCCTCCTCTCTGTCATCTCTGTGGAGCATTTAGCTCTGTCAGTCACGTTTGACAGCTCAGGGCTCTTCACTATTAGCCCCTGGCCCTCAAGCCTCCAGACTCCATGTTAGGTCAGATCCCCCCAAAGCACCAAACAGACAGATGAGGGAAATGTTTAGTGTTCCCCCTTGTTAAACTCTAAACTTCAAGCTGCCATGGTTGTGTTATTTGGGAGTAATTAGCTGGTATCATAATCTTTTGGCTTAAAGAAATAACAAACTGATCATTGTATATTATCCAGTATGTTACAAGGCACAGGAATGTAAAATATGAACTTTTCTTCATGTTACAAGTTGTTGGTCCCACTGTTTGATCTGTGTTATTTGTAAAGGTCAACCGGAATCTTTGGAATGAGCCAAACGTGACTTAATACTAGTGCTGATGCAGCACCGGATTGAGATTTTCTGCCTTGTAACATCACAGTTTGTTGCCCTCCTTCTCTAGGAAACAGTGTCAAAGTGCACTGCATTAACTTTTCTCAACTCTGTTTTTATTTTTTTCCCAGAAAAATCAGATATTCAGATGATCAGGCTCTTGGATGGTGAGGTAAGTAAACAAACTGCTCTGTTCTGTTAACTACTTAAAATGCTTGGAGGTTCTCAACAATGATTGAACTTCACAACTTCTGGATCAGCGATGAGCCTACTGTGCTAAAGGTCAGAGGAAATTTCATGAAACATGAAGACAACTTGATCTTGACTCTAAAGAATGATGGTATCATATAAGCTGGAGACAGGGACACATAAGAACAACATTTAACATGACAAGGACTATGAATGTGGAAAAATAATCCTTTTATATTATTTAAGCTTTTACAACACAAAAAGAAATTGTTCCAAGCAAAATTCAAGTTTTGAATGGGAGACAACAATTCTTATATGTGTGGCACAAAAAATGCATATTGCATCAGTGCAAAGTAATACCATGTGAGTGTAACATTAAAGGGATGTTTACTAGGGGTGCAACGGTTCAGTTAGCCCACGGTTCGGTTTGTATCGCGGTTTTGGGATCACGGTTTCGGTTCGGTTTCGGTTCGTGTTTTGCATTAAAAAAACAAGAAGTTTGACTTTCCAAAAGACTCCCTTTATTTTGCTTTTAAGAAAACTATATTATGACAATGCCCCTTGGTCTTAACTATTATTTGGCTTGAATAAAGTATTATGACATTTATATAAAACACTTCAAATGTAAACATTTTAAACTGTTAGAGTGCCTCTTAGCTCCCTGGCTCGTGTAGTGACTGACTACTGAAATACAATTTACTATTATAGCATTTTTTTGTCCTAAAATAAAGAGTTTTAATTGTTTTTCCAGCTACAAGCTTGATTAAACAATGGATAAAAGGAGTGATGAGAAAAAGAGAGAGGTCTGGGTGATCGACTGGCGTCTCCATTACATGCACAATATAAACGTGAATGAATCATATGTTTGTATTATATTTCTGATAAACTTAGTTTATTAACACTGCGCCGAATTTTTGAATCTATTTGTCAGACTAAAATAACAAGTTTACAGGACGTGGAGACTCTGATGATAGCGCTGTCCATCTCATCCGTGCGTATTTGCGCGCTGCTGTATGTTCCTATGAGACAGCGTCAGTCAGTGAACAGTCTGATCCTGTTTGATCTGCCCCCAGACAAACTACGAAACATCACAACAGATGACAAAACTAAGCTTTTGCCTTTTTTGTTAACCTGTTCAGCGCACTATGGCTCTGAGATGTTTTTCTCTCCAGCAGCGATCTGTCGTCGGCAGGAGAGAGCGTCCGCCTTCAGGTTCTTAAGAAATAAAATATAGCCGTCATTACTCTAATAAGAGCTCACTCAAGGTGAGCTGCTGTAACATCAGGTTCTACGTTATGGGAACAAACTTCTCCAGCATTGTGAAGCTCACTTTTGCTCTGTGTTTGTTGTCTCTCAGCACACCGTGCTGTGCTGTTGTCATTACTGTTAAACTGAGCATGCGCATCACTTCTGCAGCCTGAGCTGTTTTCTCTCCCTCGTCATTATAATCCATAAGGAAACCGAAATGTCCCCACACCGCAGACTGAACGAAGCCAGTGCTTCTTCAGACTCCGGTCTCTCCACCTCTCCGCTTGCCATAACTTTTCGGAGAGTTTTTCTCCGTCTTCGTCTCAGTTTTTGTGAGGCCGAGCCGAGCATAGACATTACGGAACCGAGCTCCAGAGTGAGAGACGCCGCCCACTCGGCCATGTGCTTGGCTCCTATTACACAGTAGCGATTGGATATTTACTAGCGGGGCGGGGTTTTGTACAGAGCTGTGCGAGGAGGGAGGGCTTGTCAGCAGAGCCGAAGAGCAGAGCAGGCGCTGGCTAGAGAAATCCGTCTCACGGCTGTAAGAAATGAATTAATTGCAAAACCGAAAAACCGCGCTTCATAAAGGCGAATTGAGCCGTGCAGGGCGAACCGTACGGTTCGGTTTTAAACCGTAAACCGTTGCACCCCTAATGTTTACCATGTTACCATGTAAACAACACATCACTAACAGGGGAGTCAATACATGTGCAGAGTGATATGATACAACATTAACCAAGGCCACCAGAAACCTTGATCAACATATTTACATAAGTCCCACTTCTGAAATGGCAAATAGCCAATCACAGTGCAGTAGTTTTAATTGGCATCTGAGGTGGCCAGTTAAAATGCCAAGGCTCCAATTTGGCCACCCCTAGCTGTGGGTCACACTTCATTGTTTTCAAAACACTGAACTAGTTATGAGATATATTGAACCTGTACAATATTAGACTGTAAAATGAAAATCTATTTTGTGTAACTAGAACAGTAGATTTCATGATTAAAATTTAGATGTGCTATTAGAAAGATATATTAGTTCTTTAAAGTACCACAATGTACAAATAATAAAGGTAGGAAAAGGTAGAGAGGCATAATGTACCTTAAGAAGAGAGTATGATGTACAAATATAAAAAAAGCTCAAAGTTTGGAAAAGCATCTGTTAAACTGCATATTGCAAAGTAGAGATTTATATTTCACCATGAGCAAACTCTATTGTGCACTTATCAAAAAATATAAAGCCCTATTTAAGATATTTTGACACTAATGTAAAACTGAATGCCCCAAAGAGTTGGGTGAGTCTAAATGGCTGGGAGTTTGCTGGTAGTTGGCTGGAAACCGGCAAGCATTCAGGAGTCATTTGGCTGAAAGTGGGAAATTGAACCAGCTGCTCCTGTATAGATGCTTTATGTTCACACTACAGGTCTTGCTCTGTTCTGATATTTTGTTGAAATCTGATTTTGTATGGTTGTTCACATTATATATATATATATATTAGACCTCAGTTTGAATGGTCTACGGCCCTGAAGTGACCCGCATGCATTGAAAAAGACTGGACATCACATGCTCCATGCTGTGTTTAAAGAGGTAAATGTAGATGCAACACGTTGTGCCATCAAATCATAAAAATAATTTACGGGTCACATATAGGCAAAAAGGTCAGATTTGGGCCACTTTTGCCTGCAGTGTTAAAACAGCTGTTAAACTATTAAAACATTATACTGTGTTGATAAAATGCATTGCCTCAATAGATCATCCTTCACATCATGTTTTTCTTTTGTACAGCTCTAGTAGAACATTGAGTTATACTTGGAGAATTATATTCTAAACTAGTCTGAGTTACTGCACAAATAAAAGGGTATATTGCACAAATGAGATTGCAAAGTGAAATGTAGAGGAATAAATCCCTCCAGTAATTACATAAGAAGCGGTTTTATCTTGTGGACCATCCTTCTGGGGATGATAGTGTGAGATGTGGCCCTGCAATCTGGTTGCCTGAGAGCCACCACTTGCATGAGTTGTTTTTCTCTCATTTCAGCAGCCTAATAAAGAGAAATATCATCCCAAGAATTATGTTATTACCCAATCAAAATGGAGTATCCATCACAGCTGTGTAATATGGTTTGTTATCGCACATGTGCTCTGGCTGACCGCCAAATCTGAACAAACTTGTTTCAGTAACTTTTGTTTGCCATGTTGTCACTTGAAAAATCTGCTCATTTTGTTGACCAAATCTGAGCTGTGTGGTATGAACACAAGCAACAGCAGGAGAGGAGCTGCACCTGTCCTCTTCCCTGCTCTGTTCTCTCTTCTTTTTTTTTTATTGGCAGCCCAAACACGCTGGCTTTACACTTTCTCAGGTACATTTGCTACTGTGCTTCCGACTGCACTAAATAATACAATTTCTGTGTGGTTGTGTACGTTGAAGAGAGGCATGCGCGCGGCTCTGCCCATTATTCATAATAGAAAGGCTGGCGGTCCTGCCAGCAGACCCATCGCTCCTGTGCTATCTGAGAGCAGATAAAGGAGGCAGGTGTGAGCAGGAAATTAATGTAAATCCATCAGTCTTCAATTAGACCTCTACCTCACACCCAAAATAAAGACTCCATCTCTCACCAATAGGACCCCAGCTTTTATTCACATCCCAACCCCACCTGCACAGCCACAACAGCCGCAGCAGCAGCCCTACTGGGTAAACACTCAGGAGCTATATAATGCTGTGTTTAATGATGAGAGAGCATGGGATGTGCGATATGTGCAGGTGCAGGGTGTTATTTAGCTTCACGAGCAGCAGCCGGGGTGTACACGGGCGTCCATTAGGCTCCCAGTGTGTGGCCCGGCTAATTCTGTGTGCCTGGAGGTGTGGGGTCAGAGACTCTCTGAGGACTGTGGGCTGGGGAAAGAACTGCAGTTTAACCTAATTTGGTTCTAATTACAAAGACAGAAAGTCCACCTGCCACACATACGGCTGTGTTCTCCTCCTCTCCAAGGGTTGGAGTGAATCTGGAGACAAGACGGGGTAGAGGAGTGTTATCGTGTGTCCTTCTATGTGGTACAGGGTGTATACACGACCTTCCCAGCAGATGCCACATTAAATATTCTAAATATCTGCTGAGATAATAAATATTTGAAGAGCCAATATCTCATTAGATAAGAGGAATGCTGGCTATCTTACGTCTGTTAGAATGAATTTTATCAGACAAGAACATAACAAAATTATCTCAGCGGTACAATAAAAGCAGTGACAAACACTGGATCAGCCTTGAGGTGGGACGGTTCACGTCAAGCTCTTATTAATATCATGAGTTTGTTTTGGTGATAACTGGGGCTGCTGTTCACCATATTGACTTGCTATGAGACTTTAATAGGTTCAAACATGATTCTGGAGCTCTTCAGTTCATAACATTATATGTATTGGACTTACGTTTGTTCGTAAAGGGAAAAAATGTGATTGAAAACTAGTCGTATACCACAGCTGCTTTCAATTTTCCAAGTTTCTCTGTACATCACATGTTAACAAACTGTTTCTCCAGGATTAGTATCCCTAAAGAGAACACCTTGTTTAGATGTTTTACAACATTAGAAACTTACCCATGAACTCTTTTAGGTAACTTTTACGGAGCTAATATCACTGCCCACAGGTCAAATCTCAAGGTGGGTCTTGCAAGGATGAATGATCCCAATTGGTTGAGTACTATGTCGCCTCCCATTTTGCCTTTTAAAAGACTGCACCAGCACACTTGCTGTTTGCTTGTAGAGGTGCTTTGACATTGCTTTTCTCATAGCTGTTGATTTAGTGTTGACTCAATGAATCAGTAGCATATAGTGGATACTACCATATGTTAGACAAATGCTGATTCTGGCCTCAATCACACTATGTCTTTAGGATCCAATCTACTGCCTTGGGATCCAACCATGGCCTATGTTCGGTTTTTTGCTTGTCTCCTTCCAATTTTAAAAATAGGTTGAAATATTTGCCTTATGAGGACAAACAGCAGCATACAGCAAGAGCTAATTGTCTTATCCAAAAGTCAAATTAAGAAGTATGCTACACTAATTCTCTCAAAGCAGTAATACTCATATTGATAGAATAGCCACTGCATTGAAATTGTATTAAACAATGCAACAAAGGTTTGACCTTAAAGGGACTGGGAGGAGTTTCTAAGTAATTACAAAACAGTCTCACGTTTAGATATATGCCTGATCGAAATACACACTTCAAGATGAGTTTTATAGCATCAAAATAGGTTATCTATAAATGGTATTCCTTAGCCTTCCGGTCAGGTCGGACAGGGCTGGACTGGCAAGGATACTCAACTTCGGGAACAAGACAATTAAAACTAGAGCAAATTTATATTATTCGGACACGTGTTAGAGCACCGGGCTGTAAGTAGCGATATATAGCCGGCTACAAAACTACAATACTAAGAGTTCCAAAAATTGCTTGTTGTCACAAATCAAAAACTACAGCTACTTAACTAGAAAGAGATACATTACCTCATCGCTTTGCATCCTGTAAGTTGTTGAAAAAGAAGTTGTAAAGCAATGCAGAGTTCTGAGGAAGGTCCGAGCTGCATTTTTATTAGCATCAACAAACACGCTTTGGCTTGGGTCACGTCTTTTGGTGCGTTCCAGTTGTAGTCAGAAGTAGGAATTTCCGAGTGGGAAACTGCAACTGGAACGTTCCCCGAAGTCTGAATCTAATACTGGGAACTTGGTGAAACCTCACCACCCCCGAGTTGACAATTGAAGATGGATGCCCCCAGTGTGAACAGTTATTTAGCTCCTGTAATAATCCATTTATTTGCATTTCTGACTGGGGTGTCGCTCCAGATCAGCTGTATACATAGTATTGTTAGACTTATATTTACAAAAATGCTGCCATAGTGATAATCACATTCTTCATGTGATATTTGTGAACAATAACACAGGGCGTGCTAACAACAGCTAACAATAGCATGGTAGATTGGCATGTTTTTTTCTGACTTCAACTGGAACGCCGATAAGTCAGAGATGATGCCTTTCCCAGAACGCAGCATTACGACAGTCGCTGTGCGTGCTCATGGGTAGCAGAGTCTTTATGTTGCCGCAAATAGATTCTCCTCATAGCACCTTTAACAATCAAATTGCATTGTGAGGAGAAAATGACAGGCTGCATAAAAATGCTGCACTCTGTTTTTATAGAATTAACTGCTGTTATGGATACAAAACTATCATATTCATTTTTTGAAATGAATTTACAAAAGATAGGAAATGTGGAAATATTTCATTACAACTTTTAATCTCTTTTTATTAAAGATTCTTTATTTTGGTCTAAACTATTCCAAACGTTCGCATAGATTCCATCATTGTATCTTAGTATAAACCCACAATTCTTTTAGACATGCAAGTCCCACAGTGGCTTCCCTCTGTCAGACCTTATCAGCTGACCAGATTCCCCCCTGTGGTGTTAATGGTGGTCTCAGACGGTGTAAAGCTCCCTAACAAGGAACTTGATTGTTCTGTTAATGTGTTACTTCCTGTTAGTGTCACTGCTCCAGCATGGAGCTGAGTGGTTAGAGCCGGAAGAAATCCCCCACATCAGAGTGATCGCAGACCAGTCAGGGTTTCACTTAACCAGCCGGCTCGCCAGACCGTCGGCCAGTTAGCTCCCACGGCCTGTGATGGAGGAGATGGATTTCACTAAAGCTCTGTGTGTAAACTTACACCAAGTTTGAGGAGCCACATTACACAGAAGCCTTGATAGCAAGTGAACCATATAAGCATCCATATAGTCATTTGGTATATATGGTTTACAAACACAGGCTTGGTCTCTATGTTTGAGCATTTTAGGAGAACATGCCTGATGTGATTTTGTACACTGTATCTGATTTGGACACCATCATGCCACCAGCTTACACGTGTCGTCTCAGTGTTACTGCTATGTGACATCTGACTGTTGCCACTATGAATTCCTCCAGCTTATTCCTGGGATTTACACTCCCTGCACAACTTTGATCTCAAGGTATTAAAGTCAGTCGTAACCAAACAGAGTGAGGAGTGGAGCAGGGGCTTATGGGGCTTTATACCCTGCTATTTATGCAGGAAGCTATCTATGAGCAAACAGAAGCTGCATGGACGAGGTTAGGGGATGATGGGGGCAAAGAGACCAAGAGGATCCGGCTGGGAGTGTGAGTGGCAGGTCAACTCCTTGGCAGGGGAAGTGTCTTGTTGATATGGCAATATGCCTCTTTACCCGCCCAGGAGTCACGGGCCAGGGCAGCAACAGCGGTGTGAGCGTTGTTCAAGAAGCAGCGGAGATCAGGGCCATAATCAGTCAGGGTGAAGAGTGGGAATACAGCCTGGGGCGACTTGGAACAGGACCTGCACACTTGCACACACACCCACACATACTTACAAACACAGCATCTGATGCACTGGCAAATGAGATCAAAAGTAGGCAGAATTTCTGACTTTTTGTCCTGTGTGATTCGGTAGATAAATAGATGGATGGATAGAATGATGGATAGATTGATGGATAGATAGATAGATAGATAGATAGATAGATAGATAGATAGATAGATAGATAGATAGATAGATAGATAGATAGATAGATAGATAGATAGATAGATAGATAGATCTAGCTGGATAGATTGATGGGCAGATGGATGAATGGATGGATGAATGATAGATGGTTGAATAGATGATAGATGGATGGATTGATGGATAGATGGTTGGATAGATGGATGGATAGATATATTGATAGATTAATAGATAGATGGATAGATAGATAGATTAACAGATGGGTGGACAGATGGATGGATACATATATGAATGGATATATGGATGGATTGAGGATAGATTGATTGATAGATGGATGGATAGGTGATAGACAGATGAATAGATAGATGGATAGATAGATTGATAGATAGATGGATGGAAAGCTGGATGGATAGATGAATAGATAGATGAATCTCAGAAATGAATTCTTTTCACATACCTTGAATACATGAAACATTTATTGAAGAAGCTGAAGACATTATTACCATTTAACCAGATAGTAGGACTGCTCAATTATGCCAAGAATCTTTGGCTACATTAACACCGCAGTTCTTGCTAAATTCTGACTATCTGTTGAAATCGGATTTTTTTTTTTTTTTTTTGCATGGTTGTTCACATTACAATTTTGATGTGACTGCCATCACGCTTCAGTATGATCTACCCCTGGCCCAGAAGTGACCTGCAAGCTGTGACATCACACGCTCCATGCTGTGGAGTAAATATGGAGGCTACATGTCAACGAGTGTGTGTTACTTTGTACAAGTTGTTCTGCTATTGAGCAGACAACATTATGACAAAAACGGGAGACCTAAATTTGACGATAACCTTTTAAAGAGCAGTGGCTGCGTCTTCTGTACAGAGGTATGTGTGGATGAGACAAGAGTGGTGGGACTGTGACCTGAGGAGCTTCACAGACACAGAGTTCATCCCAATTTTGTCATTGGATCTTGCTGCATCCCGTCTCGGCAAATTTGTGAAATTTGTCTCACTTCAGTAACGTAAAAGTCGGATGAAATCTGACGTGACCATTCAGAATGAGGTCGCTTTGAAAAACATTGGATATATATAACATTCAGGACCATATAAAAGTGGCCTGGGTCTGATTTAAAAATAATAGGATTTGTGTGAGTCAGACGGTAATAGAAAAAGCAGATATGAGTCACATATGAGCAAAAAGTTGGGTTTAGGCAACTTTTGGCTCCAGTGTGAACGTAGTCATAATCCTGATTATTTTGATAGCTTTGGTGAGCATGATTTTAAAGTATGATCACTGATTAAAGCATAGATTGTTTGGTGTGATAGATAGGGAGAAAAGGTTAGTATGATAGGTCATAATATTTAATAGGGTACTAGAATGAGGGGGAGTTGAAGGTAAGAGGGAGGAAGGAGAGTTATGAATGTAGGAGGGTAATGCACAGGACTAAAAGTATCACATTTTTTTAAACAATTTTCTCTCTTTGTAATGACATTAATTGCAGTTTAATCAACTAGTACCAGTTTTCCAGTGAGGAGGATCAGCATGTCTCTCATATGGTTCAATATGTGCCTCTCCTGTTGGCATCTTGCATAGCTGTAAGAAGTAAATATGGAGAAACTTCTGTGATGTGCCCAATTTGAGTCTTCTCCCTCCAAGGCTGCAGAGGAAATCTATCCTGAAGTTATGTTACGAAACTTAATAACTGACCGACCATCTGATTCACACCCTATCCGTCCAAGACGTGGCACATATTTATTTCCAGCAAGTGATTGCATCAAATTTGTCCTGTTTTTAACTTTGTTAGAAAAAAACATGCTTGGCGGATGCACGGCACACACTGGTGGCTGCAGGGAGCCAAAAGCACTTTATTTATGTTTGGATGGCAGCGGGCGCTCAGTTCTGCTTGGCACAGACAGTGTGCTGTGGTCTTTGGCACCTCTTTGCATCCCTCCTGTCCCCCCGACACACACTTTCCCTGTCTCTGTTGGGCCTCTGTAGCGTCTTGTGTATGTGTGTGTATGTATGCATTTGCATGTGTTTGGTGCTATGTATGTACTCTGCGTGCTCCTGTTTGAATATACTTTGAACTACAGTTAAAATGTTTTTTACCCTGAATATCACATTAAAGGAACAAGCTGCAGGAATGCTTTATATCAATTTTTCATACACTCTTTTATCTTTACTTTTCCAGCCCCACTAATTAAATATAAGAACTTTTTCAGAAAATGCTTTTGAAATGAAAACTAATCTCCAGTGCACCTAAGGTCGTGGGACTGCGAAGCTCCAAGTTCCAAGCTGAAAAATACTACATGAATTAAGATGAATACATATGCCAGTGGCTAATCTTCTACTTTGAGACTTTGCTACTTGAAACTTACTTAAGACGTCACATGGAGGGCATGAGTGACTCATGTAGTAATGCCAGCCAAGTGCAAATTCTAATCTCCCCTCAGCTTTGCTTATGCAGGAGAGAGAGAAAGCCTTCTGCCAGGGCGTCCACTGAGCACAGCCATTCCACAAACTCAAAGTTACAAGGTCGGAGTACATCTGCTGCCGGCAGCACCTAAAGTAAGCAAATATCCCCCAGGTCTAAACCTCTACAATCTCATTTATTATTTTTCTTCCACCTTCCCCACACTTTTTATTTCACCCTGGGGAACTTGCTGACCCTCACTTGCTATATAAATATATAATTTATAAGTCATATATTTATAAACCAAAGCAAGGCCAAACGCCTCAAAAGGAAGTAAGACCTTTTTTTGTGTGCTGGGGTTGTGCCCCAAGATGCTCAGCCTGGGTTTCCTGAGGCCCGAGCAGCCAGCAATGTGGAGCAGAGAGTTGAGAAGAGGGTGATTCTGGTCAGGCAGGCAGGCGTTCAACATGGAGGCCAGATAATGGCTGATACTAGGACTAATTTGGTCATGTGCAGGGCTGCCGGATGACAAGGGGACTGATAAAGAAAACATGACAGATAGGAAGCTGCTGAAGGAGGATGTGGATTCTTTGCAGGTCCAGGCTGGAGGATTTGGACTGCCTTTCTGTCCATCATCCGTACACAGATTTTTCACTGATCAATAATGAAATTGTGTAAAAATAAACAGCTGTTAAAATCTCTAATTATGTTTTGGCCCAAGAGTTTGAAACTCCAATATTTGAACAATAACATCATGAATACTCAAACTGAATTTTCTTCTTATTAATAAAAAATAACTCAAAAGAGGGACTTAGCTGATATAAGTACCCATTCAATATAAACAGAGTTTGAAAAGTGAAAATCATGACTGAAAAACAAATTTAAAATGTTTTTGTTATTGTCATAATAAAGTACTGTATATCAAAAATGTGTCGATCTTCAGATGTTGAAAAATATTTGCACCAAAATGATACAGAGAAGTAATTAAGATACCTGTCAATGTGCTTTAGTTCAGGAGGTTTAAACTGTTGCTGGCCTCAATTAAATTATTGTTTATTTTGGTGTCTGTAATAACATATGCATCGGCAGTGGTATCAGTAAGACAAATTATATCAGTGTGGCTTTTGGTTTTGGATTTATATTTACAGTGGTACTGATGGTAGTATCAGTATTGGTACCAGGTATCAGTAAAGTTAGTGGTAGTGGAAGGGACATTAGTTCTTCTATCAGTATTGGCACTGTTATGGATACCACTACTGACAATGGAATGTTACCAGTAAAGGTATCAGTTGTAGTATTGGTATTACTTTTGGCAGAACTATTGATACAGGTATAAAACTTGTTATGAATACTAGTATCGTATGAGTTTAAAATTAGTATCAACAAAAATAAAAGTGTTGATATATGTATTGGCACGAGTATCAGTAGTATAGTAACTGGTCTAGCAATGTCAGTGGCAAAGCCCTTCTTTGCGTTTTATCTGTGAAAATGTTAGTATGGACATTTTTATGCATAAAGGACTGGGAACTAGTATTGTTATTGATATTGATAGGCTGTTTAGTATCTGTATAAATTCAGCATTGGCATCTGCATCTGAAATCAGTACAGGTATCAATATGAGTATTGATAATGGTATTGCCACAAATCTGTATATCAATTTAAATATTTGCACTGCCATTAGCAGCAGTGTTGACATTTGCATCAGCATATGGGTCACTATTGATTTTTAGTTACACATATTGGCGTCTGTATCAGCATTTGTATTATTATGATTATGGCATACTCATGACATTTGCATTGTTCAATGTCAGTGGAACTATACAGTATATTGATATTGGCATAAGCATAGATATCAGTACTGGTTTCAATACAAGTATTGCTGTTGGTTATTGTACTGATATTTGTACTGTTATTGGCATAGGTAATGGTACCAATATTGACAGTGTATTGGCATTGGTACAGGTATCTATTTGGGTACAGTACTGGCAATAGTACTGATGTTGGTATCAATAGATACCAACTAATATACCAATTAATAGACCTAATGTTTTGATTCTGGTACTGGCAAAGATACTTTTAGTGGTATCAACATTAGTATTGGTGACAATACTCTATTTGTTACCTTATGTCTCATTGTTATCATATTGGTATTAGTAATGGCATATCTATGTCCATAATAATATAAATATTGATATAGGTGTGCATATCAAAACTCACACAGCTGATCTTTACTTTGCCAAATTCATCATGTTTCTAATAGATGAAGTCAGTTATTAAGTCTTGCATCTGAAGCAAACCCAGATGACGGATGCTGAACAAAACAAGAGGAACTGCTGTGCCTGGAATCATACTGTGATCATGAGCAGCCCTGGTCAGCATAGCACACTTACAGAACAGCAGCAGCAGCTCAGTTTGAGAAGTCCTGCTGGGGTCACATGGCACTGACAGTCCTGGTCTGCTTAGGCTAACACAAGCCTGTTGCTCAGCCCAGAGAGGGGAAAGACATAGACAGGGAGATAGTGTGTAGTGATGGTAATGTCTGTGAGTGTGTGTGTGTGTTTGTGTGTAGTTTAGAGAGGCTCAGGACTGCAAAGGAGGCTGCTGGGAAATGTCTGTGTCACTGGTGTCACTGGGGTGAGGCAGATACACAGAGCAGCAGTCGTGGACACATTCTTGGCCCAGGACGATGTCCAAACACACTCGGCACCACGATCCCCCCTTCCCGAGCTCTCACTCCGCTTCCTCTCACTTTGCACACAGATGCTCTCTGTCTCTCCGGCATCCACAGCTCTCCTGCTCTTTCTGCCTCTGTCCACAAACACACTCAACCTTATTCTTTTTGGACAGCAAATTCGACAATTTTATGATAACTAAAATTCTAACGATAGCAGAAAATGCTGTTACATGAGATTTGAATGCTGCAGTGAAACTATGTTTTAATTATCATCAATAAATAATGAAAGTTAAATCCAAAATTGTGATCCTGAAGTTAAAATCACAAAAAAATCAGTCCCCATTACCATGCCCTGTCTTCTGTTGCTCAGTCTCGCAAGGCTTGTAATCCACTCAGTGCAGAGCAGGCAGAGAATCCAAATGAAGATAACTAGCACCCCCTTTTGAAAGTACATACTTCAACTGAAAAAATCAAATCTTCCATCATTCTCTTTTCATCACATTTGTAGCTCATACAGTAAATGAATTCTGTGTCTCTTGAGCAAATCTAGATCAGGGTGCCTCTCCCAAATCCGTGCATGGGCTGATGAGCCAAATTAGAGATTAATTGGGATTAAAATGTTTACCATAGGAGGGTGTTTCAGCTGACCTTTACGTACAGTGTGTGTATGCTGCAGCTTATTTGTGTGAATGGGATGTATGCTGGTGAAAACAAGGGCTCAGCTTTGATTAATATGGATTAGGAGTCTTACAACTCATAATTCAACCCACTAAACAAAAAACATGTTTGGTGTGAACTGTAATTCCCATTGAAAATGAAAAACACAACAGAAAACAGAAAAACAAATAACAGTCTACTGTTTCCTGTAGCCTTGATTTTACTCTTATGAAAAAATAACTCTAAAATGATTCCAGTCAGTTCATTAAACCTTACTCAAAAGCAATTTATTGACATTAATGCTGCAGGACAGTATTGCCAAAGCATTTCATGGAAAAATTAAAAAATGGAATTAATGCATACAGAAACACAGTAATACATTAAACATACAATATTTTATATTACAGTTAGAAAGGTCAAAATAATTGTAAAAGAGTATAATAAAAGCTATAATCAAATATGTATCAGAAAAAAAATTAGGTGTATCTTTTTACAAAAAGGTCCAAAATTTAGTTTTCTTTATTCGCTTGCTGGTGTATATATGGGCATTTTGGCAGTGTGTGTTTATATATTTATGTTTTTTTTGTATGTGTCCATGTTTTTCTCTCTTAATGTGTCTATATTTGTATGTGTTCAGGTTCTACTGGTTCTATTCTTTGCAACAATAATCTCTGTGATTCATTTCTGTGAGTAAATGTATGATTTGTTGGGTATCAGTATAAACCGTGTTTGTGTGTGAGTTAAATGGGGATAGTATCCCTCTATCACAGCCTGTCATTTAAGGAAAATTAGAAGAACTGCTTTATCTCTACCTGTTGCATGTCACAGTGGGGGTAGCCTATGTCTCACCCTGAGAGTCTGTTTAGTCATTCCCTAGTCTATATCTTGACTTTCCTCAGTGCAAAATCTTTCATAGTCTTTCAGGTACTTTGCAAATTTGTATTCACTGTTTGAGGTACTCTAGTTTTCTTTTAGCTTCAGTTGTTTGGCAGTATTTCAAATAAATATGTTTTCCAAGGATTTTAGATTTTAAATCAGATTTTGTTGGTGATCTGGATCTGAATGTGCATATGGATCCGGGACTTTTTTTCAAAGATTTTTTTTATAATGCAAAATAGGGCTGTTTTCAACATTTTTTGAAAATGACTCAAAACATTTCCACAGATTAAGAAGAAATTCTCAGGGAATAGTGCTCATGGCACGAAAGAAGAAGTGGTCAAATTTTGGTAGTGATCTGGACCAGGATTTTTTTAAAGGGATTTCTTAATATTGTAAGTTGGGGCTGTTTTCTTCTTTTGGTAACAACTCCACTTACAATATTAAAATTCTCTGGTGTAGATTTGTGTCATATAAGCACCTCTAGTTTTTTTTAGTTGGCTTAGAATTTCCGTTGGCCTAATTACGGGGGTATTGGGATCTTGAGCCTGATTTGATGGTAGTTAGGGATTGCTTTGGTTTTACTTTATTTAATTTCTGTCCCTGGATTTCACTTCCATATAGTAGAAATGATATGAATTAGAAAATTTTGACCCAGATTGCAACAAGAAGTCAAATTTGATATACCCCTTCTTGCGTTATCGCTCAGCTCTATCATAGCTGTGTTGAAGCTTCCTGTGGAGATAATGTTTGGCTTTATAGCAAAACAAGGTCATAAACATAGCCCTCATCAGTTTTTAAGTGGTTTGTAAGATAATCTTCACTTTGCCAAGGAGTCAGTATTAAAGCAGCCTACATAAGTCGTCATAAGCAGAAGTATGTGATTAAAACAGCAGGGATTTAGATGCCAAGCACAGCTCATAACAGCATGAAAAGCTGCTTTATGTACATTTCCATGGACACAATGCCATATATTTAGATACTTACTCTTCCAAATTCTATATTTTTCTATTGTTTTGCTATTTTTTTCTTCTGCTCATTTCCAGTGGCCAGTAATTCAGTTTTAGACCTTATTCTTCAGGTAACAATGCCTTTCATTTTTCAGAACAATGCTTGGAGACTTCTCAGCAAACCAAACCAAAAATAGCTCCTCATCAGTTGGTCTAAATGTCTTGGAAACCTGTCGTTGAATCATACTATTACTATGTGTAGCATGCCAGTCATTGTGCACCCATCCCAATGTATAAAGACTATACATCCCTTCGCCCATTTATTTCCATCCATTTGTCCATAGATATTAGCTATACATCCAGCCAGAGACATATTACCGGGCAGCGAGTCAGAGCCCCAGGAGTCTGAGCTCTTACACCAGAGAGCGGTGTGGGAGAGACTTGATAAGAAGCTCAGACTGGATCAGTGGTAGCAAGAAGGGAGCATGGGAGCTCCTTACAGCCCCCCTTCCCCACTACATCCTCCATTCCTTTACCATTTTACTCTCAATTCATCATCTATTTTTTATGAAGCATTTTCCTGTGATTTCTTCTTACCGGCTTACCTTGGTCACTAATTTTATCAGCTTTCTTCAATCTAACAATATATATTCACCTTTCTTCCTTTAGATTAATGTCATATCCTCCCTAACCCCTGATCACATTACTATTTGAGCTTGGTCCTTTTCCTTTTGACCATAACTAGTTTCCACACAGAGTTTCAAGGCATTGGAGGTCAAAGAGGAGACTGAGGGGCCGGGGAGTGGAGGAGAAAAGGGGGGAAGGGGAGGGCTGAGAGTAGAGCTGGTCGGTCGGTCAGGTGCAGCGCCACCAGTGATCATTAGGGTTACAGCTGCCCGGGCCAGATTGTGTGCTGCCTGCACCAGGCGAGATGTTTTGCCCAGGGAGAGGAGCGAGCATCTGTCTGTCCCTCCCCGTAGACAGCAACCTCCTACCAGCCTGTCCAACTCAACCCAACTGGTAACAAGGTCACCCAACTCTTACTTTCTCCCACTCGCTCACACACACCCACGCTGAACTACTCGCTACTTCTTTTTTTCTGTTTGCTGCTTGCTGTCTCCCCTTATTTTTTTACAGACAGCTCATTTCGCTTGCTTTCCCTTCAGGACAGGTTGTGAAAGCAGCAGGCCCTTAGCACAGTGCAGATTGCTGAAGAAACAAGCGCATGTGATATTTGGACTGAAATGGATTCCTTTTAGTGAGAGCAGAGCACCACAGAACAGCTTTTCACTTTCAGACTGTTTATTTGTTATCTCTGACCAATGTTAATTACGGAGTTTGATCCCTGTTGATTTAGGGACACTTTAATCAGAAGAAAAAATGGCTTCAGTAAGTTGAAAACTCATTTTTGAACATTTATTACAACAATTGTTCCACCTTATCTTATCAAGCTTGTTCAAATTTATAATTAAGCTTATAACCCAGTGGGAAATATGAGGCTGCAAGCGTATTCACTTCAGAGGTTACATCATTGAGTTTCTATTTTAAGACTTAGACTTGGTGAAAGGATATATGTCCAACCCTTATGGCCAAAAGTGCTTATGTATTATGTTATTTTTCAAGCTTTAGTATCCATTAGTTTTAGAACTGAAGGATGGTATTCAGCGATTTAAAGTGGAGATTTACGTCGTTTAGACAGAACAAGGTTTCAGTTTGGTTTTCTTTCGCCCTGTTCATTAATATCCTGTCAAATGCTATGTAATACAGCCAGCCCCCACTAGCTGGGGCTATAGCTGCGGCCTTTCTTTCTCAAATAGTTTTCAAATGTTTTAATCTTGCTCGCAAACTTCATGTTAAATTTGTCCGAAGACAAGACAATAACAGATAAACATGAAGCTCAGTGAATCAAATCTATCAAATTCAGCATCAAAATCTGCATTTGGAGGGTCAGCTTTTTGCAAACAGAGCTGTGATAGCTTTTAGGTTGCTGTGTTTTTACATTGCAGATTCATAAAGGCTTGCAAAATTTGTGTGTTTTCATGCCTTGATGCATTTTCATGTGTAGTGCTTTGTTTTTGAATGTAAAATGTTGTTTTGTTACATCGGTACATTAAGCCAAGAGTTGGACATTTTCAACATTTGTATATTCTATGTACCGCACATCACGGTCATGTCTTGTGCTGAAACTACAGTATATTAAACTGCAGTGTCCCTATAAATATAAACTATATTCACTTCATCCTGCCTGTTTTTGCTCTCTGACCCACAAATACTCAGCTGGCGAGGCCATTTGATAGTCTTCCTTACGAAGAGAAAATTAGAGTCAAACAGCAGGGCAGATCAACTCCTAAGATTGATTTAGTTCAAAAGGTGGGGAAGGTATCAGGTCTTTTCAGCATTCCTGGTATGACAAGGTGAGCTGGCTCACTGGAAGTGCTGTCACAAATAAAATGTGTTGTCTGGTCAAAAGTGGGTTTTGGGGAATAAAATCCCAGGAAAAGACACCTAGTTGGTACAACAGGGTCACAGATCATTTACATAAATAAATTTATGATGTAGGCCAGAAAAAAAAAGAGCTTCCCCTCCCTGACTGACCAGCAGCCGCCACTGATATATACATATATATATATATATATATATATATATATATATGATTTTTAACACTATGAGAAATATTGAACATGCATTAAGACTTGAACATTATTAAATTACAGAGTTTGATCTGCTTTCTTGAGCCATAAATATATATATATATATATATATATCTAATACATACACGCTTATTTCAGTTTGACAACTTGGTATTTTTTTGGTTTATTTGTTGTTTTAAATTCTGTACCTTGTCCTTTGGTGTCACAAAAGGCACTATAACAAATAAAATGCATTATTATTATTATTATTATTATTATTATTATTATTATTATTATTATTATATTGCAGATTTCGTAAATTTTGGCATGCTGTGTACTACATACTGCATTTATGTAAAATATTGCAAATACCACACAATTGGATCAATAACGGCATATGTTAACTTGCCTATTGTAATGATATTTGGCCAAATTTAAGCAAACAAATCTTTGGCTGGTTTGATCAAATCAAGACCCCCTGTTTTCAGGCAGACCAGATTTCAGTTCTGTGTAGAAGTGACCTTGAACTGAGTTTGTTCTGTGTAATATAGCGAGGTGAAGTGTTTTATGGCTTGAAACGGCAGCATGAATGCGGCTTCGGTATTTGGTTGGCAAGTACTTTTATTTGGTCCTCTTAGCAACATGATGACATGCTTAGCAAAATTATGTTTTCCCAATCCCATTGGTTTGGTTAGTACAGCAAAATTATCTGGACAGATGAGCATGATTTGATTTGCTATGTTCTATTATTGAGTAAGCTGAGTGCAGTGATATAGTGAGCTCAAACAATACATCCTGCTTTTGTTAAACCATCAATCAAAATGGGAAAGAGAGGTGATTTGAGTGACTCAGACAAGCTGGTCTGAGTATTTCAGAAACCTGCACAGGTGATTCAAATCATCAGATGAGGGCATCCAGTCGCTTAATCACTGAGCCAACCAGATCCACTGAATAAACCAACATGAGCCAACCACCCTAGCGCCGCCATATTTTAAATCATGTCTTTGCTCCTGCACAGTCAGTGTGGTGGCGTCGTGCTGGTGACCTCAGCAACCGTCCTCCACCCCAGACACCTCCAGATGTCTCATCAGTGTCCAGGTCCAACTCCTCAGAATTCCAACCCCTTTACCTCAGCAGCACCTCAGTCCATTGCATCATGGTTCTAGCAAGCAGAAATCTACTACACATTCTTCCTATATTCCTCACTACCACCACTGTCAGTGTTGGGAGTAATGTATTACAAAAGTAATGTGATTAATGTGATTCATTCCTTTTTACTGTAACCCAAAATGAAGGTGTTTTTTTGTTTAAATACAGATTTGCCAAATAGATTTGCAAAGTACTCTGCTAGGCCTAACGTTACAGTATCTCTGACACAATTTACCAGAATTTTACCTTTTGGCTGTCTTTGCTATGATCGTGTCTTCAGAATGCCAAATCCGTATTTCCTGTTATTTTGACGAGAGTAACTTAAAAGTAATGTGATAATAGTGTAATGCCTTACATTTCAAATACAGTAATATTATAATGTAACTAATTACTTTGAAATGACAGTAACAAGTAATGAATAATGCATTACATTTTTGAAGTAACTTGCCCAACACTGTAACTTGCATACACCCCCAGTACCCATTAAGAACACCAATACATCATGATGGAGTCTTATTGCCAAAGAGGTTCTAACCACATTACTCATTTTCATTCACATGAACTTATATAATAAGTAATTGTTGGCTCAAATTTGGTCTCTCCTGATCAAAATATCTAGTGAGTGAAAGTTCTTTGAGTGAAAAAGGCTTGTTGATGCTAGGGGTCAGAAGAAAATTCCCAGGGTGGTACAACCTTTGCCAGCTAAGAACAGCAAACTAAAGTTCACACATGCTCAAATTAGATATCAGAAGATTAGAAAAATTGTTGCCTGGTCTGATGAGTCTGGATTCTGCTGTGACATCAAGACATAAGAATCAGAATTTGGTATAAACAACATGAAATCACAGATCCATTCTGCCTTGTATGAATGGTGTAGACTGGTAGTGGTGTTATATTGGTGTTGGGAACGTTTTCTTAGCACATTTTGGGCTCACATAGCTAATATCATCTCAAATGGTTCCCCGGACACAACAAGTTCATTGTACTCTATTGGCCTCCACAGTCACCAGGTCTCAATCAGCATCTTTGGGATGAGGTGGAACAGGAGATTTGCATTATGAATGTGCAGATGACAAACCTGTAGCCTCTGCATGTGCCTGATTCTGTTTTGTCAAGGTGGACCGTAACCAGTGGTGGACAAAGTACCTCAATGCCAGTACTCAAGTCAAAGTATAGATACTCATGTTCAAATACTACTCCAATACAAGTGAAAGTTGCTCAGTCAAATTTTTACTTACGTTAAAGTACTGGAGTGCCTGCTTTTGAAAATACTCAAGTATTAAAAGTACATTTTCCCATTGACCTTACAGAAGGTAATGACTGAAACAACCTACACAATGCACTGACCTGCTTATAGATCATGGAGAATAAAGAGTTTGAAAATATTACAAAGCCCATGGAAATGCATATTGAAGCACTAATGAATCAACTAAAGGACAACCATTGCCATTTTCTTTTTTTTTTTAATTTAATTCCCCCCCTTCAGATATGACCATGGGTGCTCTGGTGTGGAATTGTCATCTTTATCTGCCATAGTAGCCATCATTACTGCCAATACGAACCGTAATCAGCAACGTTAGCTCAACCTTTACCTGCCCAATCGCAGTAGCGCATGTGCGTCTTCTTCTTCTTCTTTGTTGTTTAATGGCGGTTGGCAAACCAACTCAAAAGTGCATTATCGCCACCAACTGGACTGGAGTGTGAAGCAGGATGCACTAAGTATAGATAAGTATAGATAAGTATAGATAGGCCATTTATAGAAATGTAGTGGAGTTAAAAGTAGAAAATTCGTCTTTTAAATGTAGTGAAGTAAAAGTCATAAGTTCCAAAAAATGGTGTGGGATCTAAATTTATAAAATGTGTTAGTGTGTAGGTTATTTATTACGTTTTGAGTTCTTGAAACCTGCATGTGACTAGAATCTATGGGAGACTGTTCTTAGTGTTTCCGACAAAGCTAACCAATTTTTGATTGAGAAAATAATCAAAAGATTGTTAATTTTATTTATTTTGTTCTCCTTGATGTACATGTTTGCTGAGATTTTAGCCTTTATTCATTTGAGATGTGACATGAGGGAGGGTGCTCTGCTGTTTACACTCAAATCATCTGCTTTCTGAAGGATTATGAGGGGAAATACTCAGAGGAGTGATTTTTCTTTGGTAAGCTGCCAGAAGTCAGTATTGTTTGATCAGGTTTGATGTAATTTGCTGATTGAATGCATTAGGTGATGGGTGCTAATCTTTCTGATCTAGCTTGGTCCATAGACAAACAACAGGATTGCATGAGGGGAGAAAATCCTACCAGGCAACAAATAACATATGGCCTCTGTTGTTAATCTTTCAAACGCAGAGCCCCCTTGATAACTATAAGGAGTTAATGAAGATGTAGAATATTTAACAAGAGCATATTTACCAACACACTATTTTTTCTTCATATTAAAACAACCTTGTATGCGTACACAAAACACTAACTCTTATGTGACAAATATGCTATCATTCAAAAGTGAAGTAGAGAGGTTGAACAACAGAAAAACCTTTAGTCCATTTTGACTAAATCATCCAAATGTCAGCCAGACTCAATGAGCTTAGCAAGGGGCTGACAGAAAAGGGCCGAAACAGGTGTGACACCAACTTTCTGCCTCACAGGAGACGATAAAGCCCTTGGTCAAGGGCACAGCACCTGGACCATTGTTTTAGCACACAAAATAGCTTTTAAGTGCAAATTTCCACTTGGTCCTAAAGGAAACCTGGCCTCTGCACTTGCGTTACTCATTTGAACCAATATGTGATCCGGCCTCATTTACATAATGGGCAGAATGGAAATGAGGGGCCAGCTTTGTCAGCTCAAGACAAAAAGAAGAAAGAAAAAAAGGGAGGCAGACTGTTGCCATTCTGTTGAACTGCATCTGTACAACACAAAGGTGTGATATCTTGAGTCTCCATTGAGCACTTTTAATTATGATCAGAGGTTATATCACACACTGCCACTCTCATGCTTTGACAAAGGCCTTGTAAGTGGCTGCAAAATTGTGAATAATTCAAACAGCACGCAGACAGATGATGTTAGCATACACATTTGTCTATAAATCTTTCTCCTTTGTCAACTGCTAAAAGGATTTAGACGATTTTTTAATCATAAAAGCATCTTCTCTACTCTTCAACATGGCATAGAGGAGAATAAGATGCCAACAGCTTTCAGTCTTGAGAAGGAGGCTGGCTTCTCCTGGTTATTTTATGCTGACTGTGTTGCGCTCATGTTGCATCACATGTTTTCAAGTTTCATTTTTCACCCTGCAGAATATTAGTGAGCAAGAACTCGGCAGTTGGAATAGAATTAATTCATAAAATGTTATTGGTTTATCTTCACTTTAAGTATCTGCTGTTTACCATGATCACAATGAAATTGATCAGGCTGATCATAATGTTATAAATTTAAAGAGAGCAACATGAAATTGAGTATAATGGCTTTTTTGTTGATCTTCATCCAGCACCATGGGTCTGCAGACATGTTAGCATTAGCAACTGTGTTATCTATGCTCTTCTGTTTTCCTGGTGAATTAGCAACACATAGCTTGTTCAGACTAACGTATCGCCCGGTATGTACTTAAAACTTATATAAAAGCCCATTGCTGCTTGATTAAAGGAACATTTGTGTTTTGGCTGGTAAATTTAAAGTAGTTTTGTATATCTGGGGGTACTTTTTTATAAGTAATACAAGTGTTGTATAATGTAATGCTCTTTAGACAGTTTAAGCTAGCTGGGTGATATAATAAAATCTAGGTCTTGGCTTCATTCTGTCTTATGCAGTTTATTTTATTGCTAGTTTGGCTTGTTAGAGTTTTGCATGTTGGCTTTTCAAAGTCATATTGTTTTTCTATCAATAGAGATATAAGGAAAAAGAACAAATTGTTTTGTTCTCTGTTTTAACTGTGTCATAAAGGAAGTTTTATTAAAGGGAGCAAAATTGTCACAGAGGCCTTTTTTTCCAAGGCTAGCTTTGGCTAAATTTTGACTGGTTCAAAGTAGATGAAAATTAATATCAATACTTGCCTTCTATTCTGTTGAGTAGTTTTAATGTGGTTGGCTAGTATGCTTTTAGAATGTACATTTGTCTGCATCAACTTGATCTATTGAATGAAACATTATCTTTACAAAATATTGACATAATATTTTGTCATAATAGTAAAAGGGCTGTTGCCTTTGTTTTTTGTTTTTTAAGCAGTTTCTTATAGTTTGGCTTGTTACCTGGCCAAATTTTGCTCTATAATGCTGTGTCTGGAATGCTACACTTAGGTATTGGTTAAAAGATAATGAGTTGAATTTAAAGAACTATATTATGGGCAGTAACTTACCAGAGAAAGCATTTTAGTAGGTGAGACAGGGCTACTTGCGCAACCTGGCTTGTTGAGTTAGCCTTTGTGTTTTTTATACAAAGCGTGTTGCGTTTTTTTTTGTTTTTTTTTATCTGGCTTGTGACATTGTGGTTTACAGACTTTGTTTGCTTTAATCCAAATAATCTATGTAAGTTTATCAATGCTACATGTATTTTATTGTGTAAACATTAAGTTAATTCCTGGGAATCAAACTGTATTGTTGTGGGAAGAGGAGGCAAAAGAGGGTTAGTGAGTTAGCATCAGTCAGGGCTAGCTGGGATCATGTTTTGGCTGGTGTAGTAAGCTGGAGGGTTGTCTCTACTGTTTTGTATTTGGTTGGTCAGCTTTTAAGTAACTTAGTTTGGCTGTGTCACGTTCTTTCTTTGCAAATCATAAAAGCTACTTTTATGTCAAATTCAACCAGTTAAATATTTTTCCTGTCCTACATTGCTCTAGCAGAGGTGTCATGTGACCCCGAGAAAGTATACAGTGGTTCACTAAACTAATTGAAATTATTTTTCTTCTGAAGAAAAGAAACAGGCCCTTTTAAGGGAAATCATTTCTAGAACTCAGCTGGAGTTTAACAGTTTGGGGATTTAAATCAATTGTTTTTTTCTTGATGTTTGTGGGCTCACAGAGCAAATAATCATAGTGAATCTATTGTAATGACACATTGATAACATTTAAGCAATAAATTAAAATTTGCAAAAATATCAATGTGAGACCAAGACTATTTTAAGGAACAGGGGCATTCAGATGTTGAATTAACTCAAGGATGGCTGTGACTTCACTTCAGCTAGTTTAGAAGAAACATCTTTCCCATGGAGTTTATCGCTAAAGAGACCATATTATTTTACCTCTTTGAACTCTGGGTCAAATGTTCATTTTGATGACAGTCTGTTGAGGGATGTTTGCAATCAATGTTCAAAATATTCTTTAGTTTTCATGTACAGATCATCCCTGCTGCAGATGTATTCTGTCTTTCTGAGATATTCTGTCAGATCCCCTGCCCTGTTGTTACTTTCAGTGATAATAAGATGAAACATGCTGTATTTGTTCATTCTTCAAAATGTGTAATGCTGATTATTGTCTGTTAACATTGGCAGGATTTTTTTTAGTTAGAATTTTTTGTGCCATATTCTTCTGATTCTGATATCCTGCCAATAATATTATACATCCGTAGTAAAGAAGACAACCATTTTACATTTGAACCCAAAGTGCATTTTCCAACATTTGTAGCTTGGTATGGTCCTATCCTGTATTTTCCTTCTCCACAATTTCTTTAGTCATCAAGTGTGATTCTTTGTTCAAGAACAAAATGAAATGCACTTAAGTCAGCCTAATCAGGAAAATACTGTATGCTCTTCCATGCGGGGTTCTCTTGAAGATAGTGGGCAGGGTCACTGGCCTTTACTCTATTTGTAAAGGCTTAAGATGCGTTCACACTGAACATGACTTTGCCGACCTAGCGACCACTCTTCATGCAGAATCAATTTAAAGCCACGACCACGTACGACCAGATCTCCCGCAATGCAAGCAAAGTAGTCTGGCCAACATGGTCCCATCTGTAGAGACTCAGGGGCGGCGCCCCTATTGCTGCAGATGGGAACTCTGAAGTTACTTTGCATGTGGAGCAGGTTTTTTGAACTTTTAAGACAATGTCGCACTGCGAGAACCAATCACTGTTGTGTGACGACGTGATTGACATCTGTGACAGACGGTTTTATTCTGGTTCACAGAGTGACATTCTATGTCCGTGTGGGGCACATTAGTAAGTGAGTACATTAGTTTCAGTTAGACGAGCTGCAGAAAACTGACAGACGATGTTGCTGCAGGGCCATCAGCTGCAGTAATTTGTGGTTGATAAGTGAGTGAAAAGGCTACAGTTGGAATAATGTCAGCTAATACATCCTATTACATGATATGATATGACTGTGGGGTAAAAGTCAAGCAGGTGCGATGTCCACGAGCAACAGTGACGGCGAAAAAATTAGTTAAGTACAGGCGACAGGACTTGGGTTTGCGACGCGATCTTGGTCACAAAGTCGCATTCGGTGTGAATGCACCTTTACAGTTGCAGGTTCATTTCAGAAGATTAGTTATGTTTTTTCAACATTTGGCCAAACATGCTGATGCTGTAACACAACAGAGTGCTGTTTAAAGTTCCAGTTGTCTTCATCCTCGTCTGCAACTGATGTCTGTATCACGCTGAAGCAGTACAGCCCCCTTACCACCTGCACAGTGAGCAGGTTACACTCCTGAAGAGAGTGTGCCCTGATTTAAATGCTGAGGGAACACTAGGAGACATAATTTCAGTGCATTAAGAGACATATGGGTGATAAAATGTTATTGTTTGAGAATGACTTGCAATTATCGCCATTACCCATAATCAATGGTTATGGATTTTTCAGCATTCCCAAGGGAAGTATTTCACAACAGCTCAAAAGACCTTTTTACTCCTTCTGATGAGAATGACTACATCTTTAGATAATGTTAGAATCCACACTGAAGGTGTTTTTTGTGTACAGTCTCTAAATTACCAGTGATTACATAAACACATTTCTCTCTGGCTGTCTTTCTAAAAATTACACTCACACACAAGCACACACACATGCTAAATATGCGTAAATGATTCCTATTGAGAGACAAATGGACCAGAGCTCATTTAAGATGTCTGTAAATGATTTCTTTGTTGTTTTCTACTGGGAAACATCATTATAAGATACAGGCGCCAAAGTGATATTTCCAATAAGCCATAGCTCCCGTTCTCTGTCTTTTTCTCTTTTCCTTGTTGGCACTCAGGCACAAAGGTATTTACTTTAGTTTAATCTTCTTGAGCTTTCCACAACCAGGCAACACGTCCACATAAATTCTTACACGGACAAATACACAAAGAAGCAAAACCCTGTCGCCTTGTTCTCTGCGAAGGTAGATTATCTGTGAATGCACGCAGAAATTTCTCGGGGGATGCTTTGGCGCCGAGTAATAAAACTCGGAGAGTGTTGCCTTTGCCAAGCTGAGACATCTGGTCACCTTATCACAGATAAGTGGGGGTTAGTCCTGGCATCTGCTAGAATTAATCCATTTTGCAAACACAGTTATCCTAATCTCCTAAATATGTCATTCAACAACTGTACAAAGCTGGAGGTATCACTTCACCCTTCCTTCTCCATGAGATTGATCAGTACACACTTCACTGTGGTGTGTCATGAAACCTGAACAGTGACACAGTGTGGAAGGAGAGGACAAAAAAGAGGTTTGAAATCGGTGTCACAGCCCGCACCTGGCCGACTATTTGCTGGTGCCCAGTCTGGTCTACGGCGAGCCACCTAACATCCCTGCATGAATATTCATGTGGGCGGATTTCTCTTTTGTTGCCTGCCTAGTCAGCAGTCACAGAACACATGGTGAGTGTTGGCAGCGCCCGGCCTAGGTAGAGGGGCCGCGGACGGAGGCAGTGGCAGGAACCAGGACCTGTGAGGCTGACTGACATTTCCATCTGTGGCGAGGCCTGGTAATTATCGGGGAGAGGAGCGCCCGCAGCAGCGCGCCATCTGCTAGGGGAGATGGCTCAATGAGGTATGAGCACGAGCGGCACTCCGTCGGGCCACTGCCTGCCTCTGACATGAGGGCTCGCATCTGCTACCGAGGAGCCGGGCTGCCCAACACAGCCTGCCTGCCTGGCCGAGAGAGGGGGCTGACAGGAGGGAGAAGAGCAGCCAAGAGCCCCCCCCTGACCCCCTCCAACACCGCCACCACCACCACCACCACCCACCGCCATCACTACCACCACTGCCATGCCAAAGGCGCACTTGACAAACAGCAGAGCCCACTCACAAGTTTCCATACTGATCTCTTCAAGTTGTAATGGATGCCTTTCCGTCAGAGGGCTCCAATGTTGTTTCGTCATTTGGACGAATGGACAATTCAAGCTGAGAACATGTGAAGAAAAATGTAATACTGCTTACATTTGTGTCCGTGTGTGGCCAGTCTCAGCAGAGATATTCTCTCCTGGCATGCTTGTTACCAGCTTCTGACTCATTTGTGAAGCACAGCTCTCTGAGACTGGTCGGCACCATATCACACAGCCTCCTCACACACCTGGCAGGTGCAGTGTGAGTATGTGTGTGAGTTTCTCAGTGTGTGTGCAAGCCTCATCTTGTCTTTGTAGCTCTCATTTTGCGCTCAGCGTGGTTAGTCCAACTGTGGTTCTGTTCTTACACTCTGCCCACAGACACTTTGAGAGGCGTGCGCTAACATCCCATTAACAATGAGCACAGACCCACCGCTCACTGAGCACCCAAGATGGCTAACTAGTGGAGAAGACAGCTGTGTGCATTACTGTGTGTGTGCGAGGTGTGAAAGCAAGAAAGTTTCTGTTGCTTGTGCTATTCTGGTCCCTCTGCTGTACAAAAGGATTTTAAACAGAGATGGTTAAAGTTCTTTAGGTTCAGGATGCAGTTTATCATTTAACAAAAGATTAAATGATATTAAACCTAGAGAAACGCACTGCTAAATTATTTCAAGGAAGACACTTGAAAAGTATTGATGCTTGGATTCTTTTAATGCCACACCTATCAAAATGTAAAGATAAGAAGCCATATCCGTGTTGTCTTCTCAATGAGTCAAGTGGCATTTGAGTGAAGCTAGTTGTAGATGTACTCCCTCTGATTTCCCCAATGATTCTGCTATCTATGGTACCAACAGAAATATCATTTAGGGTAATACACCTTAAAGTCATGGACAATGGAGTGGGTACTTGAGACCTGGTCTCTTACATTAAAAAACAGCGATAGATTAAACTTAAATTGAACACAGTGATAGAGAACAGATATGAAACATTCACATTTGTTTCCTTGTTATGATATTTAAAAGTGAGCATTCATACATTTTGAAGAGCAAGCATTATTGACCCCAAAATGAAAAACAACTAATGGTATGATCTTGTGGAACCACAATCTTATTTCCCCTTCCATCACTAGGCCTCTGACCTTAATTTCACACTCTTACCTCATGTATAAAAGTCTTTATTTGTAGTATGACTCAGTAAAATTGGTGATTATGGCTGTAATAATCAAAAATGATTGTTTAATATCCATGACTTACTCTGTGCCCCTTTTTGAAGAAAAAAAAAAAACTTTTCAGAATTCTTCTCTAAGATTGTCAGTACATAAAAAAATATTCACAAAAGATGATTGTTGTCTAGTTTCTAGTGTCCACAATCAAACTTTTGGTACTGTTTGTCTGTATTGGTTTCTGTAGTTCACAGTTGTAGTGTGGTGCATGCTGGTACTAGCTAGTTGGGCAGCTGAAGTTACCCTGTTGGCCTGCTGCATGACTTTTTTCTTTTTGGAGTAGCAGAGAAAAATTCAGCACATCTCCCTTCATTCACCCCTCGCGGCAAGACAGAGCTTGACAAAACATATTCAGTTTGCAGACTCTGCCAAACTAATTTTAAGTTCTCATCACCCACAGTTAAAAAGTAGAGCAGTGACTGCTGCATCCTGCATAGTTTCACCCAAGTTCTTAACCCAGGACTAATTCCATTGCCTGTTTTGTAGGCAGAGGCTTAGGCCTCTTCAGCATTATTGGCAACAAAGGCTTTATATTGAGAAAACCGATTAACAAACCCAATTTCAAATAAAGAGGCTTCGTGTTTGAATTTAATTTACTTAATTATGTTACTGTTTGAAGTGTCAAATCATTTTTCCTGAGCTGTCTGTCAATGTCAAACAAACACAAGAGATTGTCATAAATCTTGATGAAAATACTTCATCATAAAAAGCATTGATTGGAAATCATGAATTGGTCTGAATATAAAATCAATGTATTACGTGACAGAGCTTAAAAATTCTGAGGTTGTCATTTTAACCCTTCTATGATGTTCGGGTCAAATCAGACCGATTTACAACTTCATACAAACATATACCCCCTTGATCCTGTCGATCAAGGGGGTCCCAGGCACCCAGTGTATGTGTTTGGTGTTGATGGTACTCGGGCTTCCCTCAGTCGCCATTGCGGCGGCTTTTCATTACGATTTTGGACGTGGGTGTGGCCTTGCGGTGGAGCGGTCATGCCCTGCTGCCCCGGGCTCTCTTGTGGTTTCCGTCCGTGGAAATTGTCTAGTTTCCATTTCTACTGCTATGACAAATTTTTCAATTTTTTTGATGTCATGATTTATATAACTATTATTACTCTTCGATCTCCTGCTTTGTAATACTGCCATTACCAACATATATATTATATATTATATTTGTATTATACATGAACACACTCACACACGGACACACACACACTAACATTCAAACACAAACACACACAGAGCTGACTACTCATGTAGATTTTCTGATTTTCTGTAAATGTGGTCCGTCTTGATAATTGTTATCATTTTCAGTGTCAATTATTTGTATATTTACTGCAGTCATAAATGTTCACTACTGGTTGGAGACATTGTTACAGCATTAGAACACTCAAGGGGTGTTAAATACAATCTGGTGATGATTTTGCTTGAATCATGTATTTTGTGTTCATATAAGAGAGGTTAAACCAGACCGAAGTAAAGGTATATTATGTTATACGGAAACATTTAACTAAAAAGGTGGATGGCTGTTCATCATGAGACTGGGATCCACGATTTTCTGCTGCTAAACAGAGGTTTTTTTTATTGCTGCCATAATGGATTCATGTTGGGTTTTGGATGTATGCACGTGTAAATATATGTGTATTTAATTTATGTATATCCATGCAAATATGTGTATTTCCAAATTGAATAGTTTATCTTCAGTCTGCTCTGTTGTAAAGTGACATGAGATAATGCTTGTTTTGAATTGGTATACAAATTGCCATACAAAAAAAGATTGATTGAATGATGAATTGACATCAAAATATTGCGGATGTATTCTGGCGTTAGCGCTGTGTTCTGGGAAGTAACAACGAAACATTTCTGGATGTGTACTTCAAATTTTGTTGCTATGCTCTCCAAACAGACATTGATTTTCTACATTTTCTGCAAAAATCATGTTGAATTTTAGAAATCTTTCACTATGACAAACCTACTCTCAGTGTTAAAACATTATCAGGATTCAGAGCATCTGTGGCAATTTCTGTCCTTTCAAACTTTATTTTTAACTTCTGTTGTAGTCTTGTCAGTTTTTTGACAAGTTGTTGTCGTTGCATTTGTTTCTACCTTTTTGAAAATTTGTTTTCATACTGCCCTTGTGGCTCTTACATCTCTTATGAATACCCAAGAAATTTTCCGAAAGAGAAAGAAAGAGCAAAGGATGCATGGAGTCAGAGAGAGTGAGCGAGAGGGAGGTAGGTTGGATGGGAGGGGGAGCCAAAGCGAGTGCGAAAAAGAGAGAGCGCATCACTTCATCGTAGGATTTTATCTGACTGTTTGGACAGATTGGTAGAATTCAAAATGCAGCAGGGGCCTGTGATGTGGCAATAAAGCGTTTGCCTTTGATCCCGCCCCACTCCCCCCCACCCCCCATCTCTCCCCTGCACATGTGCACGTCAAAATCAATTAGATCAACTCTGAAGAGGCAAGGCAGCTGCGCATCCGCACTACAAACCTTTGCATCACCTCAGTTTACCAACATTCTGCTTATTATTCTGATTGTCAACTCATCGAAACAAACTCCAGCGCCGGCGTCACCTGCACACAAAACAAACTTCAAGGTGTGCAAGAAGATGAAATGGTACACAAATAGAATATCCATCTTAGCAGACAGAAACACATGCTTACATCCTAGAAGCAGCTGTCAATTACCTACAAAAAACCCCTCTTTGATAAGAAAAATTTGAATCCCCCTCCCCTCTCTCCCTGCACTTGGAGTGGCTTTTTCAGATGTCGTAGCACTTATGAGAAATTTGTGACAGCATCAACAGCGCCTATTCCCCATTCAGCAGCATTAACTCTGTGCCATGTGTCTAACAAACGGAGGCCATTCTGGAGCCCTTAATGACAAGGCTGCTCCGCTCCTCTCCTCTCCCCCTCGCTCTTTTCAAATTGCTCTCTAAATGAAGTACAGCTGTGTGGACCAGGTGCTGCCATCCCCCTTTCAGAAAGAACAGGAAATTATGAAATCCCCAAATCCTTCATAAATGGCGGGCAGGAGGGAAGGTTGGAGAACGGCAGCATCAGCGTGCCTGGTCTGCGGTTGAACGTGGATGATCTTTCATGGGCTTATCTTAGAGCTTTCTCCTTCCAGTGCTTTGACCTGTTATGACTGATACGGAGACTAATAGGTTCATCACATATCAGCTTCACTTTGAATGTGGTTTGATTAAAAACATATATCTCTGATGCTAATGGATATTGCTTTTTCATGCACATTTTAGTGAACAGAAAAGTCTTTTAGGCCAGATATAAGGAGTGTTGGAATTACTGAAACCTGACATTTCATTCTAGGGGGGGGCTCCTGATATCAGATTTAACAGTTTGTTCAGGATACCAAATGAAGTATAGTATTACTTGTAATTGCATGTAGCATACTACCCTTAAGCTGAGAAAACTCCCGGTAGAGGTACTAATAGCAAGTGCAGCCTTCCAAAGCCTTTCTGGCAACTCAGAAAATGCGAACTTTGGCACCCACAAAAACCTAACCTGACACTGAAAAGGCTACTTGCCATCATTGTACATTGGATCATAGCAAGATGGATCTGCTGAATACAGACAATGAATCAGCCAGGTCCAGTTGCTGCATGTTAGCCAAAACCATCAGCACAGACAAAAATAAATAGTCGATAATAATTATAGTTGAAATGCACATTTTCAGTGTTGACCAACTCTTGCAAGATTTTTTTTGTTTCCTATTTAGATGAATGCTAAGAAATGTACATTGGAAACTTGAATCATTTCAAAAAGCACTGAAATGCTACTTGAATTTGGTCTGAAAACTTTAGGTAGAAGGCAGCTTGCCTCATCTTTTAAGCTATGAGAACAGAACTTTCTGTGTATGTGGTTTTTATTTTCAAAGGAAAAAGAAACTTCTGGTCAGTAGTGACAGTCAACTTGACACATCAGATGGATCATTTGATATCTGTCAGTATCTTGGATTCCAGTCTCAATCAGGGAAAGAGCCCTTAGAAGGTTTTTGGGAATGGGCTGAACCTTTCAAAACTGTATCTGGCAGTTGATCAGTTGATCGTAGGCGAGGCGCTAAGTAAGATGCAAAAGCCACTTTGTAAATGAAACTATCGCCAGTGCATGTTGGAAGTGCAGCAGAAATATCCTTTTGTAAAGGATGTTGTAGTTTTGTTTTTGTTCTTTATTAGATTAAAAAAATGCAGCACAGATCTGAATAAATGGCTACTGGAGGTGTAAAAATCTATGCTAATCCCTGGAGCTTGGCAAGATGGATCTGCCTGAAAACAGACATCAAAGCAAACTGACCCAGCTGCACTTCCAGGTTAAATGATAGTGGCCTCACAATGGGAAACAGTAGTTGCTGTGGATCTAAAAGTAAATGAAATTGAGAGTTCAGATGTGCAGTGGTGTCCTCTCCTGAACTGTTGATGCTAAAACAAGAAGCTTTCATCTCCATTCCTGCAACAGTAGCTTGACTACAGTACACTTAAAGGACAAAATCATTACAACACATTAATATTGACATGTCTGAGAAACTTGCTACTTTGATGCGAACTACTGACTAATATGACTCTAAACATTTAGAAAGTAACTTATTACTATCCCAATGTTTTCCCAAGCAGTTTAAAATGGTTCTAGACTTTAGGCTTTACTATCTAATAGGGCTTTGTCCTTATATTCGTTATTCGAATAAAAATTCATATATGGGAATAAATATCTGTAGCCGAAGAGCTAATAAATATTCAAATGTAAAATATTGAGTTTATCAGCACATCAGGGTGTCTGGAGCAGTGGACAGTTTTATCAAATAGAGGGCGCTCTCAGCGCAGCTTTACCGTCAGACACATATGCTGCTCTCTTTACCTCAGTAAACAAAGAGGCACCTCTCCAAGTGGACATTAACAGCACCAAATCACCTGAGAAGCACTGTGTGGTAGTATTTTGGGTTACACCATTGATGGCAATTGTAAAATCAAAGACTGGGCTGTGTCGGTTATGTGCAAAGCAGTTTCGTCACTTGTCCTCCACATCAAATTTGGAGACTCAACTCTAGTTGCCGAGTGCAGGGGCACTTTGTCAAGAGCTTGGGGATAGGGGGTGGGGCAAAATAACTGAATATCTGCGATTTCGGTTATTTGGGTGCATGTTCGAAAATCATTCGAGTTTGGTTTTTAGGAAAAGTGACAGCCTTACTATCTAATAAACATCATCTGCTATGTGTTCTTTCTCGCCAAATAAAGCTTTGCTCCAAACGTGCAGCAGCTAACATAGCTTTTCCAGATCTCTGTGTTTGTTCTCTGTGTACTCGACAACAGAAAGAGCACAACTGCTGAAGTAGGCCTCCTGCTCAGGAGACTGTCAATGTGCAGCTGTCAATGTCTCCATAAAGCCCCATATCCATAATAGACAAAGCACTCATCAAGCCTCGGCTTCATCTGGCCTCCCAGATGCCCCATCACCAGGGGCAAATCCCATCCAGGACTGAGCGCCGCACCACGCAGCCAGATGTGTGCTGGCAACATGGCCGTGGGGTCAACACATGGCAAAGGTAGACCCAATAAATGAATTATACTCTGATTATCATAAATGTGGCATCTGAGCTCAGAGAGGGCGTGTTTGTGTTGGTTGAGAAAGGGAATGCTGGGACACTGATGTATAAGCTTTACTTTTAAACCAATACAAACACCAGCAGCATGTATGACTCTAGTCTTTGAGCATGTTTCTTTTTTGTTTTTGCTTCCGTATTACTGAAACTTTGAGCAGGAAAAATACAGGGGGGTAACATGATGGAGCCAAAAACATATTTAGGATTCTCAGAGTGATTCCATGCCATATGCCCTGTATTTCTACATAATTCCACAATGTTCTAGGTCGCTCCCCCAAACATATTCTGTTTCGTCACATGCCAAAAAGACCTTTCTCCCCCCATCCCTCCCTTCCTCGGTTCGACACGTTTGCATGCGGTATCTGGCTGCCCTGGCTCCCTGTCTTCCCCTTTAAAATGCCATGCCAACTTCAGAGGACCCAGGTGTATGGGTCCGTTATCAATTCCACTAACAAGCGTGCTTACTGGGATCACAGGACGCGTTGTGGCTTGCTTTAAAGTCCCCGTCTGTAGCCAAGGCTGACCTGAATTGGAGACATGCGGCCCCCTGCTGATAGCAGCCAACCTCTGATGGGCAGTCCCTCTCCCAGACTTGGCCAGCGCTCCGCCTGGGAAGGAGGAGGGGAGAGAAGAAGAACTCTTTGAAATGCTGGAGATCCATGAAGAATTGAGAAGCAGGACAGAATCAAAGGCTTCTGATATCGGGAAAGGAAGAAAAAAAATATAGAATCAAGAATTGGAGATGAGGGGGGAAAAAATCTTCCTCTTCCCTTATACACACTGGCTTGATCACATATGCACTGCAAACAAAAGGCACGTCTGATGAAATGGAGGAACCTTCCATCTCTTTTTAACACAGAGGCCTGCACATGACGTCTGAGACAACCAGCCTGAAAAGATCCTGCAAAATGTCTGATATAAAGCTGTGTCGTAAGAACCTAAAATGATGTCTATGTTTTTTTAGCTGAATAGGGGTGTTATATAAATGTTAAAATGTTTTGTTCATAAAAGATAAAAAGGTGCTGTGAGGCAGAAATTTATCTCCACAATCACCACTTTTTAAGAAAAAAAGCTGCAATTTTCTACTGAACCTCCAAGAATTGATCTGAGACAAATCTTCAGGAAATGCAAGTCAGCGCTGATTAACTGGTTGCTGTCAACAATTGCAGAAGGCAAAACAGGTTTCACTGGATTCGAGAGGTCACATAACTCTCCAGGGGTCAAAGTGTTACTGGATAAAAATTACATAAATTAAGCACAGAATTGCAAATATCAGCTTAGGGATATTACAGCCCTGTTTGTAGATGATGTTTACAAACACCAATACAGATAAACATTTTTTAACGACCTAGTTGGTAATTTCAGAAGAAAACTCTGGAAAGACTGCACAGGAGCTTTCATTCCACATCGTATGTGACATGATTTGTAAAATAAAGAGAACATAGAAATTTCTGTTATGTTCTCTATAGTTGAACTTATGATAGGTCTGCACATTAAGGAAAAGATATGGGGTTCTGTCCAAAGTCGAGAAATGTAAAAGTAACAGAAAGATACGAGTAATGTAAAAATTTACTTTTCATAGAGGCTATCTCAGTAAAGTGACAAGTTACTTTTTCAGAAGTAACAAGTAACAAGCAAACTCTACTTTTTAAAAGTTACTTCCCCAGCACTGCTTATAAAGAGTTAACCTCATCTCCATCTCCAGCTGCTGTGAGCAGACACTAGTGCTCACCTCATATTCAGCAAGTGGGGACATTTGTTTTCCCGTTTCTTACTGTTAAAGAAAACATTCAGCACCTTGTGTAACTCAAACTCAGTCTCACTTGTCCGTACTCTTTTCTCACTCAACAACAAACTTGTGTATAAGGATCTTTTTTGGAATTTATTTTGCAGCCTTTTGGTAGTACAGTACATCAGTACTATACAAGCATTAAAGGAGAAGGCCCTTTGAAAATCACATTCACAAATCACAAACAATGTGTCTCTAAAAAAGACAAATTTAAGCCATGCTGTTGTTTTTCTTTCTCTTGCATCTTAGTCCCCCTCCACTTCACCTTTTTCGACCTCCACACCTATCACTAAACATTAAAGCAAAATGTAATGATATTGATATGCAAACTGTGGTTACCAGGCATCACATTAGAACAAAATCACCCATGTTTGGTAACAATAGTTATGATTATAACATGAGAAAGGTTTGGCTGTGATAAAAATCAATCACAGCCAAATGTAAGAAGGAAATAATGATAATAAGATGAAAAATAGTAATGATAGTACTGATTGTGAATAACTGATAATACTAAATAGTTATTAAATTGCATCCTTATTTGATATAACATAATATGAACATCATGAAGCAAAAATAAGACCCATTAGGATATTGTGGGGGTAGGAAAAGAAAATCACCTGAATAGTCGACTTATTGACCCAGTTGTTCATCACTAGTCTATTTTAGAAATTATCGTTAGTTGTATCCCTAATCAATAAGGTTATCTACAAAAGTAAACGTGAATGTCCGTTCACAACACAATGCGTGTGCTCTGACTTGCCTCTTTTGCACCTCTGCTGCGTTCACACCGCAAGCGACCCAGCTACCAAAGTTGCGTCGCGCGTCCATAAATACCTAATTTTGGTAACTGCTGCCGTCGCTCGGTGACGTCACGTCCACTCGAGTTTCACCACGATCATTTCATATATCATATAATAGGATGTATAAGCGGACATTATTCCAGCGGTATCCTTTTCATTCACTTATCAACCACAAAACACTGCAGCTGATGCCCTGCAGCAGCAGCATCTGTGAGTTTACCGCGGTCCGTCTAGGCGGAACTAATGTCAGTGAGGACATTAGTTCCGCCTGAACTCATCCGCCCTGTAGTCCGGATGAATAACTGTCTGTCTCGGGTACCATCACACGTACACACACCTCTGATTGGCTGTTGCCGCACAGCCACACACGACATCGCCTGAATAGATCAACTTTTTTTAAACTTTGACATCGCGCGACGAGTGAAGTGATCGTCTTGTACGCGGCTGTTGCATCGCGGAAGGGTTAGCCCCACCCCGGCTGTACATTGACTTTGAACGGAGAGTGATCGCTGAGGTAGTGCAAGTAGTGTCCGGTGTGAACGCAGCAGGGTCTTTAAAGACAGCACAGAAAGGGGATCAACCTCTAATCCCATTACTCCTTCACTACAATCACAGTGAAGGTGAAATGTTGCAGGGACATAGATATTACACCATGACTTACAATATGATTTATAGTCATGAAAATGTTGGCAGTATTACAGAATTTGCATGAACTGGTGCTGACTTTTTAAACTTTTAACAACCGTTTGTGCATTGCAGAAAAGATGGAGGATGTGCTCTGTATGTAATGATGTATTTTTCCTTTTACATTTTAAATGTATTCCTCTTGATTAAAGGTGCTATAAGGAGAATCTATTTCAGGCGACATGAAGACTCTGCTACCCATGAGCATGTGCGGCGACTGTCGTAAAGACGTGACCCAAGCCAAAGCGTGCGTTTTTTGTAATGCTAATAAATGATGCTCGAACCTTCCTCAGAACTCTGCATTGCTTTACAACTTCTTTTTTCAACAACTTACAGGATGCAAAGCGACGAGGTAATGTATCTCTTTCTAATTATGTAGCGGTAGTTTTTGATGTGTGACAACATGCAATTTTTAGAAAACATAGTATTGTAGTTTTGTCGCCGACTATATAGCAAATAGATAACCTATTTTGATGCTATAAAATTCATCTTAAAGTGTGTATTTCAATCAGGCAAATATCTAGAAGTGAGACTTTTTTGTAAATACATAGGCCTCATCCACATGAAGACAAAACGCTGAACAGTTTCCAAAACGATTGTCATAAAGACGAAGGCGTCTCAGAAAATGCGTGCGTCTACATGAATGCACTCGATGCGCATAAAAGTGCTGTAAAACACATGCCAGCACTCTTGGGGCGCTGTAACGAAATGACGGAAACAAGCAGAAACACAGTGGGCATGCGCACTTGCAGCAAAAGTTGTAAACAGAGATTGTGATAGAGTGATCATAAAGTGGCGTAACGTGTCCTCGATAATTGTTTGTTTAACTCAGTGGTGATTGAGAAGATTTTGCTAGAACAGGGATAGTAGGGTCACTAGCTTCATCAGCACATATGCTTCACGTACGCCGCCATTGTTGTTGTCGTCTTTCCACTCTGGAACCTGGTTTCAAAAATGGTCGTTTACAGACCCACAAAACGCATGGATGATACGCAGATTCGGCAAAAAACTTTTGCATTTAGACCTCGGTTTGTCTTTGTGTGGATGGGACCTTAGAAACTCCTCATAGCATCTTTAAATAATATAAAAAGGTAGTAATTTCCTATTCATTCCAAATATTTTTACTAATTTGTTTGTGGTCAATAAGTATGATTCTAATGTATCTAACTGTAAACAATTTTACACTAAGCATTAAGCCTGGTGCACAATATATTTTCTGTATTCAACATCAGCAAAGACTATCTCAGTTCAATAAACACTGCCCAACCCTATGGGGCCCAAACTCGATACATTACCCAGCCCTGGTCAGACATGCATCTTTTACACCTAATTAATGACTTTTTTATGGTCAGTATTTAGACTCTCAGCTGTGCCTGCGTGGTATAGTATATTAACATCAGTATTAGTCTGTATATTATGTTGAGAGCTTGGTTGTGCGCTCATGCTGCAGCTCCTATTGGTGGTGATGGTGGCAGCTGAAGGCCATTATGTCCAGGTGGCCTTGAGGATGCAGGGGCTTTACTGAGAGCTTTACAAACCACACGAGCACACACACACACACACGCACACACACACTTACTTGCACAGAAAGCTTCACAGCTGCTCAGGCCTGCTGCATGTCAATTAGGACTGCAGAGGATGTACAGGGACACATGGACATTCACACAGCACATGTATAATGCATGACAGGTTGGATGGACCGTACTGAGGTCTACTAGTAGATTGGATGCAGCAGCAGCAGTAGAATTGGTGTATAAAAATATATATATTCAGGGTGGATCACACACCTGAGATTCTTACTGGCAAGTGGATTTGATGTTGGTTGGCTTGTTATGTTTGAACTTTACTTGTGTGTTTGTGTGTATGTGTTACCTATGAACATGTACTGTGTGGTGTAAGTTTTTTTTGTTGTATATGTGCACGCAAACAAACACAATAGCCAGTGTGATGTTAAAGTAAGTTTCTTGAGGAAAAGAGAGGGAATTTTGACGTTAATTCCCACAGATTCTAGCCTGATTTCCATTCTCTCTGGAGCCGTGTCATTTCTGTACCTAGATAATAGCAGAATATGAAGTGAAAAATCTTGAACAAGTGCTTCTTTAACATTCCTCTCGAATTTTGGCTTGTAGTGCAAACACTGAAGTTGAGTGTCATTGAGCCATTCAAGTATGTGTAAAGATTTAATTTGGAGGATTTTATGCCTTTATTAGAGAGACAGGGAAGCAAAAATAGTTGAAAATAAGGCAGATATTAAGGAGAATGATATATAATACACAGAAATGAGGAGTGGAGTTCCTGCTCATGCTGATGACTATTTTGATTGTCAAATTTTTACAAACAGAATTAGTGTTCATTGTCCATATAAGAGTCAGTACTGTAAAAGTACTCATTCAGAGAAGTTTAGTGTTGATCTGAATGTTACAAAATCTTTCCAATAATATCACGTTGCAGTTAGCATAAATATACTACATTAGTATGAGTTACCCCAAATGATCTGAAAACTGAGACTACAATGCTAGCCATAGCCTATGCATTGATCAGATAAAACAGAAACCTTTTTTTTTTCTTCTAATTCTTAGTTTTTCAACTTTTAATATCACAATTCTTCTCATTTTTATTAATGTACTGCACTATTTCACATCTCTCTATCTCTTCATTATGACACCATTTAGCAGGTGGGATTAATCCAGCAGCCATTGAACCTTTTGTCCTCAAAGTTGATGAAAAAGACGCGGAAAAATAGACAAGATAAAGCATTATTTCTTGGGAAAGTTTGAGAGGAGCCAAATTGGGATGGCTAGATGACTGAGCATTCAGCACAGCACCAAAAAAGTGTTCATAAATAACATGAAATGGGAATTAATGAAATAAAATTCATGCTTTTGGATCTTAAATAATCTGTATATATGACCTTCAGTTGTATTAAGGACTATTTGATAATACTGTAAAGCTGTTGTCAACAAAGACATCAAATTAACCACATACTCTGAAAGATTTTAATACATTTCTACAGTCGTACTAATTATTTTCTGCTTTTATATATTTACATACCCAAACCATCTCCCAAATGCAATATGAAGTTTTGCCCCCTCACAAAAACATCCCTTTGTAAGGTCAAAGCAACTCATCTGCAGCAGCTCGCACATTATGCTGATTACTCTTATGAAAATTGCATGTAGTGGGGTGAGGGGTCACCCGAGCTTGATTCTGTTTTCATGTTTTGTTTCACACTAGCCAAGCTGTGGGTGTCGGTGTGTGAGGTGCTGTTCGCTATTGGCCTTGACAGCGCGCGCTGTAATTGGCTCACTAAGGTGATTCAGTAATCGCCTGAGTGACACCTTCCCTGGCAAATTTTGACGTTGGAGGTGGATGGGGATGCGACGGGCTTCAAGTGCCAAGGGAGCTAACCTTGGAGGACGAATTTGCGGTGGAGAAATATGTTGGGGACCCATTTAATTCAGTGTGTTTGCATCATAAAATGAAAAGTAGAATAAACAGAGAGAATATTTTTCTATCCTCCATGACCTCGACCACATGATTGTCCTTCTTCCGAGTTTTGCTTAAAATATTCAGCTGATTTCATCATGTGTCCTTTCGCCTCCCAACTTTTTGACCTTATTTTTGTTAGTAACCACCTTCCTTCCCATTTACTTCATCTGTTTTCCATTTGGTGTTTTTCTTGTAGTCTTAATTCTTTGGTCTGTTCCTTTTATTTGAAATATTTAGCTGTCATTCATTCCTTCCCCCAACTATTCGAATTTGAGTGAACTCCCTTTTTTGTCACAAATGTTTAATTCAATATTTCCAGCTTTCCTGTGTGGATGTGATATGATCCTTAATTTAAAATGAAAATCCTGATTCATAATGTTAAAAAATCCCTCCCAAATGTTTAAGGAACCACAATTATGACTTGAAGCCAGCCTTGTACAGTCTTTTTCCTAACCCTGACACCAACACTCCATCTTCATATGTGATATTCAAATACAAACTGTCAATATTTGACAGACGTAGAGAAAGAACAACAGCATGACATTTTTTTTTAATCAGGAAAAATATCAAAGCCTGAAGAAACATTTTTCACTGTGCACACTATTCTTGACGACAGGAGGTCTCAAAAGTTTTAAACAAGGTGCAACCACTCCTAATAGATTTATTCGACAATTACAAATTCTGGCATTATTTGACTAGACATGCCTCCCTTGTGTTATATTTTTTAATCTGCAGTTTTCAGAAGATGATTAAACAGAAATAGGTCTCTTTATTCTCCTTTTGACAGTAATTACCAATAGCAGTCATAGATTTTTACAGAGCGGTTTACACGGCTAAATAACAGTTTTTGCTAGTTTGTTAGTCTACTTTCTCATCAGAAAAGACATATTCAAATAGCAGGTCTTTATTTTGTTGAGAGTAAATAGTCAAAGTGTAAGACTAAATTGTTCAAGCAAAGGAGAAAAACTTGCCAATAGGGGGTTGGGGTGAGGCTAGGCTAACCCTAACCACTTTAACCCTAACCCAATTATATGATTTCACAGAGTACAATAAAAGAAAGAACTGAATAAATGTCTACTGCTTACATGCAATGGCAGAAATTCATCTTTGGCTCAGTCCCATTTGTTAGTCTTACCCCTAACCCTACCTCTTGTTTTTTAAGTGGCTCTCTCACTCCTTGAAACAATGAGGAGTTGTAGCGGCAAAATCTTTCCCTATAAAATGGGACATTTCAAGATGCTGCTAATTTCCTGCCAAAAAGCAGAAGAGGCAAGTTCCAGGAGTCCCTGGAGGGACAGAAAATGCTCATACAGAGGTTTTTCAAATTTCACATTTCCAGATACCATTTTTGGATTAAAACCTGATGGGGTGACAGAATTGTTTGCAATCTGGTCATGAGCACGACTCATTCGAGGATATGGGGCTGCTTATCTTCCAGTGAGTTCTAAGCTACCTAAAAAGAAATTAAAGTATCACATTAAATTTTTGGAATGCTTGTCAAAAGTAAAGTAGACAAGGACTATATAAAAACATAAAAAATACAAGACTGCTTCCTTTGCCAGGTGGTCTAGCCTATAATTTTCAAGGCATTCTGGGAGTTTAGCCATAACAGTCGGTATAAAGTGTGCCTCCTTTATAACCTCTGTTTTAAGGGCCATGTGCTCCAATACGCCACACTATAGCTCTATGCAAACATCGATTGGGACACCATACTCCTTCACGTGATTGTGCAGAGTAAAGGAATAGAGCCAAGAGGTGGGTGTAAGGGATGTATCAGGATTGAGCCTTAGTCTTACCTGAGCCTGAAAAATGAGATGCGCTTAACTATTTTGACAACAACATCTTAATTCTAGACTTTAAAGCAGCACTAAGATTCCGGCTTTCAGTTATTTAGGGGCCTCTATGGTCATTGGGTGTAACTGCACTATCATAAAACAGAGCATCTCACACTAACGTGCATTTGTTGACATACAGAGGGAGGAGAAGCTAGCCGACAAGACGTCCCAAGAGACAAATAAACCATGTGGACTGATAAGGTACAGTCTCCTCCAATAAAACATTAATTTTCTTCAGGTTTTTTGCTGCTTCTGCCATGACATCAACTCTCTGTTTAGCTTTCATCTTCTTCCTTTTTAATGGCGGGTGGCATCCAGCGTCAGAGGAGCATTACCGCCACCTTCTATGCAGGAGTGTGAGCCAGAGGCACCAATTTCCATTAGGAAAATAAGTGCATATTTACTTTAAACTAAATTATGTTCATTAAATATGTTTATAAGAACAGAATTCCACTTCGCCTCAAGGGAGAAGTGATGTATGCCGTAAAGCAAGTCAAAGCAGTAAAAATTTGTGGGTCTTTTTGTATAAAAGTGGTCCCACCATCGTCACCGAAGATAAAGTGCCAATGAAGGCTATACAGGCCCCCTCAGACCATGACAGAGGTGTCATTCAACCTGTTTTAAGGTGATGTACCATCACAATGATTCTAGAAATATCATATTAGGATGGAAAAACTATGTCGTGTTGATTTTGTAAATGTCCTATACTTACTAATCTTGATTCTAGAGTTATTTTAGCTTTTTTTTTTTTTGAGTAAAGATTTTAATTTGTACTGTTTATTTTGACCCATCCCAAGATGAGGCTTGCACAGAGTTTGAGGCCTAGAATGTCATTCATCCTTGTCCACATGGAGACATTTAAACATATGTTTTTGAAATCTTCAAGAATTTTCCAAAACCTACATTTTCAGCAACCTAATATGCTGTCTAAGTGTGTACAAAAGGTCAAAATGCACCGAAAAAGCTGCATTTTAAGAAATACCCACCAACACTTAACTATTTCTAACACGGTAATGGGGAAAGGAAGACCCCCACTTCTCCTTCCCCTTTTACCTCCCATCATTACCCCTCACATCTTCATCACTTTCCTCCTCCTCCTTCCCACTTCATCCATCTCCTCAACTTCTCTCTTTTTCCCTTCCGCCTCCTCCTCCACTTCCTTCTCCTCCCTTTTGCTCGTGGTGTTGCTCATGGAGAGGAGGAGCAGCCAGCGCCGTTCTGTTCCTCAGGACTGTCCTCCTCGTGCAGAACACAGATGGTTATTATGGAGCTGCACATAAATTGATTATGTTGGAAATTAACTGTTGCTGTCAAAGGCAGCCGCCAACCTGTCCCAGTGTGTCCCTGTGCCCGCTGATGCATAGGATCCAGCTGATGGACCAGATGTTTGCACAGTGCGCCGCTCCTTTTAAGGTCAGCACAAAAGTGGTATGGGGGCTCTCTGATCTGTGTCTCTTTGTACTTGCAGCCTGTACCCTCTTGCCTCTTGACATTTGAGGAAGTAAAAGTGGAGTTTGAAAATGTGGATTGGATGATTGTTATGTAGCAGGGACAGATGTGTTCTCTCCTCATTAAAAAATAATTCCACAGTGAAATATTCCCCATTTTTTGTGGATTTACTCAGTTTTCTGTGCTTTTTTCCACAGTAGAAGCTTTTCCTTAGTTACCTGTAATCCATGGGAGGTTGAACTGCACCTTTAGTTTGTGCCAAAAGACCATGTAGTCCCTTCGACATAACCAGCATGCCAAGAGTCTCCTAACGGTGTCCCTAAGTAGGAGCGTCTTCCAGAAGCTCATTACAGGTTGGTCTGGATGAGCATGATGGCCGACTTCGTGGCTGCAGCCTCGGGGGAAACGTCGCACAATGCCAAACTCAGCAGAAAGTCAGGTCTTCCGAGTGTTCCTACATTGTTTTCCAGGCTTGACCTTGATTCCAGGCCCACTCCTGCATGTTTCCGTATGCATGGCAGAGTACAGAAGGGGCTGCCAAAATCTGAGCCAAACAGAGAAGAGACACGCACGTACACACAGCAACGCACGCATACAGGCGTGGCACAATCCCATCACATAGGTTAATATGCAAGAAGACAGAAGATGTGGCAGTGATTTAAGATATAAAAAAGTAGACAATTTTTATGCAAGTTGTAGTGCTTGTCTTGCCTACTTCAGATTTGTCGTTTTAATGAAGGAAGGTGATTTGCAATGGAGTCTTCTCTTCTGGATATATTCATGAACTTCTGGTGTGATCTTAAAGGGTAAGTGGGGGTTTTTGAAGTGTTGCTAGAGGCCCATAGTAAATATGAGTGTGGTAAATATGATATAGTTAGATTTCTTAACATACTAATAGGACATATTATGAATCAAACCAATTACAGTGTCAGCTCTCATTCCCTCTACAGCAAAACTCGCTGGCTGGCTGGTGTTAAAGCACTTTAAAAAATAACTTTATTTTAATGTATTAGTTTAAAAATGAAATAGTATATTCAGAACAATATTATCTGTTCCATTTGAACACACCTTAAGTATTCTAACTTTAGTTGGTTGGACATGTTCATACGCTGTAGTAGTATTCAGGTTTTCTTAAGCCCTGCTGGTCACTGAACTACCCAGATGTGAGGCTCGACAGACATAGTGACATGAATATGAATGTCAGCAGGTGATGAACAGAGAGGAAATCTGGAATGTGTGACAGTGTTTAAGACACAAACCCCTCACACCCCAGATGTAGTCAAGCTGGGGAGGCTGCCATTAAATCTGAAGACATCTGAGGAGCTAAAAGCAGTGATTGCCTACAGCAACGAGGCAGTCAGACAACCAGTGTCAAAAGAAACTGTAAATATGGAAAAGACATGAATAGAAACACAGAAATCTGCATCTGCAGCTCATATAAAAATTGATTGATTGATGGGATATGGAAGGTGGTGGTTTCAGTATATTGAGAGACAAAAGCTCAAGCATGAATTTTAGATTACAACATGAAGACATTTTATTTTCTGTCTAAATTACATTTAAAAGATTTCTAAGTTACTGAAAAAGCTGTGCTCATTAACATTTAACACAGTCCTCCGCTGTCCAAATGTATTGTATATGCTTTGCTCTGATCAAAGTATGACACAGATCCATCCCCTTTCGAGCTTTCTGACTCTTCCTAAACCAGCTAAGCCTTCCTCACAATGCCTGGTTGTATGTGTGTCTTATGTGTGTTAAATGCACAACACCTCCCTTAAACCCGGCTCCACTTTTTCCTCGGGGTGTGCCAACCTTTGTATAGTTTATTTTCAAGACTGTGAGTGTTTTTTCTTTTTTGGTGGAGATGCAAGTTGGGGGTAGGTATTACTTGTTGTGTGGACTACAACAAGAGCAGGTTCTGAGCAGACTATCAGATTTCATATTTGTGGATGTGGGTGTATGACAATTAAAGGACTAGGTTAGATTTATTTATTTTTTCACAATATGTCCTTTTAAAACTTAAGTAGGGAACAACAAGCCCTAAAAGGATCTGCACTGGTAGCCCTAAAGCTTAGGGCTTGTATCCACAGCCGTCCGTTTTGGGCTGCGGGTGCTTATTTGCCATACATCAGCATCATCAGTGCTTAGCCCCCTTTACAGAAAATACCCTTAGACTCACCTGCTTTGTGTTGTTGAACTCCCAGCACTATTAGTGAAAAACACTCAAACAAGCTGCACTTGTGAATGTCACACCTCCCTTACAGACCAATCAAAGTCAAACAGGACCCCAGTACAGCTTTATAAGGACAAAGGCAAACAAAGTCATATTTTTAATGTTCTGGTTGTCAGTGGCTGTTTTGTGGTATGACACGATTTCTTTTCCAAGTTTTAATGCTTTTTGTTAATACTTAATACAACAAACAAAGGAGTTGCTAGCCAAAGCACCAGCATTTTTCTTTGGTAAGCTTCCCGTTTTGATTCAGTGAAGTTTTCTGGGTGGGCAGCATTGCCTTTTTAAGGAAAATTTCAGGATTGCATGTGAGAACAAGACTACACCTGCAGAAATCCTGAAAATATTTGGATTTTTTTAGTTTAGCTGCAAGTGTGAAGACAAACAGCATATTTTACCCTAAATTTTCATTGTTAGCCATCTGGTATTGTTTGATATGTAAACTACAGGAAATCTCCTGCTGTGAGGAACCACTGTGAGCAGGGAAGTTAGATATTTTTATGGTATGTTACAGATGTTCATGGTTTCAGAAGGGCTGAATTGTACTTGTTAAATGGAGGTATGCATGCATGGACAATACTATAATAACTATATAATAACTGGATTTAACTCTGCATGTAAACTGACTAACTCCAACAGTAGCTGCTATTTAATGCTGATTTGGGACATCAAATGTAGCAGTAGACTTTCAACATCTCCTATTTGGTGGACATACTGCATATTAAGCACCGTTTTAAAAGATTTTATCCTTTGTACAGTGAATTTTTGTGTAATATCTTTCTTAAACACCGGCTCTGAAAAAAGAGGGGTATGCTGGGAAAACAAATTTAGGATTTCCAAGCAGGTGTGTTCATTGTTCTTTAAGTTAGATTATGAGGAAGAAAAGGCTGGAGGATTTCTGGTGATTTAAACTCCTCTGTGGGTAAAAATAAAAAAAAGGTGGAATCTCCTTTTCTTCTCATCTCTATCAGGCAGGAACACCTTGGGCTGATGGGAGCTCTGAAATCCTCCATGTTTAAATGTATTTGCACACATAAATGTGCCTGTTCTTGTACAGATCTGTAAGAGTGTCTGTACATGTGCATGTTCTGTACTTCTGTGCAGCAGAGGGAGATATTTTCCAATCACTGCTCTGCCGCTCTCTCATTGTTCTGGGAAGCTGTTTCTCCCTCTGCACGATTAACAGTATTATCTGTTCCTCGCCCAGTCAGCCAGCCAGTCCTTGGGCCATTGTGTTCCCGTCAGGGGTGAGTGCTCTTTGTGCCGTGTGTCACACCGGCCCCCCGACAGTAGGGACAGGCTTGGCTAAGCCCAGGTGGGACGTGCTGGCATTTGGGCACTGTCCGCTGCAGGGGGGACGGGATGGACAGGAGGAGGGAGGGGTTTACCTCCACAGCAGGAGAGAAGCAAAGAAGTGGTCCCCTTGACCAGCCAGAGCTTCAGTTCAGGGTTGGGAGGGTTCGGAGGGTGAGGACAGGGGGCCCCCCGGGGCCACCTTTGTGTGCCCTGAGCATCAAGCTCCATCTGGTCAGTGCAGGGCAGACAGTGTCTGTGACAAGGCTGCTTTTAGAAAACACCTCAGACTTTTTTTGTATCTTTCTACAAACACAAAGGCCCTGTCCACACAGAGATGAACACATTTTCTGATTTTAAACGTTCTCTGTAGACGGAGCATCGTTTCAGGAACTGTGTCGGTCCACGTGAAAACACTTAAAAAGCTGTAGTATATTTGTCAGGCCTCTAAGTGCTGCTGTAACTGTGCTGCAGACATACACCAAAGCCAGAGAAGAAGACATGGACCATGCACATACATCATGAGAAATGTCAGCAAAAACTTTTGTCTGCAGTTCTCTATGTCCTCATGTTGCTCTTGGTGGCAATAGAGGAGCTGTATATCTGGCATTAAACAAGATAAAAGCCTCAGTACACATGGAAATGCAAGGATGGCATTTTCAGATTCATCCACTCTGGGACCTGTTTTCAAAAATGTGAGTTTTTGGACATACATAACGCTGTATCCATGTGAATGAGATGCTAAAAAACAGCAGATTTGCTTTAAGCCATATCCTGGAGACCTTTTGCGTAATGAGTCTCTTTTTTATTGAACAAGAGAACAGGATGTATAAATTTACTGTAATGGTGTATTTTTGCATTACAAAATTAGGCTAATTTAACCTCATTTTATAGAGTGCATGAGGAGGGATTTAACTTTTTAAGATTTTGAACAAACCATCACCCATTCATCCATCCAGTAGCTTGACCAGGGGTGTCCAAGGTTACACATGAAGAGGAATACATGGACAACTGAGCCACCTCACTTTTATGTATTTAAGTTGAAGTTTTAGGGTTTAGGGGTGGGTTATCACCTGTTTAAGGGGCACTTGTAACCCCTAGCTATCACTGGATTCACACTTGTGCTGCGGCCACACCGGACGCAAATTGGCGAATTTATATGCCCTGTATGCCTGTGACGCGCTGCGCGCAACGCCCGAGGCTAGATGCTGGACCATTTTGACAAGCTGGGGGGCGACGCGCGTCACTGCGCAGGCGCAGTAGAGAGCCGAAGCTTGTCGGACTCAGTGATAAACCATGCAGGCAAATCTAGCTGGAAACGAATATTTCCAGAACTTACCTTCAAAACCTATCTCCTCAGCGACTTTCACCCAAGCCTGCTCCTTTTTGTTCCGGTCTCTGTAGAGTACACACATCGAATCGTATAGCTCCAGAATGATGGCAAACAGCGCAGATCAACCTCTCCTCTATCTTTCAGAGGGGTTTGAGCAGGAGCCGGTGGCCGGAGCATCACACGTCATCAAATCAATGGGGGGGAATGTCATCGCTGATTGGCTGCCGCAGCACAGCGTCACGCCAATTTGCGTCGAAAGTTCAATATTTTCAACTTGAGCGTAGAAGCGTTTGACTCCCCAAACGCGCCGGATGCTCCAGACGTGCCGCACCAAATGCGTCCAACGCGCCGTCCAGGGCGAATCTGCGTTCAAACGTATCTTTGCATTGACTTTGAATGTAATTTCGACACGCGTCTTTGCGAATTCGCGTCAGGTGTGGCCATACCATTAGTCAGGGCTAGAATGACCTTCTGAAAGGCAGAAATGGGAGACACTGACTGCTTATCTTCACTTTCAGACACAAAACAAGAGTAAACTGCAAGAATGTTGGTGCTTGAGGATTAATATTACAGTATACTTTGTAAATGAGAGCTTGTGACAAATTAAATATGGAAGAAAATGTACATGATTGATGTTATTTGCTGCTGTAATTGAAATCTCAGAATTGGCCAGCAGGCTGTATTTGGCACAGAGGGCAGAGGGCATACTGGTTAACAGCAAATGTCAGGGCTGAGACATAGTACTGCAGATAAGCCACGTGCAAATACAAAAACACTACCACAAAGTTCTTTGCATGTGTTGCTATATAATCTGACAGGGGACTGAGGGACTGGATGGTTTAGTGGAGTTTGGGGGATGGAACACTATGTTTGACATCCATGTCATGATAAAAAATCAAATGACAAAGTTGTAATGAAAAGAGTCAGAATTTAAATGCACAATATTCAAACACTGCATTTAATTAAGTGTTAATTACTTGTGATGTAAAGAGAGGTTTCAGTAATAAACCTATAAGAGATTACTGAAAACCAATAAAATAACATTGACTCTTTTTGACCGACTTCGTTTGATTTTGTGATGTCTCTTCTGATGTAAATGTCATATTAGCATACCATTGACAAGCCTCTAGACCACTCCTCATCTCGGCCCCACTCTTCCTCCCTCTGCTCCCCCCCGCTGACCGCTGTGCCCCCTCTTTTGATGAACCCATGAATTCATTGCTCCGCTCCTCTTCCTCCTCTGCTCTTTCGCCCTCTTCCTCGTGCTGTATAATTGACTCAGCTGCAGCCTTTGTGATATAATAGCTGGTTTACCTGGCCGAATGACATTTCACAGGCTCTGAGCCACCATAAAGCTCATTGTTCTAGACACTGTGGAGCACTGTGTGTGTATGTGTGTGTGCAGAGGATGATAAGAGAAGAGCAGTCGCACTATTTGTGCTCTGAAGGCCAGTAGAGGGTTAGAAGTGACATTTATCTCCACAGACCCAGCTCTGGCCCGATGTACTCTCTCTTGCTCTTTTTTTCTCAAATTTCACTCTATTACTTCTGTGGACTTTTCACAGTTTTATTCTTTTGTGCATGAAACCATTGTGTATGTAAGTAGTTAGCACATTGTTCCTCTAGACGTCAACCTGCACAAAGAAGATATGAGCTCACTGGCTCTATATTTCCTCTCTTTATAGTGCATAATGCAGAAGGGAGAAGCATGGATATACATGCATATAAGAAAAAGAAAGCCAGGTGGTTTTCTCTGCAGTGTCATTCTGACGTGTTGCTTGTGGTTGCTCACTGCTGTTTGCCTCGTCCATCTGTCTGCTGTAGAATGAATATATGGTCGTCCATTTGTTCTGAACGAATGTCGGATACCAAATAAGGCCGCACTATAGCATGCAGCACTTTAGCAACACAGATGTAATGAAGTCTCCTGTCATATTTTATATTCAATAATTTTCTGGAAATGTTTTTAATGTATATATGCTCATGAACCCCATATGTAAATCTGCCGTTTTGTATGTCGCCAGGTACGGTACAATAAAATGTTCTCCACTCTAAAATAAGTATTTATTCGAGCTGGCAAACTGGATTCATTTGTCATTTATCCAATAGAGTATTGGGAACACTTTTAGGAATAAAAAGTGTATGTTCATTGGTTATATTGAGTCCACTTATTCCTGATACAGCTGTCCTCTTGGGGGTTCATCATGCCCAGTTGCTACAGCAAATTCCCCAAGAAGTTTCCCAGTTTCCCAATTGGCAACATTTTATATATTAAAAACTCAAGTTCTTCTAGTATTACTTATAAATTAATGTCAAATTCAGCTTGTTGATGTTGAGGTCCTTGCCTGTGAATTGTAAAGTAATGTATCTTGTCCAGGAATTGATGCATCAGTCCACCTCTGCCCATCATTCCACTGAACCAGATCCTGGATATAGAGTCTGATAACACAGTGAGATAGGAGAGACGTGCAGCTGACATGTTTTGTATCGATTGTGTCTCTGTGACATTCACATAGTCGTGTAGAGTTTCACGATAGAGGGAGAAAGAGATGGAAGAACATGTACTGTATGAGGGGAGAGTAGAGAGAGCTCCCAGAGGGACAGCAGCTGCTCAGCAGCCATAGAAGATACATTTCATAATGAGAACATATTGCTATTGATTCCTACTTTGAATGAGAGCATTGATTTGATTGAACAGTCATTATATTGCGACCCTTAAAACCCCCTTAATGTGATCAGACTAAAAGCATGTCTAATGTTGTCTACCCAGGGAGGATTTTTTGAGTGATCATGTTCAAAGATACTCTGCTTTAGAGGAATATTGACATTGACATTTCTTCAAAAGCTCTTTTCTTTGTTTTATAAAACAATGATACTTCTGCATGTTTGCATAAGGGCAGGGAGGTGGATACTTTCACAAAAAAAGAAAACGCCCAGGAATATCATCTTTTTAGTGATTATTAACTTGGAGTAGGAACATGATATCTTATTGTTCATAAGATACTTATGCATGGAAATGTACTCAGTCCAGTGGGGAAGGGTAGTCATAGTGGGTTAGACATGCACACTCTGTTAAGCATATATCATAGATATACCTATGTATGGAACCAACCTTTTGTTGGGTTTTAAAGGGCCAGTGTGTATCCTTGGCTTTGTGTGTTTGTACAAACTTTGTGTGTTTGGTACATATCATCGTGACAGTAAACAGTCTGAAACGTGAAAACAAGCAGCCGAGAGCAGAGGAGCTGTCCATTTCTTTGTGGTGCTGAAACAACCACAGGCTGTTACAGACCATTTTATTACAAAAACCTTACAATAACTCCCCTTCTTCTCTAGTTTTAGGCTTAAGATTATTGAATGTACAATCAAAGAGCTGTGTGGTGCTGGTGGCCTAGTGGTTATATCTGCATACCTCATTTACAGAGAGGTTTATACAGGCCTGAGCTGTTTTCTGCATGTCTTTCTCCACTCTCAAGCCCCAGTTTCCAACAATATCCACATAATGAAACAAATACTCGATGGGTACCTGATTCAAAAATGATAGCAACCTTTTCAACCTTTGAATCTGAGAAAGCACCCAATAGTATACCCTAATTAACCCTATTATCGAGCAGACTATCAGTAGTAAATCAAAGTGTTTTTTTAGGGGCTTTGCGGTCTTCTCCTCAACACTGCAGTTTCATATGAACCGGAGATCTAAGAAAAAAGTAAATTTCACTGAGTATTTTTTCAGTATTTAGTATTTATTTTTTAGCATATGTTGTGAAAATGTAAAGATTTGATGTACAATACCTCCAGTTATTTTTGTTTTTAAATTAAACAATGACAGAGATGCCTTTCCCATTTAATAAGGATGGAAGGGGGGATTTTCCTGGACATTTTCTAACAATGGAGACTTGGCCTCAGTATAACAAAGGTCCCAGTGGGACCACATATTCTGCATGGTCTTAAGTTGTATTATTGACACCTACCTATTCATGCCATACTCACACATATGACAGAGGTTGCTCTATAAAGTGTCAGTCCCTCTTAAATAATCTATTTCATTCATATTTACACACCACTGACACAGCAGAAAGAACTTTACGAAATTTACAAGTTATGTGTTTTGCCTATATGAGCACATATGAGGCTGCAGAAGCTGGAGATGAAACCCTTGTCCCTTTGAGTGAAGGATGACTAATTGTACCACTGCTCCCCTGCCTGTCATGTTGATTTCATTGTTTCTTTTACATTAGTTGTATTGGTTTGCAATAGTTGAATTTGTATGAAATGTGCTCTAAAAACAAATCTTGATTGCCTGACTGATTGTACCCTGGCTTGACCTTATGAACTACAAAATAGCCATGGACCAGCCTTTACAGGAGACAACAATGTCAATCACAAATGTTGAGAATAGTATAACTCACCATACTGCAGAATCAGAGGGAGCCATGGACTTGTTTCTAAACCCCTATGACAACACCCATGTGGACTCACTCTGTTTTCATCAGCTGCATAACAATGACATTTAGGAACCCAGTCAGCTAAAAGTCCCCAGTCCCCCACACTCTAACTAATCACATCGTTACACCTTCTGAGCACAAATGCCATTTTTACACACATGTAAAATTGGCATTCATACAGTGCTGACAATGTGTTATTTATCAATTGATCATCAGTTTAAGTTAACTCCAAATTAAAGCCTTCGTCATGACAAAATACAGCACTCTGCCTCAACAGTGCTCCAGCTATGTGCATTGTGCAGTGCCAGACATGTTTACAACTACATTCAGAATACATTTGTAAGATAGCATGAGCAAAAAATAAAACATTACTTTTCCATTTTTAACAGTTGTGACAGTATAGTCACACCAGCCAAGCTACACAGGGGAATATGAAAGGGTCAGCCTTTTAAAATGAAACACAGTTCAGCCAAAATGTGTAATTAAATCAATTATTTTGTTTCACTACAGCTCAGTTCAAATTTTTGAATACCTCTGTCTGAAAACCAATGTTATATAGATAGCAGCATTTAAACTTCAATCCATCTGAATTTAATCATTAATCACTGTAAAGAAGGCAAATTGAACTAAATATAGAGACTATAAAACTGAACATGTCTACAAATATCTAGTAGCTAAGGCCAACTGATGGTCAAAATTGCATCAAGAAATCTGTATTTTCATTTGGAGTCATGCTCTCTGTAAACATCCTGTTATGGTGGTGTCTCATGTTAGACATATAGCAAAGCATCCATCCCTGCTGCCACCTTTTGAGGAGGCATGTCTGCCTCTGTGTTGAACAGACTGTGGGATGTCAATGTAGCATCGTTAGGTTTCTTCTCCTCTGTTTCTGTCAAAAAGCCCACAGGCCCACCCATCCAAGATGGCCTCTCTGCTTCCCACTTAGAGAAATAGATGGAGTGTTTAAGTGTTTTTGTTGAGTCAAATGGCACCAAGCAGATGACTGCATGCCATTACCATAATTTACCCTGATCCAGGCTGTTAGGTTGTATCATCAGCAGGTCTGTTTCCTGCCCTGTGGCGCTTCCAGGAACTTATGGACAGGTGTAGCGTCACGTATTTGCCTTATAGATGTGAACACTGATGTTTAGTCTGCTGAAGTTTTGTTTGTTGTCCTCCACAGCCACTTTGTCACTGGCAAAGTTAGCTCCACTTTGTGTTCTCGGTTGACAGCTGAGGGGTGACGAGTGGCACTCATCCTTCAGTCTGTCTGTCTGACCGTCCCCACCTGTCTCCCTCCACCAAAGCTTTCAGGGCCTGCCCGCACAAATCTGTCAGGCAGATGGGGGGGCAGGCTTTTAACATGTCACTTGAGGGATGCCCAGGCAACACAATCTGCAGACCACAATGCAGCGTGTTTGAACCTTGTGAAACCCCCGAAATGGAGAATCGATGCGGCGCCATGCGTAGCCCAGATTCTCCCAAGAATCCTTCTGCATACTGCCTGTCTGTGTCTACCTTCTGCCGTGCTCCTTTAGAAGAACTCTGCATCTTTTATTTATCCCTTGAAATAAGGCTGGACCCTGACGAGAGCATGGGCTGCACACACAGACACACACTCTCTCACACACTCTCGCATATACACACACACAAATGGGCCTCCTTCTGTTGCTGAAAAGTCGGCAATTATGGAGAGAGAGGGGAGGGACAGTTGGGATTTGCATATGTCGTTGAGAGAAGAAACTACATCTCCCACAAGGCCCGGCGGTGGAAATGAACCAGCTGTCCATGGTTTGTAGATCAGATCCCATCCTCTTGATTACGAAATCACAGAATAATAAGGACCAGAAAAGTTGTGGGCCGCGCTGTTTGTTCCTCCTTTGTTGTTCCCTAGAACAGAAGTTATTTTGCTTCCGCTGCCTCCGAGCTGTTCACCATGTGCCAATGTTTGGTGCACTGTGCTCCACTTGTTCTCCTCCTCACACGCAAAATCAGAAGGCTCCAGCCCTGCCCCTCCAAAGCTGTCATGTGAACTCCCGCCTTTTGTTTAATTTACATTTTGAGGCTCAGCCCATCAATTCCCCCTCTCCCCACTGCCCCCTGCCAACGCCGCCACCCCACCACACCAACTGGCGTCATCAAAAATGCAGAGTTCAAACTAATTAGTGACATTTGGCCATTTGTGAAAGTTTCTTCCTCTCCAAGCTCGGCTTCTGTCAAGCATAGTCTCAATATTCACAGAAAATCTCAGACAATTCATATCAGTAGCAAAAATTACAATAGTGCACGTCAGTGATAAGAGGCTTTTCAAGCTTGTGTTTATTGTGTAGAGATCTGATGTGCGTTTTAGACCTCACCATCAAGCCACAATATGTAAACACTTTGCACTGAAATGTCCAAATTAATTAAAATGACAAACCATGTGTCATCTATACTTTTAGCTTAAGAATACCTGAGAACCTGAGATGACAAAATGCAGAATCAGGTGCTTTTTAAGGATTAAGGATGAAGGCACAGGTCAAAAACAGGTTGAGGACTGTCCTGGTTAAGTGAGACAAAGTTCTTTGTGAAAAATTAGTCTCACACGAAAAACCAAAGGCATTATGATATGAAGGGATATTCCATATCAACCCATTTTGGCTAATCTGACCCTTTGTTAGGACATCAGATGAATATGTCTCTGAGCCAGGACTGTGTTCAGCCTTTTTTTTAATTAATTTAACATCTTGGCTTCATTTGATATTGGATACAATAAATTCGGCATCAAGTCACTGCTATAATGCAGACCACAAACTTTTAAAGTAACAAAGTGAAATAACTAATGCAGACAGTTTGATCAAATGGCTTGTACATTGTTGATACACCTGACACAATGGCATGTAGGCAAAAGAGTTTTTATCAAACTGTAGTTTATTGGATTCAAACACTGAAATCCACTTTGAGTGCCTGGAAGCTGCTGTTGCACAGAAAGAATAGGAAGATTTGTCGCATTAGCACAAGAGTGTGTAATAAGGCAGTTGCATGAGAATGCATACTTACTGATGTGAAAATAACTCCTCTGTCACTATGAGGATATGTTTTTTTAATTTGCTGTTCAGACGTAGGGACTGAACGAGTTAGAGCTTTATTAAAGATATTATAAAGTAAAATATGGAAAAAAAAAAGCAAGGCATGCATTGTCTCCCTTGGATTGGTTGGCTAGCACCACTGTAATTTAGATAATGTTACCATTGATCTGAGAAAAATATGTTTTTTAAAAATCAATATTTAAGTTGAAGTGATCTGACCTCCCAGCAAGAAGGTTGCTGGTCTGATTGCTGTTGGCCAGGGTTTTTCTGTGTGGAGTTTACATGTTCTTCCTGTGCATGTAAGGACTCTCAACGAGTACTTAAGCTTCTTCCACAATCAGAAATGAAAAACTTAAGTGAATCAGTGTTTTCCCTAACAGTCAGAGGGATAAGGGTTTAATCTAAAGGAACATGAACCAAAATTTGTTCCGTCTGCTTCATCACTGGCTTGTTAAAATTGATGAAAGAGATTAATTAAAACTAATATAGCAGTCTTAACTATGAGTGTGAATGTAGGATGAGTAGGTAACATAAAACTAGTGGACCTAATGAAAACTCATCTATGTTGGCCTGGTCACCACAGCTAGAACAAATGTTACTTATTTGTTTAAATCGCAAGCACAATATGAAAATAAGCCAAAATATCAGAAGCTGAATTACTTACAACTGTTTTCAATGCTAGAGGAATCCTTCAATTCCATAGTTGTAAAGTCAGAATAATTGTAATGGCCATAACTTGAAATGGCATGTCTTTAGTCAGAGGTACCACAGAAAACTGTCAGCCCATGGAAAGACACCACTGTGTGGGCCCTTCCATCACAGCCTTAAAGCAATCTCAAAAAGCTCTGTTTTAATGAACAGCTTTATACAGTACGATCTAAAATCTGCCCACAAGCTCACTAAAGTTACCTTTCCAAACACTTGAACCCGTAACATTAGAGCAAACAATTTTAGTTAATTTCTTAACATCAACAAAAACGTTTGTTTTTTAAATCCAGGCTTACCAGGCTTTCAGCCCCAAAAATGATAGTGCTTGTGACAGGGGCCCCCCACTGTCACTGTAGGCATCAAAGTAAGTGTAATCTTAAGGGCTTTTCTATACGTTGTAATTATTCTTCATTAAATCTAGTCCAATTGTACACATTTTTTTCATTGACTCCTTTTTTCGTCCATTGTTACAACAATGGCCTGGGTAAAATACATGATTTAAAATCATTTTGAAAAATGTCTTTGTTCTATGGTAGCATCCCTAGTTGGTTGTCCTATGACAGGGTTCAACCCCCATTTTGAGAAGCAATGTTTAAAATGATGGCTTACACTATTTAACTGAATGACTGAGGTCACTTGAGCTTTGTCCAGCGCTGCTTTCTACAGTCTACGGAGAAGTAGCTTTTGGCATGGACTTGGACAACTTTATCATGTTTGCTGTTCACCAGGTTAGTCCAATCATGTAACCAAAACTTTAAGGTTTTCTTTGTAAATACAATCTGTTGAGTGCAGTTTTAAATGTTTATAGACCTTAAAACAACAAGTAACAGGGGAGTTGGGAAGAGCTGACAGCACATCTTACTCATGGTCTTTTAATGTCATCCTATTTCAATAAGACCTCTTAAAAACTGTTATTCTAAAGTACATGAAATTGATTTACCACATAGCAGAATATTAAAGTGGTGTTTTAATGATAGAAATGGAAACAAATCAGCCACAATAACAACTGACTTAATTGTGAGATTTAGAGACAGAATTTACAAGTTTGTATTTGTCACAGGAGGCATCTGTCTCACTGATTAAAAATAGCTCTGAGAACGAAGGCAAACATCTGTAGAGACAAAAATAAATAAATGATGTGATAAAATGATGACATGAAAGCTTAATTACACGGATAAGTATTCAGGTTTTAATAGCAGCTTGTGCAGAGGTGTAGAGACTGAGAATTGGACACGTACACACACACAAACATGTCTCTTTGAAGTGATTTGGCTTGTGCAGTGGTAGTTGTTTAAAGCCATTGGTTCAATGTTATTACACTGCCAGCTATCCTCAAGGAAGGGTGCAAACATGTGCATTGTATAGTATATATACATACATGTATCACTCTCTCTGCTGATTTCTTTTTATGTTCCTTTTCTATCCTGACTTCTGCACTTGTTGTGCATGCCGTACTGGATTTTTGAATTTCATTCTTTTAAGAAAATGTTCATTTACAGCTTCATTAATATCTTGATATTCCTGATTTGTTTCCTACATTAACTTCTGACATTTCTTAGTTCACCACTAGCTATTGTATGAAGTGCATGTGCTGAGGCATTGAAAAATGTTAAGTTTGAAATATTGGGAAAATTGAACAAAACAGCAGTTGAGGCTTTAAGAAGCTTTAAGAGCCCTCACACACACGTGAACTTAAGTGACGTCCCATTCATAGGGTATAATATGATTTTTGCCCACCCTGTGCAGCTATAACAGCTTCAACTCTTACAGGAAAGCTTTCCAAAATGTTTATGATTGTTTAAGGGAATGTTTGACCTTTTTTCAAGATTTGCATTTGTGAGGTCAGACACTGATTATGGAATGCCTGACTCACAGTCTCTGCTCTAATTCATCCTAAAGGTGATGTATCAGTTTGAGGTCAGGACTCTGTGCAGGTCAGTCATGTTCCTCCACACCAAACTTGCTCATCCATGTCTATATGGACCTTCCTTTGTGCATAATTATGTTGGAACAGGAAGGGGCCATCCCCAAACTGTTCCCACACGGCTGGGAGCATGAAGTTGTCCAAAATATCTTGGTATGCCGAATCATTGAAAGGACTGAGGAGTTTCTAAGTAATTACAAAAAAGTCTCACTTTTAGATATATGCCTGATCGAAATACTCACTTTAAGATGAGTTTTATAGCATGTAAATAGGTTATTTATAAATGCTATTCCTTAGCTTCGCGGTCAGGTCGGACAGGGCTGGACTGGCCTGGATACTCAACTTTGAGAACAAGATAATTAGAGCTAGAGCAAATTTATATTAATCGGACACGTCTTGGAGCACCAGGCTGTAAGTAGCGATATATAGCCGGCTACAAAACCACGATACTAAGTTTTCCAAAAATTGCTTGTTGTCACACATCAAAAGCTACCGCTACGTTACTAGAAAGAGATACATTATCTCGTCGCTTTGCATCCTGTAAGTTGTTGAAAAAAGAAGTTGTAAAGCAATGCAGAGTTCTGAGGAAGGTCCGAGCTGCATTTATTATAGCATCAAAACAAACACACACTTTGGCTTGGGTCACGTCTTTTGGTGTGTTACAGTTGTAGTCAGAAGTAGGAATTTCCGAGTTCCGAGTAGGAAACTGCAACTGGAACGTTCCCCGAAGTCGGAATTTCCTACTGGGAACTCTGTGAAACTTCGCTACTCCCGAATTGACAATCGAAGATGGATGCCCCCAGTGTGAACAGTTATTTAGCTCCTGTAATAATCAATTTATTTGCACTTCTGACTGGGGTGTGTCGCTCTAGATCAGCTGTATACATAGTATTGTTAGACTTATATTTACAAAAATGCTGCCATAGTGATAATCACATTCTTCATACAACAACGCAGGGCGTGCTAACAACAGCTAACAATAGCCTGGTACATGGGCATGTTTTTTTCCGACTTCAACTGGAAGGCCGATAAGTCGGAGATGATGTCACTCCCAGTTCCGAGGTTACTGGAACGCAGCATTACGACAGTTGACGCACATGCTCATGGGTAACAGAGTCTTAATGTCGGCGGAAATAGATTCTCCTCATAGCACCTTTAAGAGTTCCTTTCACCTGAACTAAGGGGGCTGAGCCCAACTACAGCAGAACAACCCCACACCATGACGCCCCCTCTACATTCCACTTAGCACAATGCTGTCAGACAAGTACCGTTCTCCCGGCAACCGCCAAACCCAGGCACGTCTATGGGACTGCCAGACAGAGAAGCATGATCCGTCACTCCAGAGAACATGCCAGGCTGTTCTAAGGTCCAGAGACAGCGTGTTTTACACCACTTTGTTATAGTTGACTGTGAAACATTTAGTAATGTGTAAATTTCAAGACTGGACTTATTCCTTAGGTGGCATCCCATCACAGAACTACACTGGAACTCACTGAGAGTGATCCATTCTTTCAAAAATATTTATTTAAGCAGTCTGTGTGCCAAGGTGCTTGATTTTATACACCTGGGAACATGGAAGTTATTGGAACACCTGAATCCAGTGATTTGGATGGGTGAGTGAATACTTTTGGTAATATAGTGTAGATTGGGGACCACTCCTCCAATTATTTGACAAGCCTACATATACTTGGCCATTCCTCACTACTCTTTGTGTCGGTAAGTGAGGTCAGGTGTGACGTCATGCAGCCTCAGCAGCTGTTGCCAGCTTCAACAAGTCTTCAAAAGTCAGGTCATATGTGTCTTCACTCTGAGTCTCACCTCTTTCGAGCCATCACAAGCTTTCTTTGCATGCCTGTTCTTGCAGACTTCACAATATCCGCTGCACATACATCCTTTCATAAAACATTCCTTCCTCTACTCTGAGCTCATTACAGATCAATCAAACTGACTACTCTCAATCTCTTCCATTTCTATCAACTTTTCCTCCCCCTCCCCACCTCCTCTCTTCCCAATCACTCAAATGTATTTTGTCTTCTGTCAATCACTGCACCCTCGCCATGGCAGCTCCACTCATCCAACCAGCCTCTCTTTAACCGCTCCTTACCTGTCTCACTATCACACCATGAAATTCCTCTGCGATTATGTGGCTTCGGCTCAGCTTCTCCACTCATCGATTACAGACACAGACTAACTCAGAGAAACAAAAAATAATTCTGGTTCCATACAGCTCTGTCACCCACCACCTCTAGGTCCATGGGTCAGCAAGCCACAATCCTTCCATTCTCAAACAGATTTTCTAACTTCCTTCAAATGCTAGCTGGACCAGCTCATCTTAGCAGCATCCATCCAACCTCAGCTTTAGCTCTAAGTCACTCGACTCAAACTCTCACAAGTTCCTCAGTATCTTTTATTACTCTTTCCCCCCCCTCCCTCAAAGCCTACATCCATTCAGCCTTTTTTATTTTCATTCCCTCAGTTCATCTCTACACTACTCGCACCTTATTCCTACCTACAGCTTGGGGTCCCTTAAGATTCTTGAGCTTGGAACACCTCAAGATTATCACACGTTCATCAGAAACAGCCTTAACGATCCGTCAGCTCATTCTAAACCGATCTCCAGTCCAACATGACTCTTTTGCGGGTTGAGATCAGCTGGGGCAGGATACACCTGAGACCAAACTTTCATCCTGTCTCCCGATGTAAGGCTTCACAATGTCCTTACAGACCAGCCTAACTCTTAATAACAACAAAACTCACACCAAACATTCACGACTCTCATTCTACATACTCCCAAATCTTCACTAAATGTTCAAACACATACTATTTATGTTGGGGTCCTTGCTAGTGAATTGTACATTAACGTGGGTGAATGGGAACAACGGTTGAATGCCATAAAAGATATTGTGAAGGCAAAGAGGATGGCCAATTTGGCTATCCACATCAAAAACTTCTGAAAACATTCAACAAGTTGATCAAATCACTGAAAATGACGACTCAGTATCAAAATGGTCGCAGAAATTGTGTCCATTATCAAGAGGCAGTTTTGAAAATATGAAAATGACAAAAGTGTGGGCCAAAGTTGTTCCAAAACTTTCCATAATTACTCCTTCAACAATTTGGGTTTCTTTGAATATGATCCAAAACACGGGTCACCACCAAATTAAACCACTTCCTTTTGTGCCATAATCAATGTTGTACTTAAAGTCGAGAGAAAATGTAATGTTCTTTTCAAATTAGACCTAAAAGTCAATGTAGATTTTCTTTGTTGGGTAACAACAATGACAATACCAAATTGCTTTAGAAGATGTAACATTTTTTTTAGATATTAAAATGTCATTCCACTAATTTTGTTTGTGTTGTAAAAGGGAAAAGTCAAAGTAAGATGGTATATGCTGATTAACTTTTCTTGTTTTATTTTCTTTTAAGACACATGGCTTCGTGGTCATTAGAATTTTAGACTCTGACTATTAGGAGTGGGAGAAAAAATCGATACACCTGAGTATCGCGATTTTTTGTCTGCCGATTTTAAAATCGATATTTTTATTCAAAAATCGATATTTCCCCCCCCTACACACACACGCACACTCACACTCTATAGGCGCTAAAGTCGCCAAACTGAGGCAAGCTACATTGCTGGATAAAACAGGCCATAGCTGTTAAAATAGTGCTGAGTAGATTTACTACTTTTCACCAGCAGATAGTGGACAGGTGACAGGTTTCTATTCAAAGTTTTGGCGTACATTTATTTTAAAACACACACACCGGACCGAGGGACGCGAGTGTGGCTGCAGAGGCTGTGGAGCGGAGCAAAGAGAGAGACACAGAGTGATAGAGAGTACTCACGATGCCGAGAGTACTTTGTCAAGTACTGTCTGACTCTGAATCTGAGGAATATTTACTCTCTGAGGATGACGGTCAGTCGTCCAGTGAGGAAGAAACTGGCAGCGAGTGCGCGCAGCGAGTGCGCGCAGCGGGAGCGGCTCCGCGCGCCATTACAGTCCCGGAGCAGTACATAGCCTACCGACAGCTTTTCCTCTCCCTGGTCGGCGACTGCCGAAGAGTGCACATAGTCTGGGATGCAGGGAAGCTCAAAACACCGCGAAAAGTGACGGTGTTAGCGGAGAATGAGAAAGACCGCGGAGCTCTGGTCAAACGAAGGAGAAGCCGGGGGTAAACAGTGCAGGCAGCAGAGGCGTTCATGCTCGGCCCGTAAATTACAGTGATGACGATGGCTGGGAAAACCAACCACTTTGAAACTATAGCCTTTTAAATCTTGATAGCAAAATTGAATATTTCTTGAAAAAACTCTGTTGCCTGAAGGGATAATAAGCGACTTTTTATATGCAATCCAGGCTTTTGAAGAGAGGGGGCATAACCAGCTGGTTAAAATATATTGCTGAATAAATCCTAAAAACAGACTCACATGTGATGTGTATTTTTCCTGATATAGTCTGTAGGCATCATCATTGTTCATCTTTTTCACTGGTTTTAAAAAAGCTAACTAAAGATTGCAAAAATCGGCAGTATCGTAGAATCGCAATTTAAATCGTATCGGCACCTAAAAAAATCGCAATAAATCGTATCGGGAGAAAAGTGAATCGTCCCAGCCCTACTGACTATAAAGAAACAATGTGTTATGCTCCATTAACAGTCGTTAAAATTTGTCTGAAAAGAAGCTTTGGGTCAGTGACAGGAAATCTAATGTTGTTATACTGATGGCTCACGCAGATGATTTGTTATATCCAGTGTTAGGAGTCATTTTTTAAGACTCGACATGAATGAAGGACATCATTGGTCCTTCATGGTTCTTAGAAAGAGTGTTGAACAAAAAGTATGTTGCTGTGGGCTTTTGTTCAACTTTAGCCTTTTATTGGTTTTCATCCAGGACTTTATAAAATATTTTTAAAATGAGAAAAGTATGGCTTCAAGGCTCAAAGTTTCTGCCAAACTTTTCTTCAGCTTCTGTGTTTCATGTAGTTTGGGTGAGGGGGGCAGCTTTTGAAAACGAGCAAGCAGCAGAACGTGGTGAGGAATGGAGCAGTGCAGGTGAGGAGAGGGGAGGTAAAAAGCTGACAACGTTAATATGAAACCAAAAGGAGAGCGCAACCTGGCAGTCACTCAAATCCTGCACCTGCACCTTTATAAAACAGGCTCTCCGGTGTGCATCTCTGGCTCCCTCTCTCTTTTTGTTTCCCCTTATTTCTCTCTCTCTCTTGTTTCTTTCCATGTGCTGTGGCTCGGGGCGTTGTCATTTTCAGCATGTTTTCTATACTCCGCGCACTCTGCTCGTGTGTTAATTGCGGCCATCCTTGGGGAAGAGGAGAACGATGAGGAGGACCTGTTTGAGAGCAGCCGTGCCAGGTTCTGTGGTTTGTCTCAGCGTGGAGCTGCAGACACCTGGTCTGCCTGAAGGGCATGAGGAAGGTAGACGTTCTTTTTCTCCTTCTGCCCTCCCCTCTCTTTCTGTTCGACCTCTCTCTCTTGCTCTTCTCTCACACTTTCACACACTTTTTCTGTGTCTCCGCTCTCCTCGAGCTTGGAGGAAACAGCTGCTGTACAGCCTGTGCACAGGCATCCCACCTTAACAGCCCGGCCTATCCCATCAATCACGGCACACCACTCACCACTGTTTGTACATATCCAAGTGCGCTAAACAGGGGAAACTTAGAAGTTTGTGGGTCAAAGACTTTGGAACAAATTATCAAGAGGGCTGAGAACACATTATTGGAAATTAATGACTAACAAAATACAATAACACATCAATAAACAGACTCAAATTTTACCACGTTGGAGGAAATAAAGGCTTTGTAACTCCTGAACACAAGAACTAAGTTGAATTTGAGCTTTGAAGGTACAGACTTTTCACAACCAAAGATAAGTTAATTTTGGTCTTTCTAGAAAATTTTAAGCATTCATATTTTTCAATCTTGTCTGAAATACTTTCTCTAAAGGGAAGGCAGAGATCAGGAGACTTGGCTGAATCTTCACAGATGGGTAAGAGGCACAGCTTTCTTAGGCTGTCATATTTACCAATTAATAAGTCAGAAATGTAGAAGAAAGAGGAGCTGTGCTAAACAACTGTATACGTTTTGAGTGATGCTGCATTTGTGTGTTATCCAAATGTTGCAACTGTTTTTATCCAAGCAAAAACTCTCAAAGAATCATATGAAATGTAGAATAGCCTTAACATGTGTCACAGTATTTTTTCAGTTTGCACACAGTCCAGTTGCCTCAATTTCGAATCTTCAAGATTTCAGTGTGCTTGTGTTTCTTTTAGGGTTTAGCAAACTTATAAAACTTTCAACAGGTTTTCAGGTGAACTAATGTATATGACAGAAAAAATAATAATTTCCTACCACCCACCAATGCTTGCACCTGTAAAACAGAAAGTTCCTTTCATGGTTTTTAACTTTGTGGGTGCATTGCAGAGCACCTTCAGGAGCTCCGAGTTGCAAGAGGGGGCTTGTCTGCAAAAGATTTTAAAATTAAACTGTAATATTATATATAAAATGGATTATAAAACTGACTGGCACCAGTGAGGGGGGCACAAAACCAGGGTAATGTGAATTGTTACCCAGCGCCAACTAAAATCCTTGCAGCTGTGGTCTGCAGACATTCAAGAGTTGATTTGTTATAACAGGTAAAAAAAAGTTTATCACAATAATAAATGAGAAGAGATAAAAGCTTTATAACTATTTCCATTTTGGGCATTAGATGCTCTAATTTTAGAAAATTTTCTGAGATGATAAAAGCGGGTTTTCATCAACTATTAGCAATGGCAATCAATCATCTACATGACCTCAGCATTGGAGGGTTCTAACAAATGACCTACAGCCTGATGAGCTTACCTTAGGGATGTTTTTAAGTGTTCTAAGACAAGACTGAAGGCAGGAGTATGTTTGAAATCCGTATTACAAAGTGGAAGCTTGAGAGGTTAATGGGCAATCTTTTTTCATGTTGCATTTTTTCTCAATAATGTTCAAAATGCTGTGTTTCAAAAACATACAGTTACAAACATCTGGAGTTTTTCTATTAGTGCTACATATATAAATTGTATTAAATAATGAAACTGCACCAAGAGTTAAAGATTGGGTGTTTGCACACAAGTGCTCTAACGGCCCTTTTCCACGAGCACGCCTTGACCCTACTCGATTTGCAGTGTGTTTCCACTAGCCTGGTACCTCCTAAAACAAGCTAGTTTTAGCACCTACTCCGCTCTGGTTCCAAGCGAGCTGAGTCGATACTAAAAGATGACTTCACCGACTGCTGGCTACTGATTGGTCAGACAATGTCGTCATTGATGAGTCATTAACGCGACGACCCAGCATGCTAGCAGTAGCTGCCGTTAGCTTACCCCCATACGTCTTTTCTTTGCAGCTCGGTTGCTCTCGTCCTCGGCTTCATTCTGTTGTATAGCACCCAAAACTCTCCCGTGCTTCTCAAGGGGTATTCTTCTTGCCACCTCCTGCTTTCCTTTTTTACTCGGTTTGTGACAAAAAGCCACAGATTGTTGTGTTGCTCAAAATGACGTCACCGCAGTGTCGCTCAAGTGTTCACAGCGACACTGCACCCCGTTGGGCAAGCGACTGGGGCTAATGGAAAAGCAGCACAAGGAGAGTAGAGTAGAGCCGGGTAGAGTAGAGTAGGGCGAATGGAAAAGGGTCATAAGTTTCCAAGATGTGACCTCTTAACTTCACTACCAGTTACTGATTGAAGTGGCATATTTTCTTTCAAGCTGTCAACTGAATAAATAGCTTAAAGGTAAAGCAACCCATTAACTTGAAATTTTGGGTAAAACTAAACAAAATTACAGCCTAATCTTTTGGTGAAAGTGTCTAGGGAACATTGTGTGTCATGTGAACATGTTTGGATGGCACAAATGATTGGAAATGACAATAAACGCCCTGTGTGCACATAAATAACTTGTGAAAACATTCAAAGATGTCATAAATTATTTCAGACATCTGATGACATGAATGATAGCGGAGATGGTCTCCATTAATAAAGAGACAGTCTGGAATTTTTGCATGAAAATTTAAAATTGGCAAAGGTGTGTTTGCCAAAGTTGTCCCAAAACTTTTGACTCCTCATCAACAGGAAACATTGTGGAGACATTTAAGGACAAATTGCGGGAAACACAAATTTTTAAGGAGTAATAACATGCACTGAAACTTATATCTTGCAATATCATTCTGAGACAAATTGCCAGTCAATGCACTGGAGAACACCACAGTCGTCAAGGAGGAAAGCATAGCAAACCAAGCCTGAATTCAAGGCTATGTTGACAGCTTTTATGGACATTATGATTTTGGAGAGGTGGAATCCAGAAGGGTCATGGCTGAATCAACACTATTACAAATAGGTTCTAGAAAAAGTCCAAAGAAAAAGACCACAATTGTTGAAAAATGGTCTCATTCTTCAACAGGACAATGTGCCAGCTCAGTAAAGCTGCTTCTTGCCCAAAATCAAGCCACAGTGCTTGATGACCTTCCCTGTGCATCTGATAAAGAACTGTGTGACTTTTTCCTTTTTCCAATGATCAAATTGGTCCCCAAGAAACATGTTTTTGGTCTGTGTCACAACTTATGCAAAGAATGGCAGGGGTTCTGAGATTCCTGTCAAAAGACAACCTATTGCACTGCTTGATCAGTGGAGACCTGAATATAGTGGTGTGTTCATGCAGAAGAGGAGGAGATTAAAGGAGTAAGACATTGAAAAATGTTGATGTTCAATAAAACTGTATTGAAGAATTAGTCTTATTTTAATTACCACATCTCGTACATGCATTCTTCATTAACATCTGTTAGATGATCATTCTCACAGATTGACTTCAAGCTCTAAAACTGGACTGTAATTCTGGTTTGTCACCACAGTGTGGCAGGATTCTTTTGTCCACGGTGCTCTGAGGCTTTGTCCCTGCACCTTGGCCTTTCCCCTCAACTTTGACATTCACCATCAGCTCTGTAGCCATATGTGCACATGGTGTTTGAGTGATGAAAAAGTTGCTCATTTTCATATTCAAGTCTGACATATTGAGGGATGGAAAGATGCTCATGGAGTGCTTGTGGGCAAAGACAGTGACATACGGACACAGGCTTTCTCTCTCTCTCTCTTTTCTCTCTCTCTCTCTCTGATGCGCACACATACGCACACAACTCTTGGTCAGCAGCACAGATGAGTTCTGGGAAAACAAGCAGCTGCAGGAGGAGGAAAGGACCATAAGGCTGGACGGCTTGCCAAATTTCATCATCTATTATGGATTGCCTGAGATGCACACTCTACTGCAACCGGGGGCATGTCTCAGATTCACATGCAATCTCAAATCTGCGTGCTCGCACATATGCATGCCCACATGCACAACTCCACATTTAACCTGCAGCATTTCAAACCCTTCAACCCAAACACAGAACCACAAACCAAAGCTTCAGTTTAACTTTGCACCCTTAAACATGCTCCATTATGTTACCAGATCTGTTCTTAGTATACACACAGAGTTTGTTGGGCATTTTCTTAAAGAGTTTTATGTACAAACTGTAGCCATAGTTTCCTTAGTTATCCTACAATTCGCAGTTTTAGCCTTTAGGGTCTTCTGAAATGGTGAGGTATGTTAAAGTGAATATAACAGGCTATTACATAAACATTTCAGGTTTTTACCAAACTTTGCCAGAAATGTTGGCTATTCAAGAATTAACTTATTTGATATGTTAAAGCCCCAGTCACACATTCCCGTTTGTCATGGCGGTTGTACACGATTGTCATAATCCTGATAAAATGTGCTTTGGTCGTAGTGCATGTGCTACTTGGTCTGGATCAGCCTTGTATAGTCGTGGATGAACGGTGGGGAACGTGGAAGGGTCCTGACAGTTTTGAACTGTTCAAAACTGTCGTGGAGAATCGCCGCACTCAGTGTAGCGGGATGGAAGCCTAATGCAGTTCTTAAAGTGAACGGTATTAGCGTGGCATGTACAGAGCTCAGTCGGGCTGATCGTGGCTCAATCCTGACAGCTTTATGAGGACAATTGACAAGGATGTATCCGTTTGTGCCTCGACTGTGTCCCGTTCAAGATGGCACAAGCGACGGGGCTCAGTCGGGGCTTACGTGACCCGAACTGAGCTCAAGCAGGGCTGACATCGTGTCAGCGGGATGAAAATTCAAGGAGTCCTCCTCATATCGCTGTATTAACCTAGCTGGAGCGGGATGAACGCCCCCGAAGCGCTGTAAAAGCGCTACTGACGGTGTATTTACTGGGTGTGTCCAGGGGTGAGACAGTCATTTCATTCTGTATCATAGCGATCACACCAGCCTCGTCAATCGTGTACAGTCGTGCACAATCGCTATGAGAAACAGGAATGTGTGACTTAGGCATAAGATGAAAGATCAAGGTTGTGGTGTCTCCTGGTTATTCTTTGTTTGATCCTGCTTTATTTCAAGAAAGCCTCAAGGGATTTCTGCCAAACGTTGTCTGCCTTCTCTCATTGAAGGATGAACTTATTTATTTTGATCAGTCATTGAGTTATATGTATTTCCTGTGTTATGACTGTGAGTCATAATTATTGGATGGTAGGCCTATTGTTTGTTGCATTATGTAGAGGAGCGTTATTGTTTTTTCCTCCTCTCTCCCTCTGTGCTGCAAGTGGAGTGTCCTGACCTGTCCAGTGGAGTCTTCCGATTGGCTGGGAGATGATGGACGGCTTTTTAGATATGACAAGCAGAAGCTGAGATGCCGACCTTCTTCCTTCCTCACTGCAAACGTTCGCCACAGTTTTCAGAGAACCGTGTTTTGTGCACCCTGTAGTTTGTGTGTTTTGTGTTCTGTTTGAAAAACATAACTAAAGTTTAAGCAGTCAGTTAATGGAGGGGAGAGTTGAGCTTGGTTATTGTTTTCTCCAGTTTTTCTGTTAGGGAGTCCACTTAGGTTTGTATCTATTTTCTTTTACATTAGAGGTCAGGTAAGGTTTTTGATTAATAAGAGTGTTTGTTGTTTTATTTTATCTTTCCTCTAGGTATTTTTGATTTAGTTTGCAAAATGAAAACAAGAACCATTAAAAAATGGGGTTTGGACTGCAAAACCTTGTTTGTTTTGTGCTTTCTTGCAGGTGTACCTTGGAGTGACAAAGGAGTGATCATTTTTATGTTTCCTCCAGTATCCAATAGGCTGGTGGTAACACCTGCTTGTGATGCAAAATTTCATTGAATGACCACACCGACTCAAGAAACTGATCAGAGTTTAGAGACACATAGTCAAATGTCATTGTAACTAATGATCATCCCCTGCTTGTAGACATGATATCTCAGAGACACCGGGGGGTTTCTGTGATTGAATGATTAACTGAATTCATTTTGGAGGTACTAGGTCAAAGGCTGACATCAGTAGACCTCAACTTCATCCCTTCATACCTCGTTACAGCCAAGCAGTTGCTCTAATGAAAGTATTCTACTGTCAGTATGGCATCTTTTTGATATGTGGGAATTTTCATGAGCATACACAAAAGCTAGCTGCTCTCAGAGCTACCACTGCCATAAACCACCGTCAGACAACTGTGTTATTTTATTTACTTCATTTCACTCACAAATGTTCACCGTTGTATGCTGTCTCGCTTACGTGCTTCTAGTTTAGTATACAGATGAATTGTACACCCTACTTTTATGCCAACGTGCTTTGTTTTTTTCAGCACTTGTGGGGAGGGCACTTTGTTGGAGAGTGGTGGCACGGCAGCTGGTGCACCACCCTCACCTGAAGGATGCTCTTGAGACAGCACACTCACTTCATGGGCAAAGGTAACTATCAGGGGGATGGCTGAACAACAGCTGGAGCCCACTGCCCTCATTGTGGACTCCATCTACCATCTACCAGCTGTTGTCAGGCTAAAACTCAAAGATAGTTCTGAGCTTAGGTTAGTGTGTGCTGAAACATTACACAAACACCAGACAACATATACATGAACTCTATATAGAAAGAATCTACTCAACACGAGTTACAGAAATGGACTTGTGAAAGTAAAGCTGTAAGTGATGTGAAACTGTATGAATATGTTTTCATTGCACCTTTTTGATATTTAATAAGCCATTCCTGTACTCTCTTGAACTTTGCTGCATGCTGCTGCAGTGCTCATTTGCAAACACTGCAGCTGCTTTTATGCTGTGCTCAACTTATTACAGTTACTTTAACATAGCATTTATTAGCCTTGCTTCCAAGCCAAGAATCCACCAGAGTGCTCCAAAGGCTCCAGAATTCATCAGAGGTGCTTGTTAGATGGTCCAAAACTGCTTTGGAAACCCGTTCTCTCCACACCTGGACTGAGCGGTGTCCAACAATTTATGTAACTTTCAGCAACTATTCACACCCACTGCACTCGGAGGATGATGGGAAAAATGAGCTGGAGTATGAACTTTTCTCCTAAACTTTTTTTTACTAATCACACAGTGGCTTTGGCAGCTTTGGTTCAGTGTTAGTTGGTCTTTTCTCAATTGGAGAGTCGACAGTTTGATTCTTGGGCTGTGTTTTGCTTGGCAAATTGTCCTTTGTGACCTCAAATTGCTCCCCAGTTGCCTACATTGTGTTTGAATGTGTATTTTTGTTGTTCTAGGATTCTCTGCAATAAGGTTATACTGTCATACTTTGATAAAGACATTAACTGATGTGGACTGTTTGTCTGACTTTATTAATTTAGCTAGCTCATCAAAAATGGCAAACTTTTGGGAAATAGTTGTTCTATAATCTAAAAACAAATTGTATCAGCTTTGCTTCTGCTTTTGCTAATGTTACTAGCCCATCTATTCAGTCTTCCAGTACTCCAGCCCTTTGGTCTCACTGACTTTTTTAAAACGATGAACAAAAAGTGTTTTCACTAATGACTCTGGTCAGATTTTGCCAAATGCCCAGCATGGACTGCATAGGACATGGATGCAGTCAAAGCTGAGTTCTGAAGCTCATCTATGGTTTACACTTTTGGTAATGCTGTCTGAAACTTTTTTTGCTCAGTGTTGTAAAGGCAAGTATGTGGAGCTGAGATGGGACTTTATCCATCCATTAATATATGTCTGTGATTGTCAGATTGGCTTTCTGATTGGTTAACTGACTACCAGTCAGAATTAGGGAACCCCTTTCTCAAAGCGGACATTGCAGGGTTTCAGTTAGACAATTCCTGTGTTAGCAGTTGATTTTTATGCATTGTGCTGAAATTTTTTTAACGTTTTTATTTCATCATTAACAATTAAAAGATAACTTACGTACAATCAACGGTAAGAGAAAATGTTTATAAACTTGCAGTATTTGTTGTTATAAGAATATTTCATATAATAAAATGAGGGCATTTTGTTGATGTCAACAGCTCATGCGAGACGACATTGTGATCATTCTCAAGTTGCATATTTTTCTTCAATTTAAACAGATTCATACAAATTACAAGTTTTCTTTTTGTACCCCACTGTAGTTTTGACTTAAGTCTTTCACCTTCACCAGTCTTTTAAAAGAACCAGATGAAATAAGTTTGAATTATTGTTAGTCAAAAGCAAATTATATTTGATTGTTTCAAATGGGAGAGAGGCCAGCAACTAGAAACAGTTGATAAAGAGGGCAGGGTTTAATGAAGGATCATTTCCTGGAAAAGGCTTGACAAAGGTTCATTTATGCAAACTTCTTTGCTAAATTATAATCAAACTGATGAATTACAAGAGCCCCCATCCCCCATCCTAACACATTTTAAATGGAGCCATCAAGACCAAAAACATCTTTTGAACCAGGCTTTTGACAATGTTATTCTGTCCTTAAAAAGCAACATTTCAGCACAAGTGTTAACAGACCTGTGGTCTGTTTGCCGTCAGCTTCAAGTGGAAAATTGATGATCTACAGTCTTTTTGTTATTCTGCATCAGCTTCATGTTTAACACGAGAAGTCTTCCTTGGTACTTAGTAGTGGGCGGGAGCACCATATGGGAGACACAAGTAGCGATGATTTAGGGTATCATGTTGACAAGAAAACTCAAAATCTGAAATATTAATCATATTTTATTCATAGTTTATGGAGGGTCATAAAGTGGTCATTGTGAACTTTCAAGGCTGAAAAAGCCTTTTTTTTGAAGAGTGAAAACATATCAATAACCTGCCATCAAAGTTGTTTTGCTGTCTTTACACAAAATACCTTTAATGATTACTCACATGGCAAGACTGACAAAAAGCTCAACAGCCTTTGTAGATATCTGCTGGGTTTTTTTCTGCGTTTGAAGTGTGATCAACACAATCAGATTTGGTTGTGGTGTTGGGGCCCAATATAATGCCTCCCTATGGCCCTCAATTCATGGCAGCACCCCTGTTGGCAGATAACCATGGCATATAGCAAAGAATACAGTCTAGACTGCTCTAAATTATATGTGTCATGATATTACCTTTGATTTTGCACTTTATGATTAAAATTTGATCGACTGCCTGAAACTAGTTATGATATGCCGATTAGGTTTTATTGCCGTGGGAGTTTCCAGGATGTGGATGACTGATGTGAATACCGTGAGCCCTTATGCCTCTACCACACAATAACTGGCTCTGTGGTTACCTTTTATAGACTAGACTTGGCATTCTTGGTCCCATCTTCAGGAATGGGGATGAGATAACTTGTTGTGCATGTTTGTGTATCTTTTCAGAGGGAGCACTTTGGCAGGCACCATTACCGCCCAGCAGTAAATTGCCTTGTAAATTACAGTGCCGGGGTAATAAAGCCAGATTTGTATATCACCGGGAGTGGAGACTGTGTCTGTCTTGTAAATTTAATTAAACAGCAGGTGCAAAATCAGGTCATATGGCTTTGATGTGCCCCATGTGAGAATGACAACCAGACAAAGATTCTAATACGGGAAGCATTAACATATTTTTGCATGCGGCGGGCGGCTTGTTCGAAGGTAGGGGGAGCCTCGGCTATCACCTTGTAACGTATTAAATTTTCCTCAAATTAAAGAGGATTCAAATTAACTGTCACCTTCAATTTTAATAGATCTTCAGCAAAAATAAATGGTTAAGCACTTCAAAAAAACATCCTCATGATTCTTGAGTGTGCATAAACTGCAGTGCCGACTGAAACACTTTCACACTAATTGGCTTTTATTGCCCGTCTACTGTATATTACACAACTTCAGAGCGTTCCCATTAGAATCTAATTAAAATACTTCTCAGGAACTTCAATGAAACAAGAAATGACACCAAGCCAAAAGCAGCACCTGAGGTATTGAATGTTCGAAAGCTATTTTTTCTTGGCTGCTAAAGTTGTGTTTTAATATAGATCTCCGTCTGGCTGATGTGCACTGAAGCCAAAAATCATCCTCTTATGGCTGTACTTGACCCTTGACACTGTCAACATGCTGTCTGGGCTCCAGAAGGCCCTCTCCTGTACGTCGGTTTGAGCTCACTGCCAGAGAGCCCACGAACATGTCAGCAGCATCAGTTGACCTGACGGCAACACCTCTGCTTGTTTCTTTACTCTTTTTTTTTAAAGTGTGTGTTTGGAGGAAGTGGTTGATAATTACCACCTAGGATGTAGCCATCTGTGCCGCCTATCACGGCCTGTTAAGCTCGCTTTTCAGAAAGTTTACTGTTGACAGAGGGCACGCGAGAGGAGTGAACGCCAGAGCACGGTAAAAAGACTGCACACTCAGGCAATATCAAAAGCAGTGCTAAGGAGCGGGTTTTATGAGTAGAGGGGGAAAGAAGAGGAAAGAGTGAGCGGTAAAAATAGTCGACAGTATTTGGAGAGCTGGTAGGATCCTATTAAATCAAGGGAAGTTAACTTAAAAATTTGATTTGTCATAATGAACATCAAATCATTTTAAAAGACGAAACATGTTTATTAATACTGATCATATTTAAATGTTCGTAACTGACACCATGCTCAGGTTAGAACTTGGAAATACTTTAACAATAGCATAGTGTTGTTTCCTCTGTTAGGAGAAATACAACCACCGAGCTGTTAATCATATCATTTGCTACAGGAGAGTGGACTGGACTAACATTAAGAAATTTAGATGACAGAATGGGTGACTAATTTATAACATTTAAAACAACTGCTAGAATTACTGTTGCTATTTTACAGATTTTGTGAACCATACATTTTCTCTCAAAGTTAGCTAATGCTGCGTTCCAGGCGACCCGTAATTCGAAAATTTCCAAGTTGAAATCTCCAAGTTCCGACCCGAAAGCGTTCCAGGCAAATTACGACTTCAGTTTGAGCGCAAGGAATTCTAGTACATAAATTAACCAACACGGCAGGCGCTATAAGATTTATGCTTAATCAACTAACTCATTTGAGTGAAACAGAAGTGGTTAAACGGCGCATAAGGTAACAGATGCTTATACTTTGCAGTGTTTGTCTTTATTAAGAGGCTGCCATATTGTTTAGGCAGTGATGTGACGTCACAAGTCGTACCTCGTAGTACATCGATCTGGTACGAGTTCACGGGTCGGGAGTTATGAGTTTGACAGCCATTCCAGTGCACTTTCACGAGGTACAGGTGGGAAAAACACAAATTACCGGTTGCCTGGAACGCAGCATAAGAATTAAAATAGGATATTTATTGATAATTCTAACAATATATAGCTATGCTAATTCAGGCTGTCGTAAGCAGTTGCTAACTTACAGGTTGGTCCTAAAAATCCTTGTATCAAAAAAAATCCACCAATAGCCAATGGGTTTGTGCCAAAACCTGTTGTACCCTGTGTGTCCACTCGAGGCTAGCTGCAGAAACCTGACTTCTGAATGATTGTGTGTTGAAAACAGACAGTCTTTACCACCTAAATTTACACCTTTTGAACTAAACTACTGTTTCCAGTTAAATATATACCATACATCTGTGTGCTTTGTTGTTCCTGTGACATAGAGCTATGATTGACAAGACTGCATGTCCACGCAGAGTCGCTAACAGTTAGACGGCCTTTAGTCTTTGAGTAGGCTGAAATGGCCGATGTCACATGGCTTTTTCCAATTCTTTTACGGTCTTTGGTTGAAATATAGCATAAACTGGTTTTAAGATGAAGTCCACCCTTGACATGCAATAGGAAATCACAGTTTGAGATTTTGGCTTGGTAATTAAATCTGAAGTATGGCCCAATGCCCTTCAGAGTAGTCTATATTTTTCACTCTTGTTTTAATTAGGAAGCAAAGGGATTATAATATTTCCTTTCTTCATAAGGCTAATTACCTTAAGACAAAGCAGTACAGCATCACATTAGCAGTCAAGACTCCCAACCTGAGTGTGAATGAAAAGGGATATCATGTTGATATGTGGAGTCATTTTTTTTTTCACTGGTTTCACAAGTTCACAATCCCCATCCCATTTTGTCCCAGCATGCTCTCCACTTGTTCCAGCTCTGTTACTTTTCATCAAACCCGTCCATCACTCAGAGTATTGTCGTCAGCCATGAGGGACACCTGTGTTTCTGCCATAAGGCGGCGGTTATCATCAAACTGTCGGATATCTGTCACTTCTGCTGGATCTATGTGGAAAACCTTTGCTGTCAAAACCTGTCAAATTTGGCTTTCTCTTTAATGAGAGAAAGCCAAGTTGAAAACACAGGCTCAGGCATGTGTGTGTTAGAGAGAAGTGAGAGATGGAGCAGGCTGAGGGAACAGGTGCATGGCTGGAAGCTGTGGTGGTGCTGGTAGGAGCAGTAGGGGCTCAGTGCAGTACGTCATCTTTGAGAGCTGATGGTTCAAGGCCCATGAATCAAACACAGATCAACTGCCAGCCACTAAACCCTCACGAGTGACATTAAATAAAGAGCATTGGGCTGGAAATTGATCCTGCTTCATTTAAAAAATGTACTCATGTACGCATGCAAAGGAAGAAAATCTACTATAGCCTTGGGTTTCAGAAAGTCTGTGTATGTTGTAGAAAATGACTCTTGCTGAACAAATTCCAATTTGAAAACACTGCGATTCCCTCACAGCTCTCCTTACACCTGGCAATATTGTAATCAACTCGAGCGTGTTTGTATTTGACTTTGCACTCATCTCAAACCAAGTCCCCGAGGTCCTCCCTGTTCTCAGCTATGTCATCATGACAGAAAACAGAGTTTGTTACTTTCCCCTGTGGCCATCCACAACCGTTATCCTCATCGTGCAGGCCTGCCAACCTAACAGGCCTGTCAGAGGCCAGGTGAGCAGGCTCAGGTGAAGGACCTCAGGCAAACTTCTCCCAGATAAAGTGGAGAGAAAAAGGAGGGAGAGGGGGGAGAAAGGTGGGAGGCATGGAGCAGGAGGGTAACACAGGAGGGCGGAAAGAATGAAGTGGGATATGAGAGAGGAGTTTTTTAAAGGCACACAGTGAGTTTTGTGGGGATTTTGACAGAATAAAAGAATTTGGTTTAACATATTTTTATGTGTCTTGTTGAGGAATTGATATTGTCTGAACCTTTTGTGTATATTTAGTATACTGTGCAAAAGTTCTAAGCAGTCATGGAAAAAATGCTGAAAAATGAGGTAGCTTCCTCAGACGTAAGTGTTTATTTAGATTCAGACAACTTTGTTTTGCCTAAAAGGACAATTCAGATCACATCTCCTGAGTCTTATGCCTAAGTCACACATTCCCGTTTCTCATAGCAGTTGTGCACGACCGTACATGATTGAGGAGGCTGGTGTGATCGCTATGATACGGGATTAAATGACTGTCGCACCCCTGGACACACCCTGTAAATACACCGTCAGTAGCGCTTCTACAGCGCTTCGGGGGCGTTCTTCACACTCCAGTTAGGCTAATACAGCGATATGAGGAGGATTCCATCCCGCTGAAAGGACGTCAGCCCTGCTCGAGCTCAGTTTGCGTCACGTAAGCCCCGACTGAGCCCCGTCGCCTGCGCCATCTTGAACGGGACACAGTCGGGGCACAAACGGATACATCCTTGTCAGTCGTCCTCATAAAACTTCCAGGATTGAGCCACGATCAGCTCGACTGAGCTCCGTACATGCCACGCTAATAGCATTCTCTTTAGGACTGCATTAGGCTTCCGCCCCGCTATACTGAGAACGGCGATTCTTCACAACAGTTTTGAACTTTTCAAAACTGTCAGGACCCTTCCACGTTTCCCGCCGTTTATCCACGACTATACAAGGCTGATCCAGACCAAGTAGCGCATGCACCACGACCAAAGCACGTTTTATCAGGATTATGACAATCGTGCACATTCGCCATGAGAAACAGAAATGTGTGACTGGGGCTTTATGACTGAAGACAAATAAAACAATCACAGTCACCACAAAATTTACTTTTGGAGTCAATTTTTGGGTCATTTTTCAACCTGTATTAGAGTAGAGAGGGCAGATAAACTCGGTGGAGAGAGCAGGGAAAAATATGTGGCAAATGGATCTCAGGTGGAAATTCAACCTGTGCAGGCCACACAAGGCAGTCTTCATATGCACACAGAGAAATCAAGGGACAGGATTGGACCTAAAAAGGTACAAAGGCTGTGCCGCCCCAGCTGTACCCGAGCAGGTTACGAGCGTGTACCTCTTAATATTGGTTCATTGTAATACCTTCCACTCTGTACCTCTAAAAGAACATTAATGGACCCCAGGGGATCCATTTGTAACTTTATGCACTGGTGTACGTATGTACCCCATAAGACGGTACATAATTAGTACCAAATGAGGTACTGCTGGAGTGACAGTGTATTTATACCTTAGTGAAGCAAATGATACCTTTAAAAGAAGAGAAAACAAATAGAGAAATTGATCAAAGTTTATTAAACCATTTAACATCATAGAAAAACCCACATTTCACTGATCTATTTAAAGTCCATTTTAATCAGTACATTTTTTCATAGACCAATTTCTCTGTTTAAGTTGAGGCTTTAAAAAGCAGTGCTTGTCAATAATGGTGTGAGTGGCAGTGAAGTTCGCCTGGTCTTCTGGTATATGTGGATGAAAAAGTCAAACATGCTGAATAAACTGAACAGAGTAAAAGTCCTTTGGTTACACTTTGGGTACCAGTGTAACCCATTTTTTCCCATTTTAGACCATGGAAAAATATGCTAAAAACTTGACTTTTGGGGATCTTTATAGGCAGGAGAACACTGGTGGAGAAGGTTTGGTCATATTTTACCTAAAAAGAATGTGCTGTAGTGGCATGTTTTCCCTCAGGTCAGATTTTTAAAAATATTGACATGCTAACATATGACTAATTCCCATTTCAATCTCTGAAAAAATGTGTTAAAACTAGATTTTTTAGCATGATTACAGGCTGGAGAACACTCTGGTGGAGAAAGGTTTGGTCATATTTCATCTTTACATTATAGGCCCGTTTTCCCCCAGGTAGGATCTTGAAAACAAAGGTTTGGTCATACTCACCAAAAATGTGTTATAGGTGTTTTTCTCTTAAGATCCTGAACTAAACCTCATGCTAACATATGACTGTTTTTCTATTTCCATTTCAAAAAAAATTCTGCTCAAGAGTGACTTTTCGGGACCTTTACTTGGTCATATTTCATCTCATAAATGAGTAATCAGGATTTCTACCTTAGGTAGCATCTTAAAACCAACCTCATGCTAACATCTGACTTCTTACCACTTCAGACCCTGAAAATATAAATGCTTAAAGGTGACTGTTCAGGACCTTTACATGCAGGAATTCTGTCATATTTCACCGAAAGAATGAGTAATTTTGTTCATTCCCTTAGGTCAGATCTCAAAAACAACCTCATGATAATATATGACTTTTTTCCATTTCACACCCCCCAAAAAATGCCAACACTTGACTTTTTGGGACCTTTACAGGCAGGAGAACACTCTAGTGCAGAAGGTTTGGTCATACTTCACCTAAAGAATGAGTGATAGCCATTTTTCCCTTGGGTCAACTCTTGAAAATAACTAATGCTTACATCTAACTTTTTTCCCATTTTAGACCATGGAAAAATATGCTAAAAACTTGACTTTTGGGGATCTTTATAGGCAGGAGAACACTGGTGGAGAAGGTTTGGTCATATTTTACCTAAAAAGAATGTGCTGTAGTGGTTTTTCCCTCAGGTCATATTTTGAAAAGACCAAATGCTAACATATGACTACTTCCCATTTCAATCTCTGAAAACAATGTGTTAAAACTAGATTTTTTAGCATGATTACAGGCTGGAGAACACTCTGGTGGAGAAGGTTTGGTCATATTTCATCTAAAAAATTAATTATAGGCCCGTTTTCCCTCAGGTAGGATCTTGAAATCAAAGGTTTGGTCATACTCACCAAAAATGTGTTCTAGGTGTTTTTCTCTTAAGATCTTGAACTAAACCTCATGCTAACATATGACTGTTTTTCTATTTATGATGCTGAAAAAAAAAAAAAGTGAACACTTGACTTTTTGCGGTCTTTACTGAGAGGAGAACACTCTGGTGCAGAAGGTTTGGTCATACTGCATTTCATCTAAAGAAGGGGAAGAGTTAGGTGTTTTTTCCTCAGGTCAGATCTTGAAAAAAAACACATGCTTACATACATGATTTTTTTCCCCCATTTTAGACCCTGAAAAATATTTTGTTAAAGCAGGCACCTGCCCGGAATACCATACAAAAAATGAGCTGGAGGGTTGAAAAGCAGCTTGCCGTGGGAGCAGTGGAGAGTAGGAAGGCTACAGCAGCAAATGCATGTAGGTAATGTCAGCTTAAAAGCAATCAGGTTGCTGTCAGCAGTGGCAGGCTAGCTTTGAATAGGCTGTTTGACAATGGAATGCTGGCATGTTAGTAATATTGACTCTGTGTCCTAAACAGAACAGCAGTCTAGTGGCTAAAAACTATCTATAAAAAGCTAAGGATGGATACTGTGACTGTGCATTTTCAGAAAAAATTGAGTCACTATTATTCAAAAATATTTAGCAGATTTTAAAGAAGGACTTTGATAAATATTTAACACTGAAAGAACCAGCTTTACATGAGTTTAAAATGTGGAACAGTGCAACTAAGCAAATCCTCACATTACAAAGGAACTTTTGTGTATCTGGTGCAACTGTTTGTTAGCTTACTTTAACATATTATAGAAAGTGCCATTAATCAGCTAACAAGTTTACCATTGTTTGCTATTGTAGCCATAAACATTATTTGTTTACGTCAGTGATGTACATTTTGTTTCTCTGAATCCAAGTCTTATTACGACACGTCATCACTTTCTTTGTTTATTAGTGGTAATATGCTAACAGCCAAAAATGAAGTACAGCAAGTGGAAAAGGTTGTGCTGCAAAAAAAAAAAAGGCAAAGAAAAAATGTTTTAAAGGCAACAGAAATCACAATAAATGACACCTTTACAGAATCAGTTACTTTTAAACTGCTTAAGAGCCAGTACCCATCCTTTCTGATTGTTGTTCAACAAAACTTAAAAGGATTGCTTCCTGTATATCAGATTTGTATTGGAACCGAGTAATGATATCTCCCTAAAACCTTTAATTGGGGACTTTTGCCTATTTCCTCAGAGGGAAGCAGTGTCCTCTTAAAGTCTCTGTTGGTCTCAGAGACTTTTGAGCTTCTTCTATTTTTGTACAGGGTAAACAAATAAGATACAACTTGTGTACTAAGTTGAAAAGATACTGTTGGCGAGATTCTTGTTTTGCTTCTCTTCATTTGTACTTCAGCTCAGAGCCAAAATAGCTATTTTGTTACAAGTCCAATATGTGCTTACCTGTTATGCTCAGCAGCACTTTTTCATCCATAATTTACTTCATATTTTTATTAGTTGATTATAAATCTAATTTATATCTGTATCATTTATTACAATATAATATATATATTTTTTTTTTCTAGATAATTTAATTGATATAACGCTTTCACTCAGTCTTGAATCAAAAATAAATAAACATTTGTGTAAAATGACCACTCTCCCTCCATAAAATATTCACCCCCTTTCAATATCAAGACGCAGACTAAGATATGTAAACATCTATACGTTGAGTTTTTGAATAACAGAAGACTTTTTCAGTCTGCCAGCGCAGTTTAAACAAGACAATGAAATTCCAAAGACTTTTAATTCTGCCTGCTTCAAATAATAAATCTGGGCAAAGAGAAAGGCATTTATAGTTGCAGCCCCTCTCACATAAATAACTAAATATCCTCGAACTGAACAAGCTGTTCTCTTTGAATGTTTTTTAAGAATGTTAAATGACAGGCAGACATGACTGATGTTATGCTCAACAAATGTTTGAAGGTTGTCATTCAAAATTAATACTTGATTTTGGCATAAACTTTTATGTTCTTGAATGTATTTGTGCACCTTTACAATGTGTTTGTATTTGCATAGCAGCTACTCATTTGTTGAAAACTACAACTACAACAAACAACAACTGTGCTGCTGCCTATCTTGACCTGGACGCTAACCCTATTTTCTTTTTGTGTGAATAAACTTTAAAGAGTAAAATTAAATATAATAGAAAATTAGGCTTTCAGCATCAGTGTCTTGATCACAATGGGGTTCAGGTCTAAAAAAGGCATGTTGTATTTTTTTTGAGGGGGGACTGCATTAATTGCTCACAATTTTGTCCCTTTAGATTCACTGCGTGGAAACTACTATAGTTATTCAGCTGCTTTCACATTTGACTTTATTAATGAAATATTTATTGTCTTGGTTTGTTGCCTCTGCTGTTAAAGTGGACGTTGGATTCTCTACATCCACCACATCAAATATTTCCACCAACTTAAGACGAGTTCATGAAAAAGACAAAAATGCTTCTTTCAATGAAGTTAACCGTTTGTATGCCCCTGTTATTTAGCCAAAAAGATTAGTAACTGTGTACAAAATACTAGAAGGAAAAATATGTGTCTTGTGGATCAGCAAAGATTGATTCTGGTGCATTTTATTTCGTATGATGTGTCAGCGTTGAAAAGTTCCTTAAATACTACGAATTCCTTGTAGAGTGGTGTAGGAATGACAGATTTTTGTAGGTCAACATGGAGGTTAGCATGAAACTGCTCCCCTGGATTGCAAGCCCACTAAAAGCCACTTGGATTTTCACTATGTTTTTGATCAATGCTGATATTAAACTCTGTAGCACACAAAAAAAATTATGAAACTTACATGTTCTGCTCTTTGTGAAAAGAACCCATTTTATTACCTCCGCCTAGGAGGTTATGTTTTCGGGAGAGTTTGTCTGTCTGTCCATCCGTCCGTCGATCTGCCCGTCTGTCCGTGAACAAAATAACTCAAAAAATAATGGATGGATTTTGATGAAATTTTCAGGAAATGTTCAGCATGGGAAAGGGAAGAACTGATTTGATTTTGGTGTTGATCCGGATCAGCGTCTGGCCGCCATGGCAAAAAATGTGATTTTCATGAATAACTACTGAACTAAAATAGATATCATTATGAGTCCAATTGCTAATGGTATGTTTTCATGGTCAAGGAATCTAAATATTTCGATGAAATAAAGGTAGGACTAATATTTATGGTGAAAATCACAATATGGGTGAGGACTGTGGCGCTGGCAGAGGTCTGCGCTCTCAGAGTGCTTTCTAGTTTATTTTGGGATAGTAATAAAGTTTAAGATGAAGATTCAAAGGCAGGCAACATCAGATACTTTTTCTTAATAAACAATGAAATCTCATCTGTCTTATTCCAGGCATTTATCAGAAGCAAGTATTCTATATCCCATTTAGTTTTGAGGTTGGAAGCAAGGACATGCTAAATCTTAACTTGATCCCTCTTGTTTTTGGACTCATTTCTGGACCACTCTTATTCAGGAGGAGATGGTTTTGCCCTATGGTACTACAATAAGTAAAATGGGGCCACCTGCTGGAAAACAGTAAAAACTGCAAATTTAAAGCCTGGCCTGTAAAATAAAACACATTTTAAGACAGTGCCTCTCCTATCTGCCTGCTTCAGGACCTATCACTTACTCCTGCTAACAAGATCTACTCCAAATTGCACCATCTCAGACCAAACTTTTTGGATTCAGGCAGATATAAATGGATCCATGAATACCCATCACATATAACAGTGCCAGAGCCCTGAATCTCCTAGTTCTATAAGATCAACTTTTGAATTAGACAAAATAGACTTTTTTTTTTATCATGAAGTCTGTCATTGTCTCAAAATCCTGCACTTACATCTTCATTGATATACTTGGTCTAAGAGCAATTCGCTGTAAATAAACCTTTCCTTGTCCCATCCTCACTAATCACTGCTGAACAACATGAACAAATAGAGTTGTTGATGCCAATGACATCCTTTGTTGTCGACTTGTCAGGCCACAGCCTGAACCACAGGAAGCTAATGAAAGCTAATAAGTGTCATAGGTTTAAGGGACAATGAGCATGCTGGGATATGTGGATGAGAGGCGGGACCCTTGTCATCTTGTGTCAGTCAGTGCCTGATGTACAATGGCCCCTGGTCACAATTAGAGTGCTGTGTGCTCTGTGTGTAAGCATGAGTGAGTGCACATGCCTATTATTAACCCTTAACCCCCCGCAGAGAGCTGGCAGGAAACTCAGCTTTTAATGTCAACGTGTGTTTACCGCATTCTTTGATCGAGGTGGGGTGGGGTCACCGCTGGCCTTCACAGGGACGTGTCAGGACTTGGGGGAGAAGACCCTCCCATGTTGGACATGGATGCCTATTGAGACAGGGTCAAAATATGATTGTTTACTCAAAAATGCTGCCATGGCAACAGCTTCCTGTTGTGTGGAGGACAAAATCATATGATCTAATAAACCAGCACTGACCTGATACATTATGGTAGCTTTTCAAAGTCTACAGAATAGGGTTCAGTATTGAGAAGGAGAGGAACCATGTGATTGCTAAAAACCTAAACCTAAAGAGTACGGTTATTGACAAACAGACTGTGTTGTTCTTACAGCACTCTAGTTCCCTCTTCTGGCAAACAGCTTTAACATGAATAGTGTCTAAACTGTACTGTACTTCCTTGTCATTTACTGCACATAATGTCTCTTTTTTGTCTAACTATACATTTATTCACTTGGTATTAATGGAACAATATGTCACTTTATTTTGTCAAACTGTTAATTTATTCACTTGTTGTATACTTCACATTATGTCAGTGTTTCATCTAACTGTACATTTATTCACGGAACATTATGTCACTTTATTTTGTCTAACTGATCATTTATACACTTGTCATCTTTTGCACATTATAAGTATTTATTTTAACTGTACATTTATTTAACTGTATTTTCCTGCACATTATATCACTTAATTTTGTCTAACTGTACATTTATTCACTTCTTATTAACAATACAATTGCTTTGTAACATATTTCACTTACTGGACAAATTATTATGCAGGATATCTTTTTATGTTAATTAACAGGCCATCCACTTCACAGAATATCCTGTATTGTACGTGGTGAAACCTTTCTTCTTAATCTCTTTCCTATATCATCAATTAAGATTTTTTTTTTAACTTAATGTTATCTTATCTTTCTTAAATTCTACACTTTAATCTTCTTCATGCTGCTTTGCCCTGTAGGGACCGAGAAAGGATTACCATATCTTATCTTTATCCTTTTTAGATGCATTTTTGAAATATTGCATTCACAACATCATATTTTTAAAGTAAAGAATGAAGAAGACCTTTTGGCCTCTGACGTTCAAAGTCCAGTCAGTCCATCTCCTCGTATCGGTGGACTGGACACAGAATTTTTGTGGTATTGCATTAACATTTTTTTTTTTTTCAGAAATGAGCAGTGGGTAAACAAAGTGCTATGACTCTGACCTTTGACTGCAAAAATCGAAAGACATTCTTTGAGCCACATCAGACACAAAGAGCATGATGTAAATCCCTTCAAGTGTTTTTGAGATATCACATTCACAAGCAGAAGACGACTATGAGAGGCCATGACCTAACTTTTGACCTATGACCTCCAGCTAATAATCAGTTCATCCTTTGATCTTCCCGTTCTCTTTTTGAGAAATTGGATGCACAAGTCTGTGACCTGAGTGGATGTGCATACACACCATAGGTGAATATTTTGCAACCTGAACTACCCTTGACAATGTATATCTCCATACAGAAGTCCTTTGTTAGGTTGATATTATGATCACATGTAAATTGTGGGCATTGATTCCCCCTTTTAACAGAATTCCTGGCAACTTTTATTCCTTTTGAAAAACACTCAAATATCAGGGCGTCAGAGAGCTCATATATAATTTTAAATTTGGAATAGCCTCTGTATTATGTGGTTTAGTGTCTACTGCCACCTTCTTAAATTTTCATGAACTGCACCGCGATGTTACCACAATTGTTCTTTACAACTCCTGTCACAGCATTTGAGGTCATATCAATTTAATAAAAGAAAAAGCTGGGGAATATACCATCTGGTGGAATCAGGGCAGGTCAGTTTATTTTTCTAAAGGATATAATCTTTGTGTTTTTGGCCAGTATTTGGAAAAAGATATTTGAAATTCCGGGGACAGTTGCAAGAAACTAGCTAACTCACTTGCTCTTGTAATAACATTCTTTCATTTTCTATACCCCTTTATCCCTTTCATGGTCGGGGGGCTGGAGCCTATCCCAGCTGTCATTGGGCGAGAAGCGGGGTACACCCTGAACGGGTTGCCAGTCGATCGCAGGGCCACATAGACAGACAGACAACCATTCACACTCACACTCATAAGGGCAATTTAGAGTTTCCAGTTAACCTAATGAGCATGTTTTTGGTCTGTGGGAGGAAGCTGGAGTAACCAGACAGAACCCACACATGCAAACTTCACACAGAAAGGCCCCTGTGCGACCCGGGAATTGAATCGGGAACCTTCATGCTGTGAGGCTCATGCACTACCTGCTGCGCCACTGTGCCGCCCTGTAATAACATTGATGAAATCAAATTTGGCAACTTTTGCAGCAAAAATCAGAAATAATTTCCCCCAAATCCCCCGGTGTTTGTGGGTATTACACCATAGGCAACCCTACTCCTAACATTGATTTGGGATCAGGGAGACTCTAACTTGATTTGGAGCAGGAAAATATTTGAATTAAAACCACACACTTAAAGAGACTGTGAGGAGCTTTTAAGTAATTACAAAAAAGTCTCACTTTTAGATGTATGCCTGATGGAAATACACACTTATCAATGAGTTTTATAGCATCTAAATAGGTTATCTATAAATGCTATTCTTTAGCCTCCTGGTCGGGTCGGACAGGGCTGGACTGGCCTGGATACTCAACTTCAGGAACAAGACAATTAAAACTAGAGCAAATTTATATTGTTTTATTATTTATATTACACGTCTGAGAGCGCCGCGCTGTAAGTAGCAATATATTGCCGGGTACAACTACGATAATAACTTTTCCCCGCATTGCTTGTCGTCACACATCAAAAACTACCGCTACGTAACTAGAAAGAGATACATTACCTCGTCGCTTTGCATCCTGTAAGTTGTTAAACCTCGCCACCCCGAGTTGACAATTGAAGATGGATGCCCCCAGTGTGAACAGTTATTTAGCTCCTGTAATAATCAATTTATTTGCACTTCTGACTGGGGTGTGTCGCTCTAGATCAGCTGTATACATAGTATTGCTAGATTTATATTTACAAAAATGCTGCCAGAGTGATAATCACATTCTTCAAACAACAACGCAGGGCGTGCTAACAACAGCTAACAATAGCCTGGTAGATCGGCATGTTTCTTTCTGACTTCAACTGGAACGCCAATAAGTCGGAGATGATGTCACTCCCATTTCCGAGGTTACAGGAACGCAGCATTACGCCGGCGATAAATTCCCCTCATAGCAGCTTTAAGGACTTTTTGAATAAATTATTGGCTGCAAGAAGCCTTGGATAAAGTCTCACCCCATGAGTTATTCCTACCATCTCTGGGAAAAGATTGTTGCTTCTGCATGTGGGACACTTGTGCTAACAACTGACAGGCCCTGAAACTTTAGAGATAAATTTTATTGGTTTAAGTACATGAAAAGTCAAATCAGTTTCATATGAACTACTTTGACTTTGGATACATTCACCCTGGGATAAGTACTTTACTAGTGAAAGAAGAAACTAAAGAAGTACTCAGGGAATGATTCATATAGCCATGCTAGAATGCTGTTTTAATTTCTCTGTTTTTAGTGAATTGTGCTGCCCAGACAAGATGAAAATCTTGCCATGCCTAATACCAGAGACTTAACAGGTTTTTGATGGTAGAAAACAGCATTTGGTGCGTAGTATGAGGTCTTCCAGGTGAAGTTAGTGTGTTGGTTTGTAGGTGCGGGGCAGCAAAGGAGAGGATGCTGTTGTGGAGCAGCAGCAGCAGCAGCAGGAGGAGGACTTGGCAGGGAGGTGTTGGAGGCTAAAGCCAGCTCAGACCAGGCTGATCGGCCTGCAGCCAGCACACATGTGATAGCAGAACCTTGTGTTCTAGACGGAGCAGGTGTGAAGGCCTTGTCTCCTCTCCTTTCATCCATTCCTCTCCCTCTCCCTCTGCCATGAAGCTTGGCTCTCCCTCCATCTCTTTGTCTCCTCTGTCCACCCTTCCATTTCCGTCCCTCCTGGCTCCCCTCTCTCCTCCGTCTCCTAGCATCATACTTCATTTGCTCAAGATAACACATCAGCTCCGACGCCCATCCACAAACTCTGTCACCGCCATGCCCACAGATGGTTACTTCCTGTGGTCCTGCCTGGTGATTGGCGGAACGACTTGCAAACAGAGAGCAGCTGGTGAGGGATGATATATCACTGAGCGTTTGCACTTTCATTTTCAGGGTTGTCTTGTTAAAGCTCCCGATCCAGCATCTGGCTGGAAATAGACACAAAGGCAGAGGGAGAGAAAGGGAGCGAGAGAACAACCTGTTCTTTGGCAGACCTTAACAAAAGGCTGACACGTCTGATGAACACACGGGCCTGCCACACCACAGACAGAGATGTTAGAGGGGAAAGAGGCTTGATGCAAGACAGACAAAGGCTCCGTGAAAGGATGTGAGCATTTTAAATGATGCATCTTTGCTCGGATAGTTAAATGATAAATGTCTTTTAAGGATCAAAAATAGCATACTATGTTTCTCTGATGATAGTTATTCATCTGCCTGTTAAGCTGTGACCTGTGGAGCCTTTGCTACAAACTTATAAAAAATAATTTCAACTTTTACCAACACTTCAACATGTTACACAAGCAGGCAACTGACTGACTGTATCACCACATGCAACAAAGACATACAGCAGACTTTTGTCCTCAGGAAAAGGCCAAAATCTTCACCAACATAAATTCCGAAATTAACCTTTAACCCTAAACCCTTACACAATGAAAGAAGCAATAAACAGTTGCATCTCCGTCCCTTAAGGTAGGGTTCCTCAACCTTTTTGTACCATGTTTGTCCGGTTTGACATACCAGTGGATAGTGTTTGCGGGGAAGAAGGCAGGACAAACAAACCCCCCTTACCATAATGCTGGTCCAGAGGAAGCCATTAGCTTGGTTCTAGCTTATTTACACAACACAGTTGGCAGAAAATGGAGGGATTATGTTGTGTTGCGTTTACGCCACATTTGCACCATGTTTGCGGCTTCCATTTACATGAGAACAGAGCCTCAAGTGCATGAATTCACAAACTCTTGGGTCCAGAGTGAAAAGTTTGAAAATGTTTTGTCTCCAAGTTTGCAGGGATCCCTGTTGTCAGGGTAAAACATGGGATGGCTGTCACATATGCAGTTGTCTTTTAGATAAAGGATGCACACACACCTTGGAACAACAACAGCTTTAGCCGACTACAAAGCAACATGTGTGCTACTAACTGTGCTAGGTTTGTTATTGCTCTTCCAAAAAAATGTGATATGCTGCATCGATACTCTGACCAGCAGAAGCATTTGTTATGTTCGCCAAGGACACTACAAATATACAGCGCCATCTACTGGCCTGGCATGAACGCTACCACATTTTGGTGACAATGTTGTTGTGTAAACAGGTTCCCAACCTAGACAAAGAGACAATGCCAATACTGACTAAGAAGTAAACTGTTGACTTACTTCATTAAACTACCACCATTTGAGCACTGCTGTAAAAATGTAATCATATGTTACTGGCAGGGTTTGTTCCTTCCATTGGTCATCAGTCTGAGCTAATCTGATGTTTCTATCGATAACTATTGAGTATTGTATTAGCTCCAGCCGGTAGACTGAATCCCCACCAAGTTGAGCGCTCTGTTTTTGCCTGTGTTTGTTTGGTAGCAACACACAAACTACTGGACAAATTTTTCTGAAATTTTCAGGAGTTACTGGTAATAACCAAACTTAAAAATGATTACATTTTAGTAACCGCCATTAGCGAACAATCATTTTTGCTCAGTGACAGGGTTAAGGAATCACAACATGATGGTAACATTATCATGGAACAGAAATATGTGAGGTTCCTTGGGGGAGATTTGGTAAAATGGTAAATGGACTTGAGCTTATATAGCGCTTTTTCTAGTCGTTTGACTACTCAAAGCTGCTTTACACTGCAGGTCACTCCTACCCATTCACACCCATTCGCTCTCACATTCAGTCACTGAAAGTTCAGAGTTTCTATGTTAGTCATCCATCAGTATCTCTAACACATTCACGCCCTTTCATGCCCATTTACACACCACTGACGCAGCAGTGGGAGTAACTTGGGGTTAAGTGTCTTACCCAAGGACACATCGCCATGTGACACCCGGAGCTGGGCTTGAACCTGCAACCTCCTGATCACTGACCAAGCGCACTATCCAACTGCGCCACCGACGCCCATTTGTACTTACCGAGTGCTTTGTAGTTAATTATTTAAGTTCTTCTATGGGCACAGTCCTTAAAGATCCGCAGCTCTAGTGGCCTAAAACCCTGTGAACTTTGGCCTACTTTGGATTGCTCTATATTATGATTAAATATAATTGCAATAATAATAGTAACTGTTCTTAAGTAGCTAGATAAGCATCATAAATACACCAAACATGTAGACCAAGTGGTGGTGGACTTAAGTGAGTCGAGTTTGAGGAGGACCTTAAACTAACATATTGTTGTATATTGCTGCCTATTTAGTTTATGCTTCAAAAACTGTGTCTTTTTCATTGTAGATTATCTTGGTTTTACATCATTTTTTCACCACAGAACACAAAAAATGAATATAGGCTTTTTGGGAACATATGCTTACTTCTTGGGAACCAAAAAAACTCAATTTTAAATAATAAAATGGTGTTGCATGTGTTGTCGGTGCTGTAAACAGAAACACGAAACAGACTAACCTTGTGTGTTCTTGCTAGAAATTTTTTCATAAACCACTCTTTATATATATTTTTGCCTTTTTTGGATGGAATACCTTAATTTTTGTCTAAAGGGCACAGCGAGGCACCTTCCATCTATAAGTTTTAACATTACCTGCCTCAGAAATATCCGTTTCTCTTTCTCAAGTTTGTCTTAAGAGTATACAAGGATTATCATTTTTTTGATAGGGAGTGTTAAATCTACAACCTATACAAGGGCAATGCTGTTTATAAAGTGTTTTTGTGATACTCATGTTCAGTTACACCTGTCCAGCAGCTTCAAATATGACAGGTTAAAAATAATGTCTGTACCCATGATCTGGTTGAATTTGTACAAGGTAATTATGTAAATGTACTACCTGAAGTCTCTCATCTTTTAAATAAAATCTTATTTTGTTCCTTTTTATCTTGTATCATCTATGCCAGGGGTGGGCAACTTTGGTTACCAAGAAGGCCGCATACTTTTTTATTCAGTGCCTGAGGGCCGCAATGTTACACATTATGGGGCACTTTCAGTGAGAAAAATTAACCAAAAAAACTGACAAATATAAAGCTTCAAACAAGGAATATACAAACATTAAAATATTTTAACTTAAACACAATTTAAAATTCACAGTCACATGAGTATGACATGTAACTAAAAGCAATTCTTAATGCAATAAAATAATGAATGTTTACCAGTTTTAAAATATATTTTAAAACACAAATATATTACTTTTATAATTGTTTCAAAATATAATTTTTACTGATACTATCTACTATAGTTTAATGCCTCAAAAAGATATTTAGAGATACAATCATAGCAAAATAAACCTTCAACGATTTGTAAAAAAACAAGCATGCACTAGCAATCTTAAGTTAGTACAAATATTTTATCACCTGTCCCAATTTGTGCATTATGTAGAACTCAGATAAGTCATACTTAGCAGTTGTTGTTGTTGTGTTTTCATCATATTTCAGATTTGGTTTTTTTGGGGGAACGACTAGTGGGCCGCATTGAGTGAGGTGAAGGGCCGCATGTGGCCCCAGGCTGCCAGTTGCCCACCCTTGATCTATGCAGTTGTTCCTTCTAATGCATAGGAGTTCACACTTCAGACACCAGAGGGAGCCATTTCATACCAAAACCTTCCACCACACCACCGTCGAGGGACTCCTTAACAGTCTTGATATAAGAACTACTTAAAAGAGACAAAATAAAGAAAGCAGAATCACAAAAAACAACAACCTTTAATACCTGGTGTCACAGTGTTAGTGGAACTGTAGATATACTGGGATGTCTAAGTTGTACAGAACTGATCCAAAGATGCCATTTTACAATGCAGATATCTTTGTAGAAACCCGGGTTGTTTGAACCTTTAGGAACTGACTAAATGAGTAACACTGTTACCAGTCTTTAAACACAGAAGTCCTGTGTACACAAAGCATTTCCTCAGACAAAAATCCACTTTTACTGTGATGTCTGACTGATTCATAACCCACCAATCAGGCTTGAAGAGTTCCTCTTAAAAACAAATAATGCAAGTACAACGAAAGTAGATGAAACATGTAAAAAAATCAAAAGTTTCACACATGAAGCCATCCTGCAGTAAAAAGAGGAAGGCTGGTTTATATTGTATGGCTGAACATGACGGCTGAGTTTAAAAAACAGAAAAATACAGTGTGGGTAGAAATCAAACTCCAAAATAAAAACCTGACAGCCGGGTGATCAAGTGACAACGCTACCATTCCAAAGATTTTCAGAGGCTACAATATTGTAATATTTAACATGTAGAAGTCAGAGAAAAATCATGCAGCTTCATCTCTTGACACAACGGGTTATAAAATATAAATCGCTGCTTGTAACCAAACTTGATCTTAGGATAGCTGCGAAGAATCTCATCTGCCGTTTTTGTAAAATAAAACCGTACTTTCTGTTTCAGCGCCGACACTCCGACAGCCCCTGTGCTCATAAAAGCTTTAACATTGAGCCCTGAAAAAAGCCCCGACTGTGGAACAAAATTTGTGCAGCGTAGCACTGCAGTGATTGTAATGTCTGCTGTTTGGCCCTTTTATATTTGTTGCATATTACAGAATCGACCTGTTTTGTTGTGCCAGCGAACACAAAATGAGTAAAAAAAAGATGGTGGTGGCCATGATGTTGTCTGACTGTAGCTCAGCTGAAAGTCTTTAAAGTATACAGTGCTGTACAAAAGCTCCTGGCAGGTGAGTTAAAATGCTGTAAACTAAAAATGCTTTCAAATTAGACATCCATTTAAAAAAAAAATCAGTTTACAAAATGCAAAGTGAGCATATGCAAAATTCAAATCAATATTTGATGCAACCAACTGTTACCTTTAAACCAGCGTCAGTTCTTTAAAGAATACTTGCAGAAAGTCAGGTCAGTCAAGTGTTTGACTTACCAATTATCCAAAGTCGGATCATAATTTTCATTAGTATGTTAAACATAGTTGTTCCCGGAAACAGCTAAGATGCTTATCACTTAATGAGGAACAGCCAAACTTTGCTACCATCTTCTGTGGAAGTCATTTCAACGCCACAGGTTTCCCACCATTGCAATCAGAGCAACAAGACACATGTAGCTATACAACATCAGCAAGGTCTCCCAAATTTAAAATTTGCAAAGCAGACTAGGGTTTCAAGATTTCAAACTCTTTTGGAGAAGCAAAAAGGGCAATATGAGCCATCAGATCATTACTGGCAATGTTTGTGAGACCCAGTCCCACCAATTTACTGTATGTCTGGCTAGAATTGGGTTCATGATTGAATTCATGAAGAGAGGCCAGGCAATTGAATTATGTACAAAAATATTGAAACGTGGGTGCAGAAAAATGGCAGCAGGTGCTCTAGACTAACAAGTCAAAATGTTAAATATTTCGTTGTAGCAGAGGCAGTTTCTTTGCCAAAGGGTAGAAAGGTGGAATGAGTATCTTAGGGCAACAATGAAGCATAGTGGAGGTCTTTGCAAATTTGGAGCTGCATATCTAGAATATAAGAAGTTGTGGCTTTGGTCATAGAGTGGTATACTGTAAACCCCCCAGTTCAGTTTTTGCAGTTCCAGTATTTTGCATTTTTTTCTGTAAGACCTATTAATTTTGATATTGTGTACATTTCTGCCATTCTGCAGCAATGTTTATGAGTTTAAATCTCGTATGTCACAATATAATGCCCATACTTACTGACTCAGCCAATCACAGTGTCAGTATTTTTTTCTCAGCCCCTGATTGGCTGTAGTGTATCACGTGACTTTGCATCTTGCAGGGAGGAGAGATGCTTGCTTGCAGTTCCGTGTCTGTCTCTACAGCGAGCAGTGTTCTGCATAACTTAATTGTTTTGTGCACCTCAAAATTCTTTTAAAAGTACAGTAAATTTTATAAAAACATGTCTTGGGTATATTTTAATGGCATTTCGTGGATTTTGACTTATCAAAGGTGGGTCTTGAACCTAACCTCCCTATGCAATTCTACCAGGGAGGATTCTGATTGGCCCCACATCTATTCTCCAATATGTTAACAACCCAAAACGTACAGCCATTATCCTCAAGAACTATTTTCGTCATCAAGAATAACAAGGAGTCTTGGAAGTGATGGTACGGTCACAGAGCCCTGATCTTAAAATCATGGCATGACTCTGGGATTTAGTGAAAAGACAGAGGGATTTGAGACAGAAAACATCCCCTCAAGATCTATGGTTTGTTCTCAAGAGTGTTTGGAAGAACCCACCTACAGTGTTCATTTGAAAACTGTATGCAAGTGTACCTAGAAGAACTGATGCTGGTATGAAAGCAAAGGGTGGTCACATTAAAAGTGGTTTGATTTACTCTTTTGTTCGTTCATTTAGCATTTTTAATTGATAAAAAAAGCAGTAACACTTCTATTCGTGGAAGTTTCACAGCGTTTTCCACATCTGCCTTAAACTTTTGCACAATGCTGCACTTCTTCAAAGTTTCAATGAACATTTTTCTTTTGATATCAGAGCCCTGATAGTCACATTCTCTCTCTCTCATGTTGACTTCCTGGTGAGTTGATTTCAGCTGCGTCCATTCAACACACCAGGCATCATACCACACACACACACACACACACACACACACACACAAAATCATCACAGATCATAAGAAGAAAAAAAAACAATGACAAAATATGCAGTGCAGCGTTTTACATAAAGAAGCATTATAATAGTTTCCACCCTGTAAAAACTGGTAATATGTTACAAATACATGATCAAAATGCACACACAGTAGACAGCTCTGTTTCCTTTTTTTCCCTTCTAGGAAATCTGCTTGGCACGATTGTCATAAAAACAACAAAAGCTTGTGAAATTTGGAGGGGAAAGCACCAAACTCCCAAAGGTAAAAAATAGGACTGGCTTTGTTAATAAGTGATCTTGCTCATACGGTATATGAGGTCAGTGAATGCAACACAAGCTACAGGTAATTATCCTAAAGTTAAGGCTACTGATATAGAACCTAATATTGGAGCTTAATTGTGAGTAAAGGAGTGAGCTGCAGATAATCAGCTACTGTTTAGCTTGAAGAAGCTACTATTGTTTAATGAATATCACTGTTTTTTTGTTACTGTAGCCAGAACTTGTCATGAATTGCTACATGAACACTGCTAACTTAGACAAAAGGAAGGGGAAGGTAAGCAGGGTTCAATGGCTTTAAAGGTAGAATGGCTTAGCTTGGTTACTTAAAAGTAAATATCAGGAATTTAATATATTACAGAAGCTCTAAAGGAACATACATATACACTTACTTCTGTTTACACCTGAAACCTTGACACTTAAACACAGCATTTAATTTGCTCTTTCTTTGCATTTTCATCCTCTTAAAAGTTGAATATGTCCTGAGCTTCTTTATCTGATTAGTCAGGTTTGTGCACTCTTTTTCCAGAAATCTTGAATTATGATCATGCTTATGGTTTTTACATCAAACTGTACTGGTAGGCAGGAGTGCAGGCCAGATAGTAACACAGGGAAGACTGCAGGCTGCTGATATTCTTGTTCTAAAATCCACTGGATATTTAAAACACAGCACATTTCATCTTACTCAGACTTACTGATGCCTCACAGGGAGTGAATGTTTTTTTTAACAATCAATCAACTTGAGTATGACAGGCTTACGACCCAAAGAGAAGAGTGATGAAAAAGTAAGATGGCACTTGCTTCAGTTGGTAATTTTCCCATTTTTCACAGTACAAACACAACTCATATTGAGTCAAATTCAACTGGACTGCTCTCTAAAAATACAGCTCTGTATGCTAGTGACCTAATAGAATAGAATGTTGCACTTAATTATACACTGTCGTGACTACAAGTGCAATAATCTTTGCAGAGTGCCGGTTTGATTGAAAAGACTCCTCAACTAAGGACATCAAGTGACCAGCAGAGGTGGGCAGTGCAAATCTCAACAAACTGATTGTGAGCAATAGAATTTTCTTTCTTAGACATCAATGTAAGCTTAAATTGCAAACTTATCTGCCATACCACTAGCCAGTTGGACACAAGAGTTATACCTGAAGCCTTGTAAGCACACACAGATTCTGTCTAGATCCTCTGCCTATTAGTTTGCTATATATATAATTTTAATTTCATGCTGTATACAGAGCTGTGTTTTGCAATAACTCAACAAATTGGCCCCCTATTTCCACCATAAGTCGAACTTTTATGCCATGTCTTTACTCTTGCTGCCATGGTTACATTTGCTTCTTGCTTCAGCCAGCTTGTTCCCTGAGCATATCAGGATTTCTGGTTGTAAATGTTGAACATGTTCAATATTTACGATTTCATGATCTTTCTCTGAGATGATTAAGTGACTCTTAACACTCCTCAGACTTCAGGATAATCAGGTAATATAAGCTTTAGGACAACCAGATAATTAGGCCTTTACCGACATTGGTCGGAACCGAGCTGAAACTCTGGCCGATTATCTTGTATTGAGTACCACGCTTTAATCGGCATGCTATGGAATTAGCTGACAGTAATGAAAAGGGGCCTTTAACTCTGAACTGACCTCTATTCTGGTTTTAGCTGTTCTTTTTTTAAATGTAAATTTACTTACCAATTATTTTATTAAAAATCCCCGGCACACTGGGCAAAGGAAATGTATGCATGCATGTCCAATTAGAGCTTCCATGAGTTATGACTGAATGCTTGCACCATTTGCTGTAACAAACATAAACTGCTTCATAATATTTTAAACTTAACCCCTCAAATTTGAACCTTAATAAATGAAAATGACTAAGATTTCTTATGAACAATCAAATAACTTAAACTGAGAGACAAGTCATGAGCAGTAACAAGATGAAACAGACAATTTTGGAATAATCCTGACTACATCTGAGCCACAATATGAATATGTTTGAAGACATTCTGCCACTTTCACCATGACTCAGTCTGTTCTGACCCCCCCAGAGCCTTTAACAATGGTATTAATGTACAAACTTGCATAGATAAAGTGATATAGTATAGAGCAGCTTCATATTTATGCGCCCAGAACATTCTTTAACATTTGACTTCTTCTAGCAACCCTGTGAGGAAATAGCTGCTTGTTGTTGGAGGTCTAACTACCAACAAAACAAAACATCGACACTCACACCACTAACATATGCAAGTTTGCAATTAGGGCCAAGAGTATTTGTTACGGCAAGAGACTGGATATAGTCTTGAAACTATTGGGTGGGTGTAGCTTTTCTGTTTGAGGAGGAGATACAGGCCCTAGATCACATGAAACATCAAGTTAGAATGCTTGTTTTTCCTTTTTTTGATTTGATAGTATTTATGGCTATTAACAATGTGGCATATGAACGACATCATAGAATCATCTGGTTATAAAGGGCTGCACTGACGCTCTGCGATATTTTAAAATGCAATTCAACATGCTTTCCCTGGGATTTTTTGGATTTACTTTTGAGTCTTTTTAATGCACAGGGGAAAAATGACAGATTTTGGCTATTCTCAATTTAAGGCTATTTCTATTTGGCTGAACCACCTGGGGGACTGAGAATTACAGGAGTGACATCTCTCTTTCTGTAGTAGTAAAATGTTTCCACAACATGTGGATACAAAGTCTTAGGCTAGACTTTCACATTAATGCTTATTTTAAAGGGGAATGCCACTCAAACTAATCATCTTAAACAACATATGAAAAAAACCTCTCTAGGAAAGATGGCAGCAACATTTGATGACAGTATGTGAGAAGATATCAATTAAAGTGATGGCAACAGAATTAACAAAAAAACAATATTTGGCTGTAAAACATAAGCTGTATGCGTCTTTTTAGCCTTGAGTGGCTATCCCCTTTAATAGGTGTACCTTACAGTTATGAAAACATTGAAAAGTACAACACATAGACACTACTCTGAGCACAGTTCTATTAAAAGCAACAGGTTATAAAACATTGACATCATCAGGAGGACGTGCTGTACAGTGAGTTGAGAGTGACCACAGCCTCCCATCTCGACCTCAGTCGTGAGCGTGATGCAGGATTCGCGCTCTGTGTGCAAATCGAGTGAACACCAAACATGCGTGGTGTGACTCTAATGCTACGGACTGAAGCTGTAGAGCTACATTGAGCATGGCGGGGGGGAGGGGGGGGAGCTTTTGCTGCGCACGACAAACTGACAAAACAGAGCGATAAGTAAAAGTTCTTGCATGATAAAGTCCATACAAGAGAAAAAGCGATTTGCTTTGATTTTTTTTCTTTGCCTTTAATGGGTTTGCCAAAACATCCCACACAAAACAGTAACCCTCGAAGAGGTGTACTTTCAGTTGCCCCCGTCCTTGTCAACGTCCCCGAACCGCCAACGTCACACACACAGACACTTTGGTCCCTGGTAAAGTCTGACCTCCTCCGGCCTTTGACCACCTCTTCAGGCCGAGGTGAATGGTCGCTTTTCCGCCACATGCAGCGCGATGGATCCCGAAGCGGCCCCTGGGCTGCTGCAGGCTCAGCCCGAAAAAAAGAAGCGCTCAAAGCTGGTGGGAGGAAAAGAACGTAAAGGGGGTGAAAAAGGAAAAAAAAGATGGCCCATCCTTGAAGCGGCTCTCCCGCTCCAGCTTCGATTGGTGTGTACTAGGTTGGCAATGGGTCGTCATCTCCTTTGCTGCACTTGCACTTGCAGCAGAGGACGATGGGCGTGGCCAGCAGGAGAAAGGGGGAGGCAACCAGCAGGAGCAGGCCGAAGCCAGCAAAGATCCCAACGACCTGCAAAGCAAAGAGTACAGAAAGAATGCTGTAAAGATGATTTTAAAACCCTGCAAACAGAGGCAAGGGCCCTCCTTAGATCTTACAAATATAGTTTTCACATCTACAGCTTGGCTGTTCTTTTCTGTTTCAGCAAAAAAAAACAACAACAAACTGTCATATTTCTCTGGGATCGATTCATAGCTATGAGCTTGACTAATACAGTTGGAGAATCTTTATGAGTTTCTGAATCAGTCCGTTTTTGAGTCCTGTGACAATCTGCAGTTGGGATGGTGTGTAACGATGACCTGTTGATATTTTCATGTATGTTTCGCCTGAGCACAGAGAGCAACTCTGTAACATCAAAATATAAGTAATTAGTACTTGGCCATCAGAATGGTTGCCTGGTAGCTCTAATGCAGTTATTATTACTGCTACAGCTGTTTATACTTCCACAGCAGTGCTGAGCTAACTCGTCATTCTGTTCAAACCTATTTCAGGTGGTCTCTGCGCAGTTATGTGTGCTGAAACAGGGATTGATTACTGTGTTAATATACATGCAAACAATCCATGCTGATCACAGAAAGCCCACTTGAATAAGAACAACTCCCAAATGATCCTTGTTTGAAAGCAACAATCTTGGAGCCTTGAAATAGCTTATCACGTTAGGGTAATTAAAGTGGACTAGACTTTTTTGTGATGCACAAGAAATATATGATTGTTTTCTGTTAAAAAATGACCAAAATTTAAGGTGAAATTATGTGCCAAGCATGACACTGGCAATGTAACACAATGATAGGTTTCCACAATAATATTGTAAAACAGGTTGCTGGTTTGGCAGAGTGGTAAGAGATCAGGCACGACCCATATGCATGCTTCTGTCAACCCGAGTGGACAGTCTGCAGAATGTCCCCTACTCATTCTCGATCCCCTTTCACAAGCATATCCACTGTCCCTCTTTACTATAAGTAAAATCACAAAATTCCCCAAAATACTGTTTAAAAATGTATACGATAAAACAAAATTTAACTTTACACTTTAAATGTTTTACAATACACATATTACTGTCATTACAAAACATAAATCAACATCAAAATAAACTGTCTGATACAAACATAATCTCCTACTACCTATCTTGATTAAAATGTATAAATACATCCTAAAAATGTGTTATTATTAAATATTTTCCAGCCATCGTCCTCATCACTTAACTGAAAAATAAGGGACTAATAACATTTTTTACAAAATGAGTTAATGCTTTGTCCTCTTCCCAGTAGCTGCAGTACCACATAATGGGCAGCAGATGGCACTAATCTACTTGAAATATTTAACCTTATGATGGCAGTTTTTCCAAAATATTACTGAGGCCCTTTCTTAAGAAGTTTTGCAGTTTAAAAAGCATGAATAATTATTATTTTCCTCCTTTCGACTTCCTCTCTTGAAGGTTATTACTTATTATTTCCTTAAATGCTGTGCAGACTGATGTTATGTGGCTCAGACACATGGAGGTGTTGTGACCACATTCAGGGTCTGGGATACAGTTATTTAGAAAACTGATCTACTATGACATTTGAGTCAAAATGTGCTCTAATGATGATAACAATGAACTCAGGTTTAAGTCAATCAGCCTGGGAGCACACTGACGAATCTTTGAGCTCAAAAATATGTTTCTTTCATCTTTGAGCAATTTTCTTTCAACTTATTGTAAATTAAAAGCATATTACTCTTTTTAATCAGATACTGATCATGTCTGCTGCTTTCACAATTATTTTATCTATTTATTTATTTGATTAGGACTGTAAATACCAATCAACAACATAACAATACCCGTCAATGTAAATATGCCAGAATTAGCACAATAGCTAAATTTCATCTGTTGTCCTAAGGCAGGTAATTATACAGAAAGAAAAAAAAACAGATTAAATGACAGCACATTTCACAAGACAGTACACAACAGATGGACACAATGTGTACACAACAAATAATTCACAGTCTATCTAAAAACAGGAAACATCAGAGCTCTCTGTAGTAGCAGCAACGGAGGAGGAGATGTCAATTCTGAATGATTACATGACTGGTTTATTTTTAATCAATGTTTAAGTTACTTTTTAAATGTTAAATAGTGGTCACTGTCTCTGATCTGTGTTGGTAATCTGTTCCATGACTGTACGTCTCTAATAGATGCCACCATCTGGCTAATCTCTGTTCTTTGCCGCAGTATACTGCAGTCTCCTCTGGTCTGTGCTCTTGCATTCATGCTAGTGTCCTTTTTATGAATAAAATTATTTCATGGTGGGGGAGCCAGTCCATTCAATATCTATATATACCAATTTGCTGCTGAAGTTTGTTGTGAAAGCTTGTCATAAAATAAAATGATTTAAAATGAGTTATTACGTTTCATTTTATTCTCATTTATACAGAAAAATATTAAACCTTAACTATCAGCTCAACTGTTTGGCAGGGATATTTAATGTTCTAAAAAACAGAACAAATCTAATCATTGTTGGATTCTGTTTACACTTCAGGAAACAGAGAAAACTACAAACCAATAAAGAACAAGAAATTTTCTTGGTGTAAGACTTAAAGGTTTTAAAAGCTAACAGTTGATTACACGATGACATAAAACTGCATATATATTTAGAACAACATCAATAAGAAAAGCAGAAATGTTTGAAAATAAAACAGCAAATGTATCTCAAAACAGATGATACTGAGTTTGATAAACACAATAAATGTTTTTCATGAGTAACAGAGCATATATAAATATAAACATCATCAGTTAATGCGCGAGTATTTAAAATAATAATAATAATGGCAATAATAATACTTAATAGGATTCTCAACTGTTAAATTGAACACAAAGAAAATACCTGGTTCCTGGTTTGTTTGCTGTTTTTCTGTATCCTTAAATTTTGACAGAAACATACAATGATATTTTATGCTTTTTTTAACACATGTAATATTCCTGACTTTATTGAACTCTGCCAAACAGTTGAGCTGCAAGAGTATTTAGGCTATGGCTCCACTTTGCTGAGTGAGGTCAGATGACTGTGGTCAGCAACAGACTGACCCAAATTTGCCTTGAAACAAAAGATGCCCCCTCCCTAAGAGTTTACGGGGTTATAGTGACAGGCTGGAAACTGTACCAGCCTCTTGGAAATCTACTCAACAATAAGCCAAACAAACATTGTTAACCCTTCATTTTGCTTGGATTGACAGGAATATATCTTTAAGTGGGCAAACCCTTCTCCTCACTACTGCCAACCCCAGCTTGAATAACATTTATTCTGTTTTATCCCATCCATCCATTGTCTCTACCACTTATCCCTTTTGGGGTCCTGGGGGGCTGGGGCCAATAAAAGCTGACATCTGATGTTGTTCTGTAGGTAGAAGATGAGTACTCAGGGATAATCCATGCATGTGCAGGAAGAACATGCAAACTCCACACAGAAAAGGCCCTGATCAACAGTGGGTTTGAACGAGCAACCTTCTTACTGTGAGGCAAGCGCACTACTTTAAAAATATAAATATAGTTTTGAAATATTCTGACGAAAGCTATATCTTAGTTCCCTTTTAATTGTCAGCTTATATGACTGCTGAGTTTGGATTGTCCTATAATTTTGGGAAAAGTAACCTCACAAGCAGTTAAAGTAAGATTAATGTGACCCTACAAATTTTCCATCCCTACTGTAAAGGACTACTAACATCAACTTGAGTGTCATTGATTAAAATCATCTGCAAAGGTAACATTGATTTTCAGTGTTGGGAGTAATGCCTTACAAAAGTAATGTGGTTACTGTAATGCACTCCTTTTTACTGCAACGTAGTAATGTAAAGCATTGCAAAAAAAAAAGGTAATATTTTACTTGGTACAAATGTCAGTAATGCAAGTTACAATGCATTTTTTATTTAACCCAAAATGAAGAGGTGTTTTTATTTGTTTGCTTAAATACAAATTCGACAAATACTCTTTGAGAGCAGTGGAGGAGAAAAGTCTTCGACTAAAGTTACAGTATCTCTAACACAGTTTACCAGAATTTTGCCTTTTGTCTGTTTTTGTTATGATCGTTTCTTGTATTGTGCCATGAGCCATCACTGTGGCTATTATATTCTACTGTTTATGAACTCAGTCAGACAGCCCCCACATCACCTTCCTCTGGATTTGTAATGAGCTTTTTGAGCGTAATGAGCTACATTTAGAATGCCAAATCCATATTTACTGTTATTTTGACAAGAGTCACTTAAAAGTAATGTGTAATGTGTAATAAGTGTAATGTGATGTCACTTTACCCATATGTGTATATGCTCATTTACTCATATGTGTATTTGCTTATTTTTTGCACAGCCATTCCATGTTTGTTGTACAGCCATTTCATGTATGTCTGTTTGTCTCGTGTGTCCCCACACAGTCACTTTATGTGTGTATGCGCTGGACTTTTCACTTGCACAGCCACTATTACAGTGGGCGCATACTCCGGACAATTTTCAGAATCTGGTACCTGTACATAAAACCTCACTCCGCTCTTTTTTTTATCATATTCTATATTTTTATATATTTTTTATATTATCTTATTTATCCAATTCTTTTATACTTACACGCTGCCATAGAGGATGCCAAACAATGTTTCACTGAACAAACCCTGTTGCCTAACAAGTGTTGATAGTGACAATGAAGATCTATTCTATTCTATTCTATTCTATTCTATAATAGTGTAATGCCTTCCATTTCAAATACAGTTATTTTATAATGTGACTAATTACTTTGAAATGACAGTAACAATTAATAAATAAGGTATTATATTTTTGAAGTAACTCGCCCAACACTGCTGATTTTTGATCAGAAACTGATGACTCATCATATTTCCCTTTCTGTGACGAGCTTGGCCAGTTATTGAAATCACCACAAGGTGGAGTCACAAACCAAGAGTTCCAGAGGCAGAAAACGTAATACATAACAGGCAGTCACATGCAACAGTGACTTATAATAGCGCCTTGCTTTCCTCCTGTTTGAGGGCAAACAGATATCTTTACAGGGTATCACTTTGCAGACAGCTTTCTGTTTGCTAACCAGGGGTGTGTTAACCCGACTATTTCCCTTCAAATTAATATATTATTGTATAAATTTGGAAATCGGAGTACAGTGAGCACAATTACTGCGACAAACAAAGCCTGATGATGCGCACATAATCAGAGCACAGCCTTTCTCTGACCCGACTGTTTGACTCTCACGGATGCGCAGACCTAATGTCCTCAGATGACGCTTTTTTATTTTGGCTTCCCTGGTACATCTTGTATTTATGAAGGGGCGAGAGCAAGGCTCATCGAGATGCTGACAGACAAGGTGAGGGTGAAATGAGGAGAGGAGGAATGAGACAAAGACAGAGCACTGGGGCTGAACTGTAATCATATGACTAAGTCTGCCCCACTGGGCAACAGATGTCAGCGTGTATGCTAATGTTGACAAAATAACAAGTGTGCTGGACGCAGGGACAAACAGCAACCCCACTAATGGATTATATGGCTGAGAAGAGATACAGAGGGACAGTTTGGTAACTCAGTTCATCTTTCATAAGCTTCAAACACATGATCACATAAGTGAAATTACATGTAATCCTCACGTGTAATCCAGCAGTCACATAAGGGAAATTATGCTTTATACCCAACCCTTTGTATTTAATCTGTTATTATGTTTGGTTACCTATCACTGAGGAGGGACACAAGTTATATAAACCTTTTTTGAGCGAAAGGAGGGCATAATGAGCTTAGCTGGAAACAGCATGACACTGACCACAATACACTTATCGATGCACATGGACGGGGCCGTGCCTTTTCTATTGTGTGTTCAAAATAATACAGACCCATCACTGTGACTGAATGAGCCACACGGCGAGGAAGAGGCTGAACACGTGTACGGCCACATGCTGCAGAGTGCTTGAGGAGGGGGGGACAGAGTGAGTGTGAAAGACAAGCGGGGAAGATGGGTTTCTCACCTGTGTTCTGTGCCAGATAACAGATGCCCTGGAGTGGCCCAGTTTGTTTCGACAGGGCCCTTTGTCGTAGTGTATCAGGAGGAAGTCGTCCTGTCAGGCACACACACAATACAAATAAAAAAGGACCATTAGCGGCGTGAAAGAAGCCCGCTGCTCTTCTCCCTCCTGAAAATTGTTTTTTAAATGACCTGTGAGGAACGATCGTCTGTACTCGCACAATTAAGATTACGAATGGCAGCACAACTCGCACAAAACCTTTATACAGATGCGTCTTATTTCATTCTAATCAATGCTGAGGTGACGCTACAGTGGCCTGACAGTGAAAGCCATTTTCTTGAATGGTGTCTGTACAAACAATTACCTCAGTATGCAAGGCCTGTATGGTGCAAACATATCATTGAAGCCATTCAAATACAGTTTTTTTGCTCCTTATTGCTAGTCAGGTACAAAACTTTGCAAATCTTTGTACGCATGCAAATGCAGAGGCAGAAAGGAACACACAAAAAATTAAAGGATGCACAATATTGTTTGTTCTGTATTTGAATAAAACTACAATTTTTGTTAGCATAAATTAAATATTCTGTTGACATTAACTTCTAATATCATAGCCCCACATATCAGAGTTACATTCATTTTTGCTAACCAGTTTTTCAATTCGAAGAATTTTTCTAAATTTGAAAGTATAAGCTCCAGAGTCCATTTTCTGTCTGTATCCCCTTCCAATTATTTATTCTCAACTTCCCAAAACAAGAGGTTTCTGGCAGTAACCTTTATAAATCTTTGTTCACATGTAAACACTGAGAATTTAGTGTAATTGGCTGTGCAGGCTACTGTTTTGGTGCAGCAGTGTTTTAACAGAGTGTAAAAAACTATGCTAAAGACAGTATTAACTGTGGACATCTGATTGAACACTTCAGATCATGACTTAAAACAGCAAATCAATTTAAAACCAGAGAAAGACACATTGCTTGGCTTTGACAGCTGTGAATATCAAGACTTCAATAACACTCACATCCAGAGACTCCAGACAGTACCAGCAGAAGGCATGTTTGCAGTTCTTGCACATCATCTGTGCACAGCCCTCATCCCTCTCAATGTAAACTTTACATTTAGGACAGCGCTTGATGGGTGCGTCGTCCTCTTCATTCTTATAGAAGGAGCTGCAGGGAGGAGAAAGAGACACGGCTGTAAGTGTTTCGCATTCTTAATCAAAAACAGAAAATCACTCAGCTTTCACTTCACAAGGGCTGCTGTGGATGAGATTGCTCAAATGCAGTGATCAATATTTACAATCATCGGGCCTAAAAGATTGTGTGAAACTGTGGATAGCTTCATCTCAGGAGCTGACACATCTAAAAAAAAAAAAAAAAAAAATGCCAATCACTAAATGCATTGAATTCCCTCCAACGCTTTTATTCATCCCTCCTGTTGGTGTCAGATGGTCTGTGTCTGTTTCTCCTGTTTTGGGAAAGTGCTGACTCGTGGATTCAGAAGTAGGTAGCTATCACTCTGGGAACTGTCCTCTGCCTCTAACAATCTAGCAAAGAGGACATTAAGAGCTGTAATAAAATGCTTGGGGTCGGCTTTCTGGGCGAGGCAAATTATGGCATTTTTTTTGCATAGTGGAAAGCTCCTGTGGTTAGTTTTTGTGGAATTACAAGGTACTATTTGTTTCTCTCCTATGAGTAAGAGGTCTTATGTAACATTTCTTTAACCAATATGAAGCCACCAAAAGCTTATACAGGAGGCAAAAGCAACGCCTCACTCTGCAGTGCATAATGTCACTGTTGCATGCTGGTGGTAATACAAAGCACAATCTTATACACTGATGTAGCATGCTGCAAACTGAACTATTCTCTCCTTGTAGATGCAATGGCTATATATAGAGTGGAACTCAAGGAAGCCTTAGGTGACAACCTTTACCCCGCTAACCTCCTGAGACACTTGAGCTTTTGTTTGGATCCATTTTTAATGCCTGACAAATATTTGTGATTTTAGGACACCGTCATTATGAAACTTAAGGGTCCCATGTCCTGGTGTGTCTGACCTTTGACATGTCTTGGGTGTCTATCTAGCAATGATTTGTTTTAGGTGGAATATATAAAAATAAAAAAAATGCAATCTTTGTAGAGGAGCAGCTGCAGCTCTCTTTCTCTTCCTTTTGGAAACACTTAGATCTGACAGGGTGGGAGGGCTACGGGTGGTTCTGATAGTAAGCTCTGATTGGCTGTCCAAATGTCTGTTGGGAGAGAAGAGGAGGGGTCACAGGCCTCTGAGTAGACTTTTGGCCCTTTTCCACTAGCACGCCTTGGCCCTACTCGATTTGCAGCGTGTTTCCACTAGCCTGGTACCTCCTAAAACAAGCTAGTTTTAGCACCTACTTTGCTCTGGTTCCAAGCGAGCAGAGTCGATACTAAATGATGACTTCACTGACTGCCGGCTACTGATTGGTCAGACAATGTCATCATCAACGAGTCATGAGCGCGACGACCTAGCATGCTAGCGGTAGCTACCGTTAGCTTACCCTCATACGTCTTTTCGTTACAGCTCGATTGCTCTCGTCCTCGGCTTCATTCTGTTGTATAGCTTCCCAAACTCTCCTGTGCTTCTCAAGCGGTATTTCTACTTACCACCTGCAGCCTTCTTCTGCTTTCCTTTTTCACTCGGTTTGTGACAAAAAGCCACAGATTGTTGTGTCGCGCTCAAAATGACGTCCCCGCAGAGCCGCTCAGCGACACTGCACCCTGTTGGGCAGGCGACTGGGGCTAATGGAAAAGCAGCACAAGGCGAGTAGAGTAGAGCCAGGTAGAATATAGTAGGGCTAATGGAAAAGGGCCATTTCAGAGCAGTCATGGTGTCTGCCTGTTACAACAGGCGGGAGCTGTGTAGTTATGACATCATGAACCCCAGCGAGAAAAAACTGCGGTTTTAAAGGGACATTTCCTTTAAAGGTTCTGGGAACATAAATCAACAAAAACTTCATACTGATAATCACGATAATATATACATGCTATAAACTATATTAAACTCTCAGGACTGACTTTTCAACGATTTTTAAATGTCAGCTGTTACGCTTTTTGGTGAGTGATCTGAAACTGGATGTAAAGCAAGTGGTCTTTGGACAATCATTAATAATGTAATAGATAAATTGGCTATTATAAAAAAAATAATAAAAATCCCGCCCACTTCAAGGCAACAAAACTACTTCATTTATGACATTATCTCATTAGGAAGCTCAGGACCTGACCACATCTGGGGTCCACCACAGTTTCAGCATGTTGAGGTGCACGGTGACTTTCGCTCTGTGTCATGTCGGATTCAGACTCTTCTGACGTTTGTCAATCAAAGCAATACTGAACACACCCACACAGTCCTTAGAAATTATACTGACTGTAAAATAAGCTGCTTGAAAACAAGACTTATTAATTCTAAGATACGGTTTATCCCTCTCAAATTTTTAAGGATGCGCAATGAAACATTAAAAAAAAAAATCTTAAGTTTTGTTCTAAGCACCTTTAGAGAGGTATAGAGCATGTCCCTGTCAACTGAGAGTTTAGTGAAAGGTGTCATGTTTTTATGCTCTCCAAGCTCTTTTCTGTACTGTAAGATTGGTACTGAAAAATCTCTCATTAGTTCCAGCAATATTCACTTACTTTTGCAATTGAAAACTTTTCAGAATTTTCCTTGTTACCAGAATATTCATGACTTCCTTACAGTCTCCACTAACAACATTTTGATTTATGTAGGTCAGTCAGTCAGTATCATAGTTATTGATTTAGTCAATAAGTAATGCACAATGTTTTTCATCAAGTCTAGAATGATGTAACAGTGACAAATGTACTCTTTTGACAGGTTGGGGCCAGCATTAATAGATCTTAATCCTGCTCTACCTTGATTGATGAATCATTAGTCCTTACAGTCCAGTCCTTACAAGCACAACATGTTCTTTAGCCGGTCTTAGAAATACAAGCCCTTTCATGTCATTTACAATGAGAAATGAATACTGAAGAGGCTGCAGAGTGTTGCTGTCTGCAGACAGACACATAGCACAACACCATCTTTCTTTCAACCAGGCAGCGTTCTCCTGGGCTGTAAATTTAGGCTCTTGTGGAAGTGCCAAAACCTGCAGTACCCAGAGTGTCCACTTGAGCCTGACTCCAGTAACCTGACACCTAAGTGATTGTATCAAGGGAAAAACCTTTTTTTTCATCACACATTATTACAGCCTGGTCCACAAACAGCCTCAGTCTTAAACTATAACACATCTTTTAACTCTTATTATGAGGGGGTTCAATTTTTGTATCGTGCCCATTTTTGTATTGTGGAGGACTTATTGCGGACTTATTGGGCATTTTTTGCCTTCATTGATAGGGGAGAATGACAGTGGATAGGCTTGAGAAAGGGCTGAGAGAAAGTAGGGGAAGACACTCCACAAACTGGCCACAGGCTGCATTTGAACCCGTGCCGGCAGAAGTATGTATATGGGACGTGCCTGGTTGCTAACCACTCTGCCAAACCAGCACCCTGCATGTCAACTTTTTCACACTGATTTAGTCCAATGCGTTGTTTCCATTGAGTGGTCTGGTTCGGTTCAGTACAGTTTTGGATGGTTTAAAGCCGTAAACCCCTATCTAGTGTGTAATTCCACCACCAGCTGTGCCTTTGCTTGAGAACAATATGTGAGCCGGGAGTAGGCGTTGTACCAGCAACGACCACAGCAGCATGACACCGTGAAGCACTCTGAATTAGAGCGTGGTTGTAAACAAACTTTAACAAACTGGTACTCTGTGGAGCTACATAGTTTCAAGTGGACTTCCTTTATATCAACAGCAGAGGGCACATGGCACTAAATTCATGGCTCATTTTAACATAGTGAGGTATGTGTTTTTATTTTTGCTGCTGTTGACGATTTTTGAGACCAATCAACACACTGCAGCACACATAGCTCCACCCTTTAGGGTCAGATTAGTATGCTTGGCACCCCTTCGGAATGGGGCCAAAGAGTAAAACAGCACAGGTTGGTTATTTGGGTACCTTTTCTCCTTCTCCAACAGTGGAAACACAGCTTAAAAATCCCTGAGAACTTTATTTTACTATAATCTTGAGGAGATATTGTAGCTGTGTAAGATTTCTGTTGGGACTAGATGAAAAGCAATCAAGTTGGCAGCCATCTCAAGGGAATAAATTGCTTCTGTGATCTCAATTTGCGAGACAAAGCACCAGAGTATGAAAACAACAGGTCTGAATTTGTCAGATTATGCACTATTGTGTGGGGAAGGCAAAAAGCAAAATACATGGATTAAGAATAAGAATAAGCTTCTTGCTCTTATGAGTGAATATCTTTCAGCATATCTGCTCAGAATCAGAACCATTCTTAAATGGCCACAGCAGAAATGGAGCAGTCGATTTGCACTAATGATAAGGTAACCCTGCCAACCAAACTGCTATGAGGCTAATAGGGTTTAAAGTTTTTCGAGACATCTGTCCAGCGAGCAAGTGTAGTTCAAACGCCAAGACTTTTTACGTCTTAGAGCAGACCTGCTAATCCTTCCGCCTTACCTCCCTCCCTCCTCTGTGGCCTTTGAGCTGGCTCCTGGACCTGTGCAGATAGAGGACAGCTCTGCACAGCTAATAACGTTTGAGTAAGAGGATATCACAAAGAAAATGGGTCAGCCGCACATGTTCATTGAGAAGCCCTCATTTAACCTTTGCAGACAGATCCTTTATCCTTAAAATGAATCATAAGCCCATCCCAGACTGCTTTACTGCACTTTAACTCCTGTAGATTGTTTTATATCTGCCTATTATTTTGTGCCGGAGTCCTGGCTGGTGTCCAGCTGAGCAGCCAGCATGTCTGTCAGTCTGTATTTAAGACTACCTGACTGCTGCTCTGTATTGACAAGAGGCTCAGGTGAGCCGAACATAATGTGTGGTTTGCTTCTTCAGTGGTTATTAAATAAATATCATGTTTCAGTGATGCACCCACATTTACAGCAGCTGATTCTGAACAACCAAATTCATCCACAATATTTCTTCTTTTATGGGTGAATTAACAGTAACGGTAACGGTAAGACAATTTGGATGCCACCTCTATCAGAAAGGTACTGGAAATTAGGTTGCTCAGTTAATGCAAAAATCATAATTACAAATATTTCAATAGATAATTAGATCACCATCATGAAACATGATTGCTCACTGATCTTAAAACAGGCCCTAAATGCTTTCATTGCACATATAGTCTATTGACACTATCAATTTTAACATTAAAAAGTAGGTACTGCATAGACATACCTGTAAAAACAAAAGTGCCTCAAAGCAATGCTAATAATAGCAATGGAAAAGTAAAAAAAAGTTCATCATGTTATGTGGCACAGTAATCTTTTAATCTTAATTATCCCCTGTTCATTACTGTGGAATGCAGTAAATTGCAGTCTTGATCAGAATTGGATTAATTGTCCAGAAACACTGACACATTACAGGAGAAGTCTCAATAAGTAGTTTTCTTGCACATAGAAGTGCGAGATAATGCAGAGAAAATTTAAAACAAACTAACACTAACTAACACATTAAACCTGTATAACACACAATATGACCTCTTTAAGATCTAGAACTGAAAAAAATGTTCTAAATTAAATATTAGCTGTTATTATTTGCACGGTCAGATAAACAGGACCAGAGTCACAGTTTAACCTGGACTGAAATAACTGATGCTCAGTTAAATATTTAACTATCTTCACTTTCTGATCAAAACAATCTGTCAGTGCTTTAGGAGACACTACTTACGAATGCAAAAGTGTTTTATGAGACACAAAGTACTTTCAATAAGACAATATTACTAAAAGAAACATGAATGCAAAACTATACACATTTGAATTGTCTGTTCATGATGATTAAGTGGGAGGTTAACACTTTAAGTCTCATGCTGTGGTGGTGTGGGGGCTCTGCTGGGGCAGAGAAAAGTTCCAGCTTTCAGACTTGGCCACGTGGATTTGGAGTCTGATAGAACTAGTTAAAAACCGAACATCTTCATATTAACAGGGGCACACTACTTCTAACTCATACAAAGGGCCTGTAAGATTTTTTTAAAGAGACAGTAGACATTTAGAGGAGCTGCAACATCTCAGTATCTTTCATCAACATGAAAGAAGGTAAATGGCATGCTAAGGGGAGTGTCACCCAGCTGATGTTCTCGACAATGGTGAGCCTTAAGGTGCGTTCACACTGGACGCTACTTGTACTGCCTCGGCGATCACTCTCCATTCAAAGTCAATGTACAGCCGCGATGGGGCGGGGCTAACCCTCCCGCGATGCGACAGCCGCGTACAAGACGATCACTTCACTCATCGCGCGATGTCAAAGTTAAAAAAAGTTGATCTATTCAGGCGATGTTGTGTGTGGCTGTGCGGCAAGAGCCAATCAGCGGTGTGTGTACGTGTCACGGTACCCGAGACAGACAGTAATTCATCCAGACTACAGGGCGGATGAGTTCCGTCTAGGCGGAACTAATGTCCTCACTGACATTAGTTCCGCCTAGACGGACCGCAGTAAACTCACAGATGCTGCTGCTGCAGGGCATCAGCTGCAGTGTTTTGTGGTTGATAAGTGAATGAAAAGGATACAGCTGGAATAATGTCTGCTTAAACATCCTATTATATGATATATGAAATGATCGCGGTGAAACTCGAGTGGACATGACGTCACCGAGCGACGGCCGACGGCAGCGGTTACCAAAATGAGGTATTTATGGACGCGCGACGCTACGTCAGTGGGTGACGCGATTTTGGTAGCTGGGTTGCTTGCGTTGTGAACACAGCATTAGATGACTGAAAACATGCAAAAAAAAGGAATCAAAATATGTCATGTATCCATTTTGGATCTTAATCTCGCCATGATTAATGCAGTTACTTTGACAGTCCCTGTGATGATATCCAGGAGAGAAGACTTTCTATAAAGCCAGAGAAGTGACACTCCCTGCTCACAGCTCTGAGTTCACAATGATGAGAAAGCACTTCCTTCAGCCAGTTTAAATCCTGCTAAAGGGTTCAAACATGTTTCACCTTGTTTTTAGAAAACCTCTCCTCTCCCACCATTGCCAACACATTGGGAAAGAGAGACAGATCTGTTCACACAGAAACCTGTGTCTAAAAGCATTATTACTGAGTGTTACTATGACATAATACTGAATAATAACCAGAGCACCTTCCAAACCAAAGACAGATTTTCTTTGGCCTCAAATGACAGACAAGATCAAGATAAAAGGTCTATAATCAAGTCATCATTCCAGGAAATCCAGCACTGCTATGCAGAAAGAAAAAGATAAGTAAGCAAAGGCCTCGAAGACATGACTAAAAAACTGCTTGAAACAAGAAAATCTGAGTAGGCCTGTGTCCACACAGGACATTTGTTCTTAATAAATGAACCATCTTTCAGGAGTCTTTTCAACTGTTAGCAACATCCACAGGGAACCTGCATTTGTTTTGTGTTGTGTCGAATTTTCAGAACAGTTTTTGTTAGAGCCCAAATTGACTTTCCAAATATCGCTGGCTTTATAGTTTTGCAAGTAACAAGCTGTACTATTAATTGAAATATCTTAAAAATGAGGAAAGCCAGAAATAGAACTTTTGGTATTTTAAATCAAGAAACATCTGGGTGGGTTTCTAAAACACTTTTTCCTTTGACTGACAGATTAGTCATCTGTTTGAGCAGCAGCAGCCAAAACTTCACAGATTAAAAGTGCATGTATAAATGTGATAATCAAGCTTAATAAAGGTTATAATGGTCTAAATAACACAAGAGTAAGACAAAAAATATTATTTGTATTTTATCCAAAAAGAATCAGTCCATGAATAATGGAGAGTAACAAAGATCTAACTCTCTGTTGTATTAGTCAGTCACAGCGTACCTGTTCTCTCCTGGTAGGAAGGAGGTGATGGGCAGGTTGTTTTCCTGACAGACCTGCCCAGGGTGCCAGTTTGCCTTGCAGGCTGAGCAGAACTCGAGGGCACAGACGGCACACTGGACCAGCTGAGGGAGCGCTGGAGAATCTGCCTCCTTCAGCTGGCACACAGCCTGGCAGGTGGAGGATGGGCACCACGTCCGGCATGGGTCCAGCAGCACCTCTGATGGAACACAAAAGTGACATGGGAAAAGGTTTTTGTTTTGTTTTAAACATTAAGCATTTAGTGGATGTTTTCATTGATTTCTTAGTGGCAAAAAAACTCATAAACATCTTTGTTCAAGTGTTGTGTGATTCATGTCTTTAGATCCCAGCACATAAAAATGAAATTTATTTTTCAGTGAGGGAGAAGAAAAAGAATGAAAAAGATTTAAAAGGTGTTATGTGGGAGTGGGTGGGTGAAAGGAGTGGGAGGTGAGGTGTATACCGACACACAAAGTAGATAGTTTAATATATCCTACACATCACATATTTCACTTGTTCATCAGTGCAACAGCCAGGGCAGAGCCTTTCGAAAACATATCCATAAGGTGACTGGACAACTGTTCCGTCAATCATATTCATAACTGTCCAATCAGATGTTGTGGGTGTTACTGCCGAGTAGTAAAGTAAAAAAAGTAAGCCGCTGTGAAACTCACCAGAACATGTCGAAAGTGGGGATTTTTTTTTATTAAGAAATGTTTTAACTTATGTTATTTGTTTTAATATAATGAAGAACTGAGGTCCATCTGAACAAAATATGTACAAAAGATGTTAGCATCTATGCTAATGTCTGCGCAAGCAATCACTTTTTCCCGTAGTCACAAATGGAGGCTCCTTCCTCTTTCTGCTTTAAATGACGAATATTGGGCTGTGCTTCTGCAGACCAATGGTAAGTTTTGTTTACTGTTTATCTCTGAAGTGGGAAATCGTAATTCTTTCACTTCCCTGTTACCAGTTCATAAAGTCAGTCATAAAGTTACCTGAGGAACATCTAACTTCCAGAGAAGAAAATTCCAATCAAATGGGGCTTTCCCAGTGACATACCTAATGTGCAATTTGGACAATCTGACAACTAAGATCAAATAAAACAAACCACATGTCTCAATCATATTGGTGTGGAGCTTTGCGAGATGGATCTGCCTGACTACAGACTTTAAATTAGGTGGATCCAGCTGCACTGCACAGTTCAGGGTGGGGGTGGGGGGGTGGGGGGGCTGTGATCAACTTGAAATTAGTCTGTTGCCTGTGAATTACTTTGATGTGATACTATTTTGCAAGTTTTTTTGCTTACTAGAATGAATATTGTATAACAGTATTGGTAAAGCATTCATTAATACTATTAAAAATTTAGATAAATGATTATGAAAACTGCAACATCAAAAATTATGATATAAATTGGTAATATTAAGAAATAAAAAAAAAAGTTAATAAAAGTTACCAAAAGATAAAATCAAGTACGTGTTAGACAAAACCTATATAAATTCAAAAAGAAAAGAACAAAATATGTATGTTTGAGTGTGTGTGTGTGTAGGCTGTATTTCAGGCCAATATCAGAGTGTGAGAGGAGTCAGAGGAGTTTTGTTGTTTTGTAGGTGTTCAGGTTTCTGTGGTTGTGCTCAGTTTCTCACACACTTTGATAAATTCAGATGCAATAATTTCACAGTTTCGTATGTCTCAAAGTAAATGTATCATATTCTGAGTATTGGTGGTATATTTAACTCTGTCTATGATTGTGTGTTATTTTGGGATAGTACTCCTCCCTCAAGGCCTGATGTTAAAAGAGGGATGTGGAGAAGTGGAGTTATGTTTCTACCTGTTGAGTATCACAGGGGAGGAAGTATACTCTGCTTAGGGCCAAATAATAGTTTTTATTTTTTTAAATGTCTCATACACTTATATTTTAGTTGATTTGATTTGGTCTAATTAAGGGAATTGTTTTGGCTCTTAGCCTGACTTTGTGTTGTTGAGGGTTGCTGTAGTCCTGAGGCTCTGTTCTTTTGATTTGGGAGGAGGCTCTGGACCAGGTTGAAGGGACTTTCCTGTCTTCTGAGGGGTAGATTTCCAGGTCCAGAGCTGTTACTGCCAATAAAGTATTTCTTTATATGGTGTTTTTTTAATCAGAGAAATCCGAAGGATAAATTAAATGCCCATACTAAGCTTTTTTTGGTCACTACCAAATAGGTGGAAGATGACTTTGGAGACCTATTGGCATAAAGATGATGTCTAAAGAGCCACAAGCCCAATGAACAGCACAAATGGACACAGGCCCTGAAGTGGTTAAAAGTTTTGTGCATGTACATGTTTTATATGAGGCTAAGGTGTTAACTGCCACTACATTGTACAAAAGTAGAAAGTATTGTTTCTTTTTGTCGTAAGTGTTTGTCAGACTTCCAGAGCTCCTATAAATTGTTCTAAAATGTGTTGTTTATCTCTCACTTTTAAGGTGGAAAATAGACTATTTTTGTGTGCTCTGCCAGCTCTGTTCAGTTCATAGCATGAATCTCTTGCCCTGTATCCTTCCCTTCCTTCCTCTTGCGTTTCTGCCAAGAACTCTGCGCACATGTTCCTCTTGCTCTCTTGGCTTGGCCTGAGAAACATGGAATGGTTACAGCGCCTGTTCTGCCTGGCTGGACCGGGACATTGATGAGACGGCTCAGCGCCCTTATTCAGGCACCGTCGAAAGCTCTTTCTGAGTCATTCATGGCATATTTTTGTTCATTTGCTGGACCCTCCCTCTGAGCTGCCATACATGTGTGTGTCTGTTAGATCTTGTACATTCTGAGTACAATTTGTGCCTGTGTGTAGGTGGAGAACCTGCGGGGCAAGTTCCATCAGAGACGTGATCGCACAGCTCTGCTCGCGAGGGGAACTCTAATATTACTGATTAGCATGTACGCTCTGACGGCACAGACCTGACATTATCTCTCCAGCAAGGCTTTTAGCAGTGGGTTAACATTTATTCGACAAACCGCAGTGAACACACAGCCACACACCACAGGAGAGATAAAACGGATTTGACTAAAATATCATGCTATGCTCAAAGACCTGCCTCCATCAGAGTCAGTCAGACAAGTTGTGAGTGCAGAGCTGAACCAATCCTATTAGAATCTCTTTAAACAAAGTCTGGGAGCTTTCCCTTTCATGCATATTTGATGGGAAATGGTGTTACACTTTGATGAAACTGACAGGCTTGAGTCAGAATACTACAGCACAAATCAGGCCTGAGTACCTGTCACAAGGAAATGTCTTGGCTCCGTGATTATTTTTTGCATTGATGCAGAATTGAATCCAGAATTTTTGGTATAAGGAGTCAAATCTGAACACTCTTGTCATCTGCTTTAGAGTCAACACGTGTCCGGGTTAAAGATTTATATTTACAAAGCATACAATCACATCTTTTCTGTGAGCTTTCAGCTGCCCTGCGGTGTAATTTAGCAGTAAAAAGTCCTCGAGGGATGAATGGATGTCTTCGGACGGAGGGAGCAGCACTTAGGCAACCCTCGAAAGCCCCGATTGTCGTCATGCTTTTGTGTGTCATGGTGAAATACAGTACGCCTGTACTGGACGGAGGGGCTCACGTGTGTCTGCGACATACAGCCAGTGCCCACACGTCCAACCTACTGTGGAGGTGACACTGTCATACTGTGTTGACTCACCTCTTTCAAACTGGAGCTTCTTGTATCTCTGCATCATCTCCGTGGCCACCATGCACTCAATCTACAGCGAGAGGAGGGAGGAGAAAGCAGCAGGTTATTTTGCATATTTATAGAGGAGGCAAGACTCAGTGGGGGAATATCATTTCTAGTACAATGCCAAATTCTAAGTCCTCCAAGGTAGGAGCAGCAGTTCACGAGAAGGCTTTGTACGCCGCTCACAAATAGATAATGCAGTAAGTGTGTCCCAGGGCTTGCTAGACTTCCAATAGTCTCGTTTATTGAGCAGTCGATTACAAGGTGCGGGCATGGCTGTCGGAGCAGACGGGGATGAGGCATGCTCGGTCTGACTGGCAGGAGTAACTGTGGTTTCCATTAAAGACCAGTGACACTGATTGATTAGAAACATGTGGCTGTGCTGTGCCGAGCCGTGCTGTGCTTTGCTGTGCCTGCGGGTCAGCAAGAGTGAGTGAGGGAGTCCATCAAACAAACTGCTGTGGGGAGGGATGAGGAGCGTTTTGCCCGCAGATTGACCTCTGCTTGGGAGTTGGGCTCATTATAATGAAGTAAAGACCCTGGCAGGTGGAGCACGGTGGTCATCCTCAGTGAAGGAGCTTTGAGGGGGTGGAAAGGTGTTGAGCTAACAGATCACAGGCTGGTGCTACTTTAAATGTGGGAGGTTAAAGACAAGCAGGTTCATGACATGGAACTATTGACCTGTAAGGTCAGTGATTTTTATGCAACATTTTCAGCAGAAACATTTCTTGTTGAGCATGTGCATCATTTGCTGACATACTGAGATGGAAGTTCGAGTTTCAAAAACAATGTCAGTAAATCTTCTTCTTCCTGTGTTGTTTTGGACCAACACTTAAAGGCATGATACGTCCAATATTAGCAATACTATTTTGAAAGAAAAAAGAAAAAGACTAATCTTATGTGATAAAGAAAATTCACCTTAAAGAATCCATCATTCACTACAGGCAGAGAAACAGGTTTAGAAGAGTCTATTTTGCACTGCCACAGTGACTTGTGAATGCATTAATCTACACTTACTAATGTTTATTAGCTTTTGATGAAATGGCTGTTAAATGATAGACACACTTCAACAGTCCATAAAGTGTTATGAAGAATATATCAAAAATACAATAACCAGCAACTGTATAAGGTACACACATTCAACTGCTTGTAAAAAATGAAATGATAGCTGGTGCAAGACAGGCTGGTTGAGCAGGAACTGCTGATCTGGGATTTCTTATACACGATCACCTATAGGCTTTAAAAACAAGTCCAAAAAAACAGTAAATATCCAGCGAGTGGCAACTCTCTGAGCAAAATTGTTGATGCCAGAGGTCAGAGGAGAATGGTCAGACTGTTTCAAGATGATAGGAAGGCAGTACCTTAAAAAATACTCATTACAACCAAGACAGGCAGATCACCATTGCTCTACGCACATGTTGAATCCTGATTCTGATGGGTGAAAGCAGCAGTAAACCACATTGGATGCCACTTCACACAGCTAAGAACAGGAAACAAGGCTGCAATTCTCATGGTCTCATCAAAATTGGGCAATAGGAGATGGGACATTTGTTAAATGAGTCACGATTTCTGCGGCAACAAGTATCTTACAGTCAGACTTTGGCATAAACATAAGAACGAGAACAGAGAGAACAGTTCAGGCTGGTGGTGGTGCAATTGTGTGGTGATATTTTCTCAGCAGACTTTGGGCCCTTAACTCTACAGCTTACTTGAGTATTGTCACTATGGGCACGCCCCCCCTCCCCCTCCCCCGCTGGCTTGCATTTACACTGGCAATATCGAACCATGTCTGGACCCACTTGTGTATTTACTCAGTTTGAAACAGCAGGGGGTGATATGCACGTAACTGGTTACCAAACCTACTACGGAGGAGAACGAAGAAGAGACTACCATGGTAACCATTTCCTACACCAGACAACCAATTTTTACGTTCCACTCTCTTCTACATTTTCCTTCAAATGTGTTTTTTTTATTGTGTTTGAGACGGCATCAGCGACCTTCTAGACCCTCGTAAATCATCGAAATCCTCAACCAGAATACACAAATCAACAAATTCAGTAAGCAAAAGATTCAACCACGGGATTAACAGGAAGTAATGCATCAAAAGTAGATCGGTTTGGACCACTTTGTTTCAAACCAGTGAAACCACACCAAATGTAGGGAGATGGAGCGGATCGAGACCACCCCTTCATGGAGGTCTCGGACCGGCTGATTTGGTGCGCACCAAAGGGCGGTGGTTGCATTCACATTGACACTAACGTACCAAACCCTGGGCCAAAACTTCTTTGGTGCGCACAATGTGGTTGGTGTGAAAACGCCCTAAAGCTAACGAAGTGACCAGTAAGTGTAGATACATTGCACAGTGCATTTAAATCTAGGGATGGAAGTTGATAAGATTTTATAGATACCAGTGTTATTAACGATCCTGCTAATTGACTGAATTCTTAAACGATTCCCTTATTGATTCCTGCATATTTTCCATGTGGGAAAATGTTGGCCTGAGGATTTTCAGTGGCAACAATGTCAAACACACATTTCACAGCATTTATAACTGCTTCTGCAAGGAGCTGGTGTTTCCACTCACTTAAGGCTGTGCAGTCGGCGCCTTTTGTAAAAAATTAAGCCACAATTCTGACTCTACTGAACCCTGTCAGTGGAAGGAATTGATAAGGGAATTGATTAGCAAAAAAGGCTCACGATATTGATACTTTGATGGAGCTGTTAACGATTCTCAACTGGAATTAGTTTTCTATCCCCAGCACTATTTAAATCATATTGTACATTATTAAACATATAATCATGAGAGTTTTCAGTTCTAACCAACAAGGGAAAAAAATACCACCACCTAATGAAAATCTGACCTTGACTGTTATCAATACCTCATTTTCCTGCAGGTGCCCTCTCTTGGGACAGGCAGAGTCTGGACAGCTAATTGCAGTTTCAAGGCCTTCTTTGATCAGGAGTTCCACATACTGCTTCAGGCACTGAGGAAAAACAGACACAGAAGCAGACAGTCAGACAAATATGAGCCAGACCCAGTCAGAGAAGTTGGTTAACAAACACTGGCCTCACGGTCTCTTGAAAGCAATATCAGTCTGTGGAAGAGGAGACTGGAACATGTGCCACAGTAAGTGCTGACAGTAAATGTTTTAAAACTGAAAGGGCCTCTTTTTCATGTTGAGGTTATTATGCCTGTGAGAGATGCTGAAGACACAGTGTCCAATCTTTTGTGTTTAAACCAATTTCAGAGCACTTCACCATCTTGGAGCTAATTATCTTGGTTTAACCACCTCGACTTCACTGCTTGAGTTCAGCTGCATGCTCTAATAAACTTAAATATAAGTCATGTCAGGTTGCCTTTTTTTGCTAGAAAAAAGTGGAGCAGCTTACAGGATTAATGAGCAAGTAGATGATGAAGAAAATTAAGTGCTTAACTTTTAATAAAGCAGTTAAACAAACCTTGAAGAAGCTATAATATTAGAGATGCACCCTATAGTGGGAGGACATATGCTTGAAGCCATTGTTAAAGGGTAGGTGTCAGATAAAATGAGAAGCTTCTCAAACAACCTTTTCTTTAGTTTGGAGGTCATTAAATCAGGTTCAACTGAGAGCTCCTCACAGAAGCTTGAATTGACAGCCGTGGCCTTAATGTTAGCTATTAAGGCTGCTCTGCTTCCCACTTGAAAGCTAAAAAAAATACACAGTAATTCATAAAAGACATTTGATTCTTTTAGAAATACTTTTCTTAAGTCAGAGGGTTCATCCATTTCTTCGGTCAGCTGATGAGGTTAATTATCTCTTCACAGTTTTACACATGCTCATACAGCTTATTAAATTCATGTAAACACTGCGGTCAGTCGGGTTGTAAGAAGATCTTGACACTGAATGTGTTATGTAATTTTGTGACACAAGCCTGCTGTGATATTTTTATGCCTCTTATGTACAAACTGTATTCAGGAACTTTGATCTGTTCTGCCACCACCCACATTGTTCTAGGAGGATGTTTCTATTTTTAGAGCTCATTCTCAGCTACTGTTTCCTGATCTCTAGACCATCTAGTCTTATATAGAAAGGATGTGACAAATTCATGCTGATCCTGAATTAATTACAGATTCAACTGTGATGCGTATCAAACTTCATTTATCCTGAATAAACTTGAAGTTTCTGCATCTTTGTCTATTTAAGATTTACAGAAATGTTTTCGGCTATGCCAACACAGGCAAGTATTTTGGAAAACATAGCTTTCTATTTGGGTCACTGGAAATACCATTTTGGAAAACTCCTAACCATTTCCAGCAGCTGGACCGCCTGATTAAATGTCTGTAACCAGACAGATCCATCTTACCAAACTCCAGTCTGCAGTGACTGAGTGCCCCAAAGTAGAATGGCCTAATCAGAGTCCTTTAAAGCAGGAAGAAGTGGGAGTGATGGGACACCACATTCAGAAGTGACCACATGTACACAGATTAGCATAGATGCTAACAACTTTAATAGGACTTTGAACAGATTTGAATGGCAGCTCTTTATTACATGTTTTGGTGATGAACTGCTCTATGCAGTGGCTGTTTAAACCACAACAGTAGCGATTGGCCTTTAATAAATTTGATTGGTGAAATGACTGTCCAATTATCTGCCAAATTTGCTTCTGAGAGATTCTGCCCATTCCTAAACACTTTTCTGTGATGTGTTTCCAAATGGACTGGGGAAATAGTCCATCTGGTGTGTCAGGTTAGAAAACTCCTGCCGGTGTGAAGATTTCAGAAACTTCATTAAGGGTGCCCCTGTTTGGCAGGGCCCAAAATACCACATTCTGCACTGATCTCTCCTATGTGTGATGTCACACTATGTTACATTATCATTAATGGTGTAAGCAAGAGCAGCCCTGGTTTGCAGAAGTGAGCATTTTGACACTTCAGGTTCCCTTGTGCCAATGTCTATGGGATTTTAGTGTACAGCTGCAAGTAAAAGTATGGGAATCCTTTGGCATTAGTTGAATTTCTGCATAAAGTGGTCATAAAATATGTTCTGATCTTCATCCAAGTCAAAACAATTAAATTAACACAATCTGCTAAAACTAATACAGCACCAGAAATTATGTATTTTTATGTTTTTATTGAGTGCAACATGTAAACATTAACAATGCAGGGTGAAAAACTATGTGATCCCCAAGACTCATGATACCTCCAATAGTGAACTGGAGCCAGGAGAAAGCCAACCTAGTGTCTAATCAATGTGATGAGATGGGAGGTGTTGGTTAAGCTGCCTTGCCTTACACACAACAGTACTGTTCTCAAGAAGCATTGCCTGATGTGAACCGTGCCTCCTCGCACAAAAGAGCTCTCACAAGATTTAAGATCAGGCTTTGTTGACTTGCATGAAGCTGTGAAGGGTTACAAAAGTATCTCTAAAATGAAGAAAGTTAAGCGCTGTTGCTGATCTCCATAGCCGAAGTCATCCTGTAAAGTTGACTGCAGGAGCACAGTGCAGAATGCTCAATGAGGTGAGGAGGAATCCTGAAGCGTCGACTAAAGACTTACTGAAATCTCTGGCACATGCTAACATTTTTGCTGACAAATTTACAACAGGTAAAACATTAAACCACAATTGAGTTCATCTGAGGACATTTTGGAAGAAGCCAAATAGTCCAAAATTCCTCCCGACCGCTGTGCAGGTCTGATCTGCAGCTACAGAAAACATTTGGCTGAGGTTATTGCTGCCAGTGGGTCAACCTGTTATTAAATCCAAAGGTTGACATACTTTTTCCAACCTGCACTGTGAATGTTTACATGTTGTGTTCTAGAAAAGCATGAAAACATATTTTTTCAGCATTAGTTTAAGCAGACTGTGTTTGTCTACTGTTGTGACTAAGATCAAGATCAGAACACATTTTATGACCACTTCATGCAGAAATCATAATAGTCCTAAAGGGCTCACAAACTTTTTCTCACAACTTGTGTTTTGATAAATTGCCCCCAAATAAGGTCCATGGTGAACACATGCACATGTGATTTAAATGTTTCTTTTGTGACACAAAATGCATCTGATATTGCCCATATATAACATTTCAAAGCATATGTCTTTGAAAGGACAGCTGCAAAAAAAACCAGCTAGTAAGAACTACAAAAATGGCAGGATGCCCTGATGTAATCACTTTTGATTATTTTTCAAATAATATACACAATAGCCACAGCCATGAGCACCAACTTGATCACGTTGAGAGGAAATTCTCAAACGACAGGTTCCAGCATATCATGCACTGGATGTGTGATCACGGCTTCTAAGTAAAATCCCTGTGTTGTAGTTCCATAATAGCCTGGCAATAGCTTTTTACTCTAGTTATTTATGTTAATACTTAATAACTCCTGAAAGTTATATTCCTTGATGCAGATTCATCATGATGAACAAAATGTGTACATGTCATTAGCTTTGGCTAATTTCCACACTAAAATTAGCGGATCAACACAGGTTTTTTCAACATGGGTTAACTGCAGCAATCTGCAAGCGACTCTTCCCACTGCCAGCAGACCCAGGTCTAATCAGCAGCCGAAGAGCTGTGTGGCTGTGTTTTTATCCCTCTGGTGCATCAAGCTAATGTCATGACGCTGATGACAACATCAGTGTGACAAAACATGACCATGCCAACAATAGAAAGGAGCATGGAAGAGGTGGACACGGCTTTCTGTGCTTTGTATTTTGTCCCTCTTAAAAATGTACTAACTCGGCGCTGATGATACGCAGGTTGAAGGACTTTGTTGCTGAGACGGCAAAGAGTCACGTAAGTTACAGACGGAGGGATCGGGCATGATATTATGCGGTGGGCATGCTACACCGACGTCATCCGTAAATTAGTGGGTCAACCTGGGTGTGATGTTCCCACTGAAGCCCATTGGAGGAGAGCCTATAAAAACGTGTCGCTTGCAGGATCAGTGGACCCGGATCAAAATACCAATTAAACCCTTTCAAACTGCCGACAGGAGCCGATTGTTACTGGGTTTAAATGTTTTTTTTTGGCCAGTCTGAAAGAGATATATGAGCCATAATCCAAAAACGCATTGATAATCCCATTGCCTTTTAGTCAACGGAACTAGCACAGCGCTAACTTCCTGGTTAGCCCCTACACCACTCCATCATGTTGATGCCAGGAAATCTGAAATGCTGACAAAATCTTCTTTTGCCCTACTCACCAGTGTACAGAAGACACATTGGCACTGTGTGATGGTGGTCATCTGCTCCAGAGGGAACTCTCCAAGGCACAGCTTACATGAGACCAGGGGATCCACGGCCAGCTCCCAGGTGGGACGGTACCGTGCCGTGGTCATCTTCACCGCCACGGAGCTGAAACAGAGAAGAGATAGAAACATTAACACTCAGATGGTCCTTCACTAAAGAAGAATATGAACAGTCAGACTATATTTGCTGTACTTTTGTTCGTGTCCGTCTGAGTTAGAGATCCAAAATGTTAGCATGAGTGTTTGAAAGAAGCACCCAAATACACACACAGGCCTCTTGTATGCAAAAAAATACCAACTCTGTGCAAATTCAAGGTGGCCAGTATTTCATTTTGTCCATTTATATTCCAGGCTTTGTGCTTTTTTGGCAGCAGCAAAAGAAAATACACAGAAAAACCTTCTGAAACTCCCGCAGCTCCTGGTGAAATTTTCACTTAGGGTAAAGCAACTGCTCCTTTCCCTTCACCGCACCATCGCTTCTCTTTTGTGCGAGTTAGAGAGAGAGGGTTATTTTAGGCCGTCTCGTCTCTCTCCTTCCCTCTGTAGCAGAGAGCGGAGTGAGCACACACTCTGCTGTTTACAGGAAGTGGTTCTGCGCACACAACGTCAACACTGTCAAGCTCTCCCGGTGCTGCTTAGCAACCAGGCTGAGGGAGGATTTTTTTTTTTTATTTGGAGGTGGAGGGGGCATTGATAGGAGAGATGGTGGTTTGTTTTCACTGGGCTGCTTGGTATAGTCTGCCTCAGTGTGCAGCTTTAGACAAGGAGAGGAGGGCGAGTGGGAGGAGAGGGGTTGAAAAGTTCACATGATCGCTTCACGGACTCTTCTGCTGTCTGTGAGTGCTACTCAGAGAAAGGAGTGAAAAAGAAAAGAAACAGTACGTTCTTGTTCCAGAGTTGCTCTGAAAAATGCACATTGTTGCTTTTCTCAAGGACAAGCTTTACGAGGGTGCAAGTTGTAAGCACTGCACTGATGAAAAATAACCCAGGCTAGGAGCGCACGACAAAGCAGAATTTAGAGTTTAATTATAATGACATATAGTGTGAGTCCATGGCATTAAAATCAATAAAGTTTATGTTTTTGAAAATTGATGCCAGGCTTAGTGATTAGCGAAAAGATTGTTTACTGCAAGGGTTATCAGCTACATGTAGGGAAGGGTAGTCTGTCTTGACTTCTGCTATGAAGGCCAGATTTGAAAATAGCTAAATCACTGAACATATGTTGGTCAAATTAACATGTAATAATAACTGAAATTAAAAACTATTTTCCTAGATTTTAGATATTTCTAAGTCTTTAAATGTGGCATCAGTACCTATCACCCATACTGTGCCACATTGGGCTTTGTTAACTTCTTCTTGAAGCTGTTTTCAATTAAAGAGTTTTACTCCAACATCATTTTTCTCTTGCTTGAATCTAAGCTAATAATGGCTGACAGGTTTATTCAAAGCAGGTCTATGCCACCTTCCCTGTAACTGCTGGAAAAATAACAACAACTAAAACTCCCTCTTTGGGTCCCAGGGAAAATACTACTGTGTCCTAAAACCAGGAGTTAAATATTCACAGAACTTCTTTTTAATTAAAAAAATGAAACTAAGTCATTTCACTAAATACCTTTGAAGGAGTATTTCCTTATTATGATTATTATTATGCCATGAGATCAGTCGATAATTGGCAGCAACATTGATTTTAATACGTTGTCATTTCTACTGCAGCACTCAACAGAAAAAGTAAAAAAGTATGAAATTTTAGTTCATTCAATTTAGTTAATTGTTAATTGTGGGACCAAAAATGCCATTTTCAATGGTTTTCAATGTGACATTTTTTGTCATTAGGAACAGATAAGCTGGTTTTAGGTAACTGTTTGAGGCTAATTTAAGAAACATCTTGTATCACAGTAATTAAGTACAAAGATGTCAAGCCTGTGTGTCTTTTTCATTGCACTCCTTTCATAACTCTTTATTCATCTAACCCAACAGAAATATATGAAGAGTGGGCATCTCAGTTTCTTTCAGCTCCTCAGTGATGCAAAGAAAAAATAAAGACAAAGACCCCCACAGGAGACACAAGTGAGGATAAATGAGTGTCCATTCTGATATGTGTCGTTGATTAGAAAGACGCTTTAAGTCATTGGTGATCATTAAGTGATAGGAAACAGAAGCAGTTAAAAGATGTATTGATTTATTTCTGTACAAGCAGAGACATATAGATTTGTTCTCCTGCCCCTTCGTAAAGACAACTTTATTAGGTATGGATAAATGGGGGATTCAAGAAACCAGATGGCATCTTCTTTCAAAACTTTTCATCACTTTGCATCCATCCAAGCACAGCAGAGGAGATTAGTATAGTCTATTGATTTACTTTTTTTTCCCTGATGGCAACTTTATTTAGAAAATCCTGACTTGGTCTCTTTTCTGCAGAAAACATTGATGGTGTGCAAATGTAGTTTCCTGTTTAGAATGAGCAGGATAACTAACTATGTTGAGCAGAAACACCACCGTATAACTAAGTTAAATTTTAGCACATAATGAATCTCATCACACTCAAGGTTATGTAGTTATTTGTCTACAAGACAAAGCTGTTGGAAACAACAACTCCACATGCAAATGCGTATCAAAGTCTACAAGGGGGAGAGAAAAATCTCGATTCAAGTGCCAAAATATGATTTATTTCATTGAATTGTTTTCTAATTCAAGGAAAATACATAATAACGAGCAAAAACCCATGCTATTAAAGAGGCGCAACAATAACCTGGCACACCAGAGATGAACTGTTTTACCTATGGGTGGCAGTAGCTCAGTCTGTAAGGACTTGGTCTGGAGACTGAAAGGTGGCCTTTTCGAATCACGACCAAACCAGGTCCAGAAGTTGGTTTGGTAGCTAGAGAGGTGCCAGCAGACTTCCTGAACACTGCCTAAAGTAGAATTGAGCAAGGCACTGAACCCCAAAACTGCTCAGAAGCGCTTCTTCGGGAGCAGCAAGCCATCTCTCCATTAGTGCATGATCATAGGTCATGTTTATGAATGTGCATTTCAGCCTATGTGTGTATAGCATGTCTCAACATCTAAATAATCTGGATTTCCGTGAGGGATTAATAAAGTACATCTTCTTCTTCGTCTTCATATCAAGTCCATCTGGGCTACATCTCATAGAATGTGTCTGGGAAATGCAGAAACTGGAAAACCTGAAGGGTTATTGAAAGGATGCCAGATTCATCAGCGTTCTTCAGTTCATCAGTGAGAGGCCTGAAGTCCCCTTTGACTTTCAGCAAACCAAACCCTGTCATAGCCGCTAACTCTTGTCCTAAAGAGGAGTTTGACCAAAACTTCTGGGCTTCTTCCAAATTCAGTCAAGAATTGATAACAACTCCCTCAAGAATTCGATATTTTCAGCCTTTTTGCCAAACAATTCTCTTATCAATTTTTTCCATTTTGTTCTGAAAGACCTTTCAAATCAAGGAAGCCATGCTGAGTCAGCAACAATAACAAGAAGTGAAAAATGCAATGATGACTGAAAGGGGACAGAAGTGGTCAAAATTGTGGCTTAATTTTGCCAAAATAATGCTTACGGCATAATGTTTAGTAGTTGGCGGAAACACCGGGAACCTGCAGAAGCTTCATCCATGTAGCATGTATATGGAAGTGCAGACAAGATCAGGGTTAACCACTCCATACTGAACCAAACCAGTTTCAAGATGCTTCTGTTTTGCCAAATACACTGTTTAACACTGTCAAACATTCACACATTTGCCGACACATGCAGCATATGATGACTCACTGATAGCCACTGATTCTGATAAAGTGATAGAATTCACACTTTTGGAGAATTCAGGAGCTCCAGTTTAGTAGATTACACTGTCTCAGTAACCCAATAAAGGTTAAAATTTAACATATGAGATTTTCTTTAACTGTTCTTTGATAAGCTCTCACTTTGAAATCTGTACTAGCTTATGGTAAAAGTACTTGATGTCCTGTTTGGAAAAGCCTACTAACATTTTAAGGGGGAAAATAAGGAACTTATGGTAGTCTAACCACGGAGCAAACATTTCACAATTTAAATGTTTATTACAAGGCATGGAGAACTTCTGGCTAAGAGTTTAAGTGAACTGAAAAGATAGGATGGGCAGAGGGCTCTCTGCTCTGTCAGTTAGCAGTGCATGAGACTGGACATACAGGGTAGAGGCAAAAATCAGACTTAAGAGAAAAGACAAAAAACTGTTTTCTTGATAAATGAGTTAAGAAAACAGTTTTAATGAGTCAGGACTTTGAAGCTGTTTATCATACACAGGACCCCCTCCGAAATCTATTTGGGTGTGCCATCCAAAACATTACCTCTGTAAGGCTTCCTGTATTCTCAAGGCACAAACTTGGCTGAGGGCCTAAATCATCCAAAATGTGTTTAATCTTGTGAATACATACAGTAAAACAAATATTTCATGAGAAAATGACTTTTTTTATAAGTGGTTACAGTTGCTGCATTTCTCTATGGTGTTAATATGTGCTGCTTTATTGAGGGAACTTTTTTTTTTATTAAGAGGAATGTTGTATTGATTGACACCACACCATTAAATAGTCTGTTGGGAATTGTTGCATCCCTCCTCCTGACAATGTTTGTGTAGGAAAAATGTCTTTGATAAATCATAATTCCCTCCATTCCTTTGTGGTGTCTCAAACAGAAAGACAGAGACAACTTTCAAAGTAAGGAAAACTGATGGCACAAAAAAGGAGAAGAAAATGGGATGCCCCTCAAATCTGACTCACTAAAATTGCCTGGCACTCATCCACCCATCTATCCACCATCCATCACACTGACCAGAAAGCAGTGAGCGCTGAGGTGGATCCATTATGCAGGTGCTGAACTCGAATAAAACCGCTTAAACGGCAATTTGTTATCAGGATGGAGATGCAGACTTACAAACATGGCCCTTGGGGGCTTGTGTGTGGGAAGGTGTGTGCTTTGGTGGTCCAAAATAATACATGAAAGGGGATTTCACGGCTGATGTAGTGTAGTCTACCAGGAGGTGCAGCTGAACAGGTGGGGCCTGGAGAAGACAGTTCAGCTAAGGGAGAGTCAGTGAACCATGTCTTAAAAATTTAATGAGGCGATAAACAATATTTTTGCACTTTTACCTTACAAGGACACTGGGAGTGTTACCTTATTCTAGTGCTGGATAATTACACCCCTTGAAAGTTTTTTCTTTTATGTACTTTTTGGGCATTTTTTGCCTTTATTCATCGGAGAGAATGACAGTGGATAGTCTTATGAAAGAGGATTATAGAGTAGGGGAAGACACTCTGCAAACTGGCCACAGGTTGGAGTCGAACCCGGGCCGGCAGAAGCATGTACATGGGACGTGCCTGGTTGCCAACCACTCTGCCAAACCAGCATCCCTAACCCTTGGAAGTTTTGCCTTTAATATAAATGTCACAGAGGAATAAAGTGATCCTTCATCTGTGCCTGCTTTAGAGGTAATAATGGAGGTGTTACAGAGCAAAAACAAGATCAGGAAAGCCAGTGGGAGAATGCAATGGTGGTGCTCACTGGCAATTCTGCAACACCACAACATACTGAATTAACAAACAGGGATACTTTGGCACGAACATGAGGGCTGAAATTCTGGCTAAGTAATATTCTGGGGAAAAAAATGTGTGTACTGTATATGTATATGGTAAAGGGATTTGAGCTTATCTTGTGCCTTTCTAGTCTACCTGAATACTAGAGATGGGATGATACACTTAAACTCACGATACGCTGCACCTTGATATGCCCGGGTCACGATACGATACATCATGATACAATAACAAAAAAGTAAAATTTTACTGTGTAATTACAACTTATTTGTTTTCGTTTGAGTTGCACACAGGAAAACACAAGGCCTGACAGCCCAAACACAAACAATAACACTCTCTCGAACCCTGGAGAGGTTAGAGAGAGTGAATGCTAACGAGCGGTAAGCTCGTTTTCGCCGTCTTCGTCTTTTTTAATGAGAAAGCCAAAATACTGCCAGACAGATGACTTGTATCCATGCGGAGCATCCTCAATTTCGAGTCGACCTCATTCAACTCCATCATTCAGCTTTTTGGAGGCAAAGTAGTCTGTGCTTATGTTTGTTGTCGTCACTTCTGGTCACATGCGCTATTACCGGACGTGACGTCTTTATTTCGGGATCCATTTTTTTCAAAATCGATGCATTTCGTCACATACTGTATCGCAATATATTGCCAAACAATATTTCATCCCATCCCTACTGAATACTCAAAGTACTTTTACACCACAGGCCACACCTATTCCCTGTCATTTATTCACTGACAGTTAACATACCTCAGTTGTCAGTTGTACATCAGTATTTGCTAGCACATCAACACTATCTCAAAATCATTTACGTGTCACTCATGCAACAGTGGGGGCAACAAACCTACTTCTCTCTTGTCATACCATCTTTCCATTTGTTAAATATTTGTTGACAATATTAGAAAATCTCTACAAAAACTTGATGGTAAAAAGAAGCTCACACTAGGGGAAAAAAGGACTTTATAAGATAACTGTATATGTTCCCCCAACACAAACACACACACACACACACACACACACACACACACACACACACACTCTTAATACTGGCTGTGCAAATGCTGACAGGTCAGGTCGATGAGGACAAATGAAATTGTTTAGTAAGGCTGGCCTGGGGAGGAGAAGAGAGGCAGACGGAGAGAATGAGCGACAACGAAAACCAGTTTCCAAGAGAAAAGGTGGTGCAGTGCAATCGCTCTGCTGCATTATTAACAAGATAGTCCATTATCACGAAGAAACACACAAACACACACAACAGTATATTCTGAGCAGTGAGTGCAGTCCTCTTTCGTTCAAATATAGCCCTCCAGAACATTTTGCATCTCTAAAGGTCAGGGCTCAGAGTTGGAAATCAATGAAGTGAGGAGTCGAGCATCCATCGTGAGCTGTGGCCACCATGTGTCACTCATTAGTCAGAGGGGGCTCCATCACATCGCTCATCCGGCTGCAGCAGCACTCATGCTATAATGACTCCGCATCCAAGAGACATACACACAGAGACACTCACAGGCACGAACAAGCATTAACAATCCATTGCATAACAGGCATGGAGGGAATGGGAAACTTCTCTGGGGAGATGGTAGTAAATGGGATTTCTTTCTGCAGTATACGTGAAACCATCCATTAAAGCTTGATTCAATATACTGCACATGTTGTGGACGATAAAGATCACACGACAGTACACAAACACAACTTGTTTTAGTCTTAACTGAATGCTAATTCTTACCAACAAAGAATATCACTGAATGTTTTCACTGCAGTAAACCCTTTAAAAGGCCGCTAGAATATCACCAACAGGCAGGACATCATTATAACTTTACAAATTTTATGTTGGGAATAACGTCTCTTCCTTCAACTCACTTATAGAAAATATTCTGTTCCAAGAGGCACCAAATATTACACCTTGTGGTGCTAAAGCTCTACTTGTAAGCACAAGCCTTCAAATGCACATATTGCATAATACTATGGGTTCGTATGTAGGTAAAGCATGTTGGACCCAGCAGCAGTCAAGCCAAGATTATAAACAGTTCACCTGAATATTAGATTCATTACGAACGTTAAAGGCTAACTGTTACTGGGTATTATAAGATTTCACTCCAGTTTTACAAAAGGTTATGAGCATGTTCAAGGAAAATATTTACATATAACAAGGAAACTGTAGTTTCTGATTGAGGAAAGGGAAACTTGAATCCAATTCCACTTGGGAATCACAAACTACTGGCTGAAGGAATCAATATCATTTGTCTATAAGCTTAAGAATTTCCTTATCAACTCTTTCCACTTTATTCTGTATGACTTGAAATTAAAGGATGTTCATCAGAGGCAGTTGGACAAAGTACTGATAAAGAAATGACTAGTGAGACCATAGCAGAGAGCAGACAAAAGTGGTTCATATGTGGCCAAGTTTTTCACAGTATGACTCTATCTGCAAAGCATCCAGTTTTGTGTCTGTGTGACTTTCATTCATGCGGTGCAGCATTATACTTCAGGAATGCCATGTGTCTTACATTGTTGCTGCTGGCAGCCACTGTAGGCCAAACTTTTTTCGACAAAGAAAATTCAAAAGAACTGATAAGGTGGCTGCTGGTGTCGGTCAGGGCCTGTCTACGTGAGCTTTGTATGTTCTCTCCAACCATGTGTGGGTTCTCCCCTGGCACTCTGGCTTCCTCCCACAGACCATAAACCTGCTTATTGGGTTAAGTGGTGACTTCACTGGCTGCTCTTAGATGTAGATGTGAGCATGAATGGTTGTCTCTCTATGTGGATGAGCATGGATAGGCAGACTGGATGATGACATTCTCTAACTGTAATAAAACCTGTTCTGGTCTAGAGCTGCAATTTTAAAGAGCCTAATGGCTCTTTTCCATTAGCCCTACTCTACTCTGCTCAACTCTACCCGGCTCTACTCTACTCACCTTGTGCTGCTTTTCCATTAGCCCCAGTCGCCTGCCCAATGGGGTGCAGTGTCGCTGTGAACAGCTGAGCAGCACTGCAGTGACGTCATTTTGAGCGCGAAACAACAATCTAAGGCTTTTAGTCACAAACCGAGTGAAAAAGGAAAGCAGGAGAAGGCTGCAGGTGGCAAGAAGAAATACTCAGGAGAGTTTTGAAGCTATACAACAGAATGAAGCCAAGGACGAGAGCAATCCAGCTGTAAAGAAAAGAGGTATGAGAGTAAGGGAATGGTAGCTACCGCTAGCACGGCACGCTCGTGACTCATCGATGACAACATTGTCTGACCAATCAGTAGCCCGTGTTCGGTGATGTTATCTTTTAGTATCGACTCAGCTCGCATGGAGCCAGAGCGGAGTAGGTGCTGAAACTAGCTTGTTTTAGGAGGTACCAGGCTAGTGGAAACACACTGCAAATCGAGTAGGGCCGAGCAGAGTAGGGCCAAGGCGTGCTCGTGGAAAAGGGCGACGATATCATTGTCGAGCGAGGTCAAATGAAGGGATTAATAAGCTGAAAGACAAATGATTGTGATTCCACGAACAAGAACCCTGGTTCCAGTCCCTGCTAAAATGTAAAATTTAAGACACATCCTTGTTTTTTTTTAAATTATACCACTATTTTCACTTTTGTTCCAGGTTTCATAGATCCAATCCCACCGCCTTGCAAGTGAAAGATTTACAGGAGACAAGCATCAAATCTGCAAACAAAAAATGCTATTTGCTTACAAAAATAAGAATAATACTCAAACTCTTCCCTGAATAGATTCAGATGGAAATAGAGAGCATGCGATTTCATGCAATATGAAGCCTCACTCTGCACAGCAATGCAGACACTGCGTTCATGAGAAACTGAACTCCTTCATGCACCAGTGTTTGTAAAACAGTTCAATAGTTGCTCTTATGAAGGAGGTAGATGTGAAAATACGTAAGAAAGAAAGAAAAAAAAGGGGGGAGACAGTTTTAATGTCTTATTTTCACCCAGGTTTACACTGTTTTTACTGTGTAATTATATAATGTTCCATCAAAGCATTGCATAAGACTGTCTATTTATACCCCTCACCTATGGCTGATGTGAAAGAGAGCTGTGAACAACACTTTGCTGAAGTGGTAGTGAGGATGACCCACGTATTTTCTCTCTCACACATACATCATGCGCACAAATGTAAATTCCTTCAGCTCATGCAAAAAGAAGCTGTTCTTTGGCTGATCTAGAAGAATGTGGCATCGACCAGTTAGACAAGTGAGCAACAGAAAGATAAGGATAGTGAGGTGAAGGCCACACAGAGCTGCTATTTCACTTCACAGTTCTCACAGTGGGTGTTTGGCTGTGTCACTGTTTGCTGAATAAAATTAATGAAGTGAGAAGCATGATATGATACGAGCTGACTGGAGGAAACATCGTCTTAACTGGCTTTATCAGCGAAACTTAATCTGACCTCAGGTTTGATCTCGTCAACATTTCTGTCTTGTAAAGTAATACAGTGATTTCCCATTGTCTGGAGGCAGTAAACGAATCCCACAAACAGGTGTTAATGTTACAGATCGAATTAATCAACCTCGAATGCATATCTAATTAATCGGCTGAAACCTTGACGTCATGAGGAGCTATTTGCAGTATAATAAAAGAAAAAACAAATCCAGATTGGCTCCACTTCTTACTACTAAGCACTCAGTGGTTCAGCCGTATGTTCCTCCCTCCCTGTTTCCTTCCTGCATCCCCTCCCTTAGCAGACCAGCCCTTCTCTTCATGGCCAATTAGTACAGAGAGGCCTTTAAGTTTCCTTCCTGTCATATTCCCTCTGTGTCCACTGCGGCAAAGGAAAATGCAAGAAAGTGAGGAGAAAAAGGGGGGGTGGACTGTGGCAATGTGCCAGTTTGTCTATTTTTCTTAGACTCCCTTGGCTCACTTTTTACAGCCTGCTATTATGTCTTGTCGCCTTGTTGTGAAGACTCCCACTAGACAACAGAACAAACAGAAAGAGTGGACCAAGGAGAAAATGCACCCACAATCATACATCATGAAGAGAGGATGGGAAATCAGACTGTAAATGGACAGTGGAGTGAGTTTCTTTTAAGCGAACAAGAGATGCAGATTTTAAATCAATAAGTTTTTCCTCTTAACTAATCACTTCCTGTGATATAAAAATTCAATTATATCAACAGCTATGGAGAATAAAAAAAGTACTTTGATCAAACTCTGAGAGAACTTTGTAAGCAGGAAACCATCTGTGTTTATTGTTGAATATCATTTCTGGACTATTTTGGCTGTGCTCTCCTGCGCTTCTGCAATGTTGTAATGCAATTTGATTAAAGAGAGCATTTGCAGAATCAAAATGCATGTCCTCTTTCAGACAATAGAGGAAAATGCAAAAGATGTATGCAATTTTTTTTTTATTTGTGTACATTAATCAAATTTTTATTAAACATTTATATATATATTATTACTTGGGACACACTTATTGGAGACAAGTTCTGTTGTTTTTCAACCCTTAATCCAATCATTTTATCTCACACTGAGCACAACATTCTACAAGTCAAAACAATAAACTTAAAGAAAAGTTTTTGTTACTTTTACATCACTGAACTTCTGCTATGATACCAAAAGTTAAGTTTAATATACATGACTGTAGCTTAAAATAAAACAAAATCACACCATGTTAAGTTACCTTTGGCAACAGCTGCATAAATGGACTGTATGTTTGGTCAGAGCTTTGACAAGCAGCAGGACAAGGTACTGCAAGTAGCAGGAAAACACTCACTGCAGATCCACCTAGCTGACAAGAGTGGCTGCCTCATGCATCATCCTGGTGATTCTGTGCCTCGAGTTTTTGCTGGCTGAATGTGAATATGGAGGACACATATTCTCTACATGCCCCCTAATTACCCTGGCTGATTTTAGACATACTTTTATTGAGTATTGGTTACCAAAACCAGAAAACTGGCAGTTCCACTTCTCATCAGAAACACGAGTGTCAGCATGATGTGCCTCCGGTCAAATGACTAACAACTGACATCCTATGATGTGACTGTTGTGCATGCCAGATTGCAGTCACAGTGAAACAATTTTTATATCCTTCAAATCTATTTAAAAGCAAGTGTCAGTGTCAGCTCTTAAGTGATGTCTAGTTGTTTGTCTGTGTGGCTTACATTAGCAGTGCTAGCACCACAGGCCTTGAAGTGGGTCCCCTGTGAATTGTGGGCATAATAAATTAATATGAGTTTACCCATAGTAATGCTTGTTTAGACTTGCAAAGGTGACAATTAAACAATGATTTGGCTAACAGCGCACATTTGTGAACCTTAAAGAAAAACTGCAGTAAAGAAAAGTCCAATGAAAAGAAAACTGATGATCTGATTCAACATTTAAATTGCATCGTACCACAGTTTATGAAAAACTTAAACTATGCCTATCTAAGTTTTAAACAGAGTTTAAGACAACATATATCTGTCTTTTTCTTCTGTTGGATAACACTTTTCACGTTGTTGTGTTAGGCTATTGTAGTTGGAAAATGAATAACAGGATTGACACATGGTACAAAGTACTTCACCAACAGTAGTTACCAACTTCTCTACCACATAGTTATCAAGCCCTGTACATTACTACCGAGTAGGAACACTGCAGTGAACCTAGTTGCCCCCAACACTCATTGCTGCTACAAACAGCAGTTTATTATTTATAAAAACCACTGGGAAAAGCTGATGGTAATAAACTGTGAATCCAGGGCCCTGGGCATGATGTCACCCAGCTCACCTAAAGTAAACAATAAGCAAATACATCTCTCTCTTTTAATAGTCTTGTGATAAACAGATAAACTGTCTGTCTGTCATCTGAAAATACTAGGTCTCCACACTGATTACAACTGCAGTATGCTGGTCAGTTAAATCAGTCAGTGCATTTGCATGCACACGTAACTCCAGCAGCTTTTAAGTTTGGCGCGCACATTGCACCGGACTTCTTCCCCTGTCCAAGTTAGGAGTGGAAATCAAAAAACAATTCTAGTTAAGAACTGATAACAACTAGCTGAAGGACCCTGTCTTTACAATACCCTTGTCAGTTTTTGCCATTTTATTCTGCATGCATTGCAAACCAAAAATTTGAGGCTCTTATCAGAGGCAGTCAGCAGATGCAACAATGCCAAGTGTCTGTCTGTGTGATTTCTAGCGAGGGAGGAATCAGTGGTTAGTGCAAAATGGCATTAAATGTCAGGTTTGCCATGTGTTTGCCATTGTTGCACCTGCAAACCCGTGTAGGACAATGTTTTCGCAACAAAAAATCAACAGATTGATAACAGAATTGTGCAGATAAGTACTATCAGAAGGCATACATGTGATGTATTTCCTTAAGAATGTTTGCCCTTTATAGAAGTGTAGGTATGATCCTAACCTGCAAATGCAAGTTTGTATTTTTGGCACTTTCAGCTCCATTGTCTCAAACAATAGACAATGTTTATACGAGTTAAGAGATAAATGCCCAAAATATGGTCTGAGGAGGAAACATAAGATATTTTTTACACCTGGACATGCCCCATTTGTGAACTGTAAACATTATTGCATGTTAAAAAGGAAAGGTTCCTACAGGTTGCTTACTGAGACATTCATATTCATCGGGGATGTTAAACATCAAAATTTTTGATCAATGGCACAATCTCGATCACTCTGTAAGTCTTCTATGGAAGAGTAAGGCCTTAATATTATAAGAGCCCATACTATGCCCCCTTCCCCACGTTGACGTAGAGAACCTTAAAGTGTGAACAGCTTGAATAGAACGTTGCACAGTGACTAAAAATACAGTTGACTGGATGAAGTAGAGGTGTGAATAGATAAGATTTTATTGATACCAATGTCATTAATGATGCTGGTTATCACACCAACTCCTTGTTGGAGGGCACCGTGGCATAACTTCAAGGTTGACCTTTAAAACATCATCCCTACATTACTCCATAACACAGGTGGCAATATGTCCTCCTTTAGACACCTATTATTGAACTGTCTCTTGGCTGACCTTGCTATCAAGTTAGAAAGAAGCTAACCAGTCTGAGGTCAATGTAAAATCATGAGCCATTTCTTTAAAGATTCGGCCTCTTTTAGTGTACAAAAAGGGCATGTTGGCATGTTGGGAATAACAGACTAATAAGAGTCCACAGGCTGAATTATGACCCCTAATGTCGCCATCAAGGACAACAGCCTCTATAAATGAGACATGCATGCTTTTGGCACCCCAACATGGACAGCTTTTATAAATGGATCCACATTATCGGTCTATCTTTTGAAAATTTCTAATTGAAAATGAATGACAAGCAAATCAAAACCTGGAAGTGGCTATAAATGAATAAGTGAATCAATGATATGTCTTAAGTCAACTTTGATGATTTTTTTCTGGTTTTATTTCAGTGAGACTGAAACATTTACCAACATTTTAAAAGCCAAGTTGTAACTGGACACAGAATACCAGCTGTATCTGGCTGCATTGTAGCATTCTGACCATGTGACTGTCACCATACAAATCCTGTGATTAAGAAATAACAATAATAGATTCTCCCATCTATTTAAAGCTCTTTTATTTCAAGCAGAATGTAGGTCACTGGAGTATATAGGCCATAGGTTTATGCAGATGACACAGAAGTGAAACCACACAGAAGTCATGCTGTGCCATGCTATAACCCATGCTCCGAGCATGCGAAGCGTGTTATTCTGTTTATCGACTCCCTACTAACCCACATTCAGGACTCAGGGACTGCGCGCGGGGACTTTTATTTTGGGACGGCGAAATGGCAGAATGTGAAAGGTGACAGGCCTTCGTTGAGGAGCAGCGGTTAGGGACAGTCCTCGTCTGTCCTTGACATTGAGGTGGGGGTGGGGGGTGGGTGTTAGGAGTGTCGATAGACCTAGTTTTCCATGCCCAGAGGAGTTACACAATCACCAAGATGTATTTTTGAGAGGGATGGAGAAGGTGTGTGTGTGTGTGTGTCAGTGTTTGTGTAAATATGTGTCATGGTGACTAACAGACAAAGTCCGTTTGTCTGAGGTCGTGCCAGAGCATGCTGGGCAGAAAAAAAGATTATCCAATGCCAACATGGTCTCATGTTATTTTTCGGTACCAATATAAATTATTACACAGTGGCAGTTACTGTGGGATGTGTAATGACAACACTTAACAGCCTGAATAACCATAGAGATTTATTTTTTTACTGAAGCAAAATTTTATTCAAATTACTATAAAACTATATTCAGATATTTTGTAAGGCCAGAAGTAACATTTAAAATCTCAGCATCAAACATTGGTTCTGTAGGACAAGTGCAGCATTCTTATTTGAATGGTTAGAATCATGACATTCTCTATCATCCCATCTATATGTAACATATCATGTTTGAAGACATCAAGGGCTAGAACTAGGGACAGAGTGATGATTATGTCTGTTACCTTAATGTCTCAAAAATCCTTCTCTGAGGTAATTATCAGCCAAAATGCATTCAAGTCTTTTGTCAACGGTGGTACATCTGCTGTCCAGATAAAAGAGTGATGTAGTGTCAGTCAGGTGGCTGAAAAATGGTCATTAGGCTTTGAATATATTTTCTTTCTTCTGTTGTCTTTGCCTTTAGATATCACTATTGCTCTCTTTGACCTACAGAGGTCATTGAAAGTAAATTAGTACAAAAGGTGCTGAATATTTCAAACCTGTTATATTTGATGAGTTAAACATCATTATGAATTGTAACTAAAGATGCACTTTGAACTGGAATCAACAGTGAAAATAAATGTGACTAATATCTAGGGGTGTGCGATATGACAATATTAAATCGTTAAAGATTATAACGTGGGGATGATCTCATAAAGCAGAAAGATCGTCAGATCGTCTGTGTGGGTGCAGAGACTTTGACGCACACCCGACTAGCCAATTGTAGCGCAGTGCATGTGGGATCTCCTGTTTGGTTATGTAACGTGAAGCCATGGCGAAAGAGAAAAAGAGATAAAAGCTTGAAGATGTCTGGACAAAAATCTGTTCTAAAGCAGTTGTATTATTCACTCAGATTATAGACATTGCAGTTAGATAACATTTGTTTTAAATTGTTGCACTTTAAGAGATAATGTTGATGTTGTTGTTCATTACCTTTTATGTTTACATTTATTGCACATTTTTACAAAAACTGCACGATTTAAATTTAAACCTGTTCAGAAAGTTTCTTTGGCTTTAACTGTTATTTTTTTCTTTAAGGGTTTTACATGTTTTATATGTTAAACATAGGGGGAAAATGGTCAAGCATGCAAATTAGTCCAGAAAAATCAACGTAAAAAAGAATCATGACAAAATCGTGATCGTGATTTTATTTTTAAAAAATCGTGATATGATATTTTTGCTATATCGCCCACCCCTACTAATATCAATATTGATCAATACTGAAATACATATTATGAACACAGTATTTGCCATGCCTCCCAGGGCGAGTTGGAGCCTATCCCTTATGTAAATAGCAGGATACACACCCTCCTAGTAATTTAAAGCCAGACTTTACAATACCCACAAAAAAGCACCTATGCACAAAGAGAACATGTAAACACCACATAGAAAAGCCCTGACTGATTGGGACTTGTACCGAGAATCTCCATGGTGCAAAGCAAAGCTTTACTAACCGCACATCCCTGTAGCCCACCATAACCTTTTCTGACAGCTCATTAATTGCAAAGCATTTTTTATTATAAAATATGACCTACTAACCATTAAAGAAAGACTTCACTAAGGCCTATCTAATCAATCACAAAGTACTCAGCATCAACCCAAACAAGTAGTAGGTAGACCTACTGCAAACACAGAGATGCTACATTATCTGATAGACAATGTTTGTCAGCGACCAATGAACTTTGATGTCACTCAGCCGTAAAATACACAAAGTTTCCCCCATGAGTCAGTGGACACAGAGCAGAAGAAAAACAGACAAACATGTCTGGACATGAAAAGAAAGAGGAAGTAAGGACAAAAAGGAAGGACACATCACTCATGTGAAATGAAACAAAAAGGAAAAGTCAGGGACAGAAGGAGACGGGAGAGGAGGCAAGCGATGATGAGAGAAAGTAATAAAAAAAAGATTCCCCTTTACATCCCCGTAAGCCTCCTAAGCAGACCGTTAGGCAAATGAGCTGCAGCTTTGCCAAGACTTAATGACTGACTGTAAATATTCATGAGATTCAGCTGCTATTTAAATGTTCAGTGTTTGTTCCTTCAAGTTTTGAAGAGTCTACATTAGAAGGAGGAAAAAAAATCACTGCTGCTTAAATGGAACCCTGGCTGTGAGACACTTATCGACTTTAAAGTTCTGAAAACTCTTCCAGTTTCTATTAAAATTGGGAATATTTATTCTCCATTTAAATGAGACAACTTCTCTACTTTTTAATGGTAAAAGGCAGCTTATAAACACTTGGGCTGTGCCACACCATACTGTCCATGATAATGTCTCTATACATTCAAACATTGTATATTTTATTTTCAGTTTCAAACATAGAAGGCTTGTGCACTTTTGCCCTGCACAGATAAAACACCTTTTCTAAGGTTTTTTTCTGTTTGTTTTCAGGCTCTGTTTACACGAAAATGTTGTCACCAGAAACGGAGAGGTTTTTTCTTTTGCGTTTTCAAAAGAGCTCCATGTTCACACAGAGATGATGTGAAAACATTGCGTGTTCACACCAGTCCACTAGAACAACTGAAAATGCTGTAGCGAGCATGCCAGGCCAGTAGTTGGTGATGTAGGTTTGTAGTTAAACAGCGGTGTGACAACATGTGCATTCTTTCCAATGAAGGCGAACTTTTCACAAACAACAATGGTGATTGATAGCATGAAGGCGCAGAGGTTTCTTGTCTGGACAACAAATCTGTTTGGATATTTTTATCCGGGTAACACACTGATGACAGTAAGCAGCACACATGTTGCTGAGTAGACGGCTAAAGCTGCTGCTGTTGTACTTAGGTGTGCAACCCTCAGCTGAAAGAGTACTGCACATGCACCGCACATCATCGTTTTCCCTAAAAATGCTGATCACATGGAGACGGATGCCAAAACATTTTCAAAACTCTACTCAGGACCATGGTTTCAAAAGTTTGTGGATTCAGCCGCTCCGGGCACTGTTTTTGTTTAAACAGAAGGCCCAAATGCAACAAAAACTCTCTGTTTTTGGCTGTTTCCATTGTTGTGTAAACAGGGCCCCAGTCAAGACCATAAAACTGGCATTTCTTTGATTACCTCCACCAAGAAGGTTATGTTTTGGTAGAGTTTGTTTGTCTGTCTGTCTGACCGTCTGTGAAATAACTCAAAAAGTAATGGATGGATTTTGATGAAATTTTCAGGAAATGTTCAGCATGGGAAAAGGAAGAACTGATTCAATTTTGGGGTTGATCCGGATCAGCGTCTGGCCGCCATGACGGAAAATGTGATTTTTGTGAATAACTACTGAACTAAAATAGATACCATTATGAATCCAATTGCTAATGGTATGTTTTCATGGCCAAGGAAACTAAATATTGACATTGAATAAAGGTAGGACTAATATTTATGGTGAAAATCACAATATGGGTGAGGACTGTGGTGCTGGCGGAAGTCTGCGCTCTCCGAGTGCTTTTCTAGTTAAGTATGAAAAAGGTTTGTCAAGGCTTGATTGATAACATTATTGTGCTTCCAAGCCCTAACTCCTATCCTATCCTGCCCCCCCCCCCCCCCAACCCGTGCTCTGAGTTGTGAGTGAAAGGCACATAGTGAAAGCCTTTTCACAAATGCTGCCCTGATATTTCCCAGAAAATACCTGAATAACAAATTCCCAGACTTTCTTGTGCACATTAAGCCCCTCACAGCAGAAAGTTTTCCTGCAGTATTTATGTCAATCCACTGAGGGTTGGTTGGGTCAGGGCAAATAGTAAGGAGGCAGCAGGTACATTTCAGGGTTAAAAAAAACAGCTGTATGCATTCACTTGTGCAGGTAAATTCAGGATAATTTCAGGATTTTTCTGTTTGTGTGAATGGGATTCCAGAGAAGTGTTGAAGATCAACACAGTTCAATGGCTTGTTTGTCTGTGAGGAAGGCAACTCAAAAAGTTTTGAACAGATTTTAATGAAATATTCAGGAGATGTTCTCCATAGCACAATGAGAAAGTGATTAGATTTTTGAAGGTGTTCTGAATACGGATGCAGATCCAGTAGTTTTTGTAAAGGAAAGGAGACACGGCAGCTTTCCACATTTTCACTCTTAGCTCTACATGTTCTAAACAAATCTTGATGAATTTCCAGATCCATACATTTTTAAGTATTTGTTAACATTGCAAGATAGCACAATTTTCCACTTTTTCACTATAAGTGGACAAACAAATGTCTTTGTAGAGGTTTTGCTAAACAATAATGGCAGTGATTAAATTTGTGTTTTAAGTAGTGCCATTGTTTTGGGAATCAGAGACATGGCTTTTATGTTCCTGCATGTAACAGTGCAGTTACTGTGAAAAATGTTATATCATTCAGCCCAATTTAATACCAAGCAGTATAACAGTGTTGGCTCATAAGTAATTTCCAGTTGTCGGGCTGTGTGTGGCTGCCATTAGCACTGCTAGCACCATGGACCCTGTAGTGTGTCCACCGTTGATTTTGGGCTAACTAGCAATGCTGGTTTAGACTTTCAAGGGTGACAACTAAACTTTTATTTAGCTATCTGCACACATTTTTAAACCTTACAGAAAAAGCGGCAGAAAATTAGACCTCATGGACAGCCATCATCCCCCCCATACTATTCATATTATTTAAGCTGTTGCTGATACAGAGACAATATTTGGGAAGTTAGAAACTTGAATGAAACATGGAAAAACAAAACCTGAACTCTGAAAAATATCATTATGTCAGCTTAAGTGATGAGGAGATGAGGCAATATTGTACATTTGTACATTCTATCAATATATGTGATAAACATAAGTGATGCGTTCGTCCAATTCATTTTTAAACAATTCATCTATTTGAGATGTCATCCGCCAACACTGATATCGTTGTGACAATACTGATAATCTCTTAATGACATATTTTGTTAGAATGAAAGCAGCTCAATGAAAAAAGGATGGAAATTCATAAATACCACTGCCTTCAAGTAACAGTCACTGATAAAACAGTATTAAGTATTCAATTCTTAATCATGATGTACATAATTATCACAGGTTTCCATGCAGTACTGTGACACGTCTACAGTCTCAATGGCCTATTGCACAGCCCAAACACGCCTTGCTCTTCTGATTTCAAAGAAAGACGGCACCCTCAGACTTGATGACATATTGGTGAGCGAAGTCCACAGCACAAAACAAGCTCTTATTGTCCAGGGCTGACGTAGCCAGACTGTACCGAAAGAGGATGACAGCATACAATTCTCTGCCACATGGGAACAATAAAGATGAAAACCAAGATTAAGCAGCTCGAGGGACGTCCTTATTTGCCGTAAATGACATCATGTTTGGCGCAGTCCACGAACTCTTAAAACAAGCTGACAAACAGCTTGCTCTCCTCGCCAAAAATGCATCCAGGCTACCATTAGCATCTTAGAGGCTAAGTGAAGATGACAGGCAGGCAACACAGAGCCTATTTCTATTGACAGATTTACTGAGCTGAAGCAAAGGGTCCACTTTGCAGGTGATCTTTTGTCACTCAATGTTCTGTGGCTTCACTCATTAACTTTTCATGCCCACTATAACCAGATTACAGCAACTAATCTGATTAGGCACTCGTGAATGCTCTAGTCATCTCAAAAGTTACCTGTACTTTATCGAAGCACACACTGCTCAGAGGAAAACATTTTCTTAACCTCACAAAACTGATCAGATAAGCTAAACATGTACAGACTCAAGAGCTCCCTATCTCTGTTACCATAGGGAGCTGCTTCAGTTTAAAGTTTATACATTCATCAAAATTCCCTTTGTGCTTCCATCCAAAAAGGGAATAAACTGGCAAAAAGTTACAGCTTCCCGTCAGGCTGAATTTAAGTTTTATCTTTGAAGTGAGCCTCATTGGAATTCCTCATGAATTTCCTTCCAAAACTTAAACTACTGCAGTGATAACCCCACTTGGACGAATATCAATGTCAACTCTACGGCTTTAATTTTCTCCAAAAGTAATCAGAGATTTCATTCCACACGGCTAACACTCACAAGGTCACACCCATGGAGGGCACAAGGGCTGAATTCCAGCAAATAAGGGCAGTATTCACAGGCTGACTGAATGTGACGTAATTTTGCACATTTCTGGCAGCTACTCTGATACAAAAACAAAGACGCCTTTTGGCTGCAGGCCATTGCTACTATAGGGAGACTGTTGACAACTGGGAGTTTCCCCTGTTTAAGGAATAATTTCATTACAGCAGAATGTGCGCTTGGCCATGGAAATCCTCTTATCAGAACAACAACACAATAAGATGTTTTTATATCCAGCTGATGTAATCTGTAGGTTCAACAGCACTCATAACAGGGATGTTATATTAACACAACAATACAGAAAACGCAGTCTAAATTGGATTTATTCATGACCACTGCTTGTATCTTAGGCACTAGAGCTCTGATACACAAAGATTTGTGACTGGACTTAACAATAGAAAACTCTCCTGGTGGTAACACTTTCATTTTACACATTGAAGCACCACCTCAGTGTGATTCACTTTTTGAGTTATATACAGTTCATGGAGAAACTTGGAGGCTTAGGCCAAAAACGTTATGCTCTGTTCCTCATAAGTATGTTTCTTCTCCAAAAAATGTCACTTATTTTTGCCTCTTGTTAATTGAATATCTTCGATTATTTGGGTACATGTGCTAAAACCGTTCAACTTTGATTTTTAGGAAAAGTGACAGCCTTAATACCAATAACAGTATATATTTTTTTAATTCCTAATTTTTTTATCACAACAATCCCGTTGAAAGCTCAACTAGAAAACAATCGGAGAGCGCAGACCTCCGCAAACGCCACAGTCCTCAGCCATATTGTCATTTTGACCATAAATATTACTCCTACCTTTATTCAATGTCAATATTTAGATTCCTTGACCATGAAAACATACCATTAGCAACTGGATTCATAATGATATCTATTTTAGTTCAGTAATTATTCACAGAAATCACATTTTTCGCCATGGCGGCCAGACGCTGATCTGGATCAACACTAAAATCGAATCAGTTCTTCCTTTTCCCATGCTGAACATTTCCTGAAAATTTCATCCAAATCCGTCCATTACTTTTTGAGTTATTTTGTTCACAGATGGACAGGCGGACGGACGGATAGAAGGACGGACGGATAGACGGACAGACTCTCCCAAAAACATAACCTCCTTGGCGGAAATAACTATATACAAGTAGCTAGTACGATGGCAAACTCCCACAGTGGAAACAAATGGCACCAAATGAGCAGTGCAGCTCTACAAAACATGCGTGATGTGAGCTCGGCTAAACGCGAAATCATTGTGTGGTAGGATGGTTAAAACATTCTACCTTGTTGGTGAACCTAACATAGACGATGTAAGCTGTTGTTAATAATTTCACTGGTATTTTTCTGCCACCTGAGGGATTACTGTGACACTGGAATCACATCTTAAATGATTACATAGTGCATATAACACAATACAATACAACTTTTTTATATATCACATTTAAAACAACCTCAGTAAGCCAAAGTGCTGCACAGGTAGAAAACTAAGGGAGCACAAAATAAATTAAAATACATAAAAGAAATTTTAAAAAGTGAAATATAAAGTGAAGTATGCCACTAACAACACACTAATAGCTTGAGACCTCAAACAACCAGCCACATTGTCAGGTAACAAAAGGAAGCCTAATAACTTGATTTGTGACACAGTCAGCTCAGGTAGAGGCCTTTAAAAATAGGGAAAAATAGGGAACAAGGCGCACACATATACACACCCAGCATCTTTGGGTGTCATGAAAGGTGCATTGAAAATAAAATGTATTATTGAAATTACACTTAGCAAACAGCATTTGTCCACCTTTTGTGTTTGCATTGATTTTGACTTAATGCACAGCAGTGTGGTAAACATGTGCTCTGTCCCCTCTTTTTGATATCTACTGATATAAGAAATATAAGGGGGCATGTATGCTTTGCAGGGTGTCTCTGACTGCACAGTTTGACATGCGCTGTAGCAGTTTAAGGTCACTTTCATACCTAACACATTTGGTCAAATAAACTCTGGTTTACATTTTTGGAGAGATTTTTTGCCTTGAGGTGGTGTGAAAGTTCACAATAACTCTGGTGCAGACCCTCACATCCCAACTTAATACAGAGTATGGTTATGTATCACTCCGGTATATATGCCAATTTCATCTAGGTAGCCCGACTTCATTTCATTTAATCACTCAAAATACTGCCCAGCTGCTTCAAGCAGAAAAACGTATAAGCTGGTGGAGAATTTCTAGGTCACAGTGCAAGAACAGGTCATACCACTGCAGCTACACCTTCAACTAGTGGCAGGTGGCTATATTACACATCATTTGACAAGCTTTGGCCGGCCTGAAAAAACAGGGAGAAAGAAAATCAAACCAAAAGAAAAATGGAACAAGGCTATAACTTCAGCCTCAAACCAAACTAGGTCACCAAATTTGAGGTGTGAAAGAAACCCGTCTTATTACAAACCTTACACAGCTGCTTGACGGTGTGTTTAGACCAATGAGTCAAAATAACAAAAGAAGAGGGGTCAGAAGTCTGGTTAAAGAAACAGTGGAAACACTGCAGCTATGTACAGCCCTTCAGACATTTACTGTAGCAACAATTTTGTTTGGTCCTGTTTGCTTCTGACTCTAAACATTTTTTAAAAACTTGCCAAGTTTAATAGTTGTGTGTTAAATAACTGGACTTGAAGACTGCAAAGCATTTTATGCATTGCATTTTAGTCTATTTGAAAAATTGCCAGTTCCAAGAAGTTCTAACACAGTAGAGCCCTGGCTTGATCCATCACACCTTACACCCACACAAAGAAAAAAAAAAAGTACAAGCCGAGTAATCTTATTATAAAAGTGTTTACAGACACTTGAATTGGGTAATGCTATACCAGCAGTTTAACCTTCCACTGAGTGACTTTGATGAGGACACTCAAAAGCTATCGGCTGTGACTGCTGCCCGGTGAGGACTGTTGTCACACCACAGGACAATAGAGTGCTCATGGTCACAGGAGGAGAGAGCCACTCCAACAGAGAGCAACTCAGAGGCTCATCTACACACTCGCCAGAGGAGGCCGGCACAACTCAAAAGTGGCTGTCAGTTCAGCTGAGTTTACTGAACGGTGCAGGGCCAAAAAACTCTAATTAGTTCCACTGGTATCCTGAAAAGTTTGGGCCTCATAACAAAAACATACCAGCTTCCCCAAAACTACTGTATATCTGTTAAGATATACAGATAATATATATTCACACAACTTAACTGTTCTATTTCATAACAATAATAATAAAAAAAATAATAGTAATAATAAAAATTTTCATTAGGCTCTGATAGGAGTAACTGTTTGGCAGCAACATTAATGTTTATGCATTGTAATTCTTTTGCAGGTACCCTTGCAGGAAAAAGAAAAACGTGAAATTTTGCTGCATGTTTTAAAAGAGAAATATCATACTTGTTTCTTCTTTTCACTATTCCAGACTAGGATGCCTGTAAAGCATTTCTGCCCTCAGTACAAGTCATTTAGTTCCTTCATTGCTCCACAATAGCGTTCTCAAAATCCTCATTTTAGGCCATTATCAAGCTCGAGTTGAAACGCTCGGATCTCAGGATGACCTACAGTTACCTCGCAACGTCACAGTCCTTTGTGCTCTGATTGGTCAGTTCTGTCAGAGCTGCCGAGGGGGTTGAGCCAGCCTGTCCTTCTTCTACTACTGTATTTTCCGGCAGGCTCAAAGCAGCAACCGCGTATTGAGTCCCCCTACAGGCCAGAGGTGGTAATGAGTGAATGTGAGCTAGGGATCTATATACTGCTGCTGGTGGATGTGTTCCTCGGTGACGGTTTTGTGGCTAACGGACATCACAGAGGAGGAAGTGTTTTATCAGATTACTCCAATAAAAAGAAATGTACCTCGTGTCGTCACGACGATTTAAATCTCGCGGACATCTCGCAATGACCTATTTTCAGAGGCATCAAATCTCGTTCTAGGATATCAGAAAAAATACAATATCTCATTTTTTGAAAATTAAGGGGGTGTAAGGTCTTGTTTTCAAATTTATTATATTATATGTAAGTATTAAATCATGCATCAGCATGATTTTCAAAAGGAGAGTCATCTGGTGGACAAATTAAGATATAACTTAAAAAACAGCAAAGATAGTAATGAAATAGTAACACAAAGGAATGCATTAAAGACAACTTATTAAGACAAGGACAAAAAATGGCATTTCAAAGTTTCCTCCTACTGAAATTTTCTATACCGGTAGTTAGGAACACATGTGTTGGATTGTTCAGCATTGCCATTTTAGACTTACTTAAGAAACTGAGACAAAATTCCCCAATAAAGAAAAAGTTATACATATCCTCTGGCAAATTTGAGCTATATTCATTTAACAGCCAAAATTGCTTGAAAAATTCTACAATTTCTACAATTCTACAATTTCATTTAGCAGATGCTTTTGTCCAAAGCGAAGTACAACGCAAGCAAGAATTCGGACAGTGGGGAAAGTGCATCGAAGTGCTTCAAGTCAATTGGCCACAGGTGCTGCCATCTAGTGCCAGAGGAAGTGCCAGTTTTTTTGTTATTTTTTTATATATATAAGAAAGAGATGTACAAAATGCCCCAAGAATCTTAATGGGATAATACTGAGAAAACTTAAGGCTTATGCGACAATATGTCAACATTTTATCTTCTTTAGAAATTGCACCCATTTTTAAAACATCCTCCTTAATAACCTTAATAACTGCTGTCCATAACTCTGCCCTTCAGACCTGATGTTACTGAGGGGCTGCCTTATAGAATAAAGTCTGACTGCAGGAGGATAGGGAGGGGGCCAAAAACCTGAGGAAATGCACCTACATCCTGTTGTTGGACAGAACAATGGATGTAGAGCCAATAAAAAGCGCGGAGAGGAAACCGTTCAAAGTCTGTCACAAAAAGAGAAACACATTTAAAGATATTGCCACTGGACGTATCTGTTCACCTTTTTTCACAGATAAATTTGGTAAGCACTTTGCCAGCACTTCTTGGCCTTATTAAAGTCTTTATGGCTCATTTTCAGGCATTTTCAATTCTTTCAGAGACTCTGCTTTATTCACGGTTTCAGATCTTCAATTGCTGGAGTGTCACAAGTGAGGAATTCACTGACAGGGTGAGGACACTGGATAATATTACAAGGATATCACATAATAATAAGCATGGGAGAAAATTGTTATCAGACTATCAGATAACCTTACGGAGCTGCAGTCTCGTTATCCTTCCTAAGGCCCTGACATGACATAAAATGATCAACCAAGTGCAGCAATAAAGACAACTTGATCTAATGTATTACACATCTTTGGTAAAGTATAGAACCATAAATAAACAGAGCCTCCCTAAGTGTTATCACTCTTATTTTAGAATGAAACCAAATCCCAGTTTTCATGTCATTTATGGTTTGGGTTTATTTTTTCCTTAACAGACTTTATTTCTATCAACATTCAAAGTAGTTCTGTCAACATGTTGATCACACTTTAGCGCGAATCCTTCAAGCCACTATTTTTTGACACACAACTAACCCACACCTTAAGCTTTGTCCTCGCTTTTCGAAAACAGCGTGTGATGCAACAGTAATGTGGACAGCTTGATGAAACGGGTGAAGAGAGGGGTCTCTTTGTATGGCAATATCACCTTAAGGCTCTACCAGATCATTCTCTCAGCAGGGACAGACATACTCTTGGTGTCATTTTCTCATACCACTTGCTGGCCAAGCATTCAGTTGATGTAGAGAGCCCCCTCCAATAGCCAAAAACAGGCACAGGTATCTGTGTTTACAAAGGTGGCAGGTAGGGATGCACAATATTACTAGGACCATATTGGTATCAGTAGATATTAGGCTTATGCTCAAAATATCGATATGGAAAAATATCGTCACACACTCCTTGGGGATACATCTATCGATGTGGATTCTACAGAATAAATACGGCCTAAATATTTTGACAGTTGTTGTCAATAGACTTTGGGTAACTTTTAACAATGGCACAGTTCGAAGTAGAAGCCAAACTACATGAGGAAGCACATGTTCAAAATTTGATTCTAGGTCTACCATCTTGATGGACCTGAATTTGATTTTTTAAGTTAGAGAATCATTTAAAACTCATGCCTGTTCCTTTTCTTCTTGTAATAAAAAACAAAACTTGTCGAGTATTTTGTGAAAAGCGTAGTCAGTGTTCACAATTTACTGTGTATCGGGACACATATCGTATCGTGGCCTCAGTATCGGGATATGTATCGTATCGTGAGGTTGCTGGAAATACCTAGCCCTAGTAGTTAATTGCCTAAAAGGCAATTACTGGTATGGGAAGAAGTGAAAATTTTTGCTGATATTAGAGCCAGCATTTATCAGTAAATTTTGGCCATGAATATCCTATATATAGATCATATTAGTAATATCTTGCATTCTTAGTGGAGGGCAGCAGCTAGACTCTACACACAAAGGATGGTTGGTCCCTACTGATGTAAAGTAAGGACACTGCTACACCTTTGAATGTCTCGTTTCAGTTAAAAGAAACTTTCAGATGGCCCAGTGGACCTGTCAAAAGTAATATGTAACTTGTGATACCAAACAACATTGCTTTTTTGTTCCTCTCATCTACTTTCTCTAACTATTTGGTCTGAGAATATATGTTTTTTTTCCTCAAAGTCACATTAATGTTGCTCCACACCAGAAGTTCCACATTTCCTGTGGATTAAGTATGTTGGCTCTACTTTCACTTGACCAAAGTACCATATCACATTTAAAATATATTTTTGCTGTCCTGTGGATTAAAAGCAGTTGCAATGACATTTTCATAACTATTCTGCTAAGAGACATTAAGGAATAAGAGGCAGCAGAAATATCTGCACCATCAAAGCTCTATACTGTTGACTTACTCTCAAGTCAAAGACAAAACTGATACATGGCTGGCGCAGCAGGATGTAAAGTGTGTCTATCAGCCTTAAAAGTACACACCATCTGCTTTTCAAACCTATTTTTAATGCGATCTTACAAGACTCCACTGAAGGACTGTTTCCATGTGTATTAAAGTACATTTGTTGCCTTAACAACCAGTGGTTTTTATAATCCAGGGCAGACATCTTAAGAGCTGTTACTTCCAGTCTTTGTTTTTGTACATGGGCTTTCGTTAAAATAAGGAAGCAAGTTGATGACATGTAACAAACCCTTTAAGTCCTTTCGGCTGTGTGCCTATCTTTGGTCGGGGCTTCATAGAGGAGGCAGCATACAAGCAGGATGATCAAATCTCAGTTGCAAATGAAGTAAAAATTAAAAGCTTGTGGAGTCATGATGCTGTAAATTTGCATACTAACTGTGCTGTTTATCTATTCTTTCTTCGTGCCATGCCAGGTTTCAACAGTTTTTGGCTCCTCGCTGGCACTCCTAGATCCTGGCCTACCTCCTTGACTCATCTACTTCTGCTCCAGTCTATAATTTGCAACATTTCTCCAGAGTACGAGCCTGAACGTGTTGTACTGTGCTGATATTTATGTGTAGGTGGAGAGCATCAGTGATAAGAGACAGACATAGTAAGAGTAAAATGTTGGCATATTCCCAGTCGAGCTGAAGTGCGAGTTGTACGTATTTAATGAAGATAGAAGATCATTTGTTGATGGAATGTGACTGTGGAAAGGTTGTCGAGGGTAGCAAGATAACTATTGCCTATTTCTGCCAGACTTCTTATTTCCAAATGAGAAGCTGTAGGAGTTGGGAATGAGCACTAGCATCAGCTATAAGCAGGTCTGTGGGGTTATTTTTCTTTATCTAGTGGCATTGCCTGAACCTTCCAACCACAGTGACAAGTAAATAAGAAAATTATTACTTTGTAACAGAAGAAACGATACCCCAGATCCTTGCTTCCTGGTCCACTCTGACATCTAGCAACATGCACAGGGTTCAACTTCCTACATATGCCATTGCTTAAAAAACTGGTTATGTGCTAGATTTGTCTGATGCTGAGTCATTAATTTGTTAATGTACAGTGTTTGTTTGGATTGTTGGTCTGGGTGGGCCGTGAGCGGCATGTACATATCTGGCCTAAAAGGAAGTCAGACATCACGCTAGGCCTGGGCAAAAAATCACTAAGATTTAAAAATCGAGCTGGCAACTCAAATCGATTCGTTTTTCCTGAAACTGGAGTTTAATGTTTTTTTTTTAATTCAACCCCTTCTTTTCACATTTTGAGGACCTGAGGCTTTCCGGAGTGCACTTCCTGCAGTATGTCACTCTCCTCCCCTCGAGACATCACACGCATAAACAACCTAGACAATATGGCGGCGGCGGCCGGAACCGGCGAGGAGAAAGAGGGGCTCCTGCCCAAGAAAGGTCCCTCAAAGTCCATAATTTAGAATTGGTTTGGTTTTGCAACGTCTGACGAACAACAAACAACACCTTGCTGCAAATTGTGTCTAAAGGCGGTTGTCGTCAGTGGTAGTAGCACTTTGTATATTTTTAAGTATAAATAAATGTATATTTTGGAAATAAATTTAAAGTGAGTAGTTATGCGGGGGCATCGAATTGTGAATCAAGTTTTATTTTTTTATATATAAGATTTTCTGGGGGGGGGGAAATTGCCCAGCTCTACATCACGCCAGCATTTTGGAAATGCATTTCTAAACTGACTAAGGTGGATGGTTGTAAGTGTACCTGCTCAACTTAGCATAACTTAGACCAATAAAATCAACCTGTCACTGGCAAGGGAGCTAACAGTAATTGCCAACCTTGATGTGCCAGAGCAACATGGCAGAAGTTGCAATGTCATGTGAACTAAAGCACATAACGCTGACTTTTTTGTTTTCGACTAATCTACAATAAAGGTCTTGCTGATACTACACAGGTTTTCTATGCCATGTCAACAGCGTGTTGACAAACATTTCAGCTTGAAATCACACAGACGATGCACATTGAACTGTTGCGTAATTTTAAGTGCAGCTATAAGGCCACATTTAAACTGCATCTGCCCTTTGCCCACTCTAATTTCTCCTGTCACTCTTTATTGTTGTTTATGATGTGTGCCTCTTGAGAGAACAAGACATTCAATAATAAGAGGGCAGCAGTTTATGATGAAGACCAAACCTGTGTTAAAGATCCAAATAACAGTTCTATGGAACTAAGTGATTGTGAAAATGAGGGAAGATACCAATATGGATGTTTAAGTTGATATTTTTAGCTAATACCAATGTTTTTTGGGGGACTTCTTCTGGTGTTATTCTCCCATCATACAGTACAGATATTTTTTCTCCTGTCTGAGCATGAAGACAGCTGACAGTTGACAAACAGGTCATTTTTACTGCCATAAATAAAGAATTGTCTCTAAATCAGCAGTTAGGGTATGTCAGATGTCAGCTCTGTATTGGTATTACACGACAAATAAACATCCGAAAACTCCATTTATCTCATCCACTGGCTGATCTTTGTTTAAAAAAAGGGCGGATTAAAATTTTAGACTACAATATTTCACAGCCCAACAATGTCAGGACATAAGACATCTACAAACTTTCACAAATAGCTTTTAAATCTGTGTTCTGTCTCGTAAATCTCCATATGTGCTCTATGATAGTGTTCAAGCATCTATTCAGGAGATTTTCTGCAAGAGTAAGCAATAACTACAACTAAATAAAAATGTATGCAGTGTTGCCATGACACTATGTCTAAAAATATAGATGCAGCCCTCATTAAGAAGCCTGTATATATGGATGCTGCTGAAGTATCATAGCTTCATAGCAATTTTCTCCATGCAAAAACGTCGCTGATTTGTTTTTGAGGGAAGAGCTTGCCGCAATTCACACATTCCTAAAACACTAAATCCTGGAAAGTGCCAGACGGTCAGCAGATTCTGCAGTGCATTTGTTGCATAATGGTGTCTTCTGTTACAAACCCTACCTGTCGCAGAAAAATAGAGCCTTGAAGAACCTTTCCAAATGCCAAGCAAGTGGCCTGGAAGAAGCCAGGCGCACACACCAGCATCACACAATGCTCTCATAACAATCCCTGTCTCATCCCTAGCGTGATGATCCTTACAGGCTGGAAATGAGCCATAACACACACAGCTGAAGTGCTCTGAGCGACGGTGAACATTAATTTCCGGAGTGCTCAAGTGATACTTTGTTGACTTGCCTGGCGTCAAAAGCAACCCCCCAACAAAAAACACACACACACAGACGTATCACCTGAAAAGTGGTGGCTCAAAGAGGCTCGCCAAAAAACAGGCTGCTGAAATGGCATCTAAGCTGTTGCATAATCCTTGGCAGACTACACGCCCTGGAGTCAGATTACACTGAAATGACTTCTCTAGACGTGTAAATGTTACTCGAATAAAAGCATGATTCAACAAATGTACGCTGCAGGAACGTCCTGTGTATCTGAGACAGCTAAGTCTCCTTGAAAATGCCAGTTACCTAACCACAAAGAGCTTGACATTTCCTCTTGCCCTGCCCTCTCAGGCCCTCCTAAATTCAGACTTAGATAACAAGGAGCTGACAGTAAAAGTGGTTTAATGAAAAAAGTGTTTTTAAATTTCTGGATCAAGGCTGCCTGTTCTTGACATAATGTGCTGGTGTGTGATCTACAGTAAAGCCGACTCCTACATAGGCAGATAGTCCTCCTCCTGACCTGGAAACCAACGCGCTGCCTTTTTTAATTCCCCTGGCACACTTGTGTGATTGCACCAGAATGTAACGTGACACTCAACAAATCAAAGGCCAGAATGTACTCGCCGTATATAAAGGTGAGGAAGGGAAAAAAAACTGCAGCCCATACTCTATCATTTTCATCTATACAGGCCGTTGCACTAATAATCCATCATTGAGGCATGAAAGAACTAACTGTCAGGGACTTTCTTTGGAACAAAAAGACATTATAGATTATATAAGAGAAGGTTCTTACCAAGTAAATTGATTGGACAAGATGGTTTCTTTGAGCGCTGACATTGTGGACAATAGCACGGGCTTTTAACCATCTGTAAGTCAGCTTCAGGTGGTCTGAATGCCGTTTATCAACTTCATAAGACGGATCAAGCTGTACTTTCACTGGTAAATGGTTCTTATAAAGCTGCTTGCATAACAAAGGGAGAGCTACGTAAAGAAAAACACATCATAAAAAGTACCTGGTCTGTGGTAACCAGTGTCTCAAGCGGTGTGTAAGTAGGTAATTACACATGTGCTGCTTATTACAGTTTATCAATGTATCCACCAACAGAGGGGTCACTGACCTTTTTGAGCCTGAGTATAACAGAGGGCTGCTTCTGAGTGATACAGATGTTCATACATAGCCTTAAACTTATCAATATTTCACATTTAATAGGCTACATTTGGAAACTTGAAATTCTTTTTACTTTTAAAGGATAAGTTCATTTTCTACAGCTTTCACATTGTTTATAGAATGAAGTAGAACAATATACTCACCCAGAAGGCTTTCCTGATCCAAACAGTGCTTCAGGATTATATTTAGATCCAAAATTGAGTGGTGGACATCCGTATAATGGTAGCACACGGGCATGTATAGCGCCGCTCCTAAAACTGCACTAATCGTCCAAAAACTCATTAGTTTCACCAATATTTCATCATGGTCCGCTCAAGCCACTCCTCCATTACAGTCTGTGTTGCTCCAGACATGTCTTTGTGACTGTGCTGACCTCTGAACTAAAGAAGAAGAACGTTTGCCCCAGCGCGTGCGCAGTACTCTCTGGAAGAGCTGTTCTTCTCTTTGCCTTTGCGTCCTCCTTTCGATGAGCTCCTCATCTGTATACTTTGGCTCGAAACTGTAAGGACACCCATCATATTCAAAGTTCTCCTCCACAACATCTTCATCTGATAGATATTCGTCCATTTTGCACAAAACTGGAAGAAGAAAGTCGTTGTGTAGCCGGCGGTCTTCCCCTGAAACAATGACCGGTACTGCGCATGCACGGAGGTAAACGTTCTTCTTCTTCAGTTCAGAGGTCAGCACAGTCACAACGACATGTCTGGAGCGACACAGACCGTCTTGGAGGAGTAGCGTGAGCAGACCATGATGGAATATCGGTGAAACTAATGGGCTTTTGGACGATTAATGCAGTTTTAGGAGCGGCGCTATACATGCCCCGTGTGCTACCGTTACACGGATGTCCGCCACTCAATTTTGGATCTAAATATCTCCTGAAACACTGTTTGGATCAGGAAAACCTTCTGCGTGAGTATATTGTTCTACTTCATTCTATAAAAAATGTGAAAGCTGTAGAAACCAAACTTATCCTTTAATGATTTCTCACTACAGTTACTATTAATGACAAACAATGTGACAATATTTTACTTCTAAGCAGCTATAATAATTTATTCATCCATTAAACTTATCTAATGTTTACTTTTTGTACAAGTGTCATTATCTGGGCTTCTGCTGGCACTAGTGGTGGCACTGTAAACTTTAACCCCATACAGATCAAAGTTGAAGAAAAAACAGATTAAAATGCAACACACACGGTACGGTTGTCCTTTTTTATTAAACAGCGCTGATTTAATGCAAAACATATAACTCAACATACAGAAATGGAGCATTACGTAGCTTGGGTTGATGCTCCATGTGCCGAACCATCATAGGCTCCCACGCCTGACCTGACCTTGCGGGCAGCAGGTGCTTATGGATTGCACCTGCTATAGATTATGCTACTTGGGTAATTATATAAAAGTAAAAACCCAAATACAATCATGATATTAACTGAAAAGCAGCATGTGATTAATCTTACGCTTCTTGCAAACCTTTAGCTTTGACCAAATGGTATCCATATTTAGTCCAACAGCACTATTCATGATAATTAAGCAACATCAGGAGATGGTGTTTACTGACTGCAACTTCATTCTTATGACTAAATTTTGGCTTAAATAATATCCAAGACAACAGCACTCCTTCTAAAGTTATATCTTATCATGGTGGTGTTGAACTAAGCACGGCTGCAAATGTTTAAAGGATTCTGGTTTCCGTGTATTTCTGCCTCTGTAACTGATAGTAATGACAGTTGAGTTTAAATGTAGCATTTCAGGGGAAAAACGTTGCTTCAACACTTCAATACTCTAACAATTGTGGAAACAAGTGTTTCAGAGGTACCTTCTGTAATTTGTAATGTCTCTTTTCTTCAACTTTATTTACTGCAGGTAGAACAACATGGTTCAGTGAGTTAAAACTTAAGATAACTAGGCTAGAAGTGTTTCATAATGTAGCACTTAAAGGCCAATCATGAATATAACAAAGACCTTTCTTTGTGTTTATCACCATCAATTATGGTGCTTCTGTCATCTTTCAAAAAAAGCTTACACGTTCCAGTTTATTGCCTACCAAAGGTGAACGAGGACCATAAAAGTCTTAAATAAACGTTACTAAGGGAGGGCTTTTGTTTTTATTTGAACACATCCCACCAAAACAATCACAGCCACTCCTTGTTTGTTCAAGCCACCTTTAACATGTTTACCTCCTGTATGTGTTTCCACGTAAGTGTGTGTGTATTTTGACCCAGACTGTCCTCCCTGTGGAGCTGCAGGCATCACAACCTCATGCCTTCTCACTCTTTAAGTAAACTTATCTCCTGCGTCCTCTGGGAGCACGCCGGCTGCTGCTGGTCACTCTGGAGAATGTGTTGCTGTTTTGTACAGAGCAGCTTTTTTCTTGTTTAGAGCAAATCTGCAGCAGGGAGTGAGATGCCTTCTTTATTCCCCTGATGGGAACGGGGCACTTTCTGAAGAGAGAGGGAAAGTGCATCACAACAATCTTTCCAAGTGTCTGGGTGTGTTAATCCGTGTGAGTGCACGACACACTCTGAACATGCTTGTTAGAGAAAGAGCAGGCATGTGTTTCCTGCAATATGAAATTGGAGAGATAATCTATAGCAGACAACGGGAGGGATGTTAAATAAAAGAAAGGCTGGGGAATATAATAAGTTTGAAACATGGTGGGATATCTGAATAAGACTTAGGGTAGGGTAATATCAAGTGATTTAAACTGCATCTGCATTTACAATTCATCTGAGCATTGTAAGTGACATGTTGAATAAATTGATTTAAAAAACCCATGCCAGGCAGGGAGATGATACGTAAAACAGACTGATCACACACTCTAATATTTCGCTGGACCGCCTTTAGCATTGATAAAATAACAAATTTGCTGTGGCATTGTTTCAATAAGCTTCTGCAATGACACAAAATTTGTCACAGACCTTAGCACTGCCCCCACAGTCGTGTACAGTAGGCACTAGGCATGATGGGTGCATCACTTCACCTGTCTCTCTTCATACCCTGATGCACCCATCACTCTGGAACAGGGTAAATCCGGACTCATCAGACCACATGACTTTCTTCCAGTCCTCCAGAGTCCAATACTTTAGCTCCCTAGCAAACTGGAGCCATTTTTCTGGTTAGCCTCACTGATAAGTGGTTATCTTAAGCTTACACAGCTGTTCAGTCCCAATCCCTTGAGTTCATTTTGCATTATGTGTGTGGAAATGCTCTTACTTTCACTATTAAACCTACCTCCGAGTTCTACTGTTGTTTTTCTTCGATTTGATTTGGCCAAATGTTTAAGAGATCCCCAATCAGGATCATTGAGGATTTTATTCCGACCACACTTCTTCCTCAGAGATTATGTTTTCCCAATATCTTTCCAGTTTTTAATAATGTGTTGGACAGTTCTTAACCCAATTCTAATAGTTTCTAAAATCTTAGATTTTTTCTCTGCTTGATACATGCCAATGATTTGACCCTTCTTAAACAGACTAACATCTTTTCCATGACCACAGGATGTGTCTTTTTTGGCCAGGTAGTGAATGTCCCATTCATCAGCAGCAATATAGTCAAAATACATAAATGCACCATGGTACAATTAAAAAGCAAGATGTTCATTTTTTGAGAGATGAATGTTGTTTTTATGATTTTACATCTGTCTTGAAGAAAAATATCACTATCAGCATCTGCAGTACTGCATTTGGAAGGAGAAGAAAAAAATCCAACATCATGTATCCCAGGTGAAAAGCTTACTGAACACAAGATGTTTTATCTCATAGGTTACCGAACCTTTGCAGCCCACTGCCTCAAAATAACAATACCCAAGTCTGAAGACCAACTCTGTTCCTAGATCTTTACATGGTATATAATTCTCCTTACAGCTATGTACACATGCTGACATGCCATTTCAACACTGGCATAAGGACAACACAAAAAACACAGCATACTAAAACTAAAGGTTAACATATGCCAAATCATTACCAGCCAATAGTCTTTAAAAATGCATGATCACTCATCAAAAAAATGCACTTAGTCGCAAAAACAAAGTTTTCAGTCCATTGGTTGGCAACTACTCCTGGATGTACCCCACCTCCACCCAATACCAGCAGGGCCAGACTCCAGGCTCCAGCCCACCCGACACCAAAAAGGATAAAGGGGTACGAATATTTATGGATACATTTTTTTCAGTCCCCCTGAAAAATTTTATTTTATCTAAAAGCGCCTTTCACAACACTCAAGGACACTGTACAAGATTAAAACGACGACAACAAAATCAACAACAATAAAATCAACGAATAATAATAAAATCAACAATAGCAAGGCACAACAGATAATGCCAGGTATTGGGAAGAGGAGGGATGTTATTGTCAAGTGGGGTATTCAGTCCTGAACAGGTGGGTTTTAAGCTTGGATCTGAAAAGAGACATGGAGTTCAGGTTTCGGAGGTCTGGAGGGAGAGAGTTCCAGAGCTGGGGAGCAAAGGGACTGAAGGCCCTGCTCCTGTTGAATTCAAGTTGAAATCTTTGCTAAGACAGTCCTGATAAAAGCTATTTAGTACACCAAATTGGATGAGAATGGTCACTACGATGATTTCAAGGTCCAGCTTGTAACATTGCGATGCTGGTTAAGTAACTACTGGTCAAAGTCAGAAGGGACATTCAAGGTCAAGAAAATAAAATGCAGGTTTTGACAATAAAAGTGAATGAAGAACAGTTGTAAGCGGGTGAGATTTGTACATCTACTCAGCAATATAAAGTCCAGTGATTGCATCACCTTCATGATGTAACCAAGTTAGTGTTCTGACACTTCTTGCCTTGATAGACTATTTAATTTGTTTAGCCAACTGGATACTTGGATAGGCTCAGTATGTTCATTTCAGACTCTTGTTAAGCAGTTCACATGAATGAACATGAGAAATTGATGCATCATGTCGTTGAGTAATTCTGTTGTTCTTACTGTGAAATAGTGCTCACATTTCCTCATTTAATTATTGTCGACATTAATTAGATGTGATTTAGACTACATGCAGAATACAGGAAAAGTCTTAATGAAATGGGTATAAACACACATCATTTGAAGTTGTTTGTCTCTGTTTTTTGCAAAGCATCTTGTGATTCCTCCCTCAATGTCTTACAACTTAATGAGGAGTCTCAACCTGAATTTGGGTTCTAGCGATCTATTTTTCAGTCCAAATAAAAATTATATGTATTTGATTTTCTCATCTTGGGATAATGTACAATGCTTAACAAATTATTAGATCACCCGTCCTTAAAAAAAGATATATAAAATTCACCTTTTTATGGCCAAATTTGCACAGCTAACTGAGCTTCTCTGAAAAGTCAGAAATTATTAAGCATAACTTCAACCACTAAAGCTAATTCTGTGTTTAGGAGTGCAAGTATTAAGAATAATTTGACATATTAATCAAGAAATAATAACACCGTTTTCCGTAAAACAGTAAACTTGAAAATTCATGGATAGAACAATGATTATATTTAAGCATTAAAATCATAGTTTCAGCTAAAGAACATTTAGTACTGGTGTATCAATCATTACAAAAACAAACAATGATTTTGGCAATAACCAGTGCAATTACTTTAGGGCAGTTGTGGCATTAAGCTTACTTGGGGTGGTGGTCTAAAAAAATGAAACACTGTATATATAGTAGGCCTGTACTCAAACAAACGTTAGCGCAAAATATCACCATTCATTACACAACAATACAGCTAATACATTATGTACCTACAACCGTTCTTAAATAAACTTAAGAGTAAAAATTTGGTGAGGTTTAATAGATGACAGTGGGAGCCGAACTACATGATATACTATACATTCAAATCTTCAAATTCTTTATAGAATCTTTGAGGATGAAAAATTTGAGGGAATTGAATTGTTGCATTTTTAAAACCTTCTCCTTGCTCTTTTTGAACTTGTAAAAGAGAACAAAAAATGTCCGAAATTTTATGAAAGATGAAGTCAATGTTCACAATTTACTTGGATTGTGATATGTACAGTAAAGCCGCATTTATATCAAGATATAATTCATATCCTGGGTACTGTACTTGTGCGATTTAGATAGTGTTTTCCCTCTATTCTTTTGGTTAAATCACATTAATTAAGGTCTTTGCAGTTTCTGTATGTTTTATATACAACCAATCATTTGAGTTATAGATCATTTACTATGATAGACATATTATGAGAGACTAGAAAATTTTACACACTGAATTGTTGAAAACGTTTTTGGACCATTTAGACAAAATTTGTCTTTAATTTTCAATCATTAGAAATAAATACTTTTATCCTTGTGGTCTTAAACAGGTATTATTACATTATCTGATTATCACTCAAATGAAATCAAAGCAAAAAAAAAGATTTCCTGCTAACCATTTATTTCTTTACAGTAAATAAGCATTAAGTTTTTAAATTATGTAATGCCAATATCTTTAGGAATATTTAGATATAATTTTTAGTCAGTAATGCCGTGCTTGAATGCTAACAACAGGAGGGGCTCCATTTAAGTATTTCATAAAGTTTGTTCACAGGACAAAAGCAAGCACTTAAACACACCATGTACAAAGAAACAACTCATTAAATCAGAAGATCTACAACCCTGTATCTCTAAACGTACTTTCTTAGCTGTTATTAAACTTACAATGCATTCCTCTGACTTTCCTATAAATACAAGCATATCAGCCTACCTTTGTGGAGATAAGGCAGCACAAGAGACAAAACCCGCTCTCTCAGGTGCATTCATCTCATGTGGCACACACACCTCACAGCCTCGGCTCCTGCGCTGACTGCAGAGATGCTCTGTTTGTCTAGTAGCCTGGTTTCGAAGCCCTGCCTATAATCTGACTGTACCCTGAGGGGGACATGCTGCTTAAAATGGAAATAGCAGGGGCAGAGAGTGACCTTTCAGAGCTCCACTTTGCAGCAGCTGCTATATGAGAAACAAACATGATTGAACAACAGCTAAGGCACCTCTGATCAAGTGTCACCAACACACAGAAAGACAGACACTAAAAACAGAACTGATGTCATTTTTAGGCAGCAGCCAAAGCTTTGTCATCCCTCGGCTACAGCGTGCCAAAACAGGCAGGCAAAAAGTTACATCGGGGGGGCGTTTTGTCCTCAGGAGGCCCCAGGTAGCAACAAGTAAGGACAGATTTCCACAGCTTTTAGAGCTTTTTGATTCACCTGGCCAAGCTCCAGTTTACAATGAAAGTCTTCAGACCAAAGCAGGATGGCCCAATCAGAGTGCTTTATGGTGCGTTCCAGTTGTACTGGGAAGTTGGGATTTCCAAGTTCAGAGTGGGAAATTTCAACTAGAATGCTCCCCGAGGTCGGAATTTCCTACTGGGAACTTGGGGGATCCTCACCACCACCAAGTTGACTATCCAAGATGGCTGTCCCCAGTCTAAGCAGTTATTAAGCTCCTGTAATAATCCATTTATTAGCACGTCTGACTAGTGTGTGGTGCACTAAATCAGGCGTTATCATAGTACTGTTCGACTTATATTGATGGAAATGCTGCCATAGCATTATTTACATTCTTCATGTGGTATTTGTGAACCACAATGCAGGGCAAACAACAGCTAACATTAGCCAGGTAGATCAGCATGTTTTTTTTTTTTTTGTAACTGAAACGCTAATAACTCGGAGAGGACGTCATTCCCACTTCCCTCTTCCAAGTTCCGATGTAAATGGGACGCGGCATTTGAGCAGGAAGTCGGAGCTATGAGCGAAACACAGTCGGTACTAACTGCTCACACAGAGATTAGCATAGATGCTAACAGCTTCAGTAGCAGTTTTTTTTTTTTTTTTTCAGATGTGAATTGCATTTCTTTACTAGATAAAAAACTAACAAAACTGAAAGCATTTATCCATAGAAGAGATATTCTCTGTCTATTTTCAACATGTTTGGGCAAGTTTGTTTTTCAAAATGCCTTCTGCTTTGTACTGTACACCACAGAAACGCCTACCTACTACATTATCAGTTTGGTCTTTACTGAAAAAAAGCAAATTTAAAAACATACATCCAGAGGTTTTCAGTCACTTTAAAAAGCAGACCTTCTTTTCTGTTTATGAATACCTAGAATCAATAATGTTTGAGCTTATCCATTTGAGCTAATGTTTGAGCTATCCATCATTCCCGGCCTTGCATCATTTTATCATATCATGGGAGCACAAATACTCATTTATAGCAGGGGAAACAACCTTCAACCACATCAGCATTAGTCATCAAGTTAAACCAAAATGCCCCACTATATAACTGTCAGCTTGATAAAAAAGTGCTGCCTTTAATGGGTCCTGTTGGATAAACACAATAAATCAGCACTGAAATCTGCTGAGTAAAAGTGAATTTTCTTTTTAGTAAGTAGCTGGTTGGTGAATTTAAAACAAATTATTATGTGTTTGAATACAAAAGACAGAACGCTTTGGTAAGAGGCCTGTATGTTTCCAATTTAAACATTTCCTTGAAAAGTTTTTTATTTTAATCAGGCAGGAGTCAGTACTGTAGCAGTAACAGTAAAAGTATTGGATTGGGGATGGCATGAGCATTTTTTGATTGATCCGGGATCAATCCAGAATTTATATTGATCAATTCACCCTAATTGGTGTTTTTTGCTAGTTGAAAACACTTAATTTAGCCATATATAGGGATGGAAATCAAAAAACATTTCCAGTTGAGAGTAAACAACAACTGCTCAAAGAATCTATATCAGTAGCCTGCTAGCTTAATGATTCCCTTATCATTTCCTGGCACTTTTTTTTATTGTCCAGGAACTCAAAGACATCTGACTCATAATAATCAGTCAGGAGAAACAACATGAAGGATGTCAAAACTGCAGCTTAATCTAAGACAAAACATGCACTATGTTTCGTGAGTGGGACCACCTGCAACTTGGAAAAGCATTTACCTACACAGCATAGCATTTATCAGGCGTGTCATGAGTCTGACATTGTTGCCACTGAAAAACTCGGGAGACCAACAGTAGCCATCACAGAAAATCCACAAAGATTGATAACAGAACCAGACTAATAAGCAGAATCAATAACAGGATTGGTATAAAACTTTGTCAATTCCCATTCCTAGTAACATAGTAGTAGCCATGTGGCTAGCAAGTAATCTGTGTTGAAATACTAATATTTACGCAGTGACAAGTGTAACAATCAGTCCAAATATAAATATACGATTGAGTATTTTTCTATGAGTTTCACAATAAAGCTAGTTGAACGTAGTTGAAATAAATTAAATAAGCACATCTTTTAACTTTATTTAGGTCATCTGGTTAACCAACTAACAAAAAATAAATACCAAAACAGTGTGTGCCTGTATTGTCCAGGATAGGGCTGCAAAATACTATCAATACAGTATCTTGATCAGCAGATAATTGCCTAAAACGGTGATTATCGGCCTCTGAAGTATATAATTTATTATATTTACTGCTGTTAGTCTAGCTTCACAAATTGGCAGTAAATATCACATGTATCACCTTTAAAATTAGCAGATGTTATATGTTGTTATATACGGTTTAATGCATTATCACGTTATGTCCACTTTATTCATTCATGCAAATTATTAATCAAAGAAAAAGATGTTGTATTTCTTGTTTCACTTTTGCTTCTAACACAACTAGCCAATCACTGTGAAAGGAACATGTCAGTTTTAGTTAAGTGGAGGCTTTGTAGCAAAAAAACTGAGTGGGACATCCCTACAATAAACATGTACAGGCATATTTCAATATTTCCGCACTTATTATAGATGTTTTTATACAACATAGCTATGAATATGTGATGCCCTGAGATGTTGCCTCGGCCTCTGGTGTGCATGGAGCAAGAAAAGTTTGAGAACCACCGCCTTCTGTATGATCTATAACGACTTCATCATGGGGCCCTTTAAATCTCAGGGCCCCAGGTAATATCCTACCATTGCCTCATGGCAGAGCCCTACATTATACTACTGTAATCGTACAGCAGCATATCTCTCATTAAAAACCATGTAACCGTACAAATAAAATGCGACAGGAGTCTCCAGTAGAAACGGGGAGGACATGAAGGGCCACGCACAAAATTAAAGAAGCAAACCTTACCTGGCTTTCTGAGACAACGCCGTCTTGATGGTGTAACCTCAGGAAAAAGGTGGAAAAGATGATCTCCTGAATTGGATTAACGAAGAGGCAGCCAGCCAGTCAGGCGGTGGAGGAAGAAGAGCAGGAGGAGGAGGAGGAGGAGGAGGAGGAGGATATCTCTGAGGCGGTGATGCCCATGTTCACTATGATTCCCCCCGACATCGGCCTGGAAACATTTGACCTGCTGCTAAAATCAGGCCCCGGTGAAGCCCAACGTCGACCACCATCAGTGAAAACAGCGAAAGCAAGCGAACGAGGGAGGGGGGGAGAAGGAGCTGCAGCCGAGGCTCTCCTCTGTTTTGCTTGACAGTGGGATTGTTTGTACACCCGGAACGACGGTGTAATCTCGATCACCGAGGAGTGCGCATCGTCCAGCTCCCCTAATCCCGTTGAAAGCACCGCCGCGGCTATCTGGTTGCACAGGGAAGGGTCCGAGAGGGCGGCGTGTTTACCTTTCCGCCGTCCCTGCTGCTGCGCTCGGTGTGAAATCAGCTGCTGCGCACTGGAGGGACGCCATTTGTTCGTGAGAGGCTTCCCGTCTGCTGTGCTGCGTTTTACAGCAGCCTCACAGCGCCTTTGCCCAAACGACAGCTCCCCCTGCTGGGCGTAGACTGCAAACGCCTTTTAAAACTACGACCGTTGAGATCTCAAATCTTCACATTTTTTTCACGTTTATTCATTTTTAATTTCGTGTCTATCATGTCAGATCCACAGGGACATTAATCCCCATATTTATTCATAATTGATTTATTTTTTATAAAAGATCTTTACTGGCATGAATGTGGGGCACTATAAAGCATTTCATTACAATCTAGAAGTGCCCCGACAGCATGAACCTCCGCCAAGGCATTTCCGATGTTGTCTGGTGAGTTATGTTTAAAAAAAAGCTAAAAACTGCACTCTTACGCTGCTACTACAATGTAATAACTTCTTCCTTGTGCCATGACCAGCATTAGCTGAAAATGTCATCCAAATTTGCCCTTTTTTTGAGATAGCCTATTCACAATCAAATGGTCCTTTTCCACTAGCCCTACTCTACTCTACTCAACTCTACCTGGCTCTACTCTACTCGCCTTGTGCTGCTTTTCCATTAGTCCCAGTCGCCTGCCCAACGGGGTGCAGTGTCGCTGAGCGGCTCTGCGGTGACGTCATTTTGAGTGCGACACAACAATTGGTGGCTTTTTGTCACAAACCGAGTAAAAAAGGAAAGCAGAAGAAGGCTGCAGGTGGTAAGAAGAAATACTCCTTGAGAAGCACAGGAGAGTTTTGGAAGCTACACAGCAGAATGAAGCCGAGGACAAGAAGAATTGAGCTGCAAAGAAAAGACGTATGAGGGTAAGCTAACGGTAGCTACCGTTAGCATGCTAGGTTGTCGCTCTCACGACTCATCGATGACGACATTGTCTGACCAATCAATAGCCGGCAGTCAGTGACGTTGTCTTTAACTATCGACTCTGCTCGCTTGGAAGAGCGGAGTAGGCACTAAAACTAGCTTGTTTTAGGGGGTACCAGGCTAGCGGAAACACGCTGCAAATCGAGTAGGGCCGAGTAGAATAGGGCCAAGGCGTGCTAGTGGAAAAGGGCCAAAACAAACAAACTAATCCCAACAACAACACACATTTTTTGGTGGTTGAAATTAGAAAAAGAAAATGAAAACCAAAAACATATGAAAGTGTTGTCCAGTGCCATGGACAAGATTACCTTAAAATGTGAAGAAAATCTAGCACATTTATTAAGTCATTAGTGAACATGTGGAAAACTACTCCAACTTGGACTGTTAACAAATCCTTACAAAATCCTGGATCCACACCAAGGTTTGGTTGCCCACCAAACTATTTTGAGTTCTTTTTGTGCGTGACCAACATTCCTTGAAAATCTCATCCAAATCTGTCTTGATTTTTTTGAGTTTTTCTGTTCACACACCAACAAACAAGCACACGAACAACACTATAAAATCCAATTAGTTATCATTACTTAAAAAAAGCATGCAAACCGGTTGCACTTAAAAAAACAAGTGCAGAGAACTAGTTAATTTTAGTTGTACTAACTAGCACTTCCTTTGTAGAGTACACTTACAAATGAGTTTAAGCAACTAAAACAATCAAGTAGAGTGTACTTGATGTCCTGCAAACTTCAGGCCACTGTCCACCCCGGGAATCTAACCAGGTACCTTCTTGCTGTTAGGTACATGCACTACCTGCTGCGCCACCATGCCACCATGCAACTTCAACACCAAAAATCTGAGTGGTTCAAAAATCACACGAGTGAGCTTAACTAAAAAAAGAAAAAGTAATCTTCACTAAAAAAAGAAGTATTTTGCATTTTTACACATGCAAGTGATTTTTACTTAATAAATAGCCTACTAGTCATAAAGGCATATTTTTGTAAACATAGTAAAGTTAACTCATGTTTGCAAGTCAAGACAGCTATTGGATTTTTTTCAGTGTGAGACTGTGTTTACTAGTTATTGTTGCGAGTGAGCTTAACTATAAAAAAGTAATCTTTACTTAAAAAAGTAAGTATTTTGCATTTTTACACATGCACGTGATTGTTACTTAATACATACTAGTCATAAAGGCAGATTTTTGTTAACTTAGTAAAGTTAACTCATGTTTGCAAGTCAAGGCAGCTATTGGATTTTACAGTGAAACAATGAACAACAAAAACATGAACACCTTGAGGGATGTTAATAAAATGAAAATACATTCAGAAAAATAGAAATAGCATATCAATTAATTGACAGAGAAAATAAAACTGGACAACAAAAATACAAAATAAAAATAACACATTTACCCCTGACAAATTTAAGGGCTGCTGTTGCATTTCCAACACTGCCAAGGATGTTGCTGTCAAAAATGTGGAAAATTGCCCTATAACACACTTTACCTTGGTTCATTTCAGGATTCAATCGATCAAAAACAAAGTAAAAATAGCAACCTGTGTTTCGTTCTATGAACTAAAATCTGGAAAAGTACCCCATCTTGCCAGGTTAAGTAATGAAATAAAAACATAAAAAAGCAACCAAATCTGTTTTTGAGTTATCCCGTCCACAAAGATACTAAAAAATGCTGGTAAAACACAACCTCACTGGCTAAGCAACAGAAAAGAAATAAAAGGGAATGGTTGCATTAACATTGTAATAAGCAACGTTTCTAAGTTGTCTCTTCACATTATTTCACGCATATTATCTGTTGGTTAATGATTTATTTTGGTTTAGTTTGAGTTTTGAGGTCCTTAGTCTGATTTGGTCATTGTTCACAAGATTCAAAACACAGAGGAAGTTTTTTCTGTGTTTACCTTTTGGGCTAAGTGAGCAACAGTATGGCTATGTTTTCTTGCAACAATGACAAAAATTTACACTTACAATGGCACAAAGTTTGGAACCATAGTGATGGGCATAAAATTTGCACTTGTAAATCATACGACAAATCCTTTAACTACTGTGAAGTTATGCTTAATCCACATTTGTGTTTTTATCTTTACAAATTCACAAGTGTAGTATTCTGTCTCAGATTTCTGGAAAACATAATTTGAACACTAATTTTGGATTGAAGAAAAAACTGTCACACCGGTAATGATTGCAGTTCCAGCTGCATATCATGGCACCATCTAGTGGTTTATTGCAGTATCTGCATATGGGTAAAATTTGAAGGAGCCAGAGCGCAAGGATGTTGAAAAAAATTAATCACTCATAATAAAAAATTTATATCCCTTTTTATCCCCTTTACACGTCAATCAATCATTCAAAATTTGATTACAGACTCACAGTCCAAATTTATACACGTACATGTTTATTTATTTATTACCTTTAGTTAACTAGGAAAACCTCATTAAAATCTCTTAAGAGTGTCCCGGCCAAGACCACAGATCGATGAACACTAAACAATAAAATACAAATCAATAACTTAAATTTTATAGTGGACTTACAATAAAGTTTAAGAAATATTATAATACTTATTCTGTTGTGCTACATCACAGTTTGTAGTATATATTTATTCCGGAGGGATTTTGATTGTGGAATAATAATATTTTAATCTAAAAAAGCTGCTAATTATAATTTTGGGGCAAGTTTCTTCCAGACAGCTCAGCATATTATTATGTTTACATGTAATTGGGCTGTCAAATTTATCAAAAATTTGCTGAAAGAGTTGCAAACGTATGAACATTAATCTCTGTCCCATATGCAGTATTAAACAAGATCATTTAGATCTGCTACTGGGTTGTTTAATTAAAGGCGCCCCTTCATAAAAAGGGGTGGCTTCATTTAAAAAATTTAAATGAAAAATGGAAGTATTCTTTTTTGCTGCTGCCCATTATATCATAAGCCAAACAACAGGACAGTTTCGCACAAGAAGAAGCTTGGTCATTTTATTTTTGTCTTTTCCACACTCACAGACAGAAGTATTGTAAAACATAATATACTCAACTCAAAGAGAAGTCTATGACTTAAGAAACCACGAAAGAAAATTAACCTGACAAAAACACAAGTAAAAGTTCCCCACAGCTTTCCACCTTTAGTCATTTGACAGTTGTAACATTCAGGAAAACATGTATAGTATAGAAATCAGAATGTAACACTGAAACATTAGGTAACATTAAATCCTCATTGAATTATACAAAACAAATACATGATGTAAACATAAATATCAAACATTTCATACACAGATGCATTGACTTCACATGTCTACTGACTACTCAGTATTTTAGCTTCATTCAATAAGGGAAAAAATAAATGTTACCTGCTTTATTACATATCACACTTTCACCTATGTGTATACCATGTTTTAATGTTTAAGTTATTTTTCGCCTTTAGATATTTATCAGATTAAACTTTTAAAGCTGTGTATTTATAGCAACATCCTAAAACTAAAATGGAAAGCTGGTTTTGTATTGCAGTGTTTTGCAGTTGATCTATAAAGGTTGGTTGGGAATGGTGCACACTTCATAAGCAAAAATAATCACCATGACCAACAGTTTCTAATTTGACTTGTTAACAAGAATAAAACATACTTTCCATCCATCTACATATGTGTTTTAGCTGTTCTGTCAATCAAAAGGACTGAATTTACTGAATGTCTTTTGTAAGTTGGGCATCGCTTACATTTTTTGTGGTAATTTGTTGTGTGTAGTTCATGCTAATTGAGTTTGATCGTAACTGACCATTGATAATCTTCAAGCTCGGCCTATTCCGAGAGCGATGCTCTCTTGAGCCCCGCCTTCATTGGTAAATGTTATTAGGTTTAATAAAATCTGTTGTTGCTGACCTCTCTTCCATTTGAAAGAATTGAAAGTGACTCACTTTTTAGACCAGCATTTATTCCTATTTAATTAACTTGATTGTTTCTGAAATTTTGAGCTAAGGTCGGGGGAATAGAGAAAAATCAAGACCTTTTAATATTTCAAAATAATTAAAATGATAACTTCTTAATTTTGTATATGAGTACACAGAAAGTGTTTGACTGTGTAATCCATTTCTGATTTTAAAATTAACAAACATCTTTGTTTGGTCCTAATAACAAAAGAGATAAAGACAGATAGAATTAAACAGGATGGATTTCTGTTTTATATACTGATCTGTCCATATGTTGTCACTATACTTTTGGTCAACCAGACAAAATATTCTAAAAAGCATCTATCTCACCTGCAAGCACGTTGAAACCTTCATTCACATCAATCATTATATTACATAATGACCAAAAGTGTAAATACAAATATAAAAATCACAAATTTTAAATTAAAATATATTGTTTGTTGATACAAGTGCATTAAATTCAAGGAAGCAATAAAAATAAATATCTGTTGTTGTTTTATAAATAAAACTTCGCATTTTCACACTCTTCAAAATCTACAAGCTGGTCTTTTACTTCTTTTAAAACATAAATAAAAAAATATATATATATATAACCCATGAAAAATACTGTATAAATGATCAGGTTTTTGACTCTTAACAGGCATGTAAAATGAAGCTGTAGATCTTCACCACTCCAGCTTCATGTCAGCTTTGCTCCACACATATTTCCCTCCTCTCTTCAGAAACATTTTCTCATCAAAGCCGCTGAAGGAAATGGCCTCCTTCACACCAACATCAAGGATGGACTTGGAAGGATCCTTCCTCCCCTCTCGACAGTCAAGGAAACGCATCTAAAGTAAAGAGAGTGGATCAGACAGACGTTTAAATTTAGTTTATCTGAATTAAAAAGCTGGAAGACAAATCAGAAATTAAGTTTTCCTGAGCCAATAACGAAAACGTTGTAAACTAGAGAGTTCAGATTTTGGATGAATCAAACCCTTACAACTCTAAGCCATCAAACATGTCTGGAAATCTTAATGCAATGTTATAAATGAACTGAGTAAAAATAGCCTGAAGCTTGTTGTGTTACATCCATAAAAACAGTGAAGTGTACTTACATATTCATCCAGGATCAGGTAGGAATTCCTCATCTGTCAAAGAAATAGGCCACAATAATTAGTCTTTCAGTACAAATTCTGCCCATTTTATGCATCAATCAAACATGTCTGACATTCCACAAACAATCCAAAATGTCCAGCCAAAATATCTGACTGACAGGATGTATGAAAATAGTTTTCTTTCTGCTTTCTATGATGCCACCCTTAACATGCATGAGCTGAGCCGAGGGAGCGTTTTGAAACAGACTGGTGGTGGCAAGTTTGAGATTTCAAAGGAACCCTTTTTTTTCTGTAGGAATACCTTTACTTTTTGATTTTTAAACAGGTAACATAAAGTTAAGACATTTTACTTTTTTTTTTATATATTACTTTCTTTCTCACTGTTTTATTAATCAATCAATCAGCACCAAACCATAACACATTTTATTAATACACTAAAAAAGAGTAGGTTGATGTCATACGTGCCTTCTTCTTTTAAAAAATTGTATTTCAATTTCTATGTCATTTTGTTTCATCTTTTTGTTATCTTATTGATCCAGACCCAACATGAATCCACCATGGATACAGCACACACTGCTTCATTCGTGAACAGTGGGCCTTAATTTATCTCTGTGTGGACAGCCCTTGAGTCGTCTATTTTTTATTGGCTTTACCTGAACAGTGTGTCACAAATTAGGACATTAAAATAAAACTAAAATGAAATTTAAAAAATTGGAGGTTCAGCACTGCCTTATATCTAAAATATGTTTTAACAATAACTGATTTAGTCTGTGCTTTGTAAATGCAAACACTGTCCATTTCTTCCACTTCTTTTGACACTGTTCCACATGGTTGATGCTGTTAAACATTAAAACTTAAAAACTGTGACTCTGAACTTTAGTCTTTTCTTGGAGACTTCAAATACACAATGGATGGGTTGCCATCTTGTTTTTTCATTTTAAAGATATGACATTGGGTAGGAATTTTACTGTTATCCATGTGTGGAAATAAAAATGGTAAATTAATTATATGGGATATCTAAATTAGAAATTGGAATAAACATGCTTTGATGTGTTTGATCAGATCTGTACCTGGCCTTTTTAGTGGCTTTGCAGGGGGCACAGAAAAATATTAGTCTTGAAGGGAGGGCATGAAAGAAAGTAACTGATAACCACTGCTTTAGTCCTACATGAAACCCATTAAGGTACTTTTAGTTTTGTTGATTTTAGCGCCCCCTGTGGAAAAAGTATTGCCACTTGCCTCTTAGATATCCTTGTGCTGCACATATTGTATGAGAATAGTTGTTCAACAATGAAAAAGAAAACAAAAGTATCCTTGTTTCTTTAACTGCAACATCATTTGCTTGAGTATCTATAGGTAAGTCCAAAATGCATTCGATCTGATTAAAACAGTCTGATTAAATCCACTTGTTGCATGGACACGGTATGATCTAATTATAACATGCATACATGCATCAAATAGTTAATCACAGTAAAAGCATTTAGACATTCATGTATGTACAGTTGAACTAATCTGCTGCACTTTTCAATGAAAACAAAAGTAACATGTCCCCTAACTTGTAAAACAAATGATCTCTTTTAAGTGAAAACAGCCAGTTATATGTTCTGTGACTGATGAAGTGAGACAAACCAAGTAGGTGTTTCTGCTGATGTCTTGCTGTGTGTTCATCACTCTGTCATTATTTTTGCTTTAGTTCTTGGTTAGCATACCAGAGCCACAAACTCTGCCTGTGTTTTAAACAAACACTGCTCGCTCACTTGATGCTCAATTGTACAGTTCTATCCTCTTCCTCTACTCCTTGTGACATTGTGTTATTTTTCCAAGAATTTAAATCATGATCATTTCTGTTGCTTCTGTAAATAAAGTCCCACCTTCTCATTTGACTCAGGAACCAGACAGGTGACGCTGCTGTGTCTATCTAAAAACTCCTGAAACTGCTGGTCACTGATGACGAACCTCTCTGCCTCTCTCAGGGCTTCTTCTCCGGCATTTTCACCATCGATCAACAGACACTGAAACACCTGAAAAAAATACAAGGAAATTACTGAGTCTGTGTCGATCAGAACACTTGTACACCAAAACATAGACTCTTTTTCAAGCTGTTACCTTCCAGCGCACTGGGTTTAGCCAGGTGATGGACTCAGTCATGTCTTCATCCACATTGAAGGTGTTGATGACGGAGTTGATCTTGAACGCTACCTTGTACTGCTGACACCAGCTGCAGATCTTGTACAGGTTGTCCAGGTGGCTCTTCCTGCCCTGAGCTCTGCCGATCAGCTGATTTGTTTCCTCGTTGAAACTGTCACAAGAGATGGCAAGGATGTCCAGATATTCGCCTGTTGGAGAGGGAGCAGCGTTTTCAGTTATTCAGCATAGTTGCATAAGCTTAAATTAAACCAGTCTTGTCTATACACTAAGTAAATGAAGAGTTTTAAACTGGAAGATGTCCTTAAAAGTTAACAATATTTTAAAGACTGACCATATTTCTGGAACCATCTTTCTTTGATCAAGCTTCCGTTGCTGACAATGCTGACACTTGGGAGCTGAAGGTCCAGTTTACAAAACTGAACCAGTTTCCCCAAGAACTCTCCTTTATCATGTAGAAATGGCTCCCCACCAGAGAAGTTGATCTTTTCCATGCCTAGAAAACAGACATAATTTTAATTTTTAGCCAGTAGTTCAAGTCCATTGCTACAAAGTAGCCAGTGCAGTGCAGAGTATAGACAATAGAGAGAATACAGAGCTGTTAAAAAAACATGGTGATGAACTGACGAGTTCCACAGAGCAGGACAGTCCTCACTTGGACCTGGCCAAAGTGCCATGGCCCAATCTGCATCCTTTAAAGCAGGAGAGATGGGGGCTGGGAGTGTTACAACAGCAAGAGGTGGCTGCTCATACCGAGATTAGCATAGATGCTAACAGCTTCAGTAGCAGCTTTATCAGATCTAAACCACATTTCTCAATTAAATGAAAAACAAAGAACAACACTGAAATGTTTCTTGATGGAAACGTTATTTTTGCTTCACTTTCAACATGTTTTGGCGAAAGTTGGTTGTATGAAGTTGGTCCCGTTTTGTACTAAACACACAGAAGTATTGCACACCTACCACATCACATGACTGGCCCTTAATGAAAGTGACTGATGGAACAATCATCCGATCACTTTCCAAAGCACTTTCTGCGGGCTGTTGCCCAATGATCTTGTGTAATATATTGAACAGTACTGTGTGTCTGGTTAGGTCATGGCACACGGAAGAAGTATAAACATTTTGGTGATGATCCAAATCAGGGTGCAAATCCAGGATTTTCTTCTTTTTTTTTTTTGGAGGATTTAACATTGTGAGATAGGGAGGTTTTCCACTAAGTTTCATTGTCTTTTAATTTTAAAGACTTTTTTGGGGTCATTTTGTGCTTTTATTGACAGGAGAAAGAGAGACAGTGGATATGCTTGTGAAGGAAGGTGAGAGGGAGTAGGGAAGGGTCACTGTGCAAACTGACCGCAGACTGGATTCAGCACTGGACCAGGGCCCACAGAATTATACAAGGGTCAAACAAAAAATGAATCAGTTTTCAAAACTTTCCACTCTGGACCCTGGTTTCAAAAGTTTGCGGATTCAGGCACTCCAGGCACCGTTCTCATGTAAACTGGAGGCAAAAATTCAATGAAAAACTGTCAGTTTTTCCGTTTCTGGCTCTCCCCTGTCAACTCTAGAACTGAAGAAGCCTTTTGGAAAAGAGGTGAAACATCTTCAAGAATCTGAACCAGTCCAGGTACCACTTTGATCATTACTGGTAGTGGGTAATCATGTATTGTATATTATAAATGTACAAAACATATATAATATACAGTATTATATATACCATGAATAAACCACAGAAGCCCCAGCAGCACCTGTGGTTCAGTAACTGATTAGACTGGCAAGTTCCAGCATGTGGCTTTATGAGGGTCATCAGAAACACTTTACAAACATAACTGCAGTGGAGTAGGTCTGAAATTGAAAAATATTTAAGGTATTCAAAAGAGTAAAACAGGTTTAAGATTTAATCAGTCATATGCAGCCACAGGACTCAGCCAATGTAACAGCTGCAGAGGTGTGTTATCTAAGTTGTCATGTGATTTGGAACCAATAAGGCACTGACAGGGAGTGAGGGGGAGTGTCCTGTAAGAGATATGAGAGGCACCATTTTCAGTTAAAACCTGAGCTACAATTTCCACTGGATTATATACAGTGTGAGTAACTGTGGCAGCCATTTTATAGTGCTTACTGACCAAAAGACCTGCAAAAGATTTTATCATTAACACAAGACATCATAAGTAGGGCAAATACAAGCCTCATATTATATATCTATCTATCTATCTATCTATATATATATATAAATATAAATATATATATATATATATATATATATATATATATATATATATATATATAGATGTATATATATACACATATACATATATATATATATATATGTATATATATATATATATATATATATATATATATACACATACATATGTATATATTATATGTATATGTATATATATATATATATATATATATATATATATATATATGTACATACATACATATATATATATATATATACACTTCAAAATGTTCAGTCATTAAGAAATATGTACACCACAAAACTTGTACACTAAAGAAAAACAAGGATGAAATGGGGTGTTTTACTAAATGTCTTGCAACAGGGCTGGTTTAAAAAAGCAAACTGCATGCAAAAGTTTTGAAATTTGGGGAGCTTTTAGATCACTTTTAGAGGATGGGCCTTAAAAATAATCTCAGCACCATAAAAATAAGATCAGGGGAATGTGACCCATTTAATTATAAAAATCTGACTGAAATGTCAGATATCTTCAATTTATATATTTTTTGAATAAAAGTATGGCATTCATAATAAAAGTCTGCGGAGGAAAATCTACTCCTTATAATGTGACCAATATGGCTAAAAGAGTAGATTTTTAGATGTGGAAGTAGTCGTTCTGTTGAGCTGGTCAGAAGGTGGATTGCGACTCACGCTAAAATAAAATAAAGTGCTTGAATTCCTAAAGACCACTTTTAAAGGTCTGATCATGAAATCGCCCTTAAATAACACAATATTAAAATTAAAAATAATCGCTGATTTGTCAAACTTACCAGCCTCCTTCAGCAATCTGAGGCCCCTCATGGCTTCATCTAAAGGCAGGACGAAGGATGTCTTTGCAGTGTGGAAGCAGAACCCGCATTTGTAATTACACTTGCGCGTAAAATGATAATTGACGCTTGTCGGAGATGTCGCATTTTGGACTTGTCTTTGCTCCAGTTTGCTGATAACAGACGAGGAAGGTGAGATGGTCCCGCTGCAGGCTCCAGCTCTCCAGCCACAAACTCTGGAAAAAATGATCCCAAGAAAGTATTGCAGGGAGAGGACGCAGAGCTGCAGCAGCAGCCTGGGAGAAGAGACCACAGAGGAGAAATGCATCTTCATACCAATCACCTGTCCTGCTCAGTGTGCGATGCCTCTTAAATAACGAGCTACAGAGAGGAATGTCAACAGGGAGTGGAGAAAGGAAAGTTGATCAGCTGAGTTTCTGTGACAAACAACGAAAACGAAACTTAAGGGGTGTGTCGCTGGAAAATGCATGACTCAGATAAAATGTGACACCTCAGGCGAAATCACATCTCACTGAGACAGAAAACCATAGTAACCCCTATGAAGTTGGGACGTCATTTAAAAAGTAAGTTCAAACAGAATTGAATAATCTCTAAATCATTTTCAACCTATATTCAACTTAATAAACTAAGAAGACAGGACAGAGAATGTTCAAAGATAAACGTTTCTACTTAACTGTTTTGTACATATTCACTCATTTAAATCTGATGCCTGCAACACCTTCCAAAAATGGATTAGCAGAATGTTCACCACCATGCCCCACAACTTATTTAATGACACTGAAACATTTGGTAATTGAGGACATCAATTATTGCAGCTTTGTTGGTGAAATTATGTCCCATTCTTGTTGGATGTATCACTTCAGTTGCTAAACAATTCAGGGTGTCTGTTGTTTTTGAATTAATAAAACACACATTTTCAATAGTACATGGGGTAGACTCCAGGTAGACCAGTCTTTTACACTCTTTTGTGACATAATCATGCTGGAATAACAAAGACAGAATGTGGCTTGGCAATGACTTGCTTAAATGGGCAAGGACATTCCTTAAAAAGACTTTGCTTGGATGTTGCTCCAAAATCTGTTTGTACCTTGGAGAACTTATAGTGCCTTAAAAGATGTGCAAGTTACCCTTGCCATGGGCACTAATGCACCCTTACCATTTCAGTTGCTGGCTTTTGGACTTTGCACTGAAGACAGTTTGGATGGTCCTTTTCCCCATTAGCTTAGTGGACATGACATAATTTTCATAAACAATTTAAAATATGAAACCATCAGACTACAATACACTTCTCCACATTAGTCCATCTTTGATGAGCCCAGAGCAGCTCAGGGCATTTCTTGACATTGTTGATAGCCTATATGTTTTCACTTTGTATGATATAGTTTTAACTTGCACTCATTGATGCCGCGATGAACTGTGTTCGCTGAAAAGAGTTTTCCAAAGTGCTCCTGAGCAAATGTAATATCCTTAACAGAATGAGGTCAGTATTTAATGTAGTGCCACCTAAAAGATCACTGGCATTCAGTGTTGGTTTTTTGGCCTTGTTTCTTACACGCAGGGATATCTCTGGGTTATCTGAATCTTTGTATCATGCTATGGATTGATGATAAAATCACTAAATTCTTTGCAATTTTTAATTTTTTTTTTACATTGAGAACAGTTGCTTTACAATGTTGGACTATTTGCTCACAAATCTGGTTACAAAGTGTTGAACCTCACCATATCATTGCTTTTGCTTTTTGCTTTTTCAACACACCTCTATACCCAATCTTGACACTGATTTCCAATTAACCTGTTCACTTGTTGAATGTTCCAAACTGGTGTTTTCTGAGCATTCCTCAACTTTCCCAGTCTTTTGTTGCCCTTGTCTCATTTTTTATGCATCGCAGGCATTAAATTCAAAATGAGTGAACAGTTGGAAAAGAAAAAAAACAGTTCAAAGATTAAATATCTTGTTTTGTGATGTATTCAGTTGTACATAGATCAAAAGGACTTTCAAATCACTATATTCTGTTTTTATTTATGCTTTTTACTACATCCCAACTTAATTGGAACTGGGGTTTGCCTTTTTTATCCACTTTTAGAAATATAATCATGGCCATATGAAATGAATGAAAAGATGGAACAGCAGGCTTTGGTGGCTCAAAATTCTGCTTGATTTGGCTCAATAGTTCTCCATCTGAGAACTAGAGGACATCTGAGTGAAACACGAGTGAACAACTGCCCCAACTGGCCACTTTTAGATGTAAGTAAAACCATATAAAATGAATGAGCAAGGTGGAACAGCTGACTTTTGTTTAGCTAGTCATGTGACCACCATCCTGGTGTAACAATCAACCCCGGTCTCCCCTGCCAAAGACATGGACAAAACCTTTCTTCACTTTCATTACCATTTTTGGATAAACGTAACTCTGAGACAAGGACGACAAAATAGAATCCAAGATAGTGGTTTGTTTATGTTTCAGTATTACTCTTATACTGGATCAGTTTTGTTTCTTCTCCTCTGCTGCTACTTTCATTTTCCCTTCACTGAGTCATTATGCAACTCGACGGTGTGACTTCCGGTCCTATCTGTCAGCTTGTTGTTATGACAATGTATCGAGTAGGCTTGTATTTTGACATACTGAATACACACTGAACAAAGAGGCATTGCTTTGGATATTTACTGCAACTTCTGTAACCATAAACATAGAGATTCAGGCAGAGGTCGCCAATTAACACGGTGACACTTATTATCATAACACTGACACAACCAACCCCGGTCTCCCCTGCGTAAGACATGGACAAAACTTTTCTTAACTTTAATTTCCAGTTTTGCATAAACGTAACTCTGACTCAAGCATGACGAAATAGCATTCGAGATAGTGGATTGTTTACTTTTCAGTTGGATCAGTTTCGTTTCTTCTCCTCTGCTGTTAGGCTACTTTCGTTTTCCCTTCGCTGACTCATGATGTAACTCGACGGTGTGACTTCCGGTCCTATCCGTCAGATATGACACTGTATCGAGGCTTGTATTTTGACATACTGAGTACACACTGACCAAAGAGGCATTCCTTGGGATAGCAACTTCTGGAACCAGGAACGGAGAGATTCGGGTTGAGGTCGCCAGTTAACACGGTAACACTTATTATCATAACACCGACACAGCGAGGCATTGAGAATTGCGGCTGTAGAGGATGGCTCGTCGTGCAGCGTCTCTTCTTCTCCCTCAGTGGTCCTCTCGGATGTTTTTAGTGGAGCTTGAAGGAGCACCATGCTTCTTCTCACTTAAAGAAAAGTCCCGGGGAGAAGATGTCCCTCATGTGTTCAAAGGCGTCCCAAACTCCAGCAGGTGTTACTCTCTCTTTGTCTGCAGCAGCGACAGAATCAAACGAGCGAAGTTTTACTTGGAGCTGAGAGAGAAACTGTTGAGAGACCTGCCGAAAGGATGCGACGTGTCTCTCATGTCCTCATTTCTGCCGAACGTCAGAGACTCTGTCCTCAAAGGGTACTTCTTGAAGGACACATCCCAGAGCTCACCCCTATTAGATGGAGTCTTACGAGAGTTAATACGGCATGACCCGGTGCTTGTGTGCTCATACTGGAAAAGCGAGGACCGTCAGCTGTGGACTCAGCGCCTGTGGACAGATGGAGACGACAGAACTGCGGAAATATCGGAGGATTTCTGTGTTGTGCCATCAGATGTGCCAGAATATCACCCTGACACTCTCAATATCATCAACTCTGATGTCTTCTACAACTTTGAGGAGGCACTCAGAGTTCTCAGAGAGGTGAGTGTGCCATTGTTTCTTGAATTTCTACGCAGTGTTAGTGGGCTAAAACTATAGTTTTCATCAATAACCTTTCTCCACTGACGAATTGTAACAAAAAAAAACAAGTGTACATTCACAAAACCAAAACTAAATGAACTGACTTTTTTTGTTAACAAATAAAAACAAGACTATAATGTGCAGAGACAATTCCAATCAGACCAGTGATGGGAATTCCGGCTCTTTTTAGGGAACCGACTCTTTCGGCTCGGCTCCCTAAAAAGAGCCGGTTCTTTCGGCTCCCAAACGGCTCTTTAGATTTTTTTGTTGGCCTTTATCCATATATTACCAATAATAATGTTAAAAAACTGTATTACACTTCTTGATTTTTATTTCTCTATAGTGCAACAAAAATATAAAATGGCACTGATGGCTGTACAGTTCTCATGTGCCTGTGAAGGTTGTTTGTGGCAGACAATTGGACTCGAGTCATAGGACTCGGACTCGAGTCGACTCGAGCGGCTAATGAGACGACTTGCAACTCGTCTCGGACTCGGGAGGTAAAAACTCGGAACTCGACTCGACTCGGGAGATAAATACTCGAGACTCGGCTGGGACTCGGGAGAAAATATCTCCAGACTCGACCTGACTTGAGACAACATGATTCAGAAAATTTCACTCACTCAGGCTTTATATGAAGAGCCAGACAGGAGATATACGCCGCTGTTGATGCTCCATTCACAGTACACATGTCCGTCAACTATTATGGTCCCGCACACAACACAGCGCTGCACACATATGTTCCTACCACACACCCGCTCCTGCTACAGTGATGATCAGTGGGCAGATAGCGCGGGACGCAGGCTTCAGCTACTATGTCTTCTGTGCCCAAAGTTATTTTCTTTGCATATAAAGAATTTCACTCAGATGGAAAACGAAGACACGCCAAGTGTACGACCTGCAACGCTTCGATAAGTGAAAAAGAGGGCACAACATCGAACTTTATCACGTGCAAGTAAGTGAAAGAAAATCGGCCAAACGGCGTAGGATAAATGATTTTAAGTGTATTTTTTTAGCCCGCGTATATATGTGGGGGTGGGGGGTGGGGGTTGGGGGGGGTGCGTGTGTGTGTGTGTGTGACACACACACATAAGCGACTAACTACCTTTCACCTTGTGAAATTCTCTACTATTGACTGAAAATGGGACTATTTAAATACACTAGATCTGGGTTATCCAGGTGTGTCAGAATAAGATATCAGGAGTTCTCTCTTATTTTTTAGGTTCAGCAGTCAAAGTGAGTGCGTGCATGCAGTTTTATGTTTGCTGAATTGCAAGCTGAGCCCCCTGTTTGTTGCAAATAACTGTTGCAAAATTGTTTACATAAAAGTATTTTTTATATGAAACATGCCATTTCTTTAATGTAGCCTTTCTCCTCTACCTAGGTCTAAATAATCAGACATGCAATATCTTATTGGTAAATGACCAGCTTTATGCTGCATTAATCCAGGCAGACTAGTCTGATGCGGTTTTTTATGTTGACCTTGGGAAGATAAGGTTTGTATCTTCAAGATAAAAGAAATCTGAGTCCTTTTTGGGTGGACTGGGGAACAAAGGTGAGGGACTCGACCTGTCATAACCTGTGACTCGACTTGACTTGACTTGACTTTACCAAACCTGTGACTCGACTCGACTTGACTTGACAAAACCTGTGACTCGACTCGACTCGACTTGCCCACAACAGAAAAAACTTGGGACTTGCTTGAGACTCGGATCAAATGACTTGAGACTTGTTTGGAACTCGGATCAGAGGGACTTGGGCAATTGTCTGGTTTGTGGAGCCAGCATGATAGGAGATTTATACCCTTTAAGGCTCAAGATCATAGATTATAGCCAGAAAATTCTAATTCTTCGGAGCTAAAATGTTTGTTTCATTTTCTGCTAAATAATAAAAATATCAAAATATCCATAAAATTCAGCATATAGATTTTTTGTATCTCATTTCATACACTAGGGGTTTCTGGCAACTGATAATCCATTTGAGGACATTGTTATCTTTTATCTGATTGCATTCAGATGGTTTTTTTTGTAATTTGTTGATCATATTGAGTAGATAAAGGTATTATAAAATTATGTATCAAATATGATACAATTCGCTTTATAGGGTTAATATTGCAGACTCTACATTCTGCTTTTGTTTGATTAACATAATTAAAGTGGGTCCAGATTATACTCCTTTTCCTGCTGTCACTCATTTTCTTTACTTTTACCTATCCGCGTTTGTGTAGAATGGCCTTGTTGCTCCTTGCGCTCTTTCCCCATCCTCTCCCTGACTCTCTCTGCTCCCTTGACCTGTTCATGTGCTGCTACTGCTGTGTGCTGCCGCCCCTCAAAAAAAAGCGGCTCCCCACATCAGGAGCCGGCTCCCGTCGTTCACTGCAAAGAGCCGGCTCTAAGAGCCGTTACGTTTGCGACCGACACATTACTAAATCAGACGTAATTTTGTTATATAGAGAGTAGAGACAAGTTAGCAATCACAATTTGGTTGTGTGGAAAGGTTGGATGAGTTAAGAGGGATATCCAGTCATAACTGCCTTAGCTTCATGGTGGAGAAATCCAATTGTAAAACACGATGTAAGAAATTCAAGGAAACAAAAGGTGCGGTAAACTTACAATTTGTATTTTAATCCTTGACTAAATTGTGATGAAATTTCATCAGTTAACACTAGACTAAAATAAAAAAAAAGATGACTAAATTTGTGACTAAAACTGAAAGATATTTCAGGCAGATGACTAAAACTACATTAAAAAGTGCAGTCAAAATTAACACTGGTGCTAAGTTGTCTATATTTAGTCAGTGGGCACAGCAAGGAAAAGTGTCATGCTGAAAGGTAAACATCAGAATAAGAGGTGGCATATCCACAGTGAGACACCTACAAGGATGGGAAGTCTTAAAGCTAGGGTCACGATCTGAAAACGAGTTTGGCTGTTGAGACAGATTTGAAAAACGCAGCCTGCCCCCCCCTTCACTCACCCCTCCCCTCCGTGTAAGAACGTGCACCCTCCGATAGAGCAACAAGCCGGCTGGCATAAAATATCAGCAGAACAACAACAACCATTAACAGCTCAGCTCAACTGAAAGTAACAAACATGACAGTCATTCCCCTTGTAACACACAGCGGTAGCCATTTCTATTGGACCGGCGGCGAAGCGGGTCTGGCGTCGCCAGAGCAGAGCCGATTGTGGGTGAGGATTTATAATAATAATAATAATAATAATACATTTTATTTAAAAGCGCCTTTCTAAGCACCCAAGGACACTTTACAAAGCATTTACAGTACATAATAAAAACACAGTGCATTAAAATCTCAATTAAAATAAATAAAACAACATCCAAGAGTGACACAGTTAAATGAGGGTGGAAAGTTAAAGAGAATATGCAGTTTGGAACAGATGGGTTTTGAGTTTTGATTTGAAGTGGGGAAGGGAGTCGATGTTTCTGAGGTCCGGGGGGAGAGAGTTCCAGAGTTTGGGAGCAGAGCGGCTGAAAGCTCTGCTACCCATGGTGCTGAGGCGGAGGCACAGAGAGATGGAGGAGGAGGGCGACCTGAGGGAGCGAGAGGGGTGGCGATGTGGAGGAGATCAGACAGGCAGGGTGGGGGGAGGTTGTGAATGGCCTTGAAAGTGTACAGCAGGATTTTGAAGTGTATTCTGAACTTGATGGGGAGCCAGTGAAGCTGCTGGAGGACGGGGGTGATGTGATGAAAGGAGGGAGACCTGGTGATGATCCGGGCTGCAGAGTTTTGAACCATTTGGAGTTTATGGAGGGATTTGTGGGGGGCACCAAAGAGGAGTGAGTTGCAGTAGTCGATCCGGGAGGTGACCAGGCTGTGGACCAGGATGGCCGTGGTGTGAGGGGTGAGGGAGGGCGGAGACGGTTTATATTACGGAGATGGAAGTATGCAGACCGGGTGATGTTATTGATATGAGAATGAAAAGACAGAGAGCTATCGAGGATGACACCCAGACTCTTAACCTGAGGGAGGGGGACACTGTGGAGTTATCTATGGTGAGGGAGAAACTGTTAACTTTGGATAGATTAGATTTTGTACCGACCAGGAGGAGTTCAGTTTTATCTGCGTTGAGTTTGAGGAAGTTGGAGGTGAACCAGAGTTTGATTTCTGAGAGGCAGTGGGTGAGGGAGGAAGGTGGAAGAGAGGCGTGGGGTTTGCTGGAAAGGTAGAGCTGGGTGTCATCCATGAAGCAGTGAAAGTGGATACCAAATTTGCGGAAGATATTGCCAAGTGGGAGAAGATATATAATGAAGAGGAGGGGCCCCAGGACGGAACCTTGGGGCACACCTGATGTGACGGGGGAGGGCTGTGAGGTGAAGGATTTGAGTTGGATGAACTGAGTGCGGCCTGTGAGGTAGGAGTGGAACCAGTGAAGAGGGGTGTGGGTGATGCCTATGGAGGAAAGTCTATGGAGGAGGATGGGGTGAGAAATAGTGTCGAAGGCCGCACTCAGATCGAGGAGGATGAGAATAGAGATTAAACCAGAGTCAGCTGCCATGAGGAGGTCATTGGTGATCTTGATGAGGGCCGTTTCTGTGCTATGGAGGGGACGGAAACCAGACTGGAACTGTTCATAAAGGCTGTTATGGGTGAGATGGGAGTGGAGTTGAGAGGCGACAGTTTTTTCGAGGATTTTGGAGATGAAGGGGAGGTGAGAAATGGGGCGGAGGTTATTGAAATTGTTGGGGTCTGAACCAGGTTTTTTCAGGATGGGGCTGACAGCTGCGGTTTTGAAGGGGGTGGGAACAGTTCCAGTGGATAGTGAGGAGTGGATAATGGTGGAGATGAAGGGGAGCAAAGAGGGGAGGCAGGATTTGACCAGAGGAGTGGGGAGGGGGTCCAGCTGGCAGGTTGATGGTTTGGACTTGGTTATGAGGTCGGAGATAACTGAGGGATGAGGGAGCTCAAAGGTGGAGAATGGTTGACGAGGAGGGGGAGGTTCAGGTTCAGAGGAGGTGAGCGGTGAGGAAGTGGAGCCCAAGTGCTGGTGGATTGTGTTGATCTTGTCATGAAAAAAACAGAGGAGGGAGTCACAGGTGTCTGAGGAGTACATGTGGGGGGGCAGGGAGTCCGGGGGTTGGATGATCCTGTTATAAACGGAGAAGAGAGTCCTAGAGTTGTTGGCAGAGGAGGAGATGAGACCAGAGTAGTAATGGGATTTGGCATGAGAAATGGAGTCCTTGTAGAGAGATAACTGAGCGAGGTGCATGTCTTTGTGGATGGTGAGACCGGTTTTCCTGTAGAGTCTTTCAAGCTGTCGGTTTTTGGATTTTAAGGAACGGAGATGAGGGGTGAACCAGGGAGCAGACCGAGTGAAGAAGACAGGGCGGGATTTTATAGGGGCAAGTGTGTTGAGGATGTTGGAGAGTCCGTTGTTGTACTGAGCGACAAGATCATCGGGGGTGGAAGTGGGATCTGGAGTCAGGGTGGTGATGCAGGTAGAGAGGGAGTCCATATTAATGTCCTTGGTGTTGCGGAATGAAATGATACGGGGAGTTTTGGAGATGGAGAGCTGGAGGGTGACAGTAAATGAGAGGAGGAAGTGGTCCGTGATGTGGAGTTTGTCAGCAGTACAGTTGGAGGGGGTGAGACCTGAGCAGCATATTAAATCTATTGTATGTCCTTTAATGTGTGTGGAGAAGTCTGCAAACTGTTGGAAATCAAAACTGTCAAGAAGTGATGAGAGGTCCGTGGTGATGGTAAGTGCAGTATTGTCCATGTGAATATTAAAATCTCCTAACAGGATTACATTGGGTGAGAGAGTGGACAGGTGGGTAAGGAGGAGGAGAATTCATTTAAAAAGTCACTGTGAGGTTTGGGGGACGGTAGATAGTGGCGATGACTGTGGGGTGGGTCCGGGATTTGACAGACAAGGCACTCAAATGAGGAGAGGGGGGCACAGACACCGGAGGACCTTCCACTTCTCGGGTAGAATATCGCGAGACCTCCTCCAGGCCCCGAGCAACGGGTTTGGAAATGTAAACAAAGCCTGCTGGAGTGGAGTCATTCAGCTGGGAAAAGTCACCAGGGACTTGCCAAGTCTCATTTAAACAAAGAAAATCAATCTTACGGTCATGAAGGATATCCTGGATGAGATGTCCTTTGCCGGTGAGGGATCTGATGTTCAGCAGACCGAAGCTGACGCCTGTGTTGTTGTTGTTGTGGGCGCTAGCCGACCTAGCCAGGCGGGCTAGCACGCTGTGGTCCACAGACCGGCCGGTGTTTCTCGGAGGGCGGCGAGTGGAGGACCAGATGGAGGTGATCCCCTCGGCACCGCCGTAGTTGAAACTCCGCCGAGACCCACGGTGAATGTACCTCCTACGAGGCAGGAGGGCGATATCCGGGTGGAGGTGCAGAGCTGTCGGTGGAGATCCAGGTAGCTGGGAGCGGAGCCGGAGAAGCTCGGCCGCCGAGTACTGGAGGACTCCTTCCACGGGTAGATGGAGGAGCGACAGGGCAGTCCACACCAGAATAGCCGACACGTAGACCCTTCCGACCCACATTGTGGAGCGTGGCAGGAAGGAGGAGACGCGGAGCCGGGCGATGAGCTGATGAGTGTTTGTCGAGAGCGAAAGCCTCATACAAAGTGCAGGAGTAACAGTTGGTGCTTAAAACAGAGAGGTGAGTGAAGCAACTTTCACAGCAGCCCACTTGATGTCCAGTTAGGCCAAAACACGTAAAAGGAATTAAAAACGTGTCGGGGGAGCAGCGGCAGCAAGACGCGCCAGCATCCACTCACCCCGGTGGATGCTTTCTTGGTGTGTCCTCACCAGCTCAGTTTACAATGCTAAGGATGAGTGGCTAACAGGCTAAAATCTACTGACAGAGCCTACCTGCTCGATCAACAACTTCAAGTCATTAACCAGTATAGGCACGGACTAACCAAAGTTATTCAGCAGACATCTCCCACTGTAGTAAAGAATGCTTTTACCTGTTCAACCAGTGGCCAGTGCTGAAGGTCGGACGGGGGCCGTTGCTGCGGCCGTTCGGCAGCCGGCGCCCAGTGCCCAGTGCTGCGGTCATACGCAAGCCGGTGGCCCATGCTATGTCTGGCCGTTCGGTAGCCGGCACAGTGTTCAACAATCCTGAATCATTCTGCAGCTTTTTCCACCGAACAATTATCCAATGTTGAGTCTCCGTTTGGACCTGTATTGCTCATATTTCTTCCTTACTTCAACCTTTTCCTCGAAACTTTTACGTTTCCTTCTCTTCAATGTGGAGTGTAACAGAAGCAGACTCCTTGCTCCATGATGCTTCAGTAGCTAATGCTGCTAGCTGCTCACCAGTATATCGGAGAGGTAGAGGGGAGGAGGCGGTACCATGGGCGAGACAGTGCGTACCGGGGAGACGGGATTGGATGGACTCATGGGAACGGCGGTTCGGATTGGTTAACTGTTATGCTGCTTTGCAGCAGGTATACTGAATGGATTTTTTAAATTCTTTTTGGTCTTTATATTGCCTAGATATTGCCTTTATATTGCCTAGACCATAGGACCATAACGGCCTTATCAACGGTGTAATTAAGATGTACCAAGCTTTCAAATCGTAGACCATAGCTTTAAGATTTTATTTATACCACCACTCTTCATCCCAGTTCTTTTATGATTCCTTTATGGATTCCAGGTGGATTTCTTTGTGGAACTTGAAAGGATTTTAGTGGCAAACATGTCAAACACACAATGCTCCTATATTGAGTGCTGTGCTGCATAGACAAATAATCCGTCAAGTAGCTGTCATTTCCACTGAACTATTTGTCGAAAAGTTGAGGCACAATTTGGACCACTTCTGCCTCCTGTCTGCCATGATTTTTTACTTCTTTGCTGTTTGTTCTGACTACCTCTGTAACGAGAGCGTTACATCTTTGATAAGCAAAGTATACAAAATACAGTTGGACGAATTTAATTAGGAAATTGATCAGCTAAAATACTAACAATATTGATTCCTTGAAAAGTGTTATAGGTTGTCAGGGGTACGGATGAGAATATTGTCCATATGGCACTCCTGATTCAGTGCTGTGCTACATACATAAGTGCTTATACAAGTTGCTGGTATCTACTTACAGACAACTGAACCCTTAACCGGTGGTCAGCCAGTCGTAGGATGACATAGAGATACAGACACCCGTTCATTCTCAAACTCATACTTAAGGAAAATTTGGAGTCACCAGTCAACCTAATGAACATGTTATTGGTCTGTTGGAGGAAACCGGAGTTCCCAGAGAGAACCCATGCATGTATGTGAAGAACTACAAACTTCAAACAGAAAGGCCCTGCCTGGTCCAGGGATCAAACCAGCGACCTTCTTGCTGTGAGGCACATACACTACCTGTTGCTGAAGGTCATTTCCTTGAATAATATTTCTGTCAGGTTTATCCTTGGATACACTAAGGAAAAAAAATATATTTTAGTTTGGAGAGGCTGCCATTGAAAAATAGTGACTATTCAGTTAAACAACACAAGCAGAGATAAAGTCAATGTTTTTACCATTCTGGGGTCAGGGACTTTGTTTAATGAGTAAACACTGGCATTTACTGGAAATGCTAAAATTCAGGGTCGACACTGAGTTTGGCTGGCAGGGCTCCCTCCCACACTAGGGAGTGTAGTTGAGGCTTTAAATTTATTGCTGGTTTGACATCAAAAAGTGTCACACTTCTGAGCAGAGGAGCAGCATTTGAGCCAAAATGAAGACCCTCTGTATTGCCGTTGTGGTCCTGAGTCTCACCTCATTGTACCTGTCTGCACCGTTGACCACTGAGGAAACAGAGAATGAAGTTGTCGATGTAAGTTATCTCACAGTTATTTACATTTAATTTCTAAGTTGTTGAAGGTGACAGATCTTAACTGAAATAACCAATGTGTTCCTTTGCCATGTATTGATTATTTCAGCTGTTAGGTACTTGGTACGCCATTGCATTAACCTCAGATGCCTGCTGGTTTAAAGCATACACAAGTTCTCTTCAATTGCCAAGTATGACAATGGAGGTTTTGTCAAAGGATGCAGCGAATATCTACAATTACACTACGAAGATGTCGATGTAAAGCATAGACTTGTCTCCATCATGAATTTTACCATAATTGTGTAAATCCTTGTAAGTGTTTTGTGATGTAAATGACTTCTGAAACCTTTTTTAGGTTTGGGATATGTGCCATCGAAATAGACCAATCTCAATATAATAATGGAACATTTGCTGATGTCAGCAATAGTAAGTGTTATTTTTTGGTTTCACTCTCTCTTTTAAGCTCATTAAAGCCACTTTAATAATCATTCATGCGACAGACAAATTACTTTAAAGCTTATTTGTAAAGGGATATTTTTTGATATTTTGATATCTTTGAACTTATTGTTGCTTTGTTAAAGGTTACTTGTTAAACTGACACACCCAAATTATTTCACCCACTTTTTTCCTTACTAATAAAGGACAATATACCTGTCATTAGCTAGATTGACTGGAATATTTATGTCAATATGGTCTTAAAAAGCCAATACTATGTTTTTTATGGTCAGCATGTCTTCTCGAGTGAAATAGAATTTATGCAGACAAGACAAAAAGTCCACCTTCAGGACTTCCTCCTCTCCATATTTATGATTCCAGCAGCTACTGAAATTATAGTGTGCCTCTGAACCCCCTAGTCCTCTGTTTAAGAAACTTTGATTTTTGAACATAAGTGATTGTGAACATACCCAAAGAAAATGTGCCATGCTGACAAACAAAGCTATAGACAGATTGTTGGACCAAAATCCACTCTAATGCTGCGTTCCAGGTGACCTGTAACTCGAAAATTTCCCAGTTGAAATCTCAAGTTTCAACCTGAAAGTGTTCCAGGCAAATTATGACATGGGTTTGAGCCAAGGAATTGTCACTTTGAAAAATGTGAATTAACTCCACGTAATTATTTTTGTTACAGAAAGGACAAAGGCCAAGGATGCTTCAAAAATGACTCCATGTTTTGTTGTACATCCTAAGTTTGTTTCGTTCATAAAATGTAGTTATCCAAGAATATGAATTATTAATTAGAACTAATTTGCGTTGTCAAGGTGATTATGTAACTTCTATTTTTTGTTAAACAATTTTATCCATTTCATTTTATTAACTGTTTTATATATTGCTGTGTTTTCAAAAGAAAACCTCAGTGATGTGTCAGTCTTACGGCAGCTGGATGGCTGTTCTGACTGCATCATACTTGAGATGGTGGGCCCCACAAAGAGTTTGATCCTCCTCAGTAAGTACCAGTGCTGGTTTGAGTGTGCTGTTTTAATGTTCCATTGTTCCTAACCCTCATGGCATGGCTTCACAAGGCATCTCTACTCACTGCAAACTTTTCACCAGCCATTTTTGTTCTTTGTTGTAATATTGATTATTTCTGAAGAAATTATCAATGTTTATACCTTGCATCTCAAACAAGCTAGTTAGTTGACCTCAGTAGTTATAATGAGATGGTTAATTAAGATGAGGCAAAATGTAAATATTCTTTCCAGCTGCTTTAAAAGGAACTGCAATGCTTTTAACTAAAAATCAATTCTGACTACTTAAGGTTGTCCTTGCTCTAAGAGTGCTGACAAGTTAAATACAAGTGTGATAATATCATTATGTCAAAAACATGGCTGGTAACACAGCGTGATAACTAAAGACTAAAGAGATGGGAGTGTGTACATTGTGACTGATTTGTCGATAAAATCATCTCTTAATATAACTAAACTGGTTCAAGTGTCTACATGAAATCTTTTCATTGGATTGCAGTGGGATAAATGTTTCTGGACAAATTGTTTGATAATATATAATGATCCATTGTTTCTTCACATTTTTCACTTCTTTTGCAGGTAGGAGACAGAAAGTTCTTGCTGATCAGCTGCAGACATTCATAAAAGAGACAGAGAATCATGGCTTGTCAAACTTTCAGTACATGAACACAGATCATGGTGAGATTGCAAGATGCTACATAAATATTTGATTTTAGTCCCCCAGGACAAATACGTTTTACAAGTGACAAATATTAAAAAATAAACATGAAATATATCTACTAGCTAGCTCAGTTAAAAAGAAATAAATAAGTCAATATATAATGAAACTGTTGTGAATTTTTTTTATTGGTAATCATTGTCATATACATGAAAAATATACATACTTTTTCTTTTTTTATTTATATCAAAATAAGGGAAACTAGGTCCTCAAACCGGTTCCTACATAGCTGGTTACTCTCTCATTTGACATTTTATATTGGCCAGTCCAATAAACCTTCAGTTAATAGATTTTAGTGTTTCCTCTGGTTTGAGATCCTCAGATTTATTTTGTCTTATGCTATATTTTATTAAAAACGCTTGAAATTAGGTAAATGTATAATCAGTATGTAACGCACTTGATTTGAAAAGAGCATTTTTTGTGTTGCGTCATGAAACTGTTAGGGCATTATCTACTCAAACTCAACACAAACAGGCTTAACTTTGAAGCAAGTATTTTACATTTTGGGAAGAATCAGCAATGATCATATACTAGGAAATGTTTGACTTAACTTTTGACAGGACTAGACTCGACAATAAATTATTTTTTTGTCTTTTGCACAAAACTAACAGAATCAGACTGAAGATTTTTTTCTATTGATGGATAACGCAAAGCTGTAAAAAAATTGCTTCACAGGAAAATACAATAAACATGGATAATTTTATTGCACTTTTTGGATGAGTCCATAATGGGACATGGTGGTTAAAGCTAATACAAATATTAATTGATTTTTTTCACTCAAAGTTAACTACGGTCTTTTTATAACTCTCTTTTTTCTCTTATGTTTCCATTGGTTTCCTCACAGTCTACGAAAACTGCACATTGGATGACACTGAAGGTGATGATTTTGATCCGTCTACTTTGGGAGTACCAGTCGGGAAGCTGGACAATGTAACAGAGATTTTCATAGAGTGTGTTGTTGGGAAATATCCTGCTGTCGACCGTGAGGACTTTGATTTAGACAAGTACTGGAAAAATTCTGTTGAGGGAAAATTCTAGGAAACCATTGTATCAAAATATTAACATTTAAGTCATGTCTTTGTTAAGTAGTACAAACAGTCATGATGCCACATGTCTCAGATTGTTTTGAGAAAAGGGAAAGAAGCAAAGAAATCGCAGCTGTACTGCATGACATTAAATCTGTGTATGGGCTTCACAAAAATGTCATGTTTCTCATGGTTCTCATTGTTTCATGGTTCATTGTAAGAACAGGTGTCTGAACATCTTTAAAACGCTTGAGTTTCAATGATAAAGCTCCCATGTTATACAAATTCCCTTTTTAGTGGTTAATACTGTATGTGTCCATCTTTCCAAAGATTCATTTAAATGCTATGAAATGTATTGGCATGAATGTGGGGCATTCTTATGAAAGCACTTCATGGAAAACAAACACGAAATAAAAGAAGGTTTGTCATTTTATAACATTAAAAGGTAAATAATTAATTCTAACAATAAAATTATAAGTAATGTGACACTGAATGTTTGAAAAATGCAGATAAGAGGGTATTTTATTAATAATGTGATCCTATCTTATGTAATAAACACTGGACAAGCTGACTGTCATCACATGTGTCCTCACAAAGTGCTCAAGACAAGATATGAGAGTTGTGTGGTCAGCTGTGTCTAAAAAGCTGTCAGATTTCAAAGCGTCTAACAGCAGAGTAACCAGCATCAGTCGTTAATAAAAGATCATTAAAAACTGTAAGCAGTGAAATGTTTCAAAACCAGACTTGAAAATCTCAAAAGTGTTGTTTTAGATAAGGGTGCACTCTTTCCACGTTTGGTGACATATTTTGTTGCTGGAGCTTGACCAGTTGGAGAAAACAATCTAACACAAGGCTACAGTCTTGGCCAGCTGAACACTTTATCTAATGATTTGAATAGTTTGTCAGCAGAGGTTTGTTAAAGACTGTCCTCATAATTGATCCACCTAATCAAGTATTACATAATAGTGTACGAGTAATTGATTATTAAAAACAATCAAAAATGCTTGCTGTGAAGTATGTTGCCTTTTCTTGTAGCCCTAAATAGCCCGCATTGGTTTTTAAAAAATGTGCAACAAGGCATTTTATTAATTCAGGCATTTATCTGAAACCAGTATTATAAGTTCCATTTATTTTCTGGTTGCTATCTCACTCCCATTATTCTGGACCACTCCATTATCTGAAATAATTTAGAGTGTTTGAAAATCACACTGATTTTAAATCACTGATATATATGTATATATATATATATATATATATATATATATATATATATATATATATATATATATATATATATATATATATATATATATACATACATATGTATATATATATGTATATATATATATATATATATATATATATCTATTTTAATTACAGGATTTATAATTAATTAATCAAATTAATCACAATTTCATCTCATATCTGCTTAAAGTACCCAAATAAAGAATTTGAATTCTAGGATTTTATAAAATTGAAGTGCAAGACTAATCAAATGAATACACTAAGAAGTGAAGATTTGTAAATCCACATTTTTATTGGTGACTAAATAAAACCAAAGTCAAGGCTTCCAGCTGCTGGAATCATATATATATATATATATATATATGTGTGTGTATATATATATATATCTATATATATATATATATATATATATATATATATATATATATGTGTGTGTATATATATATAAAACTCTTCTCTCACCCACCCCCCTCTCCCTGGTGGGTTGGGTGGATCCTCTTCAGCTCGGGTCCTCTACCAGAGGCCTGGGAGCTTCAGGGTCCTGCGCAGTATCTTAGCTGTTCCTAGGACTCACTCTTCTGGAGCGAGATGTCTGATGTTTCTCCAGGGATCTGTTGGAGCCACTTCTCCAGTGTGGGGGTCACTGCCCCAGGTGCCCCGATGACCACAGGCACTACTGTTGCCTTCACCTTCCAGGATTTCTCCAGCTCCTCTTTGAGCCCTTGGTATTTCTCCAGTTTCTCGTGTTCCTTTTTCTTGATGTTGCTATCACTTGGGATGGCTACATCTATCACAACGGCTTTCCTCTGCCGCTTATCTATGATGTCACAATGTCCGGTTGGTTGGCCATTACCATTTTGTCGGTCTGTATCTAGAAGTCCCACAGGATCTTGGCTCGGTCATTCTCCATCACCTTGGGAGGCGCTTCCCATTTTGACCTCGGGGTCTCCAGTTTGTACTCTGCACAGATGTTCCTGTACACTATACCGGCTACTTGGTTATGGCGTTCACTGTATGCTTTTCCTGCCAGCATCTTACACCCTGCTATTAGGTGCTGGACTGTTTCAGGGCCCTCTTTACATAGCCTGCACCTGGGATCTTGCCTTGTGTGGTAGATCTGGGCCTCTATTGCTCTGGTGCTCAAGGCCTGTTCCTGTGCTGCCATGATTAGTGCCTCTGTGCTGTCCTTCAGTCCAGCCCTCTCCAGCCATTGGTAGGATTTGTTTATTTCAGCCACTTCAGCTATCTGTCGGTGGTACATCCCATGCAGGGGTTTGTCCTCCCATGTTGGTTCCTCTGGTTCCTCCTTCCCTGTCAGTTTCCACTGTCTGAGACACTCACTAAGTGCTTCATCTCTTGGGGCCATCTTCCTGACATAGTCATGGAGCTTGGATGTTTCATCTTGGATCGTGGCTCTGATGCTCACTAACCCTCTGCCTCCATCTCTGCGCTTAGTGTATAGCCTCTGGATACTGGACTTGGGGTGGAATCCCCCATGCATGGTGAGCAACTTCCGAGTTCTAACATCTGTGGCCTGAATTTCCTTCTTTGGCCAGCTTATTATCCCAGCAGGGTATCTGATCACTGGCAGGGCATAGCTGTTAATTGCCTGAACCTTGTTTCTGCCATTGAGCTGACTCCTTAGGACTTGCCTTACTCGCTTCAGGTAGCCATTGCTGCTTGCCTAGTGGCCTCGTCGTGGTTGCCATTTGCCTGTGGTATGCCGAGGTATTTGTAACTCTCCTCCACATCTGCTATTCTGCCTTCTGGGAGTGTTATGCTCTCCGTATGGACTACCTTCCCCCTTTTGTCACCATTATATGTATATGTGTATATATATATATATATATATATGTGTGTATATATATGTATACATACATATATACATAAAGCAAGGGAAGAGTGGCTGCATAGTCCACAGACAGATGAAATTTGGTCAAATAAATAATGTGAAGTGCTTCCTGTCACACCAGGCTAGGGCATATGTATTGAAAATCCAATATAAACATTTTTTAACAGGGAAAAAGTTATCTGTGCTGATAAATTAAAGTCTTGTTTCTGATTTTTGATAATGATATACCACAGGCATACTTGTAGTTGCATGAAAATCTGCTGCTCTGAAGTGTCACAGGTAGACTGTTTGAAACAACTCTGTGTAATGAATATCAACATTTTTTGGCTACACTGTGGAGCACCAAAAGCACTAAAATATATTTCAGATTTGAAGTCAAAACTTGTTTTGGCAGTGTTTGTGATGGATTGTGAGACTTGATCAATTTTGACTTCTTGTTAAAAAACAAAAGTCCATTTTTACCGCTCTGGGTCCTTTACTTTGTTTGATAAGTAAACAGTGGTGTTTAGTGGAAAGGCTGAGTTTACTGAGTTTGGCTGGTATGTTGCCCTCACAGATAGGGGAGGGTACATGAAGCAATCTGATAATTGGTGGGATAAATATCATTATAAGAGTGACCTGAGAGCGGAGGAGCAGCATTTGAACCAGAATGAGGACTCTGTGTGTCGCTGTTATTGTGCTGAGTCTCACCTCAGTGTGCCGGCCTGCACCTTTGGCTGCTGATAACCCAGAGGATCAAGATTCAGATGTAAGTTTTGTTCCCCCTTCAAAATGTGATACATTCATTTGACTGAGCTTGAATGCAATGCCTATGTTTATCTTTTAAAAATTATGCTTTTGGTTATTTCAGGTGACTGGCACTTGGTATGGCATTGCAGAGGCAGCAAATTCTTGTATTTTTAAGGCATACACAGCCTTTCTCGATTTGCCAAGTACTATATTTGAAATTTTTCCAACGGACACACCAAACATCTACACTACCACATATAACATGACAGGGTAAGCTTTAGTTGTGGTTGTTTAGAGATCACAAAATTCTCATCCCATTTGTTCATCATGATAATAGTCCTTTGAACCATCTCTAGGTATGGGCAGTGCCTAAATTCAACCGGGAGAGTTTTCTATGAAAACAACAGAACCTTTTCAGACATCTTTAACAGTAAGATGTTCTCTCTTTTGTCAATCTGACTAATAATCTCTACTCTGAAGACTAGAAAACTTAAGGTTTTCATTGTTACACTTTTTCTCACTACTTGTGTAACTGATGTCCACCTAATCAAGTTTTAACAATGTGAATATTGGTAATCAAGTTTATTTTTGGAAGGGACACATTAAAAAGACACTTAAATATTGCTTTCGTTTGTATATAGTTTTGGTTAAAACCAGGGGCCTGTTGCACGAAAGTAGGATAAGGGATTAAGCTAGGATATCTTGGTTATCCTGGATAAATTATTCCATGATCTGGTTGCACAAAAGTTGGATTGGGGGAAGTGGGATATGTTTTGATATATGTTACCATGGAGATTTATTCTTTAGCTCTAGCCTGGGGCCTGTACTACGAAGCTGGATTAGCTCTTAGAGAGATAAGTTCCTGGATAAGTTTCGGATTTTCCGCACTACGAATGTGGATCTCTTTTTATCCAGACACGTTGCCCCGGTAACTGATGCTTAACGCCAAACCTGGTCCGGAGCAGGTTAAGTTCCAGGATAAGAGCTCACGGGGTGTGACAGACCGCCCACTGACCAATCCGTTCTCTCGGGCGGGCATAAAAGACCGCACAGTCACCAATTTGCTGTCTTGGAAAATGGCTTTCCCATTTCTGCCAGAACCGGTTAATGACGGTGCGCGGATTGTAAGAGGAGCGCTTCGTCTGGAGCATTTTTATCATGACTGAAGTAATCCGCTTGATTGACATTATTTCTCAATGTCAGTGATAACGTTTGATCTGAGGATGTTTACTTCTGATAAAAGACAACACATGCTGATAATTGTACTGAACTTTATTAGCCTATGGATAAAGTCAAGTAACAATAATTTTGGTTTAAAGTTCAATTACAATTACATAGGCCTAAGTAATTATCATATCTTAAATGTTGTCTAATGTAATATGATCTCCAAATTTTGGTAGTAGCACCATGACACCGAGGGACAGAATTTTGTTGGAACAAATATTTTTAAATAATAATTTACGTTTAATTTCATTCATAGATTTATCCCAGTGTTATCAACACTGTCCATTTATTTTAATTAACAAAAAAGAGGAAATGTTTTACACTGTCCAATAGCGGTGAATCATGACAGTGGGACAAATGTTATTTTAGATGCAAAGTACAATAAAAGTGAAATTAAATATTACATTTAGGCTAATTAAATTACATTTAAAATACATAAGAATAATTATTCATCACCATTTAAAAGACTATTTAATTACATAATTTTGGTTTAATGGGGATGAGTTCTTTATTACATTTTCGCGATTTGTGTTTCTTAAAAATGTAGGGCCATGTTTTTCACCGTGTTGCTCCTGGCCTGGATAATACTGCGGTACTCCTCATACTATTGCAGGATTATTTGCTGCTCCTCCACCGTGAAGTAGGCTGCTCTCTTCTCCATTGTGAAAAATGCTCTGGGGCCGCTAACCACGCCCATTTTATGTGTGCACGCACAGATCTCAGCCGGATTCACTTATCGAGTTGATAACAAGCCTCGTAGTACAGCAGATCTGGATGGCGGAGATCCGGTGAAGTTCAGCGAGTTGTCGCAGAGTTATCCTGGATGACTTAATCCAGCTTCGTAGTACAGGCCCCTGCTCTAGACCAGGCTAAGTTCCAGGATTTATTTAATCTCATACCTTTTCTCAGTCAGCAGTCCCCACAGACGGAAACCAATTTTTGTTCCACTGCCCACCACACATCGTTATCACATTGAACAAGACCCACTGTCATTATTTGGACATTTGTTATCATTAATTGCAGTTATTTTAGATGAAATTATGATTTTACATGATTTTGCAATCATTAGATAATAGTGATCCCTAGAATACATATAAAATGCACATCCCATATTAGTTACTGTAAAAGTCAAAGAGTGTCATGGTGTTTGGTGAATCAGAGCAGGTAAACCATCAGCTCCTTTAAAACTGAAGTTACACAGAGCTTAACATACAAAGCACAGAATCAAAACATATAAACAAAATCAAATCATGAAATCAGTATAATTAAATTAAAACTAATGATTACTATTAGCTTTTAAAATAGAAAAGTTCACAATGATTTATATGTTAATGTACAGTTATTGCATGGTGTAAATGTTTACGTACAGAGTTATTTTTTATGCTAACTACATAGTCATTTAAAGTATTTGATTTTGATTTCTGCAGTTACAATTTCTTACAATGTTTATTATTTGTTCACCAATTTAAAGGGTTTTTATTTTGTGGTAATGGTATTTCTTATTTTAGAATTTTTTGTATTAAGGCTATTTATTTGTTGAGCATGCAAATTTAGTGACTCATTTTCTTAGAAATTAAAGACAATGGCAAAAACAATGCTATTAGATTTCTTCTGTAAGCAGATGAAGAGCTCTTTTCAAAAACAGTATAACTCCATTTTCATTTAGAAAGTATTTACATTATTTACCCAGATCCACCTTTGGGTTGGCTGGGGAACTGAACTTTGACATACAGTTTGAATAGGGATATATAGCTTTCTGGCATTTAATACTGAGAGGGCAGGTAGTGCAGTTGGTATAAAAAAGAATAGCACTGAGTAATATATACCGGCATATATATATTTTTAAGTTTGGCTTTCATAGCATTTTGGAAAAGAACTCTTCATATATAAATCACAGATGGACGGAGACATCATGTAAAATCTCGTTTAGAGCCCAACTTTAGATAGAGAGGGTCTGGATGCACATGCAAACTCGTGCACACTTTCACACATATAAAGTTATATATATATATATAGTTTCACGTGCAATTCAACAAATTCATAATGAGGGCACAACTTTGATTTTGGAGACTTTGATGAACTGTTTGAATCAATATTGTGACGTTTCAGCGGAGTATGGAGTGTGTATTAGTGAACTATTAAACATTCAGGCGGTCTGAAGAGCTTCCTGTCATTATTGTGTCGCGGTGGCGGTGTTTTCTCTTCTTTTAATTCAATCTTTTACCTCCTAATACGCCTCCATGAGGACTTCCTGCTTCGACGGAGACAAACACGCCGCTCTTGTTGTCATGGTGAATCTGTGATTCTGTGATCGATGGTGGGGTCTCTTGAAGTAATTGCGTGCGCGCACTGATCCAGGATGGGTTACACCTTGCTTGAAGAATCCCTGTGCTCTAATCCTCGCTTGGTCTTTTGTGCAACCAAATAAGCCTGAACCCCCTTGTTTTGGATTCGATGAGCCAGGCTTGATCATTTAGCCCGGATGTCTGAATCCTACTTTCGTGCAACAGGCCTCTGGTCAGATTTCAAGCTGTAATGTCACACACTGATCTGTTTTTTTTAATAGATAATCCAACAGGTGCATCAGGCTTATCTGTGCTGATACTGAGTGGCTGTCCTGATTGTGCAATTGTTAAAAAAAGAGGGCCCGCCAGCTATTTAACGCTCTACAGTAAGTACAACTGAGTGAATGTTAATGCTGGCACAATGATGTTCAAGAGCCAATTTTATGCTTTTCATGAGTTTTATATGTCTTTAGTGTGTCTAATGTGTGTCCTATAGAAGACACAGGGCCTTTTTTGATAAAGTTATCTGCACTGGCTTAACCTTGCAGTGCAGATGATAAACCTGAACAGATGTCTGGAAACGATCTTGCAAAGAGCGTGAGGACAGAAGGAAGTGACTGCTCATACAGACTCTAGCATAGATGCTAACAGCTTCAGTGTCAGTTTTCATCAGATCTGGACCACATTTTTTTATCAAATTAAAAACAAGACTTCATATTTCTCTATAGAAAGTGTATTTTTTCTCCACTTTGAACACATTTTGGGGACAGTGTGTTTAACAAAGAGCCTCACATTTTCACTGTAGTAGTACCTGACCACTACGTTATGTGATTGGCCTGTAATGAATGTGATTGACAGAATGACTGTTCAGACATATAATCAAAAGGTTCTGCCTTAAAAAGGGGCAACACTTTAGACCAGGCACAAAGAAGTTTAAAGTTGAGTTATTCTCTGCATGCTTAATTTACAAACACACCAACTTTGCACCTCACCACTCCTTATTTTCAGACAAACACCATGCACTCAGTCAGGAGCGTAATATCATCTGCTTTCAGTGTTAGCGCCTTGTGAGACACTTGTGATTTACAGCAGAAAACTTTGTATTGGGCATATGACAGGGCCCAAAAACTCTTACACAGCAGAATTCATCCATCAGTCAGGTCCATCTGCATTGCAGGGTTTCTAAACTAGAGCAGGCTCTTAATTCCAGTCCCCTCTATTTTAGAATAAAAGTTCCTTTGCAGAAAGATGAAACAGTGGTGAATTCTGACTGGTGCTCTGACACAGGCACAGTAAAGGGCGGGAGAAGGAGTTGCAGTTATACTGACCATGCTTATCACACAGCACTTTTGTTTTTCGTGAATTACTGTATGGGTGAACATAGTTCTTCCCTCGTCAATTTTTCTCAGGTAGGAGACAGAACATCTCTGCCGATCAGTTAGAGACGTTCAGGACACAGGCAGCAGCTTTAGGCTTGACCAGCATTCACACAATGCCCTCAAATTATGGTAAGACATATTTTAAATACTCTGTCTCAGGAGTCTCAAGCTCTGGACCCCTGGGCAACTTAAAGAATTGATTTACGTCCAGTGTCAGAATCTCAAGCTCTATCAAGTAATTTTTTTCCACTTTTAATGCTTTAATGAGAAAAGCCAACAGAGACTTGTTGTTATACTGCCAGTACTGATTTTCACATAAATCCATATATAGATGTTTAAAAATTGACTGTGGACACTCGGTCAAAGTGGCAGGACCAAAGGTTGTCCACAGTCAACTGAAGTTTTAGACCCCTGGTCTATGAGCACTAAGTGTTCTTCCCTTCATTATGCCATATTAAAGGGACTGTTAGGAGAATCTATTACCGGCGACTCAAAGACTCTGCTTCCCATGAGCACCCGCGACGACTTTCGTAATGCTGCGTTCCAGTAACCTCGGAACTGGTAGTGACATCATCTCCGACTTATCAGCGTTCCAGTTGAAGTCGGAAAAAAACATGCAGATCTACCAGGCTATTGTTAGCTTTTGTTAGCACGCCCTGCGTTGTTGTTCACAAATATCACATGAAGAATGTGATTATCACTATGGCAGCATTTTTGTAAATATAATTCTAACAATACTATGTATACAGCTGATCTAGAGCGACACACCCCAGTCAGAAGTGCAAATAAATTGATTATTACAGGAGCTAAATAACTGTTCACACCAGGGGCATCGATCTTCGATTGTCAAATCGGGGCAGGTGAGGTTTCACCGAGTTCCCTGTAGGAAATTCAGACTTAGGGGGATGTTCCAGTTGCAGTTTCCTACTCGGAACTCAGAAATTCCTACTTCTGACTACAACTGGAACACACCACAGGACGTTACCAGAGCGTGTGTTTGTTGTGTGTAGCCCGGACCTTCCTATGAACTCTGCATTACTTTACAACCAGCTATATATCGCTACTTACAGCCCGGTGCTGTAAGACGTGTAATATAAATAATAAAATAATATAAATTTGCTCTAGTTTTAATTGTCTTGTTCCTGAAGTTGAGTATCCAGGCCAGTCCAGTCCTGTACGACCTGACCGGAAGGCTAAGGAATAGCATTTATAGATAACCCATTTTGATGCTATAAAACTCATCTTAAAGTATTTCGATCAGGCATATATCTAAAAGTGAGACTTTTTTGCAATTACTTAGAAACTCCTCACAGTCCCTTTAAACAACTCCCTCATATGTGATTACATTCATGCAGCAAAAAAAAAAAAAAATTTCCTTCCTGCCTTTTTTTCTAATTTTGTATTTGTTCTCTGCACAGATTATGAAAATTGCACTGCTCTTAATGCCCTCTATGATTTTGACCCCACTGCTTTGGGAATGCCCCAGTCCATCTTGGAGGAACTACCTAACGCATTCCGAGAGTGTGTTATAGAGAAACTACCTCACACCAAAGAAAACTTTGACTTTTACAAGCACTTAAAAGCATCTGTTGCTCGACTTTACTAGATCATGGGTGTAATTTAATTTTTACTTCTAATGTGTGTCTTTGTTGAATCGTCCACACATTCATGAATCTATGTACCTCCTCCCTCACGTTCAAGGAAATAAAGAGAAAGCAAATCAGCTTCATCTGTCATTATTCTTTTTTTTATTCTTTTGGTGAAGCTTGTCACTGGAGCCCAGTGCAGTGTGTGTGTTACATTTGTGTGTGGACTTAACACACTTTTCATGTTTTCATAGGTGTTACGAACCAAAAGATGTGAAAGGGGATGAAGGTCGTAACAATAAATGAAAACCCAGGTTAAAGAACAGTGTCGAGGCAATTATGAAAAAAAGTGATGAATGTTTATTCTAAACGAAACTTAACAGCAACTCAAAACAAGCTCAAAAGCCAAATGTAACAAAAGAGCACACCTAAAAAGTAGAAAAGAAACAAGCAATCAGTTCACTGCAGGCCCCACTGCCACTGAAGGTCTGCAAAAGCTCACACATGCTGGAAGACACCTCTTCACTGCAAGCTCTACTGCTCCACACAGGATCTGAGTTGATGAGAAGATTGAGAGAGAGTCCACAGCTCTGTCCTGCCTCTTAAAGACTTCCACTCAGATTAATTAGCAGCACCTGCCACACCTTCACCTCGGCAGAGGAACCTGGGGAGAGAAAGAGCAGCACAGCAGCAAACCTACAAAACACAGGGCATGTAACAATAGTTCTCATGGTTTCATGGTTCATGGTTAGGAAGAGAGTCTGAAATTCTTGAAATGCTTGAGTATCAATGATGAAACTCACATTTTATACAGACTCACTTTTTAATGGTTTTCAGATAGAATATGAGTCCATCCGTCTAAAGATTCAGTTCACATCCATGACGTTTATTGGCATGAATGAGGGGCATTCTTGCCAAAGCATTTTGTGAAAAAAAGAAATGAAAATGTATATCTATTTGTAGCAATAAAGGTAAATAGTTATAATAATATAATTATAAGTAATGAGAAGGTAAATGTTGAAAAAGTGTAGATAGAAAAGGTTTGTAATTAAATACTGTGATCCTGACTCATGTAATAAACATTGGACAAGCAGACTGTCATTGCATGTGTCCTCACAAAGTGCTCAAGACAAGAGATGAGGGATGTGTGGTCACCTGTGTCTAAAAAGCTGTCAGATTTAAAAGCATTGAACAGCAGAGTAACCAACATCAGTAGTTATTAAAAGATTATTAAAGACTCTAAGCAGTGAAATATGTTAAAACCAGACTGAAATGTTCTATAATGTTCTGGATAAGGCTGTAGTCTTTCTGTGTGTGGTGACAATTTGTTTCTGGAGCTTGACCAGTTGGAGAAAACAAGCTAGTACAAGGCTACAATCTTGGCCAGCTGAACACTTTATCTAATGATTTGAATAGTTTGTCAGCAGAAGTCAAGTGTTTTTGTTTAAGACTGTCCTCATAATTGATCCACCTAATCAAGTATTATATCATAGTGTACAAGTAATTGATTTTTAAAAGCAATCAAAAACGCTGGATGTGAAGTCCGTTGCCTTTTCTTGTAGTCCTTAATCGCCCGCATTGGTTTTTAAAAAATGTGCAACAAGGCATTTTATTAATTCAGGCATTTATCTGAAACCAGTATTCTAAGTCCCATTTATTTTCTGGTGGGTACCAGTCAGTGCAAAATGCTATTTCACTCCCATTATTTTGGACCACTCCATTATCTGAAATAATTTAAAGGGATTGAATATCACACTGATTTTTAATCAGTGATTATATATATACATATATATATATATATATATATATATATATATATATATATATATATATATATATATATATATATATATATATATATATATACATATATATATATATATAAGTTTTCAAAGTGCTTGGTACTGTTAGTGAAAAATGTGTCAGCTAAGACCATTTTTATAGATTCAGCAAGGAAAGAGTGGATGCATAGTCCACAGACGGATAAAATTTGGTCAAATAAATAATGTAATGTGGTTCCTGTCACACCAGGCTTGGGCATATGTATTGAAAATCCAATAAAAACATTTTTAACAGGGAAAAAGTTATCTGTGCCTATAAATTAAAGTCTTATTTCTGAATTTTGATAGTGAAATTTAAGAATCAAAATTGGAGGCTGTAATGTCCTCCAACCAATACAACCAGCACACTCATAATTGCATGAAAATCTGCTGCTCTAAAAAGTCACGGGTAGACTGTGTAAAACAACTCTGTGTAATGAATATCTATCATATTTTTTTGCTACACTGTGGAGCACCAAAAGCACTAAATATACTGTACTTCAGGTGTGAAGTGAAAACTTGCATTGGAAGTGTTTTGGAAGGATTTGTGAGTCTAACATCAATTTTGACTTCTTGTTAAAAAACAAAAGTCCATTTTTACCGCTCTGGGTCCTTTACTTTGTTTGATAAGTAAACAGTGGTGTTTAGTGGAAAGGCTGAGTTTACTGAGTTTGGCTGGTATGTTGCCCTCACAGATAGGGGAGGGTACATGAAGCAATCTGATAATTAGTGGGATAAATATCATTATAAGAGTGACCTGAGAGCGGAGGAGCAGCATTTGAACCAGAATGAGGACTCTGTGTGTTGCTGTTATTGTGCTGAGTTTCACCTCAGTGTGCCGGCCTGCACCTTTGGCTGCTGATAACCCAGAGGATCAAGATTCAGATGTAAGTTTTGTTCCCTCTTCATTATGAGATACATTCATTTGACAGAGCTTGAATGTAATGCCTTTGTTTATCTTTTAAAAATCATGCTTTTATTTCAGGTGACTGGCACTTGGTATGGCATTGCAGTGGCAGCAGATTCTTGTATTTTTAAGGCATACACAGCCTTTCTCGATTTGCCAAGTACTATATTTGAAATTTTTCCAACAGACACACCAAACATCTACACTACCACATTTAACATGACAGGGTAAGCTTTTGTTGTGGTTGTTTAGAGATCACAAAATTCTCATCCCATTTGTTCATCATGATAATAGTCCTTTGAACCATCTCTAGGTATGGGCAGTGCCTAAATTCAACCGGGAGAGTTTTCTATGAAAACAACAGAACCTTTTCAGACATCTTTAACAGTAAGATGTTCTCTCTTTTGTCAATCTGACTAATAATCTCTACTCTGAAGACTAGAAAACTTAAGGTTCATTCTTACACTTTTTCTCATTACTTGTGTAACTGATGTCCATCTAGTTTAGTCTTAAAAATGTTTAATTGTTAATCAGTTTATTTTTGGATGGGACACATTAAAAAGACACTTAAATATTGCTTTAATTTTTATTTAGTTTTGGTTTAAACCAGTTCGGATTTCAAGCTGTAATGTGACACACTGATCTTTTTTTTTTTTTTTTTACAGATAAAAGTGTGTCAGACTTACCTGTGCTGATGCTGAGTGGCTGTCCTGATTGTGCAGTTGTTAAAGAAAAAGGGCCTTCCATCTTTGTAACGCTCTACAGTAAGAACAACTGAGTGAATGTTAATGTGGGCACAGTGTTGTTCAAGAGCCAACTTTATGCTTTTATGAGTTTAATATGTCTTTAGTGTTTTTAATGTGTGTCCTCTACAAGTCAAAGGGCTTTTGTGATGAGGTGATTTGCACTGGCCTAACCTTGAAGTGCAGATGATAAGCCTGAACATGTCTGAATTGATCTTGTCCGTCTCCAATCTACAACAATTGTGAGCCGCCTAAATTGGCTTAGCCCAATTGTCATCCTTTCTAACAGAAAGAGTTACGAGCTAAGAGCGTGAGGACAGCAGGAAGTGACTGCTCATACAGACACTAGCATAGATGCTAACAGCTTCAGTGTCAGTTTTCATCAGATGTGGACCACATTTCTTTATCAAATAAAAAACAAATAACACTTCAAATTTCTCTATGGAAAGTGTATTTTCTCTCCACTTTGAACACATTTTGGGGACAGTTTTTATAACAAAGAGGCTCACATTTTCACTGTAGACTACTATGTTATGTGATGGCCTGTAATGAATGTGATTGACAGAATGACTATGGGACATGTTTTCAAAAGGTTCTGCCTTAAAAAAGGGCAACACTTTTGACCAGGCACAAAGAAGTTTAAGGTTGAGTCATTCTCTGCATGCTTAATTTACAAACACAACAACTTTGCGCCTCACCACTCCATATTTTCAGACAAACACCATGCACTCAGTCAGGAGCGCAACGTCATTTCTTTCAGTGTTAGCGTCTGGAGCACCTGCATCAGGTGGAAATCAGAGAAGACACTTGTGCTTCACACCAGAAAACTTCATACTGGGCATATGGCGGTGCCAAAAAACTCTGACACAGCAGTATTCATCCAAACTTCCTGATGCCGTCAGGTTAAGTTTCCATTATGACAAACGGCTTTAATCCAACATCAGATGTGACGGGACAGTTAATATATATACAAATGTATATGGTGGTTCAGACGGGGACATAAAATAGCGATTGCTGTGATTGTTTATTGCATTAAAATGTGCCTGACACTCTGGAAACCTGCCTCTGAGGCTTTGTTGACGTGTGCGCACATGTGCGCCTGTCACCAAATTACTGCTGCGGAGGGTGCGCTTTGCCCTGCGCTGAGAATAGACGAGGTTGGAGCTGGCGAGCTTTCAGCACACCTTCTGCACAGTTTTTTGGAACGAAATTGTCACTGCGCCACTAGAATCTGTCGACACCACCCCTTGGTGGGGAGCGCAGGGGGCGCCAGCTCTGCGCCCCCTGCGCTGCACCACAAAATTAGGGCCCAGAGACTGGAAAGGAGCAGGAGAAGGAGTTGCAGTTATACTGACCATGCTTATCACACAGCACTTTTGTTTTTTATGAATGACTGTATGGGTAAACATAGTTCTTCCCTCTTGTCAATTTTTCTCAGGTAGGAGACAGAACATCTCTGCCGATCAGTTAGAGACGTTCAGGACACAGGCAGCAGCTTTAGGCTTGACCAGCATTCACACAATATCCTCAAATTATGGTAAGACATATTATAAAATTTAATACTCAGTTTATCACAGGAGTCTCTGGACCCCTGGGCAACTTAAAGAAATGATTTACGTCCAGTGTCAGAATCTCAAGCTCTATCAAGTAATTTTTTTCCACTTTTAGTGCTTTAACCAGAACAGCCAACAGAGACTTGTTGTTATACTGCCAGTATTGATTTTCACATAAATCCATATATAGATGTTTAAAAATTGACTGTGGACTCTTGGTGAAAGTGGCAGGACCAAAGGTTGTCCACAGTCAACTGAAGTTTTAGACCCCTGGTCTGTGATCACTAAGTTTTCTTCTCTTAATTATGCCATATTAAACAACTTCCTCATATTTAATTATATTCATGTAGCAAAAATAAAAATTTCTTTCCTGCCTCTTTCCTAATTTTGTATTTGCTCTCTGCACAGACTATGAAAATTGCACTGCTCTTACTACCCTTCATGATTTTGACCCCACTGCTTTGGGAATGCCCCAGTCCATTTTGGAGGAACTACCTAACGCATTCCGAGAGTGTGTTATAGAGAAACTACCTCACACCAAAGAAAACTTTGACTTTTCCAAGCACTTGGCAGCATCTGTTGCTGGACTTTACTAGATCACGGGTGTAATTTAATTTTTACTTCTAATGTGTGTTTTTGAATCGTCCACACATTCATGAATCTATGTACCTCCTCCCTCACGTTCAAGGAAATAAAAAGAAAGCAAATCAGCTTCATCTGTCATTATTCTTTTTTTTATTCTTTTGACGAAGCTTGTCACTGGAGCCCAATGCAGTGTGAACATTACATTTGTGTGTGGACTTAACACACTTTTTTTTAACTTATTTTGGGCATTTTGTACCTCCACTGATGGGAGAGAGACAGTAGATAGGCCTGCAAATTGGGGTGAGAGAGTAGGGGAAGACACCCTGCAAACTGGTCACAGGCGGGCTTTGAACCTGGACTGGCAGGAGCATGTTCATGGGGTGCCTGGTTGCTAACCACTCCGCCAAAACAGCACCCCTACTTAACACAGTTTTCATGTTTTCATAGTTCTCATGGTTTTATGGTTCATGGTTAGGAAGAGTGTCTGAAATTCTTGAAATGCTTGAGTATCAATGATGAATCTCACATTTTATACAGACTCACTTTTTAATGGTTTTCAGATAGAATATGAGTCCATCCGTCTAAAGATTCAGTTCACATCCATGACGTTTATTGGCATGAATGAGGGGCATTCTTGCCAAAGCATTTCGTGAAAAAAAAAAGAAATGAAAATGTATATATATATTTGTAGCAATAAAGGTAAATAGTTATAATAATACAATTATAAGTAATGTGGTGTTAAATGTGTAAAAAATGTAGATAGAAAAGGTTTGTAATTAAATACTGTGATCCTGACTCATGTAATAAACATTGGACAAGCAGACTGTCATTGCATGTGTCCTCACAAAGTGCCCAAGACAAGAGATGAGGGATGTGTGGTCACCTGTGTCTAAAAAGTTGTCAGATTTAAAAGCGTCTAACAGCAGAGTAACCAACATCAGTAGTTATTAAAAGATTATTAAAGACTCTAAGCAGTGAAATGTTTCAAAACCAGACTGAAATGTTCTATAATGTTCTGGATAAGGCTGTAGTCTTTCTGTGTGTGGTGACAATTTGTTTCTGGAGCTTGACCAGTTGGAGAAAACAAGCTAGCACAAGGCTACAATCTTGGCCAGCTGAACACTTTATCTAATGATTTGAATAGTTTGTCAGCAGAAGTCAAGTGTTTCTGTTTAAGACTGTCCTCATAATTGATCCACCTGATCCCATATTGTATTTAAGTATAGTGTATGCATAGTTGATCATAAAACAAATAATCAAAAAATGCTTGCTGTCAGGTCCCCTGCCGTGTGTAGTCATTAAAAGCACTTAGTATTCACTGTTATGAACACAATAATATTTAAAAATTGTAAAGCAATGCATTTTATAATTTATGACATTTTTCTGAAACCAGTATTCTGAATCCTGTCTACACTGGGGGGCTGGTAAATGCTAACTCACTTCCATGGTTTTGGACTCATTACTGATCACTCCACTGTCTGAAATAGTTAAAAGTGTTTGAACATCATTTTGATTTTTCAGATTTTGTTAAGTTTTGGTTAAGTTTTCAACAAGCATGGCATTGTTGGTGAACACATTGTAGACTTAGATCATTTTTTTGTATCAGCAGGGAAATAGTTGATACTTAGGCCACAAAAAGGTCAAATCTGGTCAAATAAATTATATGAACATTTTAGATTTTATTTGAAAAGTGTTTCTTGTCACACCGGGCATGGGCATATGTATTGAAAATCCAATAACATTTTTTACAGGGAAAAATATCTAATAAATAAATTTAAAAAGAGTGTTGTTTCTCATATTTGATACTGATATTAAAAAAAATTAATATGAGGCTGTACTGTTGTTCAACCAATACCACAGGCAAACTTGTAGTTGCATGAAAATCTGCTGCTCTAAAAAGTCCCGGTTAGACTGTGTAACAACTTTGCATAATGAATTTCAACATCTTTTTGCTACACTGTGGAGCACCAACAGCACTGAAATAAACTTCAGATGTGAAGGGAAACTTGTTTTGGCAGTGTTTAGGATTGATTGTGAGACTTCGATCAATTCTAACCTCTGGTCAAAAAACAAAAGTCCATTTTTACCGCTCTGGGTCCTTTAGTTTGTTTGATAAGTAAACAGTGGTGTTTAGTGGAAAGGCTGAGTTTACTGAGTTTGGCTGGTATGTTGCCCTCACAGATAGGGGAGGGTACATGAAGCATTCTGATAATTGGTGGGATAAATATCATTATAAGAGTGCGCTGAGAGCGGAGGAGCAGCATTTGAACCAGAATGAGGACTCTGTGTGTCGCTGTTATTGTGCTGAGTCTCACCTCAGTGTGCCGGCCTGCACCTTTGGCTGCTGATAACCCAGAGGATCAAGATTTAGCCGTAGGTTTTTTCCCCCCCTCATAATGAGATACATTCATTTGACAGAGCTTGACTGTGGTGACCTATTTTGTCTTTTAAATATCATGTTTTTTGTTATTTAAGGTGACCGGCACTTGGTATGGCATTGCAATGGCTTCTGATTCTTGTATTCTTAAGGCATACACAGCCTTTCTCATTTTGCCAAGAACTATATATGAAATTTTTCCAACAGACAAACCAAACATCTACACTGCCAGAATCAACTTGACATGGTAAGCTTTTGTTGTGGTTGTTTAAAAATCACAAAATTCTCATCCCATTTGTTCATCATGATAATAGTCCTTTGAACCATTTCTAGGTATGGGCTGTGCCAAAATTCAACCGGGAGAGTTTTCTATGACCACAACAACAAAGCCCTTTCAGATGAGTTCAAAGGTAAGATGGTCTTTCTTTTTTCAGTTTCAATAATAATCTCTACTCTGAAGACAAGTAAACCTAAGGCTCATTCTTACACTTTTTCTCACTGCTTATGTAACCGTCGTCCACCTAATCAAGTCTTAGCAAGGTTAATATTGTTAATCAATTTATTTTTGGATGGGACACATTAAAAAGACACTTAAATATTGCTTTCAGTTTGAATTTAGTTTTTGATGAAAAGCACTTCAGATTTCAAGCAGTAATGTGACACTGATCTCTTTTTTTTTTTTTAACAGATACTCAAACAGATGTGTCAGAATTACCTGTGCTGATGCTGAGTGGCTGTCCTGACTGCCTGACTGTAAAAAGAGAAGGGTCCACCAACTTTTTAACGCTCTTCAGTAGGTACAACTGAGTGAATTTTAATGCTGGCATGTAGCAACCAAAAACATAATAACGGCCAATAATGTAATAACTACCAATAACGTGATAATTTTGGCCATTTTTAAATGTAATAAAGCCAATAATGTAATAACTTGCCGATAATGTAATAAAACCTTTGAGCCAATAACGTAATAACTTTTTGCCAATGATGTAATAAGTTATTACCCTTACCATAGCTTACCCTAACCCTTACCCTAAGCCTAACCCTACCCATACCATACCTTAGTTACTACCCTTACCCTTTCATTACATTATTGGCAAGTTATTACATTATTGGCTTTATTACATTTAAAATGGCCAAAATTATTATGTTATTGGTAGTTATTACATTATTGGCCATTATTAGTGTTTTTGGTTGTTACATGGCACAATGATGTTCAAGAGCCAATTTTATGCTTTTATGAGTTTAAGATGTCTTAAGTGTGTTTAATGTGTGTCCACTGCAAGACACAGGGCCTTTTTTTTCAATAAAGTTACACACACTGGCCTAACCTTGAAGTGCAAATGATAAGCCTGAACAAATGTCTGGAATCCATCTTGTCCATCTCCAATCTACAACAGTTGTGAGCCACCTAAAGTGGCTTGGCCCAATTAGATCCCTTTGGAGCAGGTAAAGGTAGGGGCCAAGAGTGTGAGGACAACAGGATGTGACTGCTCATACAGACATTAGCATAGATGCTAACAGCTTTAGTGTCAGTTTTCATCAGATGTTGACCACATTTCTTTATTAAATAAAAAACAACACTTCAAATTTCTCTATAGAAGGTGTATTTCATTCCTCTTCAAACAAATTTTGGGGACAGTTTAATGAAGAGGCTCACGTTTTGTCCATTTCGCCACTGCAGTAGCACCTGCATACAAGGTTATGTGACTGGACTGTAATGAATGTGATTGAGAGAATGAATACGGGATATGCTTTTGAAAGTTCCTGCCTTAAAAAAGGGCAAAAATTAAGACCAGGCACAAAGAAGTTTAAAGTTGAGTCATTCTCTGCATGCTTAATTTACCCACACACCAACTTTGCGCCTCACCCCTCCCTTACTTTTAGACGAGCACCTTGCACTCAGACAGGAGCGCAATATCATTTCCTTTTAGACAGCGTTAGCACCTGGACTTCATACTGGGCATATGACAGGGCCCAAAAACTCTTACACAGCAGAATTTATCCATCAGTCAGGTCCATCTGCATTGTAGGGTTTCTAAACTATAGCAGGCTCTTCATTCCAATCCCCTCTATTTTAAAATAACATTTCCCTTGCAGAGAGATGAAACAGTAGTGAGTTCTGACTGGTGCTCTGACACAGAGACAGTAAAAGAGCGGGAAAAAGGAGTTGCAGTTATACAGGCCATGCTTATACTTAGCACTTGTTTTTCATGAATGACTGTATGGGTAAACATAGTTTATCCCCCTTGTCAATTTTTCTCAGGTAGGAGACAGAACATCCCTGCCGATCACATCGAGACGTTCAGGACACAGGCAGCAGCTTTTGGCTTTAGCAACGTTCACACAATGTCCTCAAATTTTGGTAAGACATATTATTTCATATACTGTATATTTCAAGCTCCAGACCCCTGGGCAACTTAAAGGTACAGTGTGTAGTTTTTAGCGGCATCTAGAGGTGAGGGTTGAGATTGCAGCACTCCGGCGCTCCCCCCTCCCTGTCGGAGAACCTACGGAGCTACGGTGGCCTTCCAAGGACAAAAAGTGTTTTTAGCTTAGTTATCAGCCTATGTTTTGTCTTACTGCCACAGAAAATGAATAAATCGTGGAGTTTTAGCACAACGTTGTCCCCTATTGTCTTTCATTCTTGCTAATGCTCACACCGGTCGTTTGGAAGAGACAATCATTTTAAAATGCTTGTGGCCGTGAAATAAGCCTCGCATAGCAGATACATTCTCTGCGTCTTACTCCGACTTCTCCCGAAAGTAAACAAGTAAATTCAGCTCCACATAAGAGTACAATTCGACACTTAGTCTTACCTGTCCAGCAAAAAACAGGCAACTTCGGCGTCTGTCTGCAAACTTACCCTTCAGGGACTTCCATCTGGGAAAGGCAGCGCCGATGTTGACCCTGTTATTTTATCGTAGCCTGTCCCGATTGCGTTTGGCTTCATCCCGTTTTCGTTTCTTTGACAATGATTCACGCTCCACTGATGGCAAATTGTACGTGTGGTCCTCCATGTTTGTTTGTATTAGCACAGCTGCTTGGTAATCACTCTCTTCTTCTTTGTCTATTTCACAACTGTGCATTTCCGGTAGGCGTCAACAAAAAAACGCAAAAGCATTTAGTTTGTCTGTTCTGAGTTACGGTAGAAAAGATGGCAACGCAAGATGGAAGCCACCATAAGAGAGGACCCGCTCCTATGTAGATATAAATGACTTATTCTAAGGTAACGAAAACAAAACATTAATTATTGAAGTCTGATTAGAAACTAATTTAAATATAATTTTAAGTCATCTATTCCATTTTTTACCAAGTCTGTTATTTTAGATAGCATTTAATAATACACACTGTGCCTTTAAAGAAAAGATTTATGTCCATTATCAGAACCTCAAACTCCATCAAGCAAAATGATTCCAACCGAGACTTGTTATATTGCCAACACGGATTTTCACATTATTTCGTCAGTCCAACTCTGGGTCAAGATGGCAGAAACAAAGGTTGTCCACAGTCAACTGAAGTTTTAGACCCCTGGTCTATGATCACTATGTGTTCTTTTCTAAACTATGCCATATTAAACAACTTCCTCATATTTAATTACATTCATGCAGCAAAAATAAAAATGTTTTTTCCTGCCTTTTTTGATTTTGTGTATGCTCTCTGCACAGACTATGAAAACTGCACTATTGTTCATGCTGGTCTTACTCTTGACCCTGCTGCTTTGGGAGTGTCCCAGTCCATTTTGGAGAAAGTGGGAAACGCATTCAAAGAGTGTGTTGTGGAGAAACTTCCTGACACCGAAGAGAACTTTGACTATAAAAAGCACTTGACAGCATCTATGGCTGGACTTTATTAGAGCTCCAATGTAGTTTAATGCTTACTTCTTAGGCATGTCTTCGTTGAATAGTCCACACATTCATGAATCTATGCACATCCTCCCTCAAACTCAAGGAAATAAAGAGAAAGCAAATCAGTCTCATCTGTCATTTTTTTGTTATTCTTTTGGCAAAGCTTTCAAAGGACCCTGTTGCAGTGCCCAGGAAGCAACCTTTAGGCCCTTAATACAGACCCAGCTGTCATGGCTAGGGACTGTGCATTAGCATATGGATAAACAGTCCATTTCCCAGCTTCCAGAAGAGTAGAATTTCTAAAATGCAGACGCGAGTTAGCATTTTAGCACTACCTGTCCCGCATCTCAGAGTCCATGTGATTTTATATATTGTTTTTGAGAACAAGCCTTAAAGGCATAAGTACTGCAGAGGCTTAAGAGATTTTGACCTTCTGCATAATTGAATACAGTTCCAGTCACCCCACTTGGGAATTTTGAAGTGTTATAGTGTGTTAAGCCAAGTTCAGACCACAAATCAGCAACGATGAGTGAAAACCTGTGACTGTTTGCAGTGGACTACTTTTAAAACTGTATGAGGATTGATTTTGATTTACTGCAGCCACAGTAACACTCCCATTATAGATAGCAAAAAAACAAACAAAAAAAAAACAGTAAGGATACAGACTTGTGAGACATCCCTGTGTGTTTGAAACCCTAAGGGCTGAGGTCAGTAATAATCACACTCATGCTGCGTTGCACAAATGTGCTTTTTAAAAGGATGCTATAAAAATATCAACATTATTATTATGTTTAGCAATAACTGAGCATCTTTTCACCTATATCTGTCCTTGTTATTTATATCAAATATTACATTTTTTTTTAAAGATTCCAACCCTTTGACACCAGGGTTTTGTCATGATGTCAACGTGTTTTCAGAGGAAAAAATGAAAAAAGTAGTTATTTTTAATTTACTACATACAAAGCAGTTTTTTTCTGTATTATTACTGCCTAGGATTTGTTAATAACAAGCAACAACACAAATTTTATGCATTAGTATTTTCTGCCCAGTGTGAAATATTCACACTCATATTGATACTTGTAATACAATTTTTTATGAGGTAGCTATGATAATAATATATACTGATTTTATTTCAGCTTCTTTAGTCCTAATTTTTTAATCCCAATATCAGTTATTGTCATACATGTCAAACCTTTTTGATTTTTAAAGATTTAAACCTTTTTAATTCCAGGTTTTTGCCATGATGGGTACCATGTTTTAGAATGGAGAAACAAAAAAATAATTATTTTCAATATGCTTTTTGCAAGATATTTTTTGTATTAAATAACTACTGCATGGGATATGTTATTGATTAGAAGCAACATTGTTATTTTGTATTATTACCTTTTGGCAGTTTTGTAAACTCACACTCATTACTCTTGAACCTTAACAGGTGGTCAAAATGCTACCATGTGGTGCTGGGTAGTAAAAATGATTAAATCCAAGGCAAAAGCCCAGATTGACACACAGATACAGTAAATGCATGTATGCTTTGATGAAAGAGAGATCAAAAATGCAGTTTTCCTTGGCTTCATTGATACTTTGCTCTTCACTATCAGTGTAACACTTGTTTGTACACAGTGTGTACTGACTGTATGTAGGAGCTGAGCTGAATATAACAAGTTCAAAAAGAAATACATCATCTTGTAAAACCCATGCCTTTCACATGACCATAGCCAAATTAATGAAAAACTAAGAATGACAGCAATTAAAACTGGTGAATTTACATTTCCTTGCAGCAAATGCATTGAAATGCTGAGTCTGAATGCTGGAACTGTGAAATGAAATTTCTAAAGCCAGTGCAAATAAAGCTGAAAATGTGACATAAGAAGTTGGAAACAGTAAAACAAAGCTTACAACTGGACTATGCTAAGTAAAAATGTAAAGTTGTGAAAGTAAGCTAAAAATGAATTAAGGCGAAACAAAATTGCATAAAGCTGCTGATATGTTTGCCCACCCTGAAGGAGTTACAATTGTTAAAAGAGGTAACTGGATAAGACCTAAAATGACAAAGACTTTAATCAGTAGCAGAAGTTTTACATGTGTTCTGAAATAAGCATACTAAAGAAAGAAATAGAGAATGGATACATTTCTGTTCATGTACATATGTGTGCATATGTGTGAATAAATCATTATGGTCATTAGTCTATATATGCATTTGTGCATGTATGTTCGTATGATGGATCTATGCATATATCAGAGTATGTGCATATGTAAATGAAAAGGTATCTTTCATTATGGGTGTATATATATATATATATATATATATATATATATATATATATATATATATATATATATATATATATATATATATATATATATATATATATATATATATATATATATATATATATATATATATATATATATATATATATATATATATGAATATGCATCTGTAAAATGACAGAGTGACATTAATGTGTTAAAGCGAAAATGCAGTTTGTAGGCGAAACTGTGCCAAATGTGTAGAGCTCAGAAGTTAAAGCAGTTTAAGCAGGACTGTATAAATCTCCCATTTATGTAAATGTAAAACATCAGCAGAAGAGTTAAAAATGTTCAAAAACTAAGCATCCTAAAGAAAGACATTGAGTATTGATACATTTCTGTGGACATATGTTTGCATATGTGTGGATAAATAATTATGTTCATTATTCTATATATGCATTTGGGCATTGTATGTTTGTGTGATGTTATTTATTTATGTATTTATTAGAGTATGTGCATAAATGAAAAGGAAGATTTCATTATGGGTATATTTCTGTTGATGTGTGTATGTCTGTCTAAAATGATGCATATTTATGTATGTATGTATTATGCATCTGTGAAATGGGTGAGATTTAAATGCATTTGTTAAAGCAAGAATGGAGTCTGTAGGTGTAAGTGTGTCAAATCTGTAAAGCTTGAAAGATGTAGCAGGTTCAGCATAACTGCATAAATGTCCAATTCATTTCAATGTGAAAAATTCCGTCAAAGTATTTTTGTCTTTTAAAACTATTACAGTTGAGCATTTGAGAAAAACCCGGAGACTTCTGTTTTACATTCTGATTTGTGCAATTTTCTTCTCTGAACATTACGTGCAAAAGTCCGTGTATTGTGTTTTATTTTGAAACTTCCGGTTACTCCACATGTTGACTTCCTGTCTGGTGCTTTCTTAACGACAGTGAATTTATGATGTTTGGAAGCGGCCGCGCTGTAAACAGACCTTTACGCAAATGTAGCGAGCACGGAGCTGTTAACATGCCCGCCTCGTGTCTCACCAAAACCTCCGCTGAATGTCTCCGTTTCATGGAGGATTTGTACTGCAGCAGCGGGTCTGTTCCTCAGTGTTGAGCCGAAGCCGCTAGCGCTAAGCTAAGCTAAGCTCCACCTTTCACAGTCAGAGTATGGAGGAGCTGAGGGAAAAAAGCTGGGTACTTCGGGGTAAACGAACGCTCGCTGTGCCAAAACCGTGATAGATATCAGAAAAGGGATTGCACTGTGAGCATCCCAAGACCATGCTGAAGCTATGGATGTAATTTTTATGTCCATAGAGTTAAAAAATGTTGACATAGTGGCGAGTTATAAACAGGCTTCAAAGTGAAGCGCCCAGCTGTCCGGAGGTAAATTTTTGCATTACCGCAGATGGAAGATTTTGAGTCATACCGCAAAAGCTGAAGCTCACTGAGACAAAACGATGTCAGATTAAACTTTGAAGTGGATTTCACGTGTAAGAGGAGAAGTTAGTCGACGTTTTGATGCATAAATCATGTATGTGGAGGACAGTTTGACAAAGTTATAAAAGGATAATTCTGCTGAGTCCGCGATAATTCTTGTGTCCGTTCCACTCTGAGATCACATCACAATAGCTCTAAGGCCATTGATTTCCTCAAAACTTGGTGTTGCTTAAAAATTCATATTTAAAAAACTGTAGAAGCCAACTAAAAGCTGAAGATGTGTAAAAATGGCTGAGAAGTCAGTGCAGCTTTTAAAGCATGAATGAAGTCTGTAGGTGGAAGCATGCCCAGTCTGTGGAGCTTCAAAGTTGCTGAAGTTTTCAGCAGACCTGCGGAAATGTCCCATTGATTTCAATGTAAAAATACATGCAGAAATTATTTTTTACTGTAAAAAGTATAACTGTTAAACCTGTGAAAAATACAAGCGCATTTCTCCTGAACATGCTGCAAATGTCAATTTTTTTCTGTGAAAATCTGTGCTATTTTGAAGCTTGTGAAAGGCTACTGTCAACACCAAACTTCACCTCTGTTGCTTTAGGCTAACAAGCTGCATCACAAATCACTGTCAAATAGCAAAGAACAACACAGAAAAAGACTAAACCAGAAAAGATTATAATGTTGTCTAGTTTTACTCCCAGGTATGCATTTCACTCTATTAGTCACCCGGAAAGAGACAATACTAGATTTGGCATGCACCCTTTATGTGTTGGTGATCATTTTCTTAGTGGGCTTATTTAGATCAGTTTATTTATTTAACCTTTATTTAACCAGGAAGTCCCATTGAGATTAACAAATCTCTTTGCAAGAGAGACCTGGCCAAAATAGCAGCCATACAGATACATTAGCCAGTGTTGGCTTTGACTTGTTTTTATTGCTTGTCCTAGAATGTGGGACTATACAAGGTCACTTCCTTTCTGGGGCCAGTGTTGGAAAAAATCACAGCTAAATGGTAAGAGTTTCTGTTTCTTTTAGGTTTGAGATGTTATGACTTCCTGTTTGATAGACCCTGTATTAGCACTAGCACCATTACCATCCACTTTGATGAATTCTGATATCAAGTTGACTGAACTCAAGTTTCAGCAAGCCGCTTTTGTAGTTAATTCTCCAGTGATGACGATGTGGTTAATACACGCCTATTCAGCCTCCCCTGAGTATCCCTCCATATTTTGTTCAGTGACGTGAAAAAATTGAGGGTTGTTTGCCAGAAATAAAGAGGTAACCAGGGAACCTCTTTATTTCTGGGAATATGTTGTTCTTATCTTTTCTGTTGGACGTGTTGTTTTTTTCCCTTTCTTTTCTTTTTTTTTTTTTTTTGACAAAAAGACATGAAAATCCAAATGGTCACAAATAACAGGCTGATTAAAAGCAAAAGAACTTCTTTAAACTAGGCTGATTCAAATCATCAGGAGCTCAAGAACTATGTAGAATTCAAATCGACCTGAACAAGACTCAATAGTTGTCCACAAACTTGTTCACTTTTTGCTTTATGGTGGACTACTGCATTCAAATGCACTTGAAAATGATCCTCGTCAGCCTTTTTCTTCATGAAGGTCAGGTAAACTTCCCATTTGCATTATCGGATTTTTTGATTTTCTCCTAATGTGCCTTATGATTTTCCTTCTGTCGGTTAATAATCCTGTTTGGTCTTGCTTGGGGTAGTGGTGGTTCTGAGGCTGACCAGAGGTTCATGAGTGCAAGGGCCCATTCAGTGTTGCTTGCAACCCTAGATTAGTTTGGTATTATTTGGGGTGGTGCAGACATTGCCTTGATTGCTTTTGGGGGTTGCTGAAGTCCTAACGTTGTCCTTTACATGATTTGGGTATCTGGACAAAAAACTGAGGGATCTTTTCTCTGACTTCAGCTCTCAGAAGTGCAGAGTGATGTGATGACATCTGGCTCATCTTTACTGATGAATTTCTTAACCTTAAGCTTTAATTGTCTTAAAGCAGCACTACGGAAGATCCCCGCTTGACCGGAGAGTGAACTCAACTACCCATGAGCTCTAGCGTGCGCATACAGTCGTAAAACAGATCTGCCGGTCGTGTGCGTTTGTTTTGTAGGTGAATCACAGAAGCCAGGACTTCGCTCAAAAGTATTCTTCCGTCTTCAGCGGCTGTTTGCAGGATGGATAGCGACGAGGTAATACATTTATTTTTGACTAAATGACGATGTTAAAAATCACTAAGTTCAACTTGGTTTTATTACCGTGAAGTCGCCCCCGTCGTGTTGAAGCGATAAAGTGAATAAAAGTAAAGACAACCACGAGATGGCGATATCACACACTTGAAATAGGTCTAAACAAAACAACATACTGATACGTTCTGGATTTGTTGTGCTGTACTTTTTTCCTGTCAAGTTTTTTTGAGGAACTTCGTCATGAATTAGTCGCCCAACATACCTGATAGTAGTCGGACATCCCTCCTCGTCTTTTATTTCACGCCAGCGAATGAACGCCGAACCGATGTTTATTCTGGTCTGAGCATTCAGCTTGTTTTTCTCTCGCTTTCTTTGTTTTGTATCCTCCAACAAAACTTTTCTCTTCCTTACGTTCTTCGTTTCCTCCGCCATGGTTACAGCTCGGCGTTAGCGATTGGCTTTCGCCGAGACTTCTGTGTTTTAAACGAATCAGGAATCGGGGGAAGTGACGTATGCCGTAAAGCAGTCCAAACTTGTAGTTTTTTAGTGTGGCAGGGTTCCCACCATCCACCTCGAAGTTACATAGCGCCGGTGAAAGGGATACAGACCACTCCAGACCACGACAGAGGTGTCATTCAACTCCATTGTAAAGTGGTGGACCATAACAATGAATATCGAAGGATTATATTATGTTTGAAAAACTACATAGTGTTGGTTTAAAAAGCATTGACTGTAGCTAACTCTGGTTTGAATAGTTTGAACCAAATATGTTTCATAATTCAGATATAGACTTTTTTAATTTAGCTGAATGGTCATTTATATTATATATAAATCAATAATTTCCACAGAAAGAAACACATGGCTGCCACAATAACAAAATTAAACTTAAATAAGATACTATGAAAAAAAACATTCTCTATAGTGAAACTGAAGAATCTAAATATTGGATTTCTTTTAATTTAGCAACAAAAGGAAAAGCAATATAAACACTATATAAAAAATGAAATCTGCTTCACTGTGATCATTGATGATTAAAAACTATGTGATAATGTCATTTGAGCTTTCCATCCTCACTTTGTGATGTTTATGCATGATAATAGGAGATGCAAGATGTTGTAAAACAGCGCCCCAGTGTGGTAGCTGAATCATAGCTCCAAGCAGCTTCAGTTTCTTAGACATATCTGTCAGTGCCAGGTGGCCCACAGCAGTGTGTATCTTTGGTGTTCTCCTGCCTCTTCTCACAGCAGTAACCTGATTGTGTCTGTCCTGCAGAGCGCTGACATCATCCCAGAGGCCAAGTCTGTTCTGGAGCTGCTGCCCAGCCGAGCAGAGGCCAGAAGTAAACCAGACTTTCCTGTTGTTGTCGTGGAGGGCCTGGATGCCACAGGTTAATACTATTACCTTGTAAATAAATACAGGAGCAGTTTGATGTATAGATGTCTAGCTGAAGTGATGCCTCGTGCTCTCTGCTAAAGCCATTATCTACCAGTGAGCGCGAGCTAATGGAATATCACGTGTCATGACCTCAGAAAAGTTACATCATTATGGAAATGGTTTGCTGAAGGGATCACTCATCTGATACTGTTTGTGAAGCTCATCCAAATGCACCCATGCAGTACTTTAGTTGTTTAAGATGCTAGAATTTTGCTGATATCCAATATGCAGGTACTTTCTAAACATATTATTTCCAATACCCAAAGCAATATATAAAGTTTTTCATGAGCATTATTTTCACTTATTGACCATTCATACATGAAATCACACTCTGTTCTATATTGTCTGGATGTCAAAAATGCCATCCAGCATGGAACTTAATGGACATTGTGCAAACGTATATACAGTAGCAAGAAAAAGTATGTGAACCCCTTGGGATTACTTGGATTTCTGCTTAAATTGGTCATAAAGTATGATCTGATCTTCATCTAAGTCACATCACTCGACAAACACAGTCTGCTTAAACTAAAACAGCACAAAAAATTGTAAGTTTTCATGTTTTTATTGGAGACAATATGTAAACACTCACAGTGCAGGATGGAAAAAGTATGTGAACCTTTGGATTTAATAACTGGTTGACCCTCCTTTGGCAGCAATAAACTCAACCAAATGTTTCCTGTAGTTGTAGATCAGACCTGCCAGGAGGAATTTTGGACCATTCTTCCGAACGAAACTGTTTCAGCTCAGCAATATTCCTGGTGTGAAATGCTCTTTTGAGGTCATGCCACAGCATCTCAATCACTTTGGTGTCAGGACTCTGACTGGGCCACTCCAGAAGCCGTATTTTCTTCTGTTGAAGCCATTCCATTGTTGATTTACTTCTATGCTTTGGGTCGCTGTCCTGTTGCATCACCCGTCCTCTGTTGTGCTTCAGTTGGTGGACAGATGGTCTGAAGTTTTCCTGCAAAATGTCTTGATAAACTAGGGAATTCATTTTTTCCTCGATGACAGCAATCCGTCAGGCCCTTAGGCAGCAAAGCAGCCCCAAACCATAATACTCCCTCCACCATATTTCACAGTAGGGATGAGGTCTTGATGTTTGTGTGCTGTGCCTTTTTTCTCCACACATACAATTGTGTTCCTTCCAAACAACTCAATTTTGGTTTCATCTGTCCACAGAATATTTGCCAGTAGTGCTGTGGAACATCCAGGTGCTCTTTTGCAAACTTCAGCAATATTGCAGCAATATTTTTTTGGACAGCAATGACTTCCTTGGTGGTGTCCTCCCATGAAATCTATTATTGTGTAATGTTTTATGTATTGTAGATTTGTCAACAATAATGTTAGCATGTGCCTGGGATTTCTGTAAGTCTTCAACTGACACTCTAGGATTCTTCTTCACCTCAGTGAGCATTCTGTGCTGTGCTCTCACAGTCATCTTTACAGGACCACATCTTGGCAGAGTAGCAACAGTGCTGAACTTTCTTCATTTGTAGACAGTCTGTCTTACCGTGGACACATGGACATCAGGGCTTTTAGAGATATTTTTGTAACCCTTTCCAGCTTCATGCAAATTAACAATTCTTGATCATACATTTCTGAGAACTTTTCTGTGTGAGGCATGGTTCACATAAGGCAATGCCTCTTGAGAACAGCAAACTCACAACTGGTGTGTCTTTTTTATAGGGCAGGGCAGCTTTAACCAACACATCCTATCTAATCACATTGATTGGACCCCAGGTTGGCTGATTCCTGGCTCCAATTAGCTCTTGGAGAAGTAATCAGTCTAGGGGTTCACATACTTTTTCCTGCAACTGTAAATGTTTATGTGTTGTGTTTTCAACAGAAGCCCTTTTGGGGCAAACGTGAATATTAGCAACTGTCAAGTAAATTTTTTTATTGAATTGTGGCTGTGATTACAAGAAAAGCACTTGGAGAGCGCAGACCACCACCATCACCACATTCCTCACCCGTATTGGTATTTTCAGCATCAATATTAGACTTTTTTTATTAGCCTACCTTTATTTCATCTAAATATTTAGAATCATTGACCATGAAAAAATTCCATTAACAAATGTATTCATAATGATATCCATTTTACTTCAGGAGTTACTCACAAAAATCACATTTTTCATCATTGTGGATCCAGACAATGATCACTCCCAAAATCTAGTCTTTTTTCTTAAAATTTCAGCGAAATCCACCCATAACTTTTTGAATCATCTTGCTAACAGAGAAGCAAACAAACTCACTAAATAGCAAACGAAAATGCCGGCAATAACATAACCTTCTGGCAGAGGTTACCAAACATGTTGACCTTCGTTTTGCCCCTCTAGTTTGTCTTTCAAGTTGGATAATACAGAGGAAAAAATCTGCATGACAAGTGCCAGAGACTGCAAATTTACACACATTAGCTGAAAGTATCCTCAGATCTAGAAACATCCTGAGGTGTTCATGGGAGATTAAGCTGGTGTTTTACTGAAATTAACCATAAAAAGCCTAAAATGGATACACCTGTATCCACAGGTAACTTGAATGTTCTCATGTCCCCCAGGTTCCATTAAGGTTTCAGACATTTATGATTCAAACCCTCTTAGTCTTCATCAGCAGACATTTTCGCTGTGTGTACTCCTTGTTCAAACAAGTATCCTCATATGTCCAAAACAAACAGCAGTCATAATCCCTGGAAAGATGGCCAAATTATCTTGCTGAGCAGTGGTTGTTTTCCTGTATTGAGCATCCTTGTAAACAGCTGACCCACACGCTGTCTGACTGCAGCAACTGTTTCACCCCGGTTTATGCTTGTTCTCTGTTTGTGAGTCTTCTAAGGTGACCAAACAAACCCGACAGCCTCAGTGACATTTTTGTCCTGTATTAATTGTACTTTTACTTTCATGGGCCAGAAAGGCATCCCTTCAGTAATTGTCAACTACAGTGCATAATAGTCTATTGACAACAGCAGTACTTCAGCTGTCCAAAGAACTGAGTGATGTTGTGTTAGTCACACAAGAGCTGATCTTTTTCTTTAGATATGACAGTATTTGTGTTGGTCAAAAGCAATATCTAGTGATGGATCCCTACATAATGATTAATGGCTGAATGAAGAGATGAGGCAGACATAAAAAAGCAGAACTGGACACAAAGGCGCAGAAAAGCCTTCAGTGTTCCTGGGGAGGCTCTCAGAACTGGCGAGTTGCGAGCTGAACTTGTCTTGTTGAGAATATCTGGTCTGAACTGGGCTGAAGAGTCACTTTAGCCCTCAATACATCAAAGAAATATGACTCCTTCTGACTTTTCCCTCTTGAAACATGTCCCTTGACTTGTTTGAGCTTCATCTTTGTTTTTGAACTCACTCTGTTCTCCTTCCATCACAGGTAAGACCACACTGACTGAGTCTCTGAGGGATGCTCTCGGGGCCACTCTTCTGCGGTCCCCTCCCCAGTGTCTGTCCCCCTTGAGGGCCCGCTTTGATCGGGAGCCGCCCCTTATCCGCAGGGCCTTCTACGCTCTGGGGAACTACATCACAGCTGAGAAAATAGGCCAGGAGGGCATGAAGACACCTGTCATTGTTGACAGGTACATAGAGCTGAAGTGTTGTGAAGTTTTCTGACCTGTTTTGTGGTAGAGGGGACGCAGATCTAGTCAACCGGGATCTAAACCTTGAATTGAAAGTATGCCTCCTCCATACTCCTGCACCTGATCGCCCATCCATCTATCATCCTCTGTGTTTATATCCATTACCTGTCCTCAGATTCTGGCACAGCACAGCAGCCTACGCTATTGCCACAGCAGTGAGCGGTCCCGTGTCTAACCTCCCAGAGAGGGGCTCAGAGATCTACAGGTGGCCCACTGACCTGCTGCAGCCTAGCCTGGTGGTCTTACTCACCCTGGACCCTGAGGAGCGAAAGAGGAGGCTGAAGGGCAGAGGTCAAGGAGAGACAGCAGAGGAGCAAGAGCTGGACCACAACCGGCTTTTCAGACTCAAGTAAGACGACCAGATTAGAGCACTGTTAGGATTTTACAGTTTTACACAAATGCATTTAAATATTAAGTGAGGTTGTTACTGCCAAAACAAACTGGGTGATTTCTTGTTGATTAAAATGTCAGTCAGTCGTAAAATCAACACCTAAATTACTCATATAACTAACTGAAAAATGGTAGTGCTGGGTGCTTTTGGGTTAATTGTACTTTAAATTCCCCATGCTCTCTGTTCCTTTACAACACAGCGAATGCTCTACCCCTTTAACTAAAACAGCTCTCATTTAATTTAAAGTGAGGAGCAGAGAGACTGGTGACACAAACTCTGGTTCAGGGGTTCTGGAACACTGAGATGAGGGACAGTACCAGTCTTCTGATAATACATGACAATAATATAATATTATTTTGTTAGCTTCTCTATTAATTACCTCCGCCATGGAGGTTATGTTTTCGGGAGAGTTTGTCTGTCTGTCTGTCCGTCTGACCGTCTGTGAACAAAATAACTCAAAAAGTTATGGATGGATTTTGATGAAATTTTCCGGAAATGTTCAGCATGGGAAAAGGAAGAACTGATTCGATGTTGGTGTTGATCCAGATCAGCATCTGGCCACCATGGCGAAAAATGTGATTTCTGTGAATAACTACTGAACTAAAATAGATATCATTATGAATCCAGTTGCTAATGGTATGTTTTCATGGTCAATGAATCTAAAAATTTCGATGAAATAAAGGTAGGACTAATATTTATGGTCAAAATGACAATATGGCTGAGGACTGTGGCGCTGGCGGAGGTCTGCGCTCTCCGAGTTCTTTCTAGTTTAGCATTTATTCAGGAAAGAACTGTTTTTAATTGCAATATAAGTGGCTTAAGTAAATAAGTACTGAAAAAACACAACATAGTCATAGTACTTTATTAAAAGAATACATTAATAGCCAATCATTTGTGGGGATGCAAAATATTATCAGAACAATATTGTATTGACAGATAACTGTATTATAAGTTGATTATCTGATTTCGCAGGTATGAAAATGTTTGCAGATATTTACAGACGATATTTTGGCCATGCACACTGACTGTAAATATCCCATTTTTTTTAGCTGTGATACTGGCAGGATGTACAAATGTGCTATCATAAATTAGCTTACCTCGTCATCAATGTCCACTTTTATAAGTCAAAATTGTAATTTAATAAAGAATTAAATTGTGTTTTTTCTTGCTCCACATCTGTTTCTAACAGAAGGGAACTCAAACCCTGAAGAGAACTAGTCAGTTTAAGTTAAGTGGAGGCTTATGCTCTTAACAAAAATGATCTGTATCAATACCAGTATTGCTGGTAGTGAGTTTGGAAAAACTGGTATATTTGACAGCAACAAAAATCCAATACTGTCCATTCCTTATCAGAATTACAGGGTAACATTTAAGTAAATCTAAGTAAGTGTATGTGTATCATTTGTCTGCTACTAACTTTAGAGAACTGTTTACTTCTTCTCTCAAAATAACCAACATGTTCAGATGTCTTTCTGAAAAGAAAAGAACTTCACTGTTCTTGAATTGAAGTTTCTTGGTTTTACCATAGGTTACCTTTTCAGAATCATGTTAAAAGCATGTCTAAAATAACTGTTTCAGCCTCCACAATGTAAGACATCAGATTATCACTGCCAGAACATTCAGCTAGAATGTTTCTCCCCTCCATATTTTTTTCTCATTTCAGATACTGTTTTACTAACTGGCCACTTAAAAGCACGATGACTCGAAAGTCAATAGAATTTTTGTTTTTGTTCTTCCACCATTGCCTCATACTAAAGAAACAGAATATCCTTAGTTGTGAAGTTTAAGGAATTCAGACTTGCCTTCTATTAATAAGACCCCACATGGACTTGCTCCACTTCCACTAAGGGAGTTCATCATGTTAAAATCAAATGTTAGGAGAAAAGTAACCAGAACCTCGACCTGAGGTGATTTTGAAATATCTCATGGTCATACTTCATACAGTAAACAAGTTTAATCAGTAAGTTACTAAAACCTGGAATAACATTCCAGCTGCAACAGGACAAACCACGATCTTCAGTACATTTAAAGTCAATCTCAAACGATGGCCAAAGAGGAATCACTGACTTTATGCCAATGTGTCATAACTTATGCTGTATATCTTTCATATTTTTTTGTTGTCCTGCGTTTTTTCTTATGTACTGTGGGGTCTTATAATTGGCGTGTTTGTTTTATTATTGTGATGATGCTGTTGTTGATGTTATTGATTTTTGTCTAACCCTCCAGGGACAACAGATGTAAAGCAGCCTTTTGGCTAATTCTGGTATATTTACATTTATATATTCATCAATATTCATTGTCCCTTTTAAATAAATAATTTCAACTGCACTTTATTGTCCCCTAAGGAAAACTTGCTTTGCAGGCAGGTAAAAAATGAAACATAAAAACACAATCACACAAAATCAAATACAACTCTGAAATGGATACAACACAAGTGCCTTTTCAAAATGACATGACTCATGATTGTTTATTGTTAAAATTAAACTAAGTTGTGTAATGGCTTCTGCTATGGATGAATGTTTTATGCTGTTAGATTTCGACTTTGGTAATCTGAATGTCCTGCCAGAGAGTAAGAGTTCAAACTCAGCATGGAGGGGATGCACGGGACACTGTATGATATCCTGGGCCTTGGAGTTTACCCTCCTGCAGAAGGTTGTTTGCAGATCAGGCAACGTAACACCAATAATTTTGCTTGCCACTTTGACAACATGTTCCAATCGCTTTTTGTCACCTAAAGAGAGGCTGCCAAACCAGGAGGTCTGCCAAAACAAATTTCAAACTTCAGTCTGTCTATCATCCAGCCAACCATTATTTCTACTGCTTGTTCCTTTCAGGGTTGCGGGGGCTGGAGCCTGTCCCAGCTGACATTGGGTGGGAGGCAGGGGACACAGGGTCAGCATGTAGGAACAAACAACCATTCACACACACACTCAAACTGAAGAGCCATTCAGAGTCACATATTAACCTTACAAGAATGTTTTGATCAGTGGTAGGAAAGCAGAGAACCTGAAAAATATATACTCATGCTTTAGGAGAACATGCAAACTCCACAGTGTGAAAGGCCCAGACTGGCTAAGCAACTGCCTTGCTGTGAGGCACCAGCACCACCTGAAAACTCCTTCTCAGATCCGTTGAGTAGCTCTCCAGAGACCAGAGTGTGTAACTACAGAAAAGACAGACAGAAACCTCAGCAGACACACTGCACTATGAGTCATGTCTGGACAAATGATTTCCAGTCTGGGATGAAAAAAGTTCCCTCTGAGTGTGAAACATATGGGGGTCCACACTGTACAGCTCATTTCACTGAGTCAGGTCAGCTCAGTCTTAGTCTGATCCATCAAACACTTAACAATCAATTACTGTCCCTCGGGGGGAAGCGGCTGATGAGAAAGAACAGGTGATTAGTTGCTGAGCTGTTGTGCTCCATTAAGCCGGTCAAAACTCGCAGACACTGGCTGCCCTGTTAGTCGCTGCGAAGACAGGTCGATGGCTACTTTCATTCATCCTCTTTCCTGACATAATGGCCTTTCCACACGGGACAGCCAGATGTTGGGCCGGCAGAATGAGAGAGTGGAGAGAGGTGACGGTGCTGCCGAGAGAGTGAGAGATAGAGACTGTGATTCTCCATTTGTCTCAGAAAAGGGCCATCTGTGTTGTTTTTCACGATTAGATTATTCATATTTTGTGTATTTCATCACTCCTCTCATAGCTCCCTGAACTGTTAGCAGCCAAATTAGCCTAACTTTCCCCCAAACCCCGCGAAAGAAGGGCTGTTTATGGTCTTTACACGCTTACACACTCCCATTTGCTGGTGTAATGTTTGTGTTTGTGTGTCTTTTCAGAGTGGAGGAGGCTTACCGGAGGATCAGCGGGCCAGCCTGCGTCACCGTGGATGCCAGTCCTCCTGCAGACCAAGTGCTCCAACAAGTGCTGCTTTTAATTAGGGGCAAATGCCACTTGTAAACAATCATCTCCATCTCTCCCTGCTGTCGGCCAAGCATCAAGTGGATGCAGTACCGCCGCTCGCCACTGGGTGCCAGTAAGGTGTTGTGAATGTGACTGTAGGAGGAAGAGGAGGAGGACGGCGGCCAGATTGGACTGTGGCGAGGAGAGGAGAGGAGAGGAGAGGAGAGGAGACGCTGTTCAAATTGGGTAAAGGTTGAATGGCCGGGGGCAAGACGAGCTGCGTGCTACGATCAGGAATACATATTCAGTAAGACACACATGCACACTGCAAAAAGTCCAATCATAGGAAAGGGTTTGTCAGATTTTAAGTCAAAAATATCTCATTACTGACCTGACGTGTCCTGATGAAGATCAGATTTTAAGACATGAGAATGAAAAGGTAAGGACTGCTTATTTGTAGTGGTTGTTTTCGTCAAATGTATCCCCTTAGGGAAACATACATAGTGCATTTTAATCACATATGAATCATGTTGACTAATAAACCTTGTAAAGCTTTTTTTGCATTAAATAAACTTAAGGGCAACCTTTGAGTGTTTTGCATTGAGCTATGCTAAATTATTTTGATAGAACATCTAATTTTAGGACACTGAAATAAAGTTTGTCATGTTTTCAAAGCAAATGTGTTTTTTTATAGTTTTGTACATAATTTATGTGGAGCATTTGCCTTCGATCCTTAAACTGGTGTTCTTTTATGGGATTGAAAGGTGATTGTAGGTTTAAAGAAATGTAATGATTTATTTTGAAATCAGTCAAAATAAAAGAAATCAGTCAAATACACTTGCAGAGAATGTGCACATGTGCACAAGTGTTGTTTATTAGTAGTGTCCATCTACCTGCTGTTTTCATTACTCACAAACTGAGCTGCATTTATTGAATTTAGTTAATTATCAGTCCAAACAAATAGTGTGAAATTGGTTTATGTGAATTTCGAAGTTTTAGACACAATTTTCATAGCACACAGAAACAAAAATTAAACAACAATCACACATGGAAGACACTGTCAAAACATTGAATATACAGGAGCTAATTTACATATGCAAAGAACATCTTTTGATTTGTTCAGATGGTTTTTAATGAAATAATATGAAATTTGATATCAGTTGGGGGTAGGAGGGAGTTGACCCACAGGTTTTCGGTGGCAACATTGTTTAACTCATGACACTTAATGCTTCTGCAAGTTGCTGGTCTTTTAGCCTAATGGAGGTTGTACTGTAATTGTGTTTTTGTGTAAAAATTAAGCCACAATATTAAAAATGTTATTCTTTTTCTAGTTTCCAGTCTTTGAAAAAGCCTTTGGGACCTTGTAATCTATTCTCAACTGAAGTTTGCTTTCGATTTCCATCCTTAGTTGGGTGTCTCTCTTTGATTAATGTGTTTCAAGTAAGCCGAACAAACAAAACTGTGTTCAATTTTGCAAGTCTTTGTTGGTACCAGGCAATAGCTATTAATACAGGTAATGTTGGTTTAATAAATAGACATATATCTTTTGTGTGTGTTTTATTTCTTTCTTTTTTTTTTTTTTTGCCTTCATTTAGGCTGCATGTACACTGTAGACCAAAATAAAGACCCAGATTTTACAGTATCAGTACTTTTATCACTTCAGCCTACGATCCAAACCTTAATCAACACTCTCTTTTGCTTTCTTTGATTACTGTGAGGGAAAGGTAAACCTGTTCAGGTATTGTGTGTTAAACAACATCAAACACATGAAAATCATTGTTATACTGTGTTTACAAATGTTTCACCATGTTGCTGCTTTAAGTTACAAAGACTAGAAAGACTAGAAAGGGCTGAAAGATATATCATTATCATATCTATATTGAGATGTGAACAAAATATAAATACTGTAAAAGCAACGATATAAACAGCATAGATTTCCCCCCGCGCTTGCCCTGCATGTGCAGCTCTGGAAGTCACAACAGATTTCATTTTTACGATTGCCCAGTATGCACCGCTTGCTTTTAAAACAAACCTGTAGTCATATCATATCGTATGGATATCGAGATATCTAGCATGAATATCGAGATATGAAATTTTGTCCATATCGTTCAGCCCTAACAAAGACACGTGCTGTTTGTAACATTTTGTGTAAAATGAAGCTGAATTTCAGACTGCCTCTTTCTCCTGTTTCTATTCATACTTCCATCTTTCCTTTATGTTTTGTTTATGCTGACTGACTCTCATAAAAGACTGACATCATTGTTTTGAAAGTCATGTGCAGGACAAAGTGGCTGAGAATAAAATAGGAACTATTACTTAGAGTAAAGGCAAATTCTAATGATAACAGTGACAGTCATAAGCAATTAAAATTAAGTCATGTAGTCTGACCTCCACCTAAGATATGTTTGAAACCTGAACACTCACTGACCACTTTATTTGGAACACCTTGCTTGAATAAGGTTGGATGCCTTTTTCCCTTTAGAGCAGCCTTCATTCCTCGAGGCACAGATTCAAGGTGCTGGTAGCACCCCTCAGGTCCATATATGGAACCAAATATCCCCTTTCTCCCACATAGACCAATCAATCAGTCTTTACATCAGACTCAAACTGGTCCATATAAAATACATTACAAGGGTCACACAGCAACAGGAATAGGTAAACATACCACAGATGCTCTGTTGGATTTAGACCTGATGACAGTGAAGACCACTGGAGTACAGCGAATTCTTTGGCGCATTATCTCGTGGAAGTAGCCATCATTCAGAAGATGGTAATACTTGGTCATAAAGAGATGGACATGGTCAGCAACATTACTGACGTAGGCTGTGGCATTTAAACTATGATCAATTTGTAATAAGGGGCCTAGAGTGTGCCTGAATTATTGGTCCAAACAGGATGGATCCAAGCATGTTGTTTCTGTCAAATTCTGACTGCCATCTCCAGACTCATAGGACCAGGCAACATTTTCCAATCCTAAATCTATTGTCCAATTTAGGTGATCTGTTGTAAATTGTAGCCTCATTTTCTGTTCTTAGTTGACAGGAATGGCAACCATTTAGCTGTTCTGCTGCTGTAGCCAATCTGCTTCAGTTTTCAACAAGCTGCTTTCGTGAAATGGTCCTCCACAAACTTTGATATTAACAGTGTTATTTGAGTCACTGCTGCCTTTCTTTCATCTTAAACCACTCTGATCATTCTCCTCTGACCTCTGGCATTGACAAGCCATCTTCACCCAGAGATCTGGCGCTCACTGAATATTTTCTCTTCTCCCAACCATTATCAATAGATGATTATGGGCTAAGGTTCAAAGTTAGCTTTTGGATGAAAATATCAGGGGATTTATGGCAACGGCAAGCAACAATCATGACATGCTTACTCAAAATGCCAAGAAATGGGGATCTAAACTGTTGAGACCTTCTTAATATCCAAAAAAATACATCCACAGTTGCATTTTGGGAGTTTTTTAGTTCACTATTACAAAGAGCGCAACAACACTCAAGAGAAAATGCACCCTGAACACATTGTGTGTCCATAACCAGGCACAAGCAGGAATAGAAGCACAGGCTGGATCTGAACCCAGGTTTCCCACTTCTTGGACAACAGCCTTCATATGCAAGGTCTGTGGACACAACCACGTGTCACTAGTGCCTTGGTCCCAGCTGTATTGATAACCTGAGTGGAGCTGAAGAGAAGACACATACTGTTGTGTGTACTTAATGTTCTCATGGGCAAAGATGCTCAACTCTGAGCATATAATGCACATCAGCTAACCTTCTTATCCAAAACACATACACATGCGTACAGGCTTACTGAGAGCACACACTGTAATTCATTTATAGGAGGAAGTGTGTATTTGGCCTATGTGATGGGAAGATTAATTGGAGGTTTTAGTAATTATGAGCTTGGCAAAGCTGCGGGCTGGAGAAGACAGAGTGACCCATCTCTTTTACTGTGATGCATCAGCAGAGCGCCAACCACTGCAGACCCTATTCATATGGCAATTAATGGAGCGCTGTATATCAATGTCATTCCAGTGCTCCCCCACATAAGCACATGGATTACTCCGACTACCAATTACAGCAATCCAATGTTTTACTGAGTGGAGAGGTGCTGTGGATGCAAATCACAGCATCACATGTAATCAAATAAACTAAAATAAGGTGTCATTATGTTTATGGAGTATGGATCCCTACATGAGGTAAGTATCTCCGAGCATTTTATTGAATTCATAAGTCCTCAGCTGCCCGGATGACACAAAATGAATGTAGCATAGTGCACGCTGGAATTTTGATTGCCATTAACACAGTAGCCCGTGTCTCAGGAGAGGCCAAAATTTATGAAGTAGCGGAGCAAACCAATTATGTATTATGCCATACATCATACCTGAATGCAAAGTTGTGTGTGCCGGCAAGTGAGGCCATATTTCTGCATCTGATGTTGTTATGTTTTGTTATTCTTGGCAACAAAATGTGAGCGGTGATATCATGCTATTACTGCCTCACAACACTTCTGTAATATGACATTAATGGCCCATAATCACGGCACATTACACATGCGCTGAAATAATTATATTTACTGCTCCTAATAGTGTTTTTACATATTAAAACATTAAGCACTTGTCCGGTTGTTTTTGTCAGACAGCCAGAAGACACTCAGTGCACTTAACAACACCTCACTTTCAGTGCATATCGTGTTTGGGCGTTGAAATTCTTTTTTTAGTAAGTTTTGCTCTAAAATATCTAAATAAGTTTAAAGAAATGTATGTGTTATGTACATATTTTTGTTTGTTTAATACAACATTTCCGTCCAATACTTTTCAAGGTGGCTACTTGATATAAAAAGACCCAACAAGCATATCATTGCTGCAAAAAGACTGGATTTGGGTCGAAGAGGTGGACCTATCATTTCCTATCTATTCATGTTGTATACTGCTTTATTATGATTGAAACAGTAACTTTGATTTGTTGTGCAATTTGTTGAACAGTTACACCAATGGACAATACAACCCTATCCCACAGCTAGAAAAGCACTCTGAGAAAACCTTCACCAAGCAGCTCGTTTCCAGCAGTGGCTTTTCCATTAACCCTGTAAAATTCACCAGATACAGAATAGTGCCAGGATCTGGACCAAACTCAGTCCAAACATGGGGGTCGTTATCCTGTATGAACACAAGTAGTTTGGGAACATAGCTAATATTTTGATTTTATATGAATTATTGACTGTTGTCAATGGGATTTCCCAGTGTATAATGTTTTTTATGACGTCAATCTAGATTTTATTCAGATTTAATTTACCTTTATGATAGAGACATAGACCCCATATAATCCTGTAATATTGGAAGCAAATTTATTAAGAAATGGCAAAGATTTGATTTTAATTTAAATCTGCCAAATGTTAACCTATGGCATTTTTTAAATCAATTTTGGGATTTTTTTTGCTACTAGACAAATGTTTGTATTTAATTTTGTTAACAAACAGAAAAACAAATGTACACTGGCTTGATAGAAGTAGAGAGCAGAACACTCCATAAGAAGCGGTAAACAAGTTTTTTTTATTTCATGGATGAATCCATTAAAAACAAAGCTGACTTGATCTTGGCAAGAATACCATCAACCTGACATGCCACACGGACCATTCAATATACTGTATGGCACTAGTCCACCTGGGCCTGTAGAAAGTGTTTCTGAATGGACAGGACCTTTAACAAGAATATCCAGCAGGTGATTGGATAATGATTCTGTCAATCACATTCAATCACATTCATTTTGGGTCATTTAGGTAATATACTGGGTAAACAGTACTGCTGTAATATAAAATATGAAATGTAAGTCACTTAGTAGAACAACCCATCAGAAAGCTTGTTGGAAGTAGAGTGAAAATATTCTATAGAGAAGTGAATTCAGTTGTGTTGTTTGTTCTTCATGAAAAATGTGTAAGGAGATCCGCACACCAAAAAGTAGCTCCCTTGAAAATTTTTATTTATAACAGTGATGTTTCGAGCAGAACCGCTCTTCCTCAGACTTTACAAAGTGATCCGTGAGAAGTCGTTTAAATAGAAGTAGGTACACGTGACCCAACTCTGCTGAAACTCATCGATAATTATTAACAATCAACAAGGTACCCCCTCAGAAAGAGGGAAGACTGTTTTAAATTGTCACATTATCTCGTATATTTACATTTCCAAACACCATGAATATATATACCCATATACAGATGTATTCCTATGATCAACCTACATTCAGTACACCCAATATATGCAAATGTCGTACCTAAATATATATATACACCTACACATACACCTACTCATACACAAGCAAATCCCACATGCACATATAAACATATATCCATTAACATACCTACATACCCACATATATTTAACATAAATCTATATCCACTAGCAAACCTATATACATACACATAAACATCATACGTAACATTGTTTGTTCTTCATGTAATGAAAAATATGGTCCAGTTATAAAAAATTGCCACTGAAGCTGTTAGCATCTATGCTATCCCTAATTTGAGCTAAAGGCTTTGTCAAGCCAGCTTGCTCAAATCAAGCTGCTGTGTTGAGTTTTATTTGTGCTTAATCTCACACTAAAGCACCAAACAATGGCATCTTCTGGTTTTGCACTCCAAGCTAGCCCACGACATTTTGTGAGTGAGTGAGTGAAAACCATGCTTATAAGGTAAAGCCAATACTGAAAGAGCCCATATGATTTTTTAAGGACAGATGTACCCTGTGGTGTGTTTTGCATGTCTCCTCTGTGTTATAGAGTACTTCTTTGCACAAGACAGAAGTCTGCGTCACCAGGACTTCAAGAGAAGGACTCTTTAAGGCTGCCTGAAACAGCTCATTACCACAGTCCCCTGAACTGGCCTATCAGTGTGACGTCCTTCTCTCATCTGCAGTTAAAGTCCATCGGCTTCATGTAGACCATTCAGAACTCACCCATGTCGTGAGCCGAGCCTAAAGGGGTAGGAGCTCAAACAGAGCACCTCAGACAGACTGCCATTACAGGACCGTAAGGGGAATTCAGAACATGAAAGCAGTTTTTGCAACATAAGAGACTGTTGACGTGGTCTAGTAGTCCTCAAAAATAAATAAATTAACCCGAATTAAAGGTGTAGTCAGCGACCTTCTAATCTTCTAATCTAATGCAGTATTTGCCAAATTCTCCGTATTTTTCCTCTCCATCCACAAGATGTCCCCACTGACAGCATGTTGAAAAAAAAGTCTGGTTTCAATACACGGCCTTGGCTCTGATTTTCAGCAGGTAAATACTGTGGCTCGGGCCGAGTTACCAAAACAGGGTACACCCCTCCACATCCAGGGGGTGATCTTACTCATGCGCAGATCAGACAGAGGGGGGAGGGGGAGTAGGAGGTAGCGTAGCGTGCGCAGTTAGCATAAGAGAGAGATCCAATATGTGCAGTAGCAATGGCTGAAAAACAGCCCAAAAGAAAAAGGTCAGAGGAGCAGAAAGTGAAAAAGAAGGGCTATGACCATGAAAGAGCGAAAACCCGAGTCAACATTGGTGTTGCTCTCCGACGGTGGAGGGAACTCCGCCAATTAAAAGACCTGAAAACGGACGCGGATGTCGCCGTCTTTCTGCTGGATAGGGAAGCAACATTAGCTTTGTGGTACTTCACATATGTTACTTCAACAGTCACAGCTGTCGGGCATTCATCTTATTGTCTAATCTGCCAGAATGTACTGTTGTTGTGATGTTATCAATATTGTCAGTCGAGTTGTCTAACGAGTCGGGGTTACCTTAGCTAGGTTGGTCAGCTACGTAGTTTCTACGACCGTTTCCATGACGATGCACGTCCATCAGCTTTCGGGGGTGGAGCAAGAAGTGAGGTATGAAGGGAGAGGCACGTCTAAATTTGTTTATAAACAACCTCTCCACTCGTTTTCTCCCATATCGCTGACTACACCTTTAAGGCAAAATGTGGGCTCTCTGAGTCTAACAGTTGTTTTTAGCCTGGTATACACTTCATGAAGGGCAGTTACTATCTCTAAGACAAAACAACAAATATGCAGCAGAGTCTGGCAGAGTTGGCAGCCAGTCTTTACATGTCAATAAATAAAGCTTTAAAGTTGCCCTCTTGGTTCATACTGCCTAATACCCTAAAATGATATTCTAGTAGCTCCAATGCAAAATTGGAGGGGCATTTTCAACAGCATTTTTCACCTTTTGCATGAAGTTTATTAATAACTGAAAAGTTGGGTTTTTTACTTTTTGTGAACATACGTCATGGAGCACAGTTTCAGTTGAAGAGCCCAAAGTTCAGTATAACAAGTGAGTAGAAGAGGTGGGCTTGGCTGACAGCTTGTTATTTGTAGTTTTTGTTTTGGCTGAGAGCCCCCTCCAGAGAAGTTTAAACAAGGTACATTTAAGTATACCACAAAGTAACCTGCATGAATGCTTCGTGAGAAACCTCAGCAGAGTTTCACGGTTTTGTAAATGCACCATGTGAACTACAATATGTATTCACTCGAGTATTTAGCCCAATTCAAGCTGCGATTACAAGGTGTGATGTTTCACTTCTGCCCTGAATGTCATGGAGACGAAGGAAAATGAGGAAAATGAGTTGAACCCCTCATTGTTCCATCTCCAGAGGCAGCCACAGAGGTGTGATATTGGACTGGTCTCAGTGGGAGACAGGAAAACTGCAAGTGTATATCCCTGCCTTTGTGTGTATGTGGGAGAACTCAACTTTTTGTGCGCATCCAAGCCTGATAAACAACTTGAATTAATACAGATAGTGCAGCCTTGCAGAATTTATGTGAATGTCTCTAGATGTGAATATACAGTAGCACAGCCTCAATGTGCCCCCTATGGGATTCCGGATTTTAATTCCAAATGACTAGGGGGCAGAGGAGGCAGGCAGAGATGACATCATGTTTTGTTAATGGTTTGACTTAGAGTCCCTCTGCATTGACTGGAGTTTACATAGTAAAGAAATAAGGAAAAGTTTTTAAAGAGTGCCTTTTTGCCCTCACGATCCAAGTTGCAAGATAAAAGTCCAAAAGGAAAAAGGACGATCTGTCTGAGAGCTGCAGGAGATTTTCAGACACATACAGCAGACCTACACCAAACAGACACAAGTGCACGAGCACATGCACACACCTCGCCCTGTATGGGGCCACTTTGCACTACACTCCTCAACTTCAATATTTCATCTGCACAACAGAGCAGGAGCAGCGGCGAGGAGGAAAGCCCTCCATGAAATAATTAAAGATCCAGCAGGGATGCAGCAGCACAGCAGCCGCCGTCCCATCCTAAGTAATAGATCAAATGAAAGCTGTCCCTCAGATCATTAATAATGAGTGTGGTATGGAGACGAAGGGGAGGTGAGAGCGGGGGGGGGAGGGCATAGGGCTGGTACAGGTTTGGCGGGGGAGGGGACAGGAAGACGAGGGCATCATGGAAAAGCACGAGGTGTTTTTATGTGCGTGTGCATTAGGAGTGTGGGGGTGTGAATGGTAGTCTGGGTCCCCTGGCAGAGACCCCAGTGGGCCTCACTTGGCAGCCACATGAAGCGGCATGGCAAGAGGAGTCATGCATATGATTTGGCAACCAAGTGTCAGCCAAAGCCTAAAGACCCTACAGCAATGCCTATATACATTCCTGGTCAAATAAACAACTTTTTAACTGGGGGAACAAGCAGGTTTGCAGTGGCTAGTAAGTGGCACTTAAAATGGTGAAGCCTTGGAGTGGTGAGGGGATATACTGTACATGACTGAGGACTTTTTGGGAGGGGATAGGCCATCTGTGGAGGGGGAGAGGGGATGTTTAAAAGGAAGAGGAGTCTAGGGGAAGAAAAGGATGTAATAGGGTGGGGTGGGGGCTGCTTTGGATGTTGACATCTGTGGGCTCAAGTCGCTATAGATCCATCCAGCTGGCTGGTCCAGTGTACTCAAATCCTTACTTCCAAATACAGTATGATGGATTCCCCAAGCAGCTTTAAATACTACCCGAGGTATTTTCTTTTATATTTACCCCCTCCAAAACACAAGCAAATCAAGCACACATTAATGTGCAAAGACAAAATGAAATAAATTATTGTCGACATTAAAGCACTTTAAGAATATATTTATAGCTACATGTTAAAACTACTCTAAATTAGCCTTATCAATAAGAAAGGGACAGACTGAAGTCCATGCAAAGGAGATGGGAAACTTGATGGTAATAAAGATGGCAGCACACACTGGTAAAGCGGCTTTTGACTCTAGTTTGGTGTATTTCCTGTGTTTTTGATGATTTACTGTCTTTTTTGTACTGTCTTGTTTTTTATGTTTATAAGTTAAATTATAAGGTAATACACTGACTGATTGTCACACTAATTTTGTTGTGTTTAGATACAATGACAATTAAGAGATTCTGATTTTGATTCATTATCCAATACTCAACAAACTTTTGAAAAAGTTGCTGTTGACATGCAAGACCAGGAATGATAATGGACAACCAATTCCAGTTATGAATTGATGAGAAATAGCTCAAGGACTTGATATTAATAATCTTTTTGCTTCATGATTTACTTATCAATACTTTTCACTTTGTTTACCATACCTTGCAAATCAATCAATCAATCAATCAATCTTTATTTGCTTAGCGACAAATCATAACAAATGAAGGCAGTCAGCCTCCCATCAGAGATAGGCAGCAGAAACAAAACAAAGCAGTCACAGATGTGATCATTGCAGACAAGAGGCAGAAGTGGTCAAACTGTGACTCAGTTTTCCACAAACACTAAACTGTCCAGTTCTGTCAGTCTGCCTGATTTCAAGAAAGAGAGCAAACAGTAGTATCTTGCTTAAAGCACATGTCCATGCAGCACAATATTAAATGTCATGAGTGATTTGTGTTTGACAAATCCATAGGGATTAAAAATGAAGCAAATCGTTACTCAGAATTGTTAGTGGAACTGATAATGATAAAATTGTATCAATTCCAGTCCCTAAGCAATATTAAGGTCACTTTCATTTGTGAATATCAGCAAACTTGGTTCAGTTGGGTTGAAACATCAACGCCATTCTTTGACATCTCTCGTTGTAAGGTGGACCAAAGCTGTGTAATATAGCTCCCAACCACGAGTTGGATCTGTGGTCTGCGTTCTTTGTTCCTGCCATCCAGCCTTCTGCTGCACTTTGACCCAGAAATATACAACCAGCTGCAAGTAATAACATCTTTGAGCATAAGGGATTCCAGAAGTATTCTATGCCATAAAACAACAATAAAGTTGTGTTAATGCTATGCCAGATTGGCCAGAGCAATATAACAAGTATTTCACACAAACTTGTGGAAGTTTATTATTTAGGAGTACTGGAGGCTGGCAGTGGCAGCAATGTTAGGCCACTGGCTTTGTGGAGTCACGAAGCCTCAATAAGTACAAACACAGACATAAAACAAATTTGGCTACTTTTTTTTTTTTTGTCCCATTCCAGTTAATAATCCTTAATGCTGCTAATTCAGAGATTAGCATGATCTTGTGGGACCTCATGCATATAGGCATGAGGTCCCACTTGAAAATGGGGTCACATCTCAAGAGGTTTACCTTTAATACATGTATACTTCACACACAAATATGGTAGGGATGCACTTGTGGTCTGGGCATCCATGAGTTCGTCACTACCATAAATTCTAGTTTTCAGTAAGAATATCATTGATTATACTTCTGTAAAATTATCACCACAATTATACAGACATGATAACCCTCCTGAAAATGAGATGTATCATCTCAAGAGGCTAACCTCTAATAAATTTGTTTTCAGCAGAAACAAATTTCACAACAACAGTTCTATGATTGGTCCATGGATCTGTCACTAGCTTTAGTTCTTACTTTAGTTCACTTGTCTCCTCTTACCTCCCTTCCTTCACCCACACACCCAACACAGCAGATTTGCTGTTCATCATGAGACTGGGATCCACATTCAAGATTTCCTGCTGCTTAACAGAAGGTTTTTTCTTACTGCCATGATTGGCTATATGGATTCATGTTGGGTGTTGGATGTATATATTTGTCTATAATGGCCCTTTTCCATTAGCCCTACTCTACTCTACTCTACTCAACTCTACCCTTCTCTACTCTACTCGCCTTGTGCTGCTTTTCCATTAACCCCAGTGGCCTGCCCAACGGGGTGCAGTTTCGCTGTAAACAGCTGAGTGGCACTGCGGTGACGTCATTTTGAACGCGACACAACAATCTATGGCAGGGGTGGGCAACTGGCGGCCCGAGGGCCATATGTGGCCCTTCACCTCGCTCAATGCGGCCGACCAGTCATTTCCACAAAAAAACAAAACAAACTGGAAAAATGAAAAAATCAAAACAACAGATGCTAAATATGATTCATCATGAGTAACCAGTACCATATAATGCATAAATCTGGATAGGTGATGTAATATTTTTACTAACCTTAGATTGTTGGTATGTGCTTTATTTTTTTACAAGTCATATAAGTTCCTACTCAGCTATGATTTAGTGTCTCTAAAGATATTTTGTCATGCATTAAGATATAACTTACAGTATTTGTAAAAAACATATTTGGAAACAATGGTAATGGTAATATATTTGAGCTTTAAATACTGGTAAACATTGTTTCTTTTATTGCATTAAAAGAAGCTTAAATTAGCTTTAAATATGTGTCATGCTCATCTAGATCATTTTTTATTTTTCATTGTGTTTGAGTTAGAATATTTAAGTGTTGGTATAATCCTTGGTTAAGATTTATCTTTGTAATTTTTTTGTTTATTTATATATTTTTCTTTATTGAGAGTGCCAACAATATATAACAGTGTGGCCCTTGGGCACGTAAGAAAAATTCCTGTGGCCCTTTTGGTATTGATAGTTGCCCACCCCTTATCTATGGCTTTTTGTCATAAACCGAGTAAAAAAGGAAAGCAGAAGAAGGCTGCAGGTGGCAAGAAGAAATACCCCTTGAGAAGCACAGGAGAGTTTTGGAAGCTATACAACAGAATGAAGCCGAGGACGAGAGCAATCAAGCTGCAAAGAAAAAACGTATGAGGGTTAGCTAATGGTAGCTACCGCTAGCATGCTGGGTCGTCACACTCATGACTCATCGATGACGACATTGTCTGATCAATCAGTAGCCAGCAGTCGGTGACGTCATCTTTTAGTATCGACTCAGCTCACTTGGAACCAGAGCGGAGTAGGCACTAAAACTAGCTTGTTTTAGGAGGTACCAGGCCAGTGGAAACATGCTGCAAATCGAGTAGGGCCGAGTTGAGTAGGGCCAAGGCATGCTAGTGGAAAAGGGCCATAAATGTACATGTGTATTTACTGTATCTATGCATATATGAGTATCCGTAAAATGAAGAGTTTTATGCTCTATTGTAAAGTGTCTTGAGATCACACTTGTTATGAATTGGCACTATACAAATAAAGACTGATTTATTGATTGGTAAAGTAAGCCACATGTTGTTTGATATTGTCTGTAAACTCTACGTTAGCTTGTTGTTGGAATCGGTCAAACTAGAGGCCAAAACCTCAATGTCCTTTTGTTCAGATTTGCCTTGTTTGGTTTAAACCTCCCCTGCAGGCCAGTCTGTGATGTGAGCCAAGTGAGCCAAGACCCCTGGTTTCAGATGGACCAGAGGTCAGTTATTTGGTCTGTACCAGAGTTCATCAGAGCTTTCACACCACCCAAAATAATAAAAAACTTTCCATTTTTCTATGAATGAAATTTGGCCTGTAGGTTTTTAGCAGTCTTTCATTGTATGATAAAAATAAAATTATATTTTTAATGTGTTAACACAGACTTCTATGTTTTGTGTAGACTATATTAATGATCATACATGTAATTTCTTAGTTTTTCTTTCCTCTTTAAACCACGATTCCCCCAAAATTTTGTCAAACCAGCACTCTTTCTGCAAAACACCCACATACACTCCCACATTCACACACCACATGCATTCTCAGCACCACCATCTCCCCTCTGAACGCAGCAGGGGGGTGGCAGCCACCCCAGCGCCCTTCTCTGTGAATGACGGCTGGTGGGATGTAAAAGCATGAGGGCTGGAAGAGCTGAACTGATCAGTGCTGAAAATAAAAAAAACATGGTGGAAAAGGCAAGTGCCAGGCAAAAATGGGGGGGGGGGGGATGACTTCTGTTCAGAGGAAAATAAATAGAAGTTTAGAAAATACCCCACCAAAAAGTGAATGTATAATTCAGCAGCTCTTCATCACCATGCTCAGCCATTTGTCATGGTGTGTGAATAGTCATTTTCAGGGAGAGAGACAACGCCAGAGCGGGAAGGTGTGCGGGTATTAGGCGCAGCAGGCTGTGTGTTCAGGATGCCATCATATATTCAGGTTGTGCTTATTTTCTGATGTTTTCAGGGGATAGGTGCTCTACACTGTGAAGATTGCATGAAAACTCGCCAGTTTTTGCCTGGCGGCTGTTGGGGAGGCTTCACCAGGAACGGTTAAATATTTAAACACGGCTGTGAGATCTCATTAAAAACGGCACATCAGCCCCCATAAGGCCCCTACAGCACTCCCTCGCACACTCCCCGAAAAACCCAGTTAGAACTCAGCGGAGTGTGACAAAACAGTTATTGTCTATTTACTGCCGAAGACTCGCGATAAATCATCACATCCTGTCAAATAAGGCAGCTGGCAGCCCGGCTGACAAGTGGTAAGTCGTCATATCTAGGAGAGAGGAGAATGATTGAGATTCAGCTTGGATTTGACAGCTGCAAACACGCAGAAATATGCCGAAAAACAAAACAACATGACAGCTAAAACCAGACTAATATTAACATAACACACATATGAAAACAAGACCGAGTACAAACTTTTGTCTCTCTGGAGTCTTCGCGCCTTCTCACAAAATCTTGGCAATTAATTCCAACTCTATTGTTTGGGGCTTCCCTATTTTTAGCCCGGCTGCCCTCTCAAATAAATTGATTTCCTGTGGCGAACTTGGAATGCTTCTTGTGTGCCATGTTTTTTTTCTCCTCCCAACACACAAACACCGTCCTTCTTGCCCCGGAGGAATAAATCAAAGGCAGCGCTGCCAAGTTGTGCGCTGTATGTGCATCTCTTTTTATACTTGAGGATGGTTTATTTTTGTTTCAGTTCCATTAATGCTCAGGCATGTCTCCTACTTTATCAGGCATCAGCAGACAGCTGAGGAGCGACTTGTTTGACAGGCGAGTGGCTGACTGACTCTCACAATACCCAAACTGACTCACTCTCTCTTTCTGTATCTCAGCTCGCATGCTTTGATTAGATCTCTCGTGGGACGAAGAGGTCTGGGCTTTTTTGCGGTCCCTGCCGCAGAAATAATGGCCGGGTCAAAACAGACAAAGCTCTCAGATCACTTGACAATATCTGAACACGCAGAGCAACATATAAATAAAAGTGGAGCAACTTGATCCTGGATTCTTGTAGTAGCGTCTCGGGAGCTGCTGGTCTTTGATGAACACGAGCAAAGACAGATGCTTAAAAGCTGGGGGAAGCAGAAACCTAATGTGCAGACAGACAAAGAAGAATAATACTTAGGACTATGAATCATTAAGCAGAGCAAATGTTTGCTCAACTTCAGTGGGACAACTCTGTAAAACGACACCACATACTGTCATACATCAAATTACTTTTTAATTATGAGCCTGTTAGCCAAATGCTTGCTTAAGTCGAGAGAGTATTGTGAATTCATGAGTGCATTTTCTAAAAAAAAAAGAAGAAAAAGTCAGATGACCGGGGGATTTGGCGAGGCTTACATTTCAATTTCCGTCACTGCCACTGCCATTGAGACAGACCGCAGTGAGAGAAGTAAAGGATTGTAAATAAGGCCTTCAGGGTGTGAAAACAGATAGTGATAGAGAGAGAGAAACACAAATGAGAGAAACATACCACTAGATCCCACTTCCTTATCCTGACTAAGCCATCTGAATCCCTCTACACCCATTTAGCTTGCTCACTCTCCGCTCTCCCATGTGAGAGTAGAGGCGTTTGCCTACTTTACAGTCTTCTCGCCGCACCTCTGAAAATATTGAGTTTATAGCCGCTCATCTCCATAATAAACACTCTGTACCCGGCAGCCTACAGCGGGGACTGGCAGCTAACAGGGGAAAAGGATTCACACTGGCTTTTCCTCCCAACTCTTCCCACAAGTCACTCCTCTTGCCTTCTAAACAGAGTTTAGAGAGCAGTCCTCAGGGGCTGATAGAGGAGTAGGAACTTTTTTATGAGTCTCCCACTTGTTCACTTTAAAGGACTGCTGTCCATTTCTGATAAGAAAACTTCTGCAGTTGAGAATGCATAAATTATATAATATTGAGGTGGTCGTTAATAGAAATAATGGATGATGTGAACTTCATAATGTCCTCATGGTGACATCTCAAAGGGTATTTTGAAGCTTTTACAATGGTCATATGCACTAGAATTAAAAATTTAGGATTAATTTTTAACCCTTAGGGACTTCTGTGCACATTTATGCACTTTCATTCTTCATTCATTGATAATAATGTCATTGTTCATGTATATCGCATGAATCTTTGCAAGATCGTGTATTTTTTATTGACCTTGTTATTTCAAGCTCAGCTCCTACAGTTAGTCTAAAACACTGTGTAAAGAAGTTTGAAACTTGTACTGTTAAGCAAAAAAAAAAGGTTAACTCCTTTCTGTGAAAGCATAATACCTGCACTTTATTATTTCTGGGTTTCAACCTGGACTTTTGCCTGGGAAATGATCAGTTTTGCTGCTGTCCACCAGATTGCACCATTTTTACTATATATGTGAGAATATTAATGAGTAATTATGCACAAATATCATTGTATTTCTAATTATTGATCTATTCCAGGCTGTAACACTTCAGCACACAAAAAAATCAATGAAAGTCGGTTCTTTTAAGTGAATCAGAAGAGCCGGCTCTCACTCAATGAGAGCTGGCAATGTTAAGGTAAAAGAGCTTCAAAAGATCCTAGATAAAGAGCCGCTCGGGAGTCAAAAGAGACGACTCTTCTCTGGGAGTTGAGCCAAAAGAGCCGGGTCTCTGAAAAGAGCCGAACTTCCCATCACTACCAGCCATTCTTTCATTCTACTTTTAATTGAAGGTTCTTATAAGAAAAATGTTGACAAGCAGTCAAAAATATCAAACTGGTTGTCCATAGATTAAATAAATGTTCCAAAACCCACCAGCTTTTCCCTAAAACCTCTACCCAAAGCATGTCCCAACTTTAGACATACATGGACATAGACAATGGATGACCCCTGTAAAGGCCACAAGCTGAAATGTATCCGTCTACTAAAGTTGTTCCTTGGGCTACACCTGTTGATGGAGTTTCTTTTTTTTTTTTTATTTCACACTGGCAAACACACACAGAAATTCCCTGCTATCCCTGCTCCAACGGGCAATGTAGAACAGACTAGTAGGCTCATCATGATAAGAAATCATTTTTAAAGTCTTTATCCAGTTTCAATCACTACCAAAATCTAACTAATCTCCCTTGTGCCAAGGCCAACATAAAATTAAAACCAAAATATCATTAAATAGGCAGAGATTTTTTTGAGTTATTGGCAAAAATGTGAAAAATTGGACTAAGTGACAATGTTAACAAATCATTAAAAATTCCTGGAGCCACATCCAGATTTAGATGACCACCAAAATCTAGCCACTTCTCTCTTCTGCCATGGCCAGCATTTCCTGAAAATGTCATCAAAATCTATTGAGGACTTTTTGAGTTATTAGTGCAAATGTGGAAAAGTGACATAAACTAAAAGAAGATACTAGATCCAAATCTTTTTCCATTGAGAACTTTTGAGACATTGAGAAAATTATCTGAAAATATTGTTGATAGAGACACCAAAAAACAAATAAACTCTGGCAAAAATAAAACTTTCTTGGTGTGGTTAACTATGTCATAACATTTCATTACGCCATACTCAGTGATGGGGAATTGGTATATTAATACAAAAGTTAATCAAGGCTGTGCCCACTGTTTTGATGTTTGGTCGAGCCCGTTGTCAGTTACTAAAACATCACATCACTCACCGACGAGAGCCGGTAAAGACCGTAGAAGGACTGTGAACAGGGCATCATTTACAACAGTTACAAGGTGAGGGTTTTTTCATTCATATGTGTAACTATTGCTTTTTATAGATTAAAGGTAAGTTAAGATGATTATAAGTTGGGGAAATTGTTTTTGGCTCGAATTCAATAATGGCGTTTTGCTCTTCTTGTCCCAAAAACCCACTAGTATACAACATGGCGGATCGTTTATGTCAAGCTTCACAAAGGTAAGACCCGTGGTGCATTAATATAAAAAGGTTTTACTAACAACAAGGAAAACAAAGTTTTATAGGCATAATGGTACACCTATTTCAATAGACTTTACATACAAATAGAAACATTATATCCTATATTCACCATTTCTGTTCGGCGAAATGCTGCCAACTTCTACACAACACACCATTAAGAGATGTTGGTTTATATGTCGAATGTCAAAACTGATGATAGGGCATGTTGTGACAAAATGTTATTATATACATTATATATAATATTCTATTGTTGTAATAAAATGTAAGCATGAAAATCACTTTCATTCATTGTATATGATGTTCCTGCTATGTCCCAGCAATCACATTCCGTTATTTTAGATAGTAATGATTCCTTTACTGTACAAAAGAAAAATCTGAGTTTTACAAAAAGCTGTAAAGTTGTTATCAAGCCTTTTCTAGCACCCTACAGCCAATCATATACAAGTATTTATCAAGACCCGGGTAAGAAAAAGTAGCTTCTAGTTAATATTTATACTGCATGATACAGAGACAGGTTCACATTGTTAAACTAAAACTTCACCAGTGACAGTAAAAAAAAAGAATAAAAAAGAAAAATATCTTGCCTTCCAAACACTCTCTACGGAGCCAAGTGATGATGTTGCTAGCCAAAGCCGTGCTGGAGCAGTTATCCATCTCGCCCTGTGCTGCCAGCTGTCAGAGAACACAGCTCCAGCTAGCCGCCAGTGGCAGGGGTAATCAATATGGACTCCATAGAGAGTTGCACAACCAGAGGCCAGTCTCCACTCTCTAACCCGTCTCTGTCTCTCCAGGGGAAACAGTAGGCAGGCGGGCGGGGAGGGAGCGTTTGATGTCTCCTCCGGGCCGAGATGGAGCGGCTTGCAGTACCTCTGTAGAAGGGAGATGATTAATCCTGCCCATCGGATGTAACATCATGTTCGAGTTAGGTGAGACAGTTTTTATAGGGATGGTGAGGTAATTATTCTGCTGTAGAAGTTGTGTTGGTGAAACAATTGTCACTTTGAGCTACATTTTAGGGAAAGGGAGAAATAATTGTGTCAAAGTCAGCTCTGGTGACTTAGTGACTTTGCTGCAGAACAAAAGAACTCAAAGATTTTACTCATCTCAACTGAGAAAACACAGCAAATGTCAAAGCACACACCGCAGAGAAAAGGGTACTCTGTTCCTGAAAACAGGGGTGTTAAACATGATAGAAGAATTGAGATCAACAGCAGCAGGAATATATATGACAGTTTCACTAACTTATCGTTTAATGATGTTTGTCTTCTCATATGTCCTTCTATCTTTTTGGTCAAAGGATTGTCTTCAAGCTTTCCACAAATGTACAAAACACTTTTCCTCGAGTCCACCCTCCCCACCTAGACTCTTGGGTCACAGGTCAAAGATCAGGGTTGTGGAGCTTATGTTCATCCCTTACGTGTGAATGCATTGTTCAACTTAAAGGGATGGTGTCCAAGCTTTGCACAAATGATCCTTCTTGAATAAAGTTAAACTAGAAAAAGCACTTGGAGAATGCAGACCTCTGCCAGTGCCGCAGTCCTTACCTTTATTGAGATTTTCACCATAAATATTAGTCCTACCTTTATTTAATCTAAATATTTAAATTCCTTGACCATGAAAACATAGCATTAGCAATGGATTCATAATGGTATCTATTCTACTTCAGTAGTTATTCACAAAAATTGCATTTTTCGTCATGGCGGTTTTACGCTGATCTGGATCACTCCCAAAATCGAATCATTTGTTCCTGGTCCCAATCCCAACAATTCCTGAAAATTTCATCGATCTTCATCTATAACTTTTTGAGTTATGTTGCTGACAGAGAAACAAACAAACAAATAAACAGACGCCGGCAATAACATAACGTCCTTGGCGAGGGTAATTGATAATATATTGGAGGTAAGAGGTCTTGAGCCTCATGTTTAGCCCTCCACTGTGAACACAATATGGGAACATTTTTAAGGAATTCCCTTGAACTTCTGAAAATATCTATTTTGATGATAGCATGACAAACTGGCACGATTTTTGCAGAGTTCATTGTTCAAATATAATGAATAAAGTAGCATGATTATCACTTTCTTGTGAGTCTAATTAATGCCAACTTTGACTGAAGTAACTGATTATGGTCAGTGGGCCTCATGATCATCCCTTGGGTGTGATTTGAAAATCTGAAGAACATCTTTAAATGTCCACTCTGCACAGAAGTCCTTCCTGAGTTAAGAATGAAAAAAAGGGGAAAAAAAGTTGGATTTAGGTCAAAGATCCCGAGGCCTCATGCTCATCCTTTGCTGTGTAAAGTAATATAGTATTTCCAGAAAGCCTTGAGAGTTTATTTAATCAGACTTGCCACAAAATTTCCCTCAGACTGATTGGAATTTGGAGGTCATAACTCTAGTAATAGCAGGGCATCATGTTCATCCTTTTCTTGTGAACTTGATACCCTAAGAATATGCATTTTTGTTGAAACATTGCATGACAACATTTCCTCTTTGCCCCAAGAATATACTGATTTTATTCTGGAGCTTAAAGGCCAAGCCGACAGGACTACATTTATCACTCCTTGTTCTTAAGTTTTTGATGGACTGCACTTATACTGAACTACCCTCATTTTCTTCTTGAGCCATCACTGCACACTCAGTGTTTGACACTAGAAGAGACTCTGAGAAGTAGTTTTAGTTCTTTTGATTTTTTATTTAATCATATGTTCTGTATATACAGTATAAAGTCATTAGTACTAATGGTAATATACCTAGTGAAATCAGTATAGGCTTATTAAAAATGTACTATCCTGTCAAGTTGTGTAGGAGTTTTGATGGATGCATCATTAATACTAATTTAAGAGTGGAACCACAGACAGTACTGCAAACACACATACACAGACACACACTGTTGCGCCCCTGGAGGTACTCACTTCTCCACCTAATTTAAAGCGCTCTCGGAGCGAGCAATGCAGAAGAATAAACAGTGAATTTAATATGATCTTTCATTTTAATGACTTGTTGTTGTCTTTAAAAAAATCATTTTCTGAAATGTTTTCCAGGGATCTGTGGAGGAGTCAGCTAATTTAAAGTGGTGTAGATCTTGCCTGAAGACAAATCTTATGTATTTGCATGCACTATGCATTTTTTTCCTGCACTTTCTCCTCCATATGTATACACAGAGGCACTTACAGGAGTGAAATATTTAGGTAGGAGGGCTGGGATTTCTTTTTAACAAATTCTAGTATCTCATAGGCATTTGTACTGTAATTGCTGCCCTCTTTGTTTTGCTGATAAGCAAGAAAGTAACTTCCTCTGGGTTTTAAACTTTATTTAACAAGCACTGTGTTGACTTTCTCAAAAAGTATGTTCCACTGATGTTTCTGGAAAGTTCCTTTCATAAGCAGGTTTCAATTTAGACCAGTTGTTGGGTCTAGAAATGAAAGAACAAAATAAAAAACACATAAACAAAAATAGTCAAAACTGAGTAAACTTCATTAACACAAAATCATGTGGACCACAGCATCTGTGGCAAGGTTAACATCTGGGCCTGTGTTGGTTGTGTGTTGCTTCAGTTAACTACATACTACTTTAACTTGACATATTAGCCTCATTCAATACTTTGTTCCAATACAACCAATACAATACTGTAAATGTTGCATTATTCACCTGTCAATCCCTCAATCCACTCTAACCTCACTTATGAACAAGACCCAAACGATAGTAAACTCTTTAATTTGGTCTTGTGATCTCAAGCTAATAAGGGCTGCATTCCACTGTGCACCCTATACACTTGGATGAAAACCTCACCAATGCCTGGTCAAGGTCCTTGAGTGAAGAAGCCAACATCATCTGCATAAAAGCATAAATACGATTTCTTCCTCCCCTTGATGCGCCCTGAGATCCTGCTCTGAACTAATCCTGCTTAAACAGATTTCAAGACAGTTCAACTACTTTTTGATGTACATAGCAAGGCATTGGCTCCTTGTTAGAGTAGAAATAATTATTCAATACTCAATGTTATTAGATATTCAATATGAAAAATTGTTCATTTCTGTTTTTCATGGTAGGTTTTTCAGGTCTTGGCCATGAAATACATGTTTGATATATGCCTGTGGACCTTTGCTCTAAAACTTTAATGACTCCATTCATGTATTAGAATGAACATTTCTGCAGCAGACACTTTAAAATTCTTGACAAATTGCATTTAAATGCAGAGTTTAAACCAGGATGCTTTGTAACTTTCGCTTTTTGACCTCCAAAACTGATCAGTTTATCAATGTTTTATGGTAGATATTGTACAAAGTCTGATGGAATTTCTTCAAGCATTCTTGAGATATGACTTTCACAAGCAAATGATGACCACAAGACACCTTGTCCTCAGCCTTTGACTTCCAAAATCTGTCCATTTTATCCTTAAATCAATAAGAACAAAGTCAAAGTTTCAGGAGTATCCTTCAAAGACGTTCTGAGAAGTTACATTCACAAGCTTTGACCCATCTGGACTGACAAATTGACGGATGGATGGAAGTACACATAAAAATGATGCATCTATCCATGACTGTCAACAGTGTGAAGGCAAAAAAAAACAGCCAAGTAATCTTTCACAAAATGGGTTAAAGGCCAACGTAACTGGTAAATCTCAAAACCACCTGACAGAACCTGACCCCTGGGTCACCCTGAAGGAAGTCAAGCTACAAAAGACAGAGATAATATTACAAGGATGGGCCTCTCTTACAGCTGCATGCACTCCTTCCCCTCCAGTGACACAGACACGCCTACATGAACACATTCATAACAGGGGCGGGAAGGCCTCTGACAGCCTTTTTACTGCAAGGTAGTTTAGTGCAGATGAAAACCAGTATAAAATAATTGAGGAGTAATAATAATACCACTGACCATCAAACTGCTCTTAATATGCAACCAAAACCCATTCTAGATCAACACTCCTACACTGAGGGAGTGAATGGATACTCGCCAATAGGAAGGAAACTGAAGTGCCCTCGGGGTGTAATCGTCCTCAATCTTGATGTGATTAATATGCACAGAGCAACATTTTAATTCGAAAAGTCACTGGTCCATTGGATTTCTGTGTCACAGCCATGTCAGACAAAGACACCCACACTGCTCTCCAGGAAAATCCGACACCAAGTTATTTGGCCAAACGCTCTCTCTCTCAGTTTTCTTTAATCTTCAGCTTTTCCTCCTTTTTCATTGTCTTTCATCAAGCTCATATTTCTCTCTTGTTGTAAAAGACCTTGTGAAAGTATCAGCATGGAAAACCAGCCAAAAAGAGAGATATGCTTCAACACACAAGTTCAAAAAATAAGGGGGAAATGAGGGAGGGAATACTTTAAATGACAAAACATATGTTCTTTTATTGCCTGTTATACCTATATGTGATGTTTTGCGGTACAGTTACAGGCAGGAGAGTTCATTTCAGGAGACAAATGAAGAATGATATTCATATGTGCACATTTCCAGCCTAAAGCTAAGTGTCCCCATTAAAACCTGATGTCAAAACCTCACTTGAAACCGATCTTTAATTCAATCTGACATATCAAAAACCTCAGACTGACTCATCACACCATTACCAAAGCACTAAGGTTTAAAAGGCAGCTAATGATAGACAGCTACACTGATCTACAGAGTCAGGAGAAGCTGTATGCGCCATGTACAATGAAGACCACCGCAGCTGTGTGCATACAGTAAATGTGAATGCCTGGTGCGAGTCTCTCTATCACTTTCACTCCTCTCCTCCCACACTCCTTCTCCTCTTTTCCCTCTGACCTCAATTTTCTGCCCCCCTAAACGACTGATCCTTTCCCCTGACCTCAAACTAGTCAGACTGCTCACAGAGTGATGGATTGGTGCAACACGGTGGCCCATTTAAAGTTAAGTCCTCTGCTTGAACGTATGTCTGATGCAATAAAGTGTTCTGCCTTGCTGAATGTGCATCACATTCACAAGCAGGGTTTTTTTTATATCTGCAGAGGGTCTGGAAGTTCAAATGCAGTTAAATGTTTTGCCACTGTATTTAGAGATGTGTATTTAGAGATGTGAGTCATTCAAACACACAGTATAATTAAGTGGTCATATTTTCATAACTTTCTTTTTACAAGAAACAACAAGGACAAAATCTAGAGGGACACGATGGCTTTATTCAGAAAAATGCTGTCGATATTTAGCCAAAACCTTTGATCTCTGAAAATTGCTGCTTCTCAGGATTGTACAAAATGAAACACACACCCTGTATTAATGAATGAAGAAACATCTTGTAGTTTTATTTGGAAATTGTTTCATGTAAACAGATTAAAATCAGTACAACTCAATAAACAGCAGATTGAGTTATACTGGAAGGGAGCTATTAACACTGTTTATAAAAAAGAAAATCTATAAGCTATGAAACAACAGCCGATGGTAGTATTATAGCCTAATGGATGACTCATAAGTTAACACTGGAAACAGCAATACTATTAAAAATCACAGGGCTCTTGAGATCTTAACTCACAAGTTAATTCAGAGTGTGATACACATTTAAAACTTTTGACACTCTCACCCGCCACACCTGGAATTTCTCACGCATGAAAATGTATTATTTAATGTCCACCAAGTTACATCGCTGTATATGCACAGGAACATGGAGCAAGGCATTCTGGGTGTCATAGAGCTCAAGGCAAGCTCGACACATTCCAGTCAATAAGACAAACTACCCATCAGCCAATAAAAAAAAAGGTATGGCTACAAATCAGCCAATCAGAAAATAGCAATGCTGTATCTGGGTGAGGTCTCCGGTTTGATCACTGCGTTGGACAGGGGCCTTTCTGTGTGAAGTTTGCATGTTCTTCCCGTGCATGTGTGGGTTCTCTAAGGACTCCAGCTTGCTCCCACAGACCAAAAACATGCTCAATAGGTTAATTGGTAACTCTGAATTGCCCTTAGATATAAGTGTGAGTGGTTGTCGGTCTCTCTATGTGGCCCTGCGATCGGCTAGCAACCAATTCAGGGTGTGCCTGCGCCTATGCCCAATGACAGCTGGGATAGGCTCCAATATGTTGTTTTTAGGTGTAAATATGACAAGATTTCACCCCTCCTTTTGCATTTCAATTGCTGACCAGTCAAGAAACATAATTTTGAATGTTTTTATGGGTCAAAGCACAGCACTATAGCATTCATACTGCATTGTATCATCCTTACTTCAGCGGTGGTGGAGATTGACTGCCTTGTGAATGTGACTAACACAAGCAAGCCATCTACAAGCAAACAACAGAACTGAAAGCTGTTGCCTTTATGTAAAATTCAGACAGGATTTATTGGATGACATTCACAAGCTGTTTTAAGGAGACCCTCATTTGGAAATACTTCAAGGGGAATGTGTTGTTGCAGCCTGTAGCTGAATTTTCAGCTCCACGTCTCTTATTACTTAGAACAATTGTTTGAAAGCAGAGAGGCAGAGTTCACACCTGTTCACATGGCATAAAAAGACTTACTGGAGGGCTGTTCCCCATTTTAATGTTTATACCATCCTCTGCGTGGTCCCCACAGGCCACTGAAAACACCGTGGATTATTTAATAGTGCTGTATACTGATGGCAGGCTACAGTTTCACTGCCACTTTATGCACCAAAGCTGAGGGAGCTATCTTTCAGCTGAAAAAAAGACGGCGAATGGTGAGGGCATCATTCATCTCTGTACAGTGCGCTTTACACCCCATCGCTACTTCTTAGTCTGCTTTGAGGTGTACACAAGTCACGGGGCAAGACAACCTCCCCTGCGCACATTAAATCGGAGTCTGCAGATAAATTGGTCGGAGCTTGGCCGGAGATTGCTTTGATTTACGGTGTAATTACACAGTTTTGAAGCAGCATTGATATTCTCGGCTTTGTGCGCCTGGCTTCTTGTGTGTATGGTTAATAACAATGAAGCTGTCAGGCCTCAGAGGCAAGCAGACAGGTCTGATGTTACCGCTGGTATGATGTGTGTGGTGGCATATCTCATGTAGCAACCACAAGTCATATAGGCATGTTATATTACACTGCAGTCTCCAGTATGTCTGCGTGGGCCGGCTGAGAGAGTAATCAGATAAGATAATGTAGTCAGGAAAGAGAGAGAGGCAAGAGAGAGAGCAATGACTATAACACTCACCGTCAGGATGGGAGTGCATCCCAGGGTGGGGGATCTATCACCCTCAACACTTACACACACACCAAAGTTAAGCCAAAAAGGCGAGTCTGTGAGCGGTACATGTCGACAGGGAGGATGTTTATAAAGCTACCAGGCTCAGCGCATCTTTCAGGTTGCATTATGGGTGCTATCTAATTGGCGGTACTGGTGCTGGTGGAGGCAGAGGTGGGCCTCAGTGGAGGTTCAACCAGAGGCTAGCAGTCTCATAGCATCTCAGCAGCTCGTATTTCACTGTGCTGAGTGTGCTAAGAGGGTCAGTCTGTCTGTCACTGCTCTTAGCACACACACACACACATGCACAGGGAATTTCGGCACATGAACATATGTGCCAAGCAAAGTTAAACTTTAGGAATGGATAGGCAGTGGTATACAAAATACCACAAATACACACACCCACAAATGGGATATTTATGAGAGGTTTATCAAACCTCACAGATTTATTGTACATGTAAAATTTGAGAAGTGATCATAGGAATTTAACCCCTTGCTGGAACCCACAGGTAGATAAGTTGTTGTGTAGGATAAAAGCAAGACTACAGCACTGATACAGGGAATGCTAGCATACTCATTTAGGCACAAGAAAATGCAAATGTATGCACATTTCCTCCCAATACTTTTATGCAGGGGTGAAGGTAACAATTATTTCAGCCTGTAGCCTTCCACGGAGTGGCTGCTTTATGAAGCTAAACCTTTTTTTTACTAAGTATTTCTACTTATACTCTAGTGCTCTTTGAAATTTTCTTGTCACATAGCAGCTTAGTACTTAATGTGGAAAATGAAAATAGCAAAACCAGTTGAAGCTTTCCATTAACGTTTTTGTCACAATAACAATAATAAGATTTTGTCTAACACAGTACCAAACATTATACTACTCACATGAAGCAATAAATGAAATGGATAAACTACCAATACATCATCAAAGAAAAGGCACAGGTGGTACTATGCCAAAGCATTTGTATAAATGAGGTGACCCCGGTAGGCCAGCTTAGGCAAAAATCAAAGTTTCACTGGTTTCACAACTGTTGAGCATTATCACATATCATTATGCTAAATACTAAAACTATACTTAAAGCTGATCATTTTCTTTATGTGATAATGCAAAACTATGACTCGCAGAGTGACACAGACACATTTCCTCTGATGTATCTAATACATACTTTCATGTGTATTCAGAGCAAATTAACAATTTGTGGTTGTATCATAATTTAAGTTTTTTGTTATTTTATACCTAAATGTATGTCTGCAAGCTACTTTAAGCAGAACACTGATGTACATCATTTACTTACATTCAACCTTTTAGCAGGCCACTTAGCCTTAAGATTTCCAGTTTGCTTTCTCTGCTGTCCTGCCAGCTCGGCCCTGCATCAGTACTGCACTCTTGCTTTTAACCCTCCACCACCCCAAAATCTGTAGGCTCCAACATTGGGGTTTGAATACTGCTTCTATCATTACTTAATATGTAAATGTAAAATAAATCTGTGAGGAGTAATAAGGTCAGAGCTAAACCCCAATTCCAATTAAATTGGTCCATTTGATAAAACAGAAATAAAAGCTGAATACAATGATTTGTAAACACTTTTCAACCCATATTAAAATAAATTCTCTACAAAGACAAGCCTGTTTGCCAATTCAGAATGCTAGCAACTACATCTACAAGTACAAGTTAAAAATTTACCCTGCAAGTAAAAAGCCACATATCAGTAACACCCAGAAGTGTCTCAGCTGAGTCAGACTAACACAGAGTGGAAAAGTGTGCTGTGGTCTGACAACACTTCAAACTGTTTTTTAGTAATCATGAATGTCCTGTACTCCAGGCTAAAGAAGATAAGTACCATCTAGGAGATCCAAGGGCTGTAACACAGTGGGTTTTGATGCCAGCGACACTTTTTAGGAATGTGTTGCTGGCATCAAATTCAAAATGAGGAATAGAAAAATCATAAAGTTCATCATTTTGTTCATCAAAAACCTTGAAATTTTAGTGTATTCAACAGAACATACTGTGAATCAAAAAGTATTTGTATATCACTGTATTCATTTTCTTTTTTTTTTTTTTTTACTTTTTACACCATGTCCCAAATTTACTGGACTTGGAGTTTGTTTAGGCTGCGTTTTTTTAAATCGATGTGTTGTTGAATGTTTCTAATTCTTTTTCATACATGGAATAATAATGCACACTAAACTTGAGGATGGAAATCCCACTACAGATGTGCTCTGCATGTGCAAAGCACACATTGTCACAGCCGCACACACACACACACACACAACATGGCACCCACTTTCACTCAAACTTCAAATTACTTCCACTGTAAGCACCTCAGTGATCTAATGGCAGTGAATTGCCTTTCTTCATTAAGAAGATGAGCGAGTCAATCTCTTTTTAATTGTGTTACTTTCTTAGTTAACAAACTTTAATCAGCATTGCTTACTGAGGAGTTTTGAAAGCCCACCCTCAGCTAAAACACTAGAGGACCTATTGTGTTAATTGGAACAATAGGATTTTGAGATTAAGGAATGTCTGTAAAATCATTTGTGTAATGCGGAGGAAAGGTTTGTAATTATACAATGTGGTCCTGAAACAATGGACTATAACCTGTCCTGTGGCATCACTGCTTAATACTAAAAAGATACTGTACTGCTTAATTTTCAGAGCACATGAAAGATCTCTTAAATCAGTCTCAAATGGATAAACTGTCTCCTTCCTCATACATTTCCAAATTCTGGACAGCAGCACAGTAACAAAATGCACAGACAAGATAACTCGCACACATTTTAAATCCGTCCACATAGACAGAATACGCTCTCTGCATTGGGCTATAAATGAGGAAACACATTTCCAACTCATATAATATTGATCCAAGAATTAAAATCTTTCATTACAGCCGTTAGGTCCTGGCAAATAGTGAACCAGAGCTGTAATCGTTTTTGTAAAGCTGTATTTCATTTTCCTAATTGAGATAGGTTTATAGAATTGTATGTACATTTTATATATAACACAGTAGAGCATGGTTTTACTCTCTTTAGGTGCGAATACAATATAGTGTTGCACAGTTTTATGTGGTTGAATGATGTATATATTCTTTATTTATAATGTATACTTAAGCCTGACCAGGGACAGTGGCTATTAATTACTTCGAGATTAAATTTCCTCAAACTTGAAGCAGCATATCAGTGTCATGCTTTGTGCTGAAATTATGGAAAATTACATTTTCCTTTGTAAAAAAATTACAACATGCATACCCTTGAATACAGAATGTGTTTTCCCCACACCTGTCTCTCATCAACCCTCATTACCTGATGTACATAACCTCATTTCTCCTCTTGTCGTGTGCCAGTTTGTCGTACCTCACAGTCTTCATCTCAGCATTCTTCATAGCCACATCTTGCCATTATTAGGCTACCTTGTTTTTTTTTTTTGACCTAGTCTTTTGCCTCATGTCTTGGACATGGTCATCTCATCTGACTGCCTTTTTATGTACAAAACCCCAACTGTTTGATCAATAAACTGTATTGCCTTTTGACTACTGGTAAAATTTAATGCATTTTTGCTATTTCTTTTGAGCCTTCCTTGACAGTAATATAGATTTAAATTAAAGGCATTTTAAAATGCTTAGAATGGTCAAAATGTCAGGAAGTGATGAACAGTATATGGTTTAATTTAACATTTATTCTACAGTTTTCTCCACTGTTTGAAGCTGATTTGTGTCTTTAAACACGAGAACTTGGATGTAATTATTGCAAGTGGTCCACTGGAAGATGCTTGGTTTGAGAAACTGTACAGTGCTAGTTTGGGATAGAGCCCAGTCTGATATATTTTCATGTGGCCAAAAATTTCTGTCATGTCCTCCAACTACAGCAAACAATCTGTTTGTAGACATGCTTCAAGTTTACCCAAATTCTCTGTCAAGATGCTTGTCCATCTGTATTAATGACCTTGGTACTTAAGTTGATGTTTTCTATTGACTCTCTATTACTTTTCTAAATAACTGCTGGCTGTAGAGGAAGCTATAGAAAATGTCCCTTGTTCCCAGAGGCTAAATCACCTACAGATAAAAGCCAATGAAATGGGTGAAGGAGAGTCTAAATGTAAAGAGTTAATGTAGCCAAACAGGGACATCATTACATTTCTTCCTTTAGTGTGAGTGTGGCCTCAAAGCCACCCACACCTGTAGAAAGATTCCCACTAATAGACCTCTGCTGGCTCTTTCTGTGTCTCACATTCACCATTTAATTTTAACTTCCACCGCACTTTTTTTGCATCAAATATAATACATCCACTCTGCCCTGTTACCCTCCCTCTTCCCTCTCTCTCTCTCTCTCTCCAGCAGCCAGCCAGCTCTCTGCTCCAGTGCGAAGTGGCCAGCTTTGTCTGATCACTGGGCTGAGCAGATCCCACTGCGAGGGACTTGAGGGGCTCGACTGTGTGATTAAGCAAGCCTCGGTTCCACCAGAGGGCCACCGGAGCAGATGTTCTCATTAAAAATGCAGGCTCTGCGAACGGAGGAGATTGCCTTGTTCCAGGCAGAACCTGGCCGGAGGTTTAAAGCACTCTCTTCCTCGCGCTTGTAAGGCCAGCCAACTTTCAATGCCTATACAGCCTTTAAGCAATGTGGCAACCAGGAAAAGTGAATAATTTCTACAGCAGCATGCACAATCTTTGGGTTATTCTCTTCTATACACTATTAAAGGGAGAAGATGGGGATTGCTTCAGCTTCTGTGTTCCAGATTAACTTAAACATGCAGTTTTTGAGATTTTTTCATTCTTTCTTGCATCCTCATCGTCACTCTTACAGATCTTGCAAAGCCAGAGTACTTGGATTTTGGGCCTGATTCCTTTCTCTTACCCCCTAATGGTCCTAAAGATTACTTGACCAGATTTTCCTGTGGTGTGAGGTGTGCTGAGAAAAGTGACCTTTCCCTCCTCAGCCTGCTCTGAGAATATCAGGATGCTTTAATTTGAAATCTTAAGTAGCAAACATAAAACTGTAAGGATGAGAAAATAACCAATCAGGAGGCAAGCTGACTAAAGCAGGAAGCAAAATAAATGCAGTCACAGGGGCAGTATGCACAAAAAGTATCACCAACACATGTTCAATGGCCACATACAATCAGAAAATACTTGCATGCCATACTTGACCCTTGCCATAATAAGGATATTAACTTTAAAGTTGTGTTCAGCTGTGACATTATGAGCTTTGAGAGTGGAAACTTTGGTCGTTGGTCAATTGATTTGCTGAACCCTTCTCACATGTGCAATTTGAAGCAACCCAGAATTTTTTCTAACTTGTTCACACTTGTGAGTAATTTCCACTACATGATTGAAGTTAAATGTAACTTAACCTTGTTTGGTTCTTTTAGGTCACTTTCACACCTCAGCCTCCATTCTCAGCCAGCTAACAGCTCCTCCAATGTGAATAGGAAGCCACCTCCAATGTGAGACGGATGTAAATATAAACAACAATATAGCCCCCTTCATACCTCCATGAGGCAACGCGCTACCTCCAGTAATTTTACTGAGGGACGGGCGGCAGACTGGAAGCAGTTTTAACCACGGCGGTAGGACAGAGAAGCGGTTGCTGCCCACCTGAGCGCGCACAGATTTTGTCATAGAAATTATATATGTAATATATATTATGTATATGTATAAAATATGTAACTTTCTAGTAGAAGCCACCTGGCAGCAGCCAATCACATCGAAGGAGGGAGAGAACCCGGAAATAGCAGCTTCACGGGTCAAAGCAAACATTAAATGAGCTCTACCAAACGGCTCTACCTTCGTACAAAGATAATCAGGAGAAAACCTGGCATGAGACAGCATTTCACGTCAGAGTGTTTGGGGAGGGAGTGTTGTGAAGGACTTTTGAGCAGGCTCTGCTGTGACGTTCACTGTATCACTGCTCCGCCACTGCTGCCTCGGACTCTGTATACCGGTATGCTCGTACCGCGGCGGCAGCAGACGCTGTAAAAACGCTTTGAGGCTGTTTTTGGGGCGGTTACCACGCTGCGGTGTGAAGGGGTCTTAACTAATAAAACCTTGAATTGATGCTGCCTTAATTCCCGTTTTACGATTAAAACAGCAGTGACTGTAAACACAGAGGTTGTGATAGGAGTGTCAAGCAAATAAAGCAATCGTCTCTCTCTCTAGGAAATGAAAACGCTCGAGATCATTACACCAAACAGAGGTGCCCACACACTTATGTTGCTTTACTTGCATTTTAAACTTCGTGTTTTTTAATGTAGCATGACTGAGGAATCAAGTTAACCAATGCATTCAAAATACAGAAAAACTGACATCCTTCTGACATTGGAGGTGATTATGACGTCACTTCCTTCTGACGTTGGAGGTGTAGGGGCTCCAAGACAGTCGGCTGAGAGTGGAGGTCTGCAGCGAAACTGTCTTGGGTTGGTTTGGGACTGAAGTTGCAAACATTTTTCACTTGGTTTAGGTTTGTTGTACATAGTACTTTGTCAGGTGGATCAAAGTCTGTCAAATGATGCAAACTAAAGCCACTATAGGCAGTAGCTGCTGTCTTCTTTCCTGACATCAGCAAACTGATAGGCTATGTTCAAGAAATGCACAACCACCTTTAGGTGACAACACTGCAAAGCTCAAAGCAATTTGGTTGTATTTTTAGCAACAAAATAAAGATTAAGTTGTATTTAGGCTGCTCAGCTGAAATTGGCACATCTACTCAAGTGATTTGTAACAAGATTTCACATGGCCAAACTTTGCTTCATATTGTCAAAGAAAGTTACAAAACTTTCTAACTGTAATATTTGGCCAAATACAAGCTGCTCATTGGTTCACTTGCTTTGTTTGGACCTTGGTTTAGATGGCTTTCACATTCAATGTGAAGCAAATCAAGAACCCCTGTTTTCAGGAGGACCAGAGTTTGGTTCGTGGGTCCATACCAGAGTTCATGAGGACATTCAAATCACCCCAAATCAACCAAACTCTAAAAAATGCAGACATTGTTCGATCCAGACCATATTTTTGTTTTTGTGCAAGCAACCTTAGTTTTCTTTTTGGGGTTGCACCTGGCATATTTTTTCTAGTGAGTTGTGCCAAAACAAATATGTGACCTACACAGCAACATCAGGATACTCAAATTAACACTGTCAGTGTTAATCTTGACACTTTGAAAGTGTACATAAGGGTCAATTAACTACAGAGTGTTAATTTGACTCTTTTTGGAGTGTTGGTACATTTAACACTACACGAGTGTTGTTATTGACTCTTTTTTGTGATAAAATTTGACACTCCTTAACACAATCCAGTGTTGCTATGATTGAACACTTTCATGCAGTGTTAGAAATTTACTCTCTCAGAGTTTGTTTTTTAACAATGAGAGTGTTATTCCTATTTTAACACTGTGAGTGTAAATATTTATGGATTTAATAACTGAAAATACAAGAAAATACTGCTAAAACAAAGATGCCATTGTTAGTTTTAACACATTTATTGCAAACATGCACCACATAAACATTAAAACATTCTAAAACATGTGAGTATGGAACAATGTATGCTCTCTCATTTTCATTAGTATATTGTTTATCAAATGGTCTGAAATAAGTCAGCTTGTCAATGCATATCACAGTCAACTCATCAGTTTGCTCCTCTATACAGTATGCATTAAAGTGTTCATCAAAGTACAGTGTATCAAGCCTACATCCTAAAATGAAAGCACGCTGCTCATGGATTATGATGTTACAGACTTTCTTAAACACAGGCAAGTCATGGTTTGTTTCAGTACATAAGAAGACATCAATCTGATACTCTGTTCCATAATTTCTGAACCACCTTGTGGTTGAAACATTAGTACACACATCCAAATGCAACATCTGACAGAGTAATTCCCCGCCTTCCAGGTCATTTATGGTTTGAATTTTTACAGGACCAACCTCAAATCTTTTAAAATAATAATTTTCATAGCAAAATGCCATTTGACGCTGGTGTTGTTTGACCAGAGATTTAGTAAGGTTTTTAAAATTTTTTATGGACTTTCTGAAAAAATTATGTTTAGCTTCAAAACTCATACACCACATATGAATAAGAGGGCTAATTTTTTTGATACATCTTGGATAGTGAATCATTATGTGGTGCTTGGGTATTATTTTTTTATCAGGGTACAAAGTTTTGAACATGGTATGGTGGTCACAGATCAAATGTTTGAGGTAACATATCATACCATCAGTAAGGATGGGGGAGAACACTATGTTAACAATTTGTAACAAAAGGAGCACCAACCTCCAGTGATTATTTTCCCTTTCAACCACATCACCAAAGATAAGGGGGGTATTGCGGAGCACACACAATGACTGAATGGCATTAAAACCCAAGTGCTTGCTGTTATTTTCCATCTTTAAAATGGCTGGTCTATTTTTGCGTTCCAGGTAACCATAATTAAAACTATGTATCCTGTCTGACAGCGTATTCATAGAGATGTAGCCATTTTTTATCAGGTACTGAAAAAACAACTTAAGCTCATACTGTACGACTCTCTCTAACAGATCGTGCATAATATCAACTGAAAAGTTATCAGAGCAACGGAAATATTCTAATGAATTAAGCACACAAGGCTTTTTAACACCAAAAATAGCAGGAAGAGCAGGATCTTCACTTAATGCATTGCAATGTTCAGTGTGAAGCTCTCTGGAGCGCAGAATTAGCGCAGGATCATTCTCAGTGAATACAGATTGAATTTCATCCTTATTTATCAGGCAAAACCGACACCAATGTGTTGCACTGAAAGATTCGACAAATAGATCCTAGCAAGCTATTCATGGCAAGATTGTCTCCCGTGACTTGAATAACAGAGCCAAACAACGGTTCCTCAAAAAACGGAAGTTGGATCCCTTTTGTTTCTAAAATTTTTAAGTCATCAATTAGAGGCTTTAATATTTCTCCCAAACCATATGTTTTCAAATCTTCTGCGTAGAACAGAGCTGCAAGATGTACATTAATTAGAACAGAGTTCAATTTTGGGGGGAGGTTTTTTACAGTAAAATAAACACACCCAAGTTTGTGGACACCTTTCTTAGAACCTAACGAGTTAGCAGTTTCAAAGTCATCGTAATAAAGCAAAATCTGTAGAGCATGATTCTTTTGTGAGAACAGAGGATGGTTTTGGAAATACAATCCATCATTAATATCTTTGTACGTCCCCTTTGTAGTCCTTTTATCTTGCAAAAAGCACTCTCTTATCTCATTATTTTTGAAAATGGATTTCAGTGTACCTAAAATGGGTACATACATGTATTTGTCTGTTACAGGAATCTGACTATAGACACCTGTAGTTCTATCTCTCCGTGTATCCAGTCTAACACCAAGAACATACTCTTTGGGCTTAACTACTTCCCATTTTTCATCATAATAGTTTTGCCTCTTTTTCTCTGTATTAAACATTGTAAAGGGATTATCTAATTGCTCTAAATTGGGCTCTGTTTTCTTATAAATATTTGACTCATTGGTTTCAGATGAAAATGCTTGGAGAACTGCTTCTCGTGCTTGTGTTTGAACATCATTTACAACTTCCTCCATTGAACAAACTATTGTTTGAACAGTACTTTGAGAAATACCAGAAGCTTGCAAGTGTGCAATAATAGATCCACACATTTTATTTATTGAATTCTGTGTTAAAGCAGGGGGAATCTGCGCTATGGATGAAGAAGTCTGGGCTGAGGTTGAAGGCTGATGACTTAAAATTTCTACCTCAGATTGTCTTTCTGTGGAAACTTCTTGCCTGGGAACAGTCTGTATCCCTGAGTGTTGCCTATGCATGGTGTTAAGATGTTTTCTGAAGCCATTGTAAGTACAAAAAGATGAGGGACATCCTTGCTCTCCACATTTTAAACGCAAGTTTTTAGCTGGATATAATCCATGATGGAATTTTAAATGCTGAAAAAGACCTGAACTGTTTTTGTGGTGCTTTTTACAAACAAAGCATGTGAACATGGTTTAACAGCTTCTTCAAAACCTTTGGAATTTGGCCGTATTCAAGCAATAACAATTCACAACAGCCTCCAATGTAAAGTTACACTTTGCAATATAAATGTGAACTTGGTGGTTAAGACAAGATAATTTGAACATGCAGGGACAGTTTAACTGTTTCTGACCTTTGCAATCTGAAGGCATTTCAACCATCTCGCAGTAGTCACGCTCTTAATTCCTTGACTCTTGGACTTTCTTTTGCCTTTCCAACATCAATGTGATAAACTGTGGTTTGAATGAAAGTGTAGAAACTGGAAAGAGCCTCATCATAAGAGAGGCTGAAGACAAAGTGAGCTTTGAATAACACATCAAAAGCTGCAACTGAGGTCTGAGCATCACAGGGGATAACTTTCTTGTCCAAAACAATGAAGAACCGTTGGATTCTCTTCTTTTGCTCACCAATGCAGAGAAGGAAGGGTTGTCTTGCATCAACTTTATCCAGAAATGTACTGAGGCTGGCTCCTTCCTGTAGTTTATAGAAACAGATTCATCGAAACATTATGAGTATTACATATTAGACAATAATTTATGTAAATCCCCAAACCACTACAAAAACCAAATACAAAAAAAAAGATAGTTATGATAGCATGAAAAGCTATTGGCACCTACTTTTACATATCTCACAAGATGGTTGCTGGCCTGTGCTGAGCTGATCTTGGGTGTTTTTTTGTGGCCTCTTGGTGTAGGTGGCAGGAGATGCAACAGCAACAGGATAGCTGACATATCACTATCCCAGCCTTTAAGATAAATAAGAGCACAGAAGAGAAGAGACAGAAAGGAATGTTAAGGGAAATTCATTACTGTGTACTATAACCGAGATTCATTCTGAAAGTTTGGTTCTATAGAAGCTACTAAATTTGTATCAAATTGTCATAATTTTGTAATGTAATGCATTTTTTTAAGACAGGTAATTTGGTTTTGGTTTGTTGTTGCCTGAGCCTAACAAACAGCAAATTAAGGCATGCTGGCAGTATGAACTTGTTGTATGTTGTTTTAAGAAAACACTCCAGGTTTCCATATTTTCACCTGAATTTAAAAAGCAGGTTTACTGGTAGGCTGCATTTTGCTTTTGGCTTTTTTTGCCAACATCTATTTGAATGAACTTATCTTAGTTCTTCCTTAATGTTCTTTTTGCTAAACCTGCACTTGGGTCTAGAATTTGAAATGTGTTACACATGAAAAACCATAATAAGAAGACCAGTGCAACCATATAAAATCCATTCCCTTACTGTGGAGTTACATCCTTCAGACCTGTTAAATGTTGAACCCAAGTGCAGTTTTTGAAAAAAGATCATAAGGAAGAAGTTACCATCATTTGAAATAAGGAGAGTACAACCCAAATAATGTGAAAAGAATAACAGTGCAGCCTGATATCTTCAAAACTATTGAACCTTTTTTTTTTCTTATTTCTCCAAAATCTGGAAATTTTGTGTTCTTCATATAACACAAGGAAGAGACACAAAAGCTACTCAAGTAAAGCCAATATACATGCAGCATTCCCTTTGATAAAAATCTAACTTTGTCCATTTTGCATACAGTCAGCACATTTACCATTGTCATTCTCTGCTTCCGGATCAAAAGCTGCCTGGAGCTCCACCACAGAAGGATTTTCTGGAAGTCTCTGGCATTCTTCCATGACTCTGTGCTTGAAGTATGAAGGCCACTTGGCAAGGAACCGTCCGGATACTTCATCCCCAAACATCATTGAGAAGTCCTGGTCAATCTTTTGACAGAAATACAGTTACATTTATAGGCTGCTTTGAATTTACGATGGATGTACAAATATTACAATTTTCTTGAAAGAATTCCTACGTGTCCTTACCAATCCAGGTATATCAAGGAAGCGAGGGAAGACATCCAACACTGAAGACGTTTCATCCTTGTCATGGACCATCTTCTGTCTGTACTCGAAGGTTGCTCTCATCTTCTCTCTAACCACGGAATGATCTGTTGAGTGTCTGATTATTGAGAGAGCCTCTCTGCACTCCTCACCAACCAGTTGCTCTCCGGTTAACAGAGATTCCTGGTGTGTTGTTGGACTGTCCTGGAAACTTGGTCTGGAACGCCCACATACGCCACCACAGCTGTTGCGTTGGATTGTCTTGATTCTCCAAGCTAGATAACCTGTATGGGCTTCAGGATCATGGTAATGCTCCTGCTCATGCACGCAGTTACACAGACACACATAACACAAACATAATCAAAATGACCATCTAGCATAGACACGGTATTAAACAACAAGGTTTTAGCCAATGACTCTAAATTAAAAAAAAAAATTCTAACACATACGTATCCATTTTTTGAGAATGGATCCTCAACATATGGAAAAAGGGCCACAATTCCTAGTGCATAACTGGTCCGCACACTTGTTGGTGGAATCCTCCTTTAAAAAAAAAAATGCTGGATTTCAGCACAAAGAATTTTATACATTTTGTGTGATTTAATTAATAAAATCTTACCCATATGAATCAACCATTTCTGCAACCAGAATGTTGATCATCTGTCGTGTTGCGTGTTGCATCTGACAGTGTTTTAGTTTGATTATACTCTTTGAATATTTCTTCACCCTTTGGATTGGACTTCAGAACAGCGTCAACTTTCTGTAAACAACATCAGATTTGCCAAAATATTAACTTTTCTTCAGAGAAATTGAAATGTTTATTTTTTAACATAAGCTTCAGTAACTTGCATTAAGATGTGCATGCACTAGTCTGGTTGTATAATAGTTAATATAGAAAATATTAAATATCCAAATACATTTTGAAATAGTTTCAAGATTTACCTGTCTTGCTTCCTCTCGACCCAGCTCTCTCAGGGCCCTCTTCCTGTTTTTGGTGGATGGGAGAATGATAGTTGAGTCAGATGAAAGGGAAGAAGCCGGTGACACTGAAGGCTCTGGTGTTGAAACTGATGCTTCTGATGGGTCTGACAGCACTGATGACTGGGATTCATCCTCAACCACAGCAATTTCTAAATCTAAAGATAAAAAATGTAAAATAAATAAATATATTTACTTACAAACAGAACAATGAACACTAACTGACCAATTTCTACTCCAGTGGCTTAAAACTCTGTTAAGATAATAATTCTTTATAAAACTACATAAAAATATCAGTTTTGATTATAAAGGTAGCCTGGAAGTGGAAAAGCATTTTCAAAATCATCTTCCTAAAGACCAATAAACACAATAACATGTTCTAAGAAGCATAATAATTCATTTATGTTATGCCAAGGCAGTGTGAGTTTTTCTAATGTTTTCCAATAACCCTTACTTGTGACTTGGCAAATGAGATTTCCAACCTTGAAGTTTCGGACCCCTGACTTTTAGAGCTCATCAAATACATCTGCATCACTCTCTGTACCAGATTCATCATGCAGTCTGAGCTCATCTTCACTTATAAGTTGAGCTTGAAGACTAAATTTGTGTGTTACTGGAAGAAATAAAGAAAGAAAACATATTAGTAACCAGATCAGCATGTAAATTAGAATTGCAAGCTGACCTTTTAGGTGTCAGTTATCATTGGTCATAATATAGATACTAACCTTCTCGAAGAAACAGGAGGAAATCAAAGTCTTCACCACTTTGTGGAACTTTGATGTATTTTTGAACACCACCATATTCAACCTTTGCGAGCATTTTCTGTACCCCTTTAAGAGCACAAGCTTGAAATTAGTTTTTTGATCAACAATTTTTCTTGTTTAATGTCATTTAAATCAATCAAATGTAAGTCAAAAAATAAATATCTTACCATAAGGAATGCCAGGGAAAAATTATTGCATCTACCGTGTTTCCTAACGAACATCAGACATGAAGTTTGTTACTGACACAAGTCATAGTGCCAAAGAAAGACATTATTTCAAGCTAGATTAAATACTGCTACAACGCAGCACACTGTGTTTAAAAAAGCATGCAAGCAAATACAAAAGACCACATGCAGCATCATCCAAGAATAGAAAAAAATATGCTGACATAAAATTCAACAATGAGAGCAATAACCTAGCTCCAGAGTCAGGTGAAGTTTCAACAAAAAAAAAATACAACTGTAAGACTTATGAATACATCACCTTCTGTGAGCTCTAATACAGTGATGCATTTGGTCGTACTATGTTAATATTTGTGTAATTTAATTATTTTAAACACTAACTCTATCAATAGAGTTAGCTCAGAGAGAACAATACATCTGTTACAACCACTACAAAGTAACATGCGATCGGCGTCATGGGTAATAAGGCAGCATAACAAACCTAAACCTCTTGTAGTTTTACATGTTTCTGTAGTTGAATAAAAATAACTACTAATAAAGCTTACAAAGAATGGATATGATGCTGTCACTCGCACAGGATTTGTGTTGTTCACTACAATATTTCGTTGAGCTAGCTTTTATGCTATCTTAATGCTAACGGACCTTAAACAACCTTTGCCTGACATTAAACTTTGTACATTTAGGTAAAATACTAGTGCTTTTTACAATTTAACATGACCACTGTTTCAGTTCTTGTTTATTTCATCAAGTTTAAATGAATTAAAAAGTTAATTCAAAATATCTGGTAATCCAGGTGAGTTCGGGCATTGCATCAGCTTTCAGCTCACAGTGGCTCATTTTTAAAAACAGCTTATTCACTCAAGAAAAATAGCAATATCTGAAGAAAGAAAGAAAGAAAGAAAGAAAGAAAGAAAGAAAGAAAGAAAGAAAGAAAGAAAAGGTTATTTACTTACCAGGCAAAATGAAGTAAAGTTTAAATGCTGAGACTGCAGATGGAGACTTCAGTGTGAGCTTCAGCCAGTGAGTGACTAAAAATGGGGGCGGGGCTGAGAGATTAACACTACCAGTGTCAGATCCAGGCTGAGAGTTCTGCGTTAAAATTTCAGAGTTAAAAATGTTGCAGTGACACTTCCAGATTTAATTGTCTGACACTTCAGTTTTACTCCTGCTTTTAACTCCAACTCTTTTGCACCTGAGAGTAAATATTTAAGGATTTAACTCTATCAGAGTAAATTTAACTCTACACTGGCTAAAATTTGGCGAACACTAGAAATTTAACACTTTTGGATTTGCTGTGTAGAGACACTGCATGTCAATGCGACATCAGGATATGCAACAAGAAATGAAAACCCTCCTTTTGTTTGGAATGCTGGTCTTCCAAAGATTTCCTCTATCTTTAACAGTATAATTTTTCATAATCTGAGATAAAAAAAAAAAAAATAGCAGACTGAGAGCCAGGTATTTCCTTCTTTGTTGCTGTCTATGCTAAAGTGGTAGTGCCAATTTTACACATAATAATAATAATAAAAAAATAAGTGGGTGGTACAAAAAAATGTGTAGAGTTTAACGGGCTGGCACAGTAGGGAATTGGGAAACTTCTTGCAGTTCTTGAAAGTAATTGGGAGTTGGATGAGGGGTAAAATACCAACTGTAAGGGCAAAGTCTGGGGAAAAAATAAACTAACAAACAAAACATTGCATTCACATATGCAGCTCACCTAAAGGTAAATTCAGAAAACTTTAGGGTCTTTCTGATGTGTTGAAAAGGATCTTAGTGTGCTGTGTGCTGTGCTCCTCATTTGGTTGCACACCATCCACTTCAAGAACAAAAACCTTTTCATGTGTGCCAGGTTTGAAGTGTGTACTTGTTGAACATCTCATATGGTGCCTGAAGAAACAAACATTTGAGTGTTTTCAGCTTAGTGATAAAGTGACTAAATCTGACACTTTGGGGGTTTCTGAGGGCTTAAGAACAAGCTGCTAATGACATCCTGGGACATTCCATCCTCTCCAGCTGGCACTTGGATGGAGCTGGGTACAATTAAGAGGAAACTACAGAGCACTAAAGAGTGATGCAGCACTCCAGAGGGTGCTGCTACACCTACAGTACGCAGCTGGTTAATAGATTCACAAGGTATCCATCAAAAGCTTGTGTAAACTGGCTGCAGTCTGAATTCTTTGTTGAACTTTAAGGATAATCCCCGGGCATTAAATATTGTCAACACAGACACAGTTTGGCCTGTGATGCTAAAGTTGTTGGAAAGTTAAAGGGGGATTTGTGTGATCTGGAGGTTAGGGGCACTCTGGTTTTCATCAAACAGCAGACGCTGGGCCGGGGGTTTGATTCTGGGGTTACATGAGATTGTGTGTGTCTGTATGTGTGGAATCATGCTTCGTACATGGTTGTATGTGGGAGGAAAGGTTACTGATGGATTATAGCCCTCACCTTTGAGGATGACCCCATTACTGCCCTCCACCTCAGCTTCCCTTTACTTTTCCTCTCTGCCGTTATCCCTCTGTTCTCCAACATCCTCTCCTCTATCCCACAAGCCAACACACACTCCCAGAAACCTGCCCCAACAGCACTTACACTGACACACATGTTCACCGCTGTGTTGTGGTGTCAAGAGCTATGGCTCATATTTAACTTGACAAGCCTGCTGTCCTGAGGTTCTTCCCTGCAGTGCGTTTGATGGTACTAAACCAGAGAGACCTCAGGATCCACACATGTCCTGATGTTATCCACAGAAACCTAAAAATACTTTGTTACAGGCAAGTATCAGCTCCCTACAGCACTTTATTGTGAATGTTGTAAATTAGGCCACCAGTAGCTACTATTCAAAACAAAAACAAAAGGTAGCTCTAGTGAAGACCTAAAGTGGCTCTGATGTGCAAATCGGTCATCTGGTCTGGGCAGAAGGTGAAAGACTATCAATCCATTCATTATCTATACCACCTATCCCCTTTGGGTTCATTGGGGGCCTGGAACCCATCCCAGCTGACATTGGGTAAGAGGCCTGAGCTGGTTGCCAACCAATAACAGGGCCACATAGGGAGACAGACAACCATTCACATGGAAGAACATGATAACTCTTAAAAAAAAAAAAAAAAAAAAAATTGGTTCCCCTTGATTTTCCCTCAGGACAGCTGGAGCTCGGAGACTCACTATTTTATCTGGTAAAGTGAATGATTCAAGGTCTTGGGCCTAAAATGACATCAACCTTCGATCAAACTTAAAATGGGTAGTCATGGTCCAGTTTTCACGCTGTTTTCTTGTTTGGTTATCACCTAAACATTACAAAATTTCATGAAGGTCTTGAATCCAACAAAAGCAGTTTATAGCCTAGCTTTTGTGCCAGCTCTCTGCTTACTATGGCAGAACTGATACCCTATTATGTATTTACTTATGGCATGTTCCTCATGCAATCAAAAGGAGATCAGTGTATGGCATCACTTAGGCCAGAGGTATCTGAACATTTTTAAAACGAGGGTCACATGCAGGAAAGTGCAATAATAATGCAGCCACATTAAACCTCAACTTAACTTTATAAAAGTTCAAGAATTTGGAATGTTCAGCTGACACTGGCTGGCCCTTGTGACCATTAAATCGGCACCTGATCAGGATAAGAAATATGCCCTGTGCAGCAAGACACAGCCCATCTTAAAATTCAGTCAAAACTATAGCAGATTCCATGAAGCTGTCTTACTTTTTTACATGTACTGGGGCTTAAAGATGGTTATATATAGATGTTACCATATCAGAATCATGTTGTAACATGCAGAATCTTTAAACTATATCAACTTCCTCATGAGGGAAAAATAAATATGTAAAATGAGACTTTGAACAAGGCCAAGGAATTAAATTATTAACATTAACAATAGGAATTTAGTATGGCAGCACGATGTGACAGTAGAGCACATTTAACCTAATATTGCACTGGATGTTGTGTTTCCTTATGAACAAATATCAACAATATGTTTTTAAAATATTTTTTTATAAAATAAATACGTCTGATCTGAAAGATTTACTGTCATGATCTATCAATATTTATCCATCCAACAAGCAATGCCTTCATCATATAATGTGGGCCAACTTTTGGGGTTTGCTACGGGTCAATTGAAAGTGGCCTGAGGGCCGCATTTGGCCCCCTGGCCATAATTTGGACATCCCTGACTTTTGCTATGTCCATAATTCATACAGTCAGTGATGTGAAGCATCAGGACAGAGTCTCATTTTTTTCTTTAACATAGAGACCAAGGGTGAGGAAAAGTTCAAATGCTGTCAAGTGCTTTAGTTCTTCTTTTGTTTTGTTGTTCTATTTTTCTGTATTTTCAGCCAGCATGCTCTGAAACACTTCTATGGAGTAAAAATAAATGATTGCAAGATGTTTCAATCAAAGCACACAGGGAGAAATTTCTGTTCCTCTTATGAGCCATACAAAAAGGTCAGAGAAAAGAGCTTGTGGTATCACTTTTGTTTGGGGAGTTGTGTTTAACTTCTCTCAAATTGGCGGATAGTGACCCTAAGGGAGACACATCAGCATCATTACGGAAGGTTTTTGAGACTGCAGTATAATCTAATGACACGAACATGCACACACTGGCATTGAACACATATGTACACACACAAACAAACACACAGATTTATGAAACAGCCTTGTTTGTTGCAGCAATCTCAATGATGCTCTCTAATGATTTACCACGGCAATATGAGCTGGGAAATACTGCCAGACATTTTACATAATTCACTTTTTCCTCCTTAAATATGCTGCTGATGTCACTTTGTAGATTATTGGGGAGGGAGGCAGTTCATTATGTGTGGCTATATCTCTCTCCGTGCTGTCTGCCGCTCGCGAGTGTAACTCTGAAACGTATATAGTCCATAAAACAAATGGCAGTTGTGTAGAACAGATTGTGTTGTTAAAGCAAACACTGTTTGTGGCATTGGAAGGCAAGCAGAATTTCAACATAAAAAGAGCAATAACCTGTATGTTACAGAGATTTATGCATCCCTGGATGGCGTGCTGCCTCCATGCTGAGGGTTGCCAGGTTGTAAATTAGGGAATGCCTTTTGGCAAAGAGTGTACCCTCCATACACAGGCACACACACTCGCTGTAGTGTAAGACTAACACTCACACACACACAGACACACGTAAACAAAAGTTAACCCAAATCTCCACCCAGCCCTCAAACACAACATGTGCTTCTATTCTGAAACGACTTTTCAGTCTTTAACAATACAGGGCTTCACTCTTTTTAAAGGGTCATTACGTCACTAAAAGGGAGTTTAGATTCACAGTCTGGAAAAACACTCATTACTTACACACTGAAGGTATTTCAACATGAGTGCCTCCCCATCCTCACCCATTCCTGTCCACTCGTGAGAGTTTTGAATAAAAAATGTGACGATATATTGATGATACTTTCCTCTTAAAACTTTGGTCCATATGATATTATAGAATGAAAATTAACATCAAGCATGTGGTGTCAAAAAGAGTACTGAATTATAGACAATGACTCCAAGCCTGTTACAAACAAAAGGTGTATTCTTAAACAAATGAAATAGGATTCTTTTGAAAGATTTAATTTACATTTTGTAATATGTGTATTTGGTTTTTTAATAGTTATTTTTGTTAGCTCAATGCATAAAGTGTGGCTAGCTTCTCAAAAAGTGCTGTTTGATAATTCTGTCACAAATCTAATTCCACAAAGGGATTATTAGTAATGCTGGTAATGCTTAGACTGTTGCAATGCATAAATGCTTTGGCTATCCCCTAATAAATCCCCTGACCCACTGGCACGTTGCATTGTGGAAAAAAGTACACAAGACAGACTGGTCCGATGCATACTAGTATTTTTTCATGAATTAGTAAGACATCTGGGTATTTTACATACTGCAATCAACATTTTGGCAAATCATGATGTGCTGCTAATGTAGGATGCAGTTTTTTATTGCCTAGAATAGAAGAAATGTGCTTTGAAGTTCAAGAATAAGATACTTGATAGACAGACAAGGTGGAGAAAATCTCTGTTTAAGAAAAGTTTTTGTAGCACCAAAAAACAACAAAATAACAAAATCTAGAGACAGTGTAAGAGACATTTTCATTATCCAAAACAACACAAAATCAAGACTTAAACTGCATAATCTGTTTACAAAACAACAGTAATTGTAATAATAGACATAAAGTCAATATTTAGGTCTCCTAACCTTCAAAATCTTGTCAGTTTTCTCTTACTTCAAAGAAGGCATTTCTGTAAAGTGGAAAGAAAACTTCTCAGAGCATTCTTGAAATATCAAATGATAAATATTTGGCTTCATGGCCCTGACATAAGCCTATACTTTCAAAAATTGAAAAAGTTCCTCATTGAATATAAGTTGACTGGGGTTTAAGAGCATCCTCTGAAATATTTTTTATTACATTCACAATTAAAGAGAGTTGGATATATAGAATTATGCACTTATTCCAAGTAAAACCTGTAAACCAAGTATTTTTGAGGCCTAATAGGAGAAACAGTCCACGGTTTAAGGTTTAAAGAGTTAATGTGAGCTGAGAGTTGTTGCACACAGTGATTCCCAGAAGCACTGTGTGTTATTGATGGAGCGACAGGCCTGCATTCGTAATGGCATTAGTGAGTGTGAGTGAAGAGGCTGCTGGGTATGATCCATTTATATGCATGCTAATAACAGAGCACATTGGACCATCTCTCTTTAATCGACCATCCATCATTACCATGTGACTCTCTGGTCAGACACATGCATCATTACCCTGCGCACACAAATATACTGCAGGATAAGTAACAGGACCAAAAGACTTTCAGACCACATGAATGATAGGAGCATACAGAAAATAGAATACGTAAAAAACAGTGACTGAATGACTGAGGGACAGACAAGAAATTCAGAGTGAAATGAGAATAATCAAAACTACATTTAGAAAAGTAACACACTTGCATACTCTCTCTCTCTAATGTTTTGTTGAAGTTTACCTGACTTACAGACTTCTGAAGAATATGAGACGTGTTAAAGAAGTGATGACCAGAGTCTCTTATCAAAGCAGCAGGAATGGTCTGGTCTTCAGAGTTGTCTTTTTTTCAGCAGCTGGATTTGCAAGATTCCGTTTCAATGTCTGTAATCGGGAAGATCCATCTTGCCAAGCTCCAAGCCAATGCTCGTGAGAGGTCCAAAGGGGTACAGCCTCTTTTAGAGCAGGAGAAGGTGGGTAGGGAGCTATGAGCAAATGGACAACAGGAAGTAACTGATTTTATAGGGATAACCATAGATGGTAAAGGCTTCAAAAGCAGTTTTAGTCAATCTGGACAACACTTCTTTAATAAATGAATGCATTTCATGATAAAATTTATATTTTAACTCCACTTCCGCCATGTTTTGTGACAGTTTGTTCTACTAACTGGCTTATGTTTTGTATGTAACACTGCAGCAGTAGGTTAGGCCTACTATATTATCTGATTGGTCCGTAATGAATGTGATTGATTGATTGAATGACTGTCCAATTACCTGATGGATACGCTTTTGCAAGGTTCTGCTCTCCATAAACACATGGGCTCCTTCCCAGATGGACCAGTGAAATACATTAAATGGCCCAGGTAACTTCAAAGTAGTAGATTCATAGAAAAAAACTTCAGTCCACAGCACTTCATGTATACATGCCAATCAGAAGATTTTGATCTGAAAGAACTCATTGGAAAGAAATTTCAGTCTGAATGAAAGTGGTGATTTATGCCAGTCATTATACTGATAGACATGCATGTTAACTCTCATTCCAAATGAGTCTTCCTACTTCTCAGTCTTTACTCTCAACTCAGCTCATTCAACTAACAGAGTTTATGCATAGCTTGGAACTTGGACATTGCATGCTAGATGCACAGACACGCAATGATATGTCCATGTAAACGGCGAAACAGAATACTCCAATAAGAATGATTTCAATCAGATGAAGCAAAAGTGCACATATAAACATGGCTAATGAAAATGAAGACAGAAACATAACAAGATAGATCCAGCACTTTAGCACCAGAATCTTTAGCTTCTCTCAGTTACACTAAACTTTATGTGTAGTATAGCAAACATCCAGACATACTATCTGTACAAGTTGGTTCCTTTCAATGCCTCTCTACTCCCCACTTATTTGGAAGTCTTGGAGTATCAGCTGCAAACAGTGAAACTCGTGAAAGTCAGCAAACTTTAATGATGGCACAGCTCTGTTCAAAAGCGCCTTTGTGAGCCAGACTTCTCCCTCAGTAATGAAGCATGTAGCAAAAAAAAGCTAGCTCCCCCCAGTAAAAAATGGTGACCTGAGACTACACACACACCCGTTTGTCCACGCAGGTATACAGCTTATGAGATCACGGAGGGGGCAGCGAATTCCACCGCACAATAAATGTCGTCCACGTGTTCCCGGCGAGGGTGGCCTCAGGAGTCCTGCGGTGGTTTAGGGGTCGGGGTTGAGGTCAGGGTAGCTGGTCTCCAGTGGCCAGGTGTCAGATCTCAGCTCTCGCAGCATCTCGCCGCTCTCGGAGAAAGAGCCATGTAGTCGAGGGTTTGGCTCTTTGCCTGAGAAGTTTGAGGAAGCATGGGGCCCTTCCATTCTTGGAATGCATTTTTTAGCTGTTAACCCGTTCCCTGAGCAGAGAGAAGAACTGAATTGTGTTGAATTTCATAAACGTAGTTTGAATGTGATTTCAACCTATTTTAAACAAGGCTGTTACCGTATCAGACACTCTTATCTGTCACACTCCTCCAGCACTTCTCTGGAGAGTAATGACATCTTATTTTAGGATTGTTGGAGCTCATTGTCCTTTACCTAAGAAAAACAATTTAATGAGCATCATAGGAAAAGATCTTTAGAAAAAATGTATTTTTATCTACCTTATTTTCAACCAAAAGCTGACAAAAAAAACCTAGAGAGCTGAGTCTGCAGAACAGTTCTCTCAAGGCTGCATCATATTTTCGATAAACTGATCAATTAACAATGTTCAATCGCTGTCAAAAATGAATACATGAACCTTATTTAAGGTAAAATATGACCTCTTTAATGGCTCAACAGGCTTTTAAAAATACTACATATGCCTTTTGTTGGTAAACATTAGCTATTCTCCTGCAGCTAAGAGATACTTTTGGAAAAAGAGACAACAAAGTTAGTTTTTTCAAATCTGCACTAAATTTTTGGAATTTGAAAGAAAGACAAGATACTTGTGTCCTACTGAAAGGATAAGCACTCAGTGAAGAGACTCCTAACCCTAATAGCATCTACATCCAGGGTGGGCAACTTTGATTACCAAGAGGGCGACACTGTATCGTATTTTCAAGCACTGTTATTAAGGAAAAATAAATATAAGTAAACAACATATAGAAAGTATAAATAAATAAAATATTGCAAATATAAAGCTTCTAAAAGTATTTTACAACATATGAATATTTTAACTCAAACAGAATTAAGAAATTACAATTTACTATGACACATGACTTAAGACAATGTATGCTGCTATTTAATGCAACAGAAAACATTATTATTTACCACTTTTAAGCACAAATGATTGTTTCCTTTATGATTGTTTTCAAATATGTTTTTAACCAGTATAATATAGTATATCAAAAAATGTTCTAAAAGATATTTAGAGATACAATCATAGCAGGATAAGTTCTTTAATTACTTGTAAAAAACAAATCATGTAGTAGCAATCTAAGATTTGACGAAATATCACATGTCCTAATTTGTTCATGAAGTAGTCTTGGTTGCTCATGATAAATCATATTTAGCAGTTGTTATGTTTTCTGCATATGCTCAATTTTCTACATTTGGTCCCTCGGCAGCCAGTTGCCCACCCCTGATCTGCATACTATTCTATGGAGTTACCAAATCAGCTGCATAGCTCTTTGTTGCCACAGCAACACTGACTCAGGCTCCGTATATGCCAGCCCCAGGTAGTGGCTATACCAGCCCTTGAACTCCACGACATAGGCTGATGAGCACTGAGCGCCAGAAGATCACTGGGGTCAGTAGTTGGTGACCTCCCGTCTGAGCAGTTTTGTCCAATTAGCCCCTACGACACCTCAGAGAGGCTGGTCAGTGAAGTCTTGTGTCCCAGATTTCACCTCTGTGCCAACTCTCACAGACCACCATATTGGTGCTAATTATTACTTCCTCTTACCTACCCTACCTAGTGGCCATTAGAACCAAAACAGCATGTCACCTTCAACAGATCCAGACTTTGTACATGAAAGCTCAAGGTAGTGACATGTTGATACTGCCTTTACCAGTCCACTTATCTACAAAAAAAAAAAGAGATATACATTCATTTTGAAAGGTCATGTTAGTAGTTGTTTACCACCATTACAGAATTGCGATGTCTACCACATATTATGCTAATGATATTAGCAATTAATACCGGTAAATCTGATTTGCCTTTGTTTAATTTATTGCTTAGCTAAATGAAGGTATAACAAACGTTCAAGCAGGAGGAGCTGTAAATTCATTCAGTCACCCTTCTACTCATTTAAGTCACCGTTCATTCATTTCCTCATCCTGTCTGTCTGTACAGGGGACTCAAATCATCAGCAGATTAGGAGCGTACACTTTCAGCACTGAGCCAACCAGATTGCGGTTTGATCCTGGGTTGGGCAGGGCCTTTCTGAGTGTAGTTTTTACGTTCTTCTTAAGAATATGAACAGTGACTCCGTATTGCCCTTAGGTATACATAAGAGAGCAAATGGTTGTCTGTCTCTCTATGTGGCGCTGTGATTGGCTGGCAACTGGTTCAGGGTGTACCCCGCCTTTTGCCCAATGTCAGCTGGAATAGGCCCCAGCCCCACTGTGACCCTCAGCAGTGTAGATAATGGATGGACGGTATTCGAGGAATTATTTGGATGTAAATGTTACTTATGTTAAAACTTTATAGTGTAAGTAGTTATGTAAATGCTTGTCTGTTTCAATGTGTTTTTGACAGTTTTCTAAATTCTTGCATCGAGTGGAGAAATTACAAATATAATGAACTTTAAGCTAATTAGTGCCATTGCTCCAGTTGAGAATGCTACAGCAACTTCACTCAAAAAACACCAGATTATTCCTTCAGAGCAGCCTGATAATGAGCTCAACAAGTCATCAGCATCTTTCTTTTCACTGATGTTCAAACCTCTGACATTGCGTTTTTTTTGTATTACACTTTGTTTGCTAGTTTGCAAGCCTTTTACCCTGTAAACTAATGACCTAAGACAAACTACATGCCCCATTAAAACATGGAAACTCGCACACACATGCTCACACATCTTGCCTGCTCTCAGACCTACATATGGCAGACTGTGAACCGGAGAGTCGGGCAGCTGGCCGGTATTAAATTGGATCCCTGGGTTCCCCGCTGCTCAATGGGACTTAAAGCCATATTAAAGGCATCTCCTACAGTCCTGCACCAGTGGGAGAGCATGGACAGTGGCCAAGGAAAGCAGCCCGGTGCCAGCCACACCCCTGGAGGACTGCATCTGCTCTCACTCTGCACCGTGGCCCCTTTATGTTCCCGATGACATATCATCCCATGCGCCCATATGCCAGTGGAAGCAGACTACATGAGGTTTAACACGAGGCCAGGGTGCTTCACATTGGTTGTAAAGTTAAGCAAACACTCTCTGATAATGTGCATCAGGGTTTTATGTGAGTTTGTCTGGAGGAAGTGTGTTTATGCATGCCTGGGATGTCCTTTTTTGGCAATTTATGGTTTAGCATAAAGCTGAAATCCAAACGTAGAGATGCCCTCCCTTCCCTTTAGAATTTATGTCCAGTATTTTTTTTAATCTTTTTGGAAGTAGGGAGTGTGTTTGTGCTTCCAGTGGCTGCTCAAGTCCGGTGACTCTGTACGACGCAGATTGCGTGGGCAGATGCCGCTTTTATGTGCAGAGCGCTGGTTTTTATCACTGGTTCGTACTCTTTTATGCATCCGTGACATAAAGCAAGCAGTGCAGTCATGCCTGAAGAAAGAGTGAGAAGGGGCTTGTGGAATCATTTCCCTTTGTATATATATCGCACATCATAATTGAAGCAGTCTCATTTCCTGCCAAAACAATCACGGGGGCTACATTTCGGCAGTGATTAAAAATGTTCTGCGAAAGAGCAAATAAGCTCGAGGTTTGATTCCACATGAATAGTCATCTGTGTGTGGGAAGAGTGTGTGAGCAGAATCAGCATGTAAAGGTATTGGGAAAAAAAAGTGAGGTGGGGCTGTCCCTTAAAGTGTCACTATGGAGGCTTGATCCGTGGGAGCTGTTTACTTTTAACATCAAATTTAAGACTTTCTTAGATCATCTACTTACACAAAAAAGAAAAAAAATACAACACATTCACACTTAGACTTAATACTTTTTGGATATCATACCATATTTTCATCTTGCAAGTGTGATACAACGCCAGAGGGGGCTCTGCAAGGTGCAATAAAAACAACACAATTAGTGTTTCACTGCCATTAATGTATGGCACGTTAGACTTCTCTAAGTACCCAGAGATTAATCAAGCATAATATTCTACCACTAAAACTTTTTTCTGTTAAGATGTCAAGTAAAAAACTATAACTTGACATCATAAACATAAAATGATAATGTGCTTTACTATTTTTCCTCTTATTTCTTGTAAAACAGTAAATTTGAAAATCCATGGATGAATTCATTAATTTTATATCTTTGCATTAAAGTTAAAGAGCTTCTACAAGTTGGTGTATACAAGATAATCAGATTATAAAAACATATTTTGGTATGCTAATGCTAGTAATTTACGACATCTGTGTCATAACATTGGGTGGTGGTTAAATATATTTTAAGCACTGTATATATTATGTATGGTAAGTTTAGTTGCTTGAAGTTTGTTCTTCTCCATGCCAGCAGGGTAGCTTCAAGGTTCATTTTTGGATTTCTGAAGAGGACTTGTTTGAGGTACATTGCTCTAGCCTGAACATTAGCCACAGTGACAGAGATCAGCTCTGTATCTAGTCGGCTGCACATATGGGCTAAAAAAGCCACAAAAGCATTGTATGGCAATAGCATGCTATATCCAATTTATCACCTCAAACTTACATTTCTACTTCTAAGCTGCTTTGTCAAGGCACTATACTTTGGTACACAGCACAAGCATAATGGCCAACATATGATCTCACTTTTATTTTGCTGTGCACACTTATACTATTACATCTCAAATAAGGATTAGCCAAAGTAACAAATGATTAAAGATTGTCCTGCTGAACAAACACAATGTGGACAAAGTTTGATTTTAGCCCAGTTTACCTCCTTAACAATGACCATGCATGTTATCTTAAAGTAAACTTCTTATCCAAACCATTAAAATGACTTTATTCCAATATATAATGTGCTTACAGACCAATATCTAACTTTGAGGGACTTTGAGGATCTGTAGGAGCCCATGATAGTCTTGAGAGAGCAGGGGAATAATGGGAGCAGTCTAATAAGTTTATTTGGCTTGTTAGTGTGATTGTTTTCTAACAAAGCTAATTAACTGTCTCGGCCTTAGGGACCCCTCGTCCTATATCCCACTATCACCACCACCCACACACACATTCGTCTATTCATCCCCACCTTGCTCACCCACCTTCCTCCACCTCGCTCTCTCTCTCTGTCTCAGCTTCCTGTCATGTTTAAATTGATGGAGGGTCTAGTGATTGTCTGCACGGTCCCAAGGTGCCTTTCCTCCACCGCCACACAGGCATCCTCTGGATTCTTCCAGGTCCACAGTTGATTACGATAAATCAATTCCAGGGGGTCAAACACTTGGACTGGGGCACTGTCATCTCCTCCAATGTGAGGCTGTGGGGGTAAGACGCAGGCCGCGGGATAAGAAGGCGTTCCCTGGCACCTCTTTGACCTCTTCTGGACCACTCTCGTTTCCGCGGTGAGACCTTCATTAAGGGACAAATCTGTTCCCAGAAGTTAAAAAAACAGAAAGAGTGAAGTGAAGAGAAGAGAGGATGGCTTTGGTTTTCATCTCCTCTACCTCCGGTGGCCTTATTTTCTCTACACGTAGGATACTGACAGGTAACGGCCAAGCAGAGCAATAACGCTGCCCCCCCGGCCTGTATAGCAAATAATGCCGGAGATTTAATCAATGGCCGAGAGGAAAAGCAGCGCCCAATCAATAGAAGTCTGACTGTTTGCTCCTCTAGCTTTGAAGGTGAATCCAGGCCTTGCTACATAAATTGGACTAATTGAAGAGCTTGCGAGGATACAAGCCTCCGTACAAAGCGTGTCTGTGTCAGCATGATACTTGTATGTAAAATTCATCAAGCCCCGCCAAGTGCAGAGACTGGGATAATAAGCTGCCATAAGCCTGGGAGGAAAAGTGGAAGGGATAAACACGATATTAGTCACATTTGAGCTGATAAAATCCATCCACACTCCTGTAGTTGATAAGCGTGGGAGTAGTGAGGAATCTACAGGACTCTAACTTGGGTCTATGGCTGGAAATGATGTCAATGCTCAGAAAAAATGAATTATAGGTTCATAGAAGGAGCAGTTGACACTTAAAGGAGACATATCATGCTGATGCATGATTTAATACTTGCATATAATATAATAAATTTGAAAACAAGACCTTACACCCCCTTAATTTTCAAAAAATGAGATATTGTATTTTTTCTGATATCCTAGAACGAGATTTGATGCCCCTGAAAATAGGTCATTGCGAGATGTCCGCGAGATTTAAATCGTTCGTGACGACACGAGGTACCTTTCTTTCTATTGGAGTAATCTGATAAAACACTTCCTCCTCTGTGATGTCCGTTAGCCACAAAACCGTCACCGAGGAACACATTCATCCAGCAGCAGTATATAGATCCCTAGCTCACACTCACTCATTACCAACTCTGGCCTGTAGGGGGACTCAATCCGCCGTCGCTGCTTTGAGCCTGCCGGAAAATACAGTAGAAGAAGAAGGACAGGCTGGCTCCACCCTCAATAGAACTGACCAATCAGAGCACAAAGGGCTGTGACGTTGCAAGGTAACTGTAGGTCATCCTGAGATCCTCGTGTTTCAACGAGAGCTTCATAGTGGCTTAAAATGAGGATTTTGAGAACGCTATGTGGGGCAATGAAGGAACTAAATGACTTGTACTGAGGGCAGAAATGCTTTACAGGCATCCTAGTCTGGCATAGTGAAAAGGAGGAACAAGCATGATATGTCCCCTTTAAAAGATTGTTCTCTGAAAGATAAGCTTCTTTAAAAATGTATAATGGGGAATTACCATTCATTTATTTAGTTTATTGAGGGAAAATTTATACTATTAGGGAAAAACAAACTGTAGTGATACCTGTTTGATACTATAGCAGCAAAGTGGTCTCAAAAAATAAATAATGCCTCAAAGTCCACAGCTCCTTCAACACCACGAAATTGCCTGTTTGGACTTGCAAGGGAGCAACAAACATGTGACAAGGAAAGCTGGAAGAAAGTTTTATTCTTTGATGAAAAAAAATGGAATAAGAAAATGAATAGACTTTGGTGGTGATCTGGATAAGCGCCATTAGAGAACAATCATCTTTGTTTAATAACTGTCGCACCAATCATGAAATCAAAGTTATTCCAAGTGTTAGAGATCAAGGAATCAAATTATTGGAGTTATTTCACCATCAAACTCTTGCTTATAGGTGTAACAGCAATATGTGAGCTACCTTGGCAGAGGTGGCTGAGTGCTGTCTAGTTATATTCAGTTTCTCCTCATCACTAATTGGGGCTGCCAGTGTGCCCCATGGATGACTGGTGCCCCTAGCATTTGCCTAGATTATGCCAAGGGCAGGCTCTGATCTTGCCAAGAAAGCACATTTCTTGTAATTTATCAGGCCACACAAGCATCTTTTGAAAAAGATTACTTCTGCAAATCAGCAGCAATAGTGATTATAACTGGAAACATAATAAACTTCCAATAAAAAGAAGAAAGCTTGTCAGAAGTGTTACAAAGAAAATAGAGTTGCCTTTCTTACCAAATGCAGTCTTTCCCCAATATAAAGATTGGAAAAGAAATATTTAATAAGCTGTTGATTTTTTACTGGTTGTTATTTTATGCAAATTATTGTTTATTCCTTAATTTATGGAGTGAATGCAGGTCCTTTTGGCCCCTAGGACAAGAGGAATATACAAAAGTTAAGACATCAGGGGTAACATTGTGGTACTTGACACTTATTAGTTATTGTTCTTTACCACAAGTTCATATTCTGGTTTCGTACTATCCATTTGCTATTTCAGAAAGCGACAAAATATTTAGATATGTTTTCCCTCCTCTCTAATTAAGTCGAATGGTGAAAGAATAGGTCTTATTATAATTTCTACCTCCTAACAAGGGTCCCTCTTTGCTTATCTGTCATACAGCAGCATCGGTGGTCTATGCTGCATACCACACAGTGCATGCGGGTGTTATAAGGTCCCCACAACACACTGGTTTGAGAAATAAATCCAGTGACAGTGATGCATCTCATCAGCAGAGGCAACAAATTAAAAACACTCACCCATGAGACAATTGCTGTTCAATAAATTGGCCTTATTTTGAGGGGGAAAATAGGGCATTCTCAACACAAAACAATCAATCACAGTAAATGACCCGCGATTCACAAATCTGCCACAGAGGAGCATTGCTGTATTAACCGACAGAACCATCGGCCGGTCAAGTCAAGATCTTCCCTGAGACCTCATTCTCTCATGGGGCATTTGGGGGAGGGTCCTGAGGTCGAAGGCCTTAATTAATAAGTTTTGTAGTAATGGCAAGAACAACAGGAGGTGTTAACCCTGTTAGTAGAGAGGCATGTTGTAGCATTAGGGCTCATCTTCAGAAGGGGGCACTGGAAAGGGAGAATTAAAAGATCTCTGCACCAGGAAGGAGATTTGAGTCCAAATGAAATGATTGTATCAGATAGAAATCGATGGCAATCCATGCCTTCCTTAATCCCACACTGGCTCCCAGATCACTTGGCGGCGCAGGCAATCTCTCAGCCATCATTACGACAAGCGGATCGATGGTGAGGAAGCAGGGCCTCTGGTTAAGTTTCTGGCTACACTGCAGAAGTGGAGGAGGAAAAGAAGGAGAGTCATGAGACAGGATGATGAGAGGAGGCCGCAGGCTCTTTAGGTGCTGTTGTAAGAGGTAATTAACAAACAGAGAGAACAGAAAACAGGTAATCCATCCCACAAAAAAAAAACAAAAAAACAACTTTAAATCCTGCCAAAGCTCCAAAGCACAACAAAAATCTTTTTGTTGTGTTATTATCTCACAATGGGGGATTGGAGTAAAGAGCCAAGCTCTGAGAGATGGGTGATGAAGCTTTGAAAAGTGTGTTTTATGCCTGTAATCAGAACAGGTGTAAATCATCGATCAAGGCGTAATAAAATTGTACAAAGTGTCGTCTAGTCTGACATCCTGTTTCTGTTCACGCCTCAATGAAAGGGACCATCTCGTATGTCTCACTGGCAACATCTCAGGGGAACCGAGAGGAGGGAGAAACAGGCGTGAGTTATTATTTTGGTTGTGCAGTGATTGTATTGGAATGATGTAAAATAAAAGTGGGGAAGGAAAACAATGAAACAAAGATAAATCAGAGGGATTGTGGACTGGGAGCAACACCTGCAAGTAGTCGATATGCAAGGTTTTTGCCCAATTTTATACCGCCACTAGCATTTTAATGAGCTAGAAGTGAGCATTCATGGAAACATTTTCACCCAGACTTTTAAAATTTCCAACTGCACTTTTGTCAGCCCAGCTTTGCTATAATAAAAGCTAATGTAGATATGTCTTTTAGCAGTAATCTTAAATGAATAAAGACAGGAACCAGAATAATGTGGGAGTATGGTTCCTGGCTCACAAGCCTTCATTAGCACAAGTCAGTCAGAGCAGCTAGGCATAAGAGATACTCCTTAAAAATAATGCTTGAAGACATGTAAAGTGCTATAGACAATGAGAATTTAACGTCACATTCACATCTAAAATTTGGTGGCCCCTGTTATGTCCGAGGCCGAGGTTGCAGCATTGTCAGATTTTCACTTGGTTGGTTTTCTTGCACACTGCACATTGTCAAGTGGACTGAAGCCAGCGGAATGCTGTGCTGTGTGATATAGCCACCTGCCGCTAGTTAAAGTTGTAGCTTCTTGTCTTCTTTTTAAATAGCCTATTGAGTGGTGTAGGGATGACGTATTTTAGTTGACCAATGTGGAAGTTAGCATTGCACTGGTTCCCACAACTGCAACCCAACTGCAGGCCTATGAAGTTTTCCACTGTGTTTTGGGTTATTGCTGATCATAAGCTCTGTGGAGAACAAAATTATGAAAGCTACATATTATGATATTGGTGATCATCTTAAAAGAACCAACTATTCATGACTTTTTTTTAGCTTTAAAACAATCAGGGAGAGTGAAAACAAGGCTACTTATTTGCAACTTACGGTGGCATATCGCATTCACTTGGAAATACATAAAATCAGCCTGTTTTTATGAGATACTATCTCGTAAAAACAGGAAATTGTTTATTTTCAAGTTTCTGTTTTTATGAGATACTAAGGAATCTTAAAAGGAACTTGTTGCGCATGTTAGGCCTTATTCAGTTTCATTTCTGGCTCAGTTTGAAACATTGGGAGATACTTGAGCGGTGTAGATGGAATTGTTATTAGTTTGTTCACATTGCGCAGACACCTCAGGAATTTGCGGTTGTTCCGACGCAAAGCCCACTCCGATGTGCTCGACATTGCGGTTTTTGTACATGATCAGTTAGACCAGTACGGCGGGCCTACCTTACCTGTGTTGACCATGTACCTGGTTGATAAATGCAGCAGCCAGTCTCAAAGCAAAGCGTCAGGGGGAATCCTGTTTTTATGAGATAGTATCTTGTAAAAACAGGAAAATCAAAAATAACTTGAGAATTTGCATTTCCATGCAGGAAATGCGTTGAAATACTGAGTGTGACTGCTGAAACTGTGAAATGAAATTGCTAAAAGTAATGCAAAGAAAGTTTAAAATGTGACATGAATAGTTGTAAGCAGTAAATCGGGGCTGAAAATGTGTGAAATGTGCAACAAAAATGTTTGCAGAAAATTATTGATACTGGAGCTTAGGTGTGCAGGTCACGTGACCATGCTGTAACTTCAAAGAAAAGTGCAAAAGTTGATACTGCTTCAACAGTCATATCTCAGAAACTGTAGCAGATAGTGAAAAGTGCACTAAAAACTGTTTGCAGTTGTGAAAGAAAGGAGAAAATGAATGACTGTTTTGTAACATGGTTAAATGTGTTGATATCTGTAGATGTACCTAATAAAGTGGCCCGTCAGTGTAATACGTCCAAAATAAGGCTGTGTAAAGACAAGCATGATTACGCTATTGTAATGAAGAATCTGTACTAGATGGAAAGAAAAATACAACTGCCTCAGCCGGGACTTGAACCCGGATCTTTAGCCACTGAATCATGGAAAGCACGGTACTTATCCTATGTGTCTCATAGAGCACTCTAATAATGCTCGGTACTTCCGGGTAAACAAACGCTCGCTGTGTCTAAACCGGGATAGATATCAGGAAAGTGATTTCACCGTGAGCATCCCAAGAACCTGCTGAAACGTTTAATATAATTCTCATATCTGAACTGTTCAAAATGTTAACACAGATGCGAGTTAAAAACGCGCTTCAAAGTGAAGCACTCGGCTGTCCGGGTCTTCGGTCTGACGCGCTCTAACAAGAAGGATTTCCTCAAAAGTTAGTGTTGCTTAAAAATTCATATTTAAAAAACCATAGACGCCAGCAAAAAGCTGAAGATATGGAAAAATGGCTGAGAAGTCAGTGCAGCTTTTAAAGTATGAATGAAATCTGTAAGTGGAAGCACACCCAAGCTGTGGAGCTTCAAAGTTGCTGAAGTTTTCAGCAGAGCTGCGGAAATGTCCCATTGATTTCAATGCAAAAATACATGCAGAAATTATTTTTTACTGTAAAAAGTATAACTGTTAAACCTGTGAAAAATACAAGCGCACTTCTCCTGAACATGCTGCATATGTCAATTTTTTTCTGTGAAAATCTGTGCAAATTTGAAGCCTGTGAAAGGTGCCAAAATCTCAAGGAATAAGAGGAAGAAGAAAAAGAACAAAATGGAGTTTAGGGAGAACAATATGTTGAAATGCTGACTCAGCATTTCAACATAAATATATTCCTGTTTTTACGAGATAGTATCTCATAAAAACAGGCAGATTTTTTTTTTTTTAATTTTCAAGTGAATGCAATACGCCACCGTATCAACTCATACTGTCTTGATGTGACTTTTTGTTCAAGAGTTATTCCAGAGTCTCTCCGAAGTGACTCCAAAGTGTTCTTGGGTGTAAGTGTGAGCATTAATGGTTGTCTGTCTCCCTATGGCGACCAGTCCAGGGTGTACCTTGCCTCACCGCCACAGTGAAAGGGATACCGTATTTTCCAGACTATAAAGTTGCATTTTTTTTCATAGTTTGGCTGGTCCTGCAACTTCTAGTCAGGTGCGACTTATATATCAAAACATACATAATTACCTCCGCCAAGGAAGTTATGTTTTTGGGAGAGTTTGTCTGTCTGTCAGGAAATGTTCAGCTTGGGAAAAGGAAGAATTGATTCAATTTTGGTGTTGATCCGGATCACTGTCTGGATCCAGGAATTGTTTAAAGGATTCTTTATCATAGGGAGATAGGGTCATTTTACTTTTTCATGGTCAAGGAATCAAAAAAAGTAGACAAAAATGTAAGAGAAATGTTTTTAGATGCAAGTCACAATATGTGTGAGAACTGTGCTGCTTGGCCGAGGTCTGGGCTCTCCGAGTGCTTTTGTAGTTTAACATGTTTTAATGTTAATTCATTCGGACAGACATGAACCAAGGAGTAAACATCACCGTCTACAGCCGTGAGAGGCTGCTCTAAGCTAGGCTAGACATAAACAAAACGCCTATTTGAAGATATCAAAACTGCAGGTAGTAAAACATGCAGCTGTAATCAAGCAGAAATAAAGTTTGGGGTAAGTGAGAAACTTGTGAGGGACCAGCGAAAAGCATAGGTTTGAGAGACTGTGCAAAGCTTGTTTGGGCTAGAATCCTAGGTGGAATGTTTTTGATGGAGGCCTAAATGTTTGACAGCAACCGTGCTTAACACCATGACAGTTGCAACTTCGGTTTATGGGTCGCATTAGTGTTTTTGTGGAGAAAAAAACAGGTATGAAATAATTCAAACACCAAATGGTATGTTAAGTCTCTTTTCAAGTTATCAGAAACAATTCGTTCAGGCTATAATGAGCAAGTTGTCCTTTCTTCATCAAGCTGTCATTAAAATTCTTATTGTTGTTTGTTTCAGTTCAGTTGATTCAGAGCACATACAACGCACAGTGCACGGGGTAAAAAAGGCCTCCATTGCCTCATTTAAAACCCTGAATATTGCAACTTTGATGAGATGTTTGTGCACACAGGGTGTTTTGTCATGCGTTTTTCTCCTTGAAAAATTAATTGGTGTATTTATCATTAACACCACTGGCCTGAACAGCAGGAGGATCCGTCATTAACACCAGTGGCCTGAGCAGCTGGAGGCGCCTGTGGGTTCAGCCTCGACTCTTTCTCTCCGCATTTGCAGTCAAGTCACAGTGACTGTTTTAAACCCCTCAATTAAAAAAAAAACAGTGAGTCGGGCGCTGCTTTAATGATAGCTGTGATTTTAATCAGAAGCACGCTATTCCTAGTGGGTCCTGGAGGTCTTGAGGCCTCACTGCACACATCAACTTATCTCTTTTCTTAAAGCTCCCCTTTCTAATTTCCCACCTCTTTCAAAGTCTCCCAGCTCCCCCCTCATCCCCCCATCCCTTCTCAACAGACTTCACTATTCAGATGTACATATTGAAAAAAAAATACAACACACCGCAAGTAATTAATTCCATTTGCATCAATATTCTGCTCATGAGTAGCAAACACGGGCAGGGAGAGCTGGAACAGGAAATCTAAGTGATGGAAAGCATCGTAAGGGGATATGAGTGGAGAGATAGATAGATATAAGGATAGAAGGATTGTTTACACTCCCTCTTTTCTCCATCTTATCATCTTTCCCCCCGTCTTTCTCTCTGAAGAAGCCTGCTGGCGCGAAGGAACTTCTCCCAGCAATTAAGAGGGGCCGCAGACGCTCTGCGTAATTACCGCCGCACATTGCTGCTGTCACAAAACTCGGCTTGCCCTCTGGTCATAAAAAAACACACTGAAGAATATTTAGAAATGAATTATTCAGAGTGATTGTTCGCACTCAATTATTCATGGGGGCCCCAGCGAAGGGAGATTTGCATCTCCACGCTGTAAATATTATTAATCTTGCCAATTACAAAATTCTCTGCCGCTCCAAATTCTTCAAATGATGTTCCAAATGTGTGCGGCGTTTTAGAGCCTTTAATGTTTAAGTGGCTTGAAATGAATGTGCTGCTGCTTTTACAAATCATCTGGAAAACAAATCAGGCTCTTTGCAAGGACATTTCTCACAGTGAGAGAGACATACAGAGTTACACCACTAAAGTGCCAAATGTTAACAGCTATGCTATGAAATGAAAACTTAAAACCTGATGGTTTTGATTGCAGTGGCTATAAAAAAAGATGGAAGATCTATCTGTTACGCTCAACACGGGCAAAAAGATCTTAAATAGAACTTCATCTGAGAATAACATTTGGAAAATTTAGATATTTATAGGATTTTAGTTTGAAAGTTTGTTTTTATAGTACAAAATTAAATTAAGATCAACTGAGGTTTGATCCACTTGACAAAAAGGTCCATATTTTGAAATTTTTCAACAAGTTTATCCTGGTCCCATTGCCCCAGAACATGTCCTTAAGTTTTTATCCTCACAATCCACTCAGATCTTGGCCTTTGGAATGCCTACATCCCTCTGATCCAGCCCTGCTCAGAACAAGCTATTTTAGACATAATCCTCTTGAGCTATGTTTGACCACGTCCTTGTCAAGAGGAAAATGTTGTCTTCATAATGCTCTAAAGTTTTCTGTGGCAGCTAAGACATGCTTAGATGTGTTTCTTTCACTGGGGCTGGTTGTTAGCTGAGCAAACACCTGGCACAAGGAGTGTTTCCCATCTGGGAGGGATAACATATCCCCTTATGATGTCAGAAGGGGAATGTCTTTCAAAGGATCTTTTCAAGTGGAAAATATTCTGAGAGGTGAAAGAAGGAGATAATGTTTTCTCTAACGCTGGTGGGGTTTGAAGGCTGGCCTCGGACGGATACAGTATGTTAGCAAAAACAATAAAACAAAGTTACATCAGAAATCATGTTTTGCATGATATGGCTTTTCTAGATAATCATTTTCATGAAACAAGTTCTGACCAATCCTTAAAGGAGTTAAATGGGGGTACATTTGGTTATACTTGTTGATTAATGGTCTAACATAAAGCCCATGATGATCAACAGAATCTCTTTATACTCATCTGTCATTGACTGGCTCCAAGTATCTGAATTTAAGGGCAGGCTAACAAACTGATTTCAAGCTTTCCTTGGTTGTAAATGTGGAATGGGTCCAAGGTCCTTTTTTTATACTAAATATGAACTCTTCAATGGATATCAGTCAAACTGAACCTCATGTTCATCCCTTGCATAAATACTTTTACATATCACAATACCAAAATAGAAACAACTTCCCCTCTTGACCTTGATCAAACACTACTTTCATTGTCTGGTAGTTGTTTACCTTGCAGCTTGACAGTGGTTTTAGTTTGATTGTTTTTTCTGCAGAAAAATCTCAGTCTGATGTCTTCTGATATACAATTGTTTAAGTAACTTCACATTTCCTCTGCAGGGAAATTAAAGTCTCCAACAGGGTTCTTTAAAATCTTTTCCTTTCAGTTCTATTCATCTTACAGTGTGCTGTAGCGTAACTTTTCGGACAGCATGCCTGTGGCAGTAATCACGATTTTTAAAGATAATCACAAAGAAATGATCAATTTTATCTCTGAGAGGCTTGTTGACTTATGCACATGACATAGAGGTGTAGGAATGATTTCAGTACGTTTGACTGACCAAGACTAAAGTCACTTTCACTACTAAAGTTCAACGGGCCTGGTTAAGCTTGGAGCTGAAGTTGCAATGTTGCTTCATTTTTCACTTGTTCTTCTTTCTTTCACCTGCAAATTGACTGAAGTGATGTGTAACCATATTCTGCATATTCCATATTCTTCAAAGTTGTAGACATCAATCTGATAAGGGGTCCAGAGGCTTGATGCTAACATTATCCCTACTTTCTTATATTGTTAGTGAATGCTGTTTAAGCTTGTGTACTGTTGTGATTTTTCGGCCAAATTTAACTGACAATTTGTTGTTTTTTTTTGTTTGCTTGCCTCATTTGGTTTGGTAAGCATTTAAACCCTCTGAGAACTGAACTCTTGTCCACTTGGAACTCAACTGTGACCACTGATTTCATGTTGAGCAGAGTACAGTTCTTTGGTTTGCACCATAGTTCCTGTGGGCTTTCACACCATCCTAAATAAACTGCACTTTTCACAAAAAAACAGAGTTCATCTGGTTTGGAACAAACATGTAAGGTGTGAATGCACCCAAATGTCAAAGAAACAAGGACACAGATGGTGAAGCAGTAAGGTTTTGCCCCATTAATAGACATAATTTGGATCCGTTCTAAGGCTCCTGGCCTGCATATTATTCTCATCTTCTTCCCAAGTTCCTAAACCTTATAGACAAATGATAAAATTTAACCAATTCACCAAAGAGACTGTTGTTTGCATATGAACTGAAGTGGTTCAAAAAGTAATGTACGCCCACTATTTTTCCTAACAGTACATGTCACATCTGCATTACTGAGAGCATCTGAAATCATAGCTCCAGTCATGACAACTGTTTAAAGGATAAGTTTGGTTTCTACAGCTTTCACATTGTTTATAGAATGAAGTAGAACAATATACTCACCCAGAAGGCTTTCCTGATCCAAACAGTGCTTCGGGAGATATTTAGATCCAAAATCGAGCGGCGGACATCCATATAATGGTAGCACACGGGGAATGTATAGCGCCACTCCTAAAACTGCATTAATCGTCCAAAAACTCATTAGTTTCACCAATATTTCATCATGGTCCATTCGGGCTACTCCTCCATGACAGCCTGTGTTGCTCCAGACATGTTTTGTGACTGTGCTGACCTCTGAACTAAAGAAGAAGAATGTTTGCCTCCGCGCATGCGCAGTACTCACTGGAGAGCTGTTCTTCTCCTTGCCTCTGCATCCTCCTTTCGATGAGCTCCTCATCTGTAAACTCTGGCTCGAAACTGTAAGGACACCCATCATATTCAAAGTTCTCCTCCACAACATCTTCATCTGATAGATATTAGTCCATTTTGCACAAAACTCGAAGAAGAAAGTCGTTGTGTAGCCGAAGGTCTTCCCCTGAAACAATGAGCGGTACTGAGCATGCGCAGAGGCATACATTCTTCTTCTTCAGTTCAGAGGTCAGCACAGCCACACAACATGTCTGGAGCGACACAGACTGTAATGGAGGAGTAGCGTGAGCGGACCATGATGAAATATTGGTGAAACTAATGAGTTTTTGGACGATTAATGCAGTTTTAGGAGTGGCGCTGTATGCCCTGTGTGCTACCTTTATACGGATGTCTGCCGCTCGATTTTGGATCTAAATATCTCCCGAAGCACTGTTTTGGATCAAGAAAGCCTTCTGGGTGAGTATATTGTTCTACTTCATTCTATAAACAATGTGAAAGCTGTAGAAACCGAACTTATCCTTTAAACAGTTGTCATGACTGGAGCTATGATTTCAGATGCTCTCAGTAATGCAGATGTATCTTTTCATACACACATATAATTTGGCTTTCATTTGGATGGGTCATCTTACTCTCAAAACTGTAACAAAGTAGCTTCATGGAGCAGGTATGCACCTACAGTAATTATAGAATGAAAGATGCTCCCAGAAAGTACACTAACTTCTACACCTGAATCTGCAACTCATTGACACTTGAGAGCCAGGAAAAGAAAAACATTTTATGCAACAGGAGGAGCCATTAAGATTCGTAACAGACCACAAATTTTCAATGAGTCCATGTTAATCTTTCTTCATTTATTGTTCATAACATAATCCCTGACCTAACTTTTTATTTTACCTTTTTAAACCGTGTAATACAAAGTGTTCATTATCTTTCATCTCACCTCTCTCAGTCTCTCCAAATACAAGGGAGAACATATAATTCATGAAATGCAAATGGAGGTCCACGTCCAGACACTTAATTAAATTTATGTCAACTTTGATATTACAGTAAGCCTTTCTGTTCTTGAACAATGTCACAGATCGTGATAAATGGAATACATGCTGGGCTGGAGTAATGATTTCTACAGACTGCTGGAAATTCACTGAGAAGGTTGGAGGGGCTTGGAGCAAGAGCCCTCACCAACCTTATTATCAAGAACATGCCATTTTATGGTAAAAGGCAGTATTTTGTGATTAATGTGTATTGGTCAAAGTTGGTGTGGATGCAGATGCAAAATGTAAGGGGATTAAATGGATACACTGGGTCAGGAGAGCTCTGAAATGGGTAGAGTGAGGTTTTTACTTTATTCACTTTGTATGAAAGAACCCATTTTCCAATATTCTTACAAACATGTCAATCTTTGTTATATTACACATTTTGCATCTTATATCCCTTTAAGCATTTTTCTACACATCTTTTAGTTTGAATGAGTCCTTTTCTGTGCAACACAGCAAATTCTGCAGCATCAGTGCTAACCCCTGTCCAAAAAGACCTACTCGTGTGACTTCCTATCATTTTTACTTCAGCGGTTGAAGGTCTTTGGCTCAAGGTGGTTGAATATGTTAAACCCTACACCCTTTCATTTACCACAGAGCAGACTGCTCATCCAATCAGAGTAGGCTGGGCCCACATGTGTCATCAGGCCTAAAAGTGATAGGGAGTCCAACAGAGCATCTCACACAGAGTGAGAACAGAGGTGGATCAGGGTACTCAATTTGTGAAAGTGGAAGGTTGCATGAACATACTCTAGCAGTCATCAGAGTTAAATACAAACCCAAATCTAGGAAAAAAGGACCACTTAAATATATCAGAAGAGTACAGTACACAGTACACAGTACAGTACTAGAACAGAGGATTAGTGCTGGTGCCTCAAAGCAAAGAGGTTGCTTGTTGAACTCTCTTCTGTGTGGACTTTGCATGTTCTCAACATACACGCTTGGGTTTTCTCCAGATACTCCAGTTCCCTCCACCTGACCAAAAACATGCACAGTAGGTTAACTGTCTGTCCCAACAGCATTCACACTGGGCTTAGGATGACACCTGCATCAAGCAGAAGCTAGAGAGGAAACCTGTGCTTCATGCCTTTGCACTGAGTACATGACAGGGTCCTATAAAGGGCATTAATATCTTCAAATTCTTGATTTCTACCTCCAGCACTCGATGACTGGAACATGCATTTTCTTGCTGCAGAATTTAAAGCAGGCATCAGTATTCTAAAGAACTGCATGAAAGTTAAATATCTGGTCATATGAGAACAACAAAAAAAGAAGGAAAACTGCAAACCACCGACAAGAATCAGCATGAACCAAACTAGTTTTCAACCCTCTTCGTTGTTTTCATGATTTAAGCAGCTGTTTGAATGTTAAAGTTTATCAAAGGCATGGCTCACATGGAATTAACAATGATAAACAGTTGGAGCACAGAAGCACCCTCCAGTGATGTTGACCTGATTAATAATGCTAATGTAACATCTTAAGTGACTCCATAAAAGATGGCCTTTGTGGAGTGTTGCAGTAAAGCTTGCCCTGTTGAGCTCCCTGTAGCTCGCTAACTGCATACATTCACTCATAAAGGCAACCATCCATTGAGCTCTGTTGATAGAACAGCAGCTATCTACATTTTAATAGTAACCCTGCATCTCTGGCTGCTTCTGTGGGTCTCAGGATGAATGCGAGAGTGACACTTTGTAATGCTTCAGGCTGAGATGCTTACTCTAATAGGCCTAGACTTAATTAGTATGGGACTCCTCTCGTACTGGAGATAAATCCTAACCCCTTGGAAGTAAGGCTGCTGACACACATACAAGCGTACAGACAGACAGAAAACACACAGATATGGTTCGTTTACCAACTAATGGAGGTAGTTTTCTGCTTTTAGCAGCATTTGAGCTCTGATATGGAGCTGGTAATACTTTAAAAATTACTTTTCTCCTCCTTTTTATCTCCCTCTTTCTCTCTCTCTTCTTATCTGCTGTATCTTTCCCTCACTGCCTCGCAGGCTGCAGAGTGATGTGTCATTTTATAATCCTGCGCTGGCTAAATTACATTAGGAATATCCTCTCATTAATTAAAGCCGCTATTGGCAGCACCTGAGATAAAACAGATTATAAGAGCCCAGAGTGAAAACACAGAGCGCAAAACTGCCCGAGTCAGCACTTTGCATGTGTGTGTGAGCGAGTGTGTGTTTTCCCTTGAGAGTGTGGGGAAGAGGAGAAAGAGACAGAACGAGAGAGACTGCGGAGAGAAATGGTACCGTTAAGATCTGCTGGAGTGATTTTTTGTCTATAGATGGTGCTGCAGCAGTGAAATTGTCCAACATTTCTGTGATCAATCCTTTAAGAAGTACTTCTTTCCATAGAGGGATTAGTTTAAGGGTTAATGGGTACTTTTCACATGCTCTTTTGCACTGTGTCTGACATATGGTGAGTATAAAAAGTCCACAGTGAAAAAAGATATTCTGCAACACTTCCACCAGCTGGTTAGACTTAGGGTGCATTCACACCTAAGCTGCTTTGTAGGAGGCTTCCTTTTGTTTGGGGTGGTGTGAATGTTAAAACCAACTTTAGTGCTCAACAAAGAGCCAAACACTGGTCCACTTTAAGTAGGGACCTTGGTTTGGTTCCAAGTGACCAAGAGTTTGGTTTGTCATGAGTGAGAATGCAATCTAAACCAAACTAAGACAAAGTAATGCTTGAGTCAGACTATTCATGCATCACTGTGGCCCGTCCTGACAGTCATAGGGTTTTGGGAACAGAAAGTCTAGCAGATTTGATTTCTGTCCTGCCTCTAAACTAGAGACATTGACTGTTAAGAACACAGAGAGCACTGCATATGTGACAATCATAGATGTAAACAAACAGGGGTTGATGCCTCGAGTGTAACTTGAGAAATGCAAGACAGATGAAACGTCTGCAAAGTCTGAAAAACAATGGAAAGAAAGATTTTCCATTTCCAGCAGATTTAAACAATCTTCAGACTGATTTTGATCAACAAAACTAACTTTACCTGAAAGTTTTTAAATCATTGGTGAGAAGTCTTGTAATAAAGTGTTTAACATGCCTCCTTTTTGTGATTGAGCACTTCTATGCACTATAAAAAAGTTTGCAGGTCAGGACTTCCTGCCTTATTTACAGCTGCCATATAATGTCAATGTCAATGTCAGCTTTATTTATATAGCACATTTAAACAGCCAACAGCCTACCAAAGTGCTTTACAGTAGAAAGGCAGACATGATAAGAAAACAGTAAAACAATAAAAACCAATACAAGTAATAAAACAAATAAAAGCAATAAGAACACTGACAGTACAGTTTAAATATGCATCCTACCCAGTAAAACCAGTAAAAGTCCCAAATAAAAGTGGCTATACTCCACCAAAGGCCAACAAGTACGTTTTTAGCTGCGTTTTAAAGGTAGAGAGGCTATTCGCAGACCGCACATTTGCAGGTAATGCGTTCCACAGTTTGGGAGCCACAACAGAGAAGGCTCGATCTCCTTTGGTTTTTAGAGAGGATCGAGGAACTTCAAGGACCATCTGGCTTCCTGAGCAAAGTGCTCTGGAGGGCTGATGAACCCTAATAAGGTCAGACAGGTAGTCTGGGGCCAGCCCATTCAGAGACTTACAAACAAATAACAAAATCTTAAAATCAATCCTAAACCTCACTGGAAGCCAGTGGAGGGAAGAGAGCACTGGAGTTATGTGCTCCCGTTTCTTTGTCCCAGTCAGGAGACGAGCAGCCGCATTTTGGACAATCTGCAGGCGGTTAAGCTGAGAGTGCTCAATTCCGACATACAGGGCGTTACAATAGTCCAAACGAGATGAACTTAAAGGCATGAATGACTTTCTCAAAGTCTCTCTGGTCCAGATAGGGTTTAACTTTGGCTAAAATCCTCAACTGATAAAAGCTGGACTTAACAACAGCACTGATCTACTTGTCCAGTTTGAATGCACCATCAATTATAACCCCAAGATTCCTGGCTTGGGACCCAATATAAGGCGCTAGTGGACCAAAGGAGCTAGCAAGGGGCTTGACCAGATCAGGGCGACCAAACAGGACAACTTCTGTTTCATTTAATGTCAAAAAGTTTAGATCCATGCACTGCTTAATATCAACCATGCAGTTGTGCAAGCACTGAAGAGCATCAGTGGCCGGAAACTTCAACGGCAGATAAACTTGCACATCATCTGTAAAACAATGAAAGGGGATCCCATATTTTCTAAAAATCGACCCCAAAGGTTGCAAGTATAAGGAGAAGAGCAACGGGCCCAGAACAGATCCTTGAGGGACCCCGCATATCAGAGGAGCCACAGAGGAGGAAAACTGGCCCATGTGCACTGAGAAAGACCTTTCAGATAGGTACGATCTAAACCAGCTTAAGGCAGCGCCCTTAATGCCTATACAGTGTTCAAGGCGTGACAGGAGAATAGAGTGATCCACTGTGTCAAACGCCGCTGTCAGGTCAAGAAGGATTAAAATGGCACAGTTACCGGAGTCAAGACTTAACAAAAGATCATTAAAAACCTTTAAAAGAGCAGTTTCAGAGCTGTGGAGAGGCTTAAAACCAGACTGAAACACTTCACAAACATTAGCCCTAAGAAAGTATTCTTGGAGTTGATTAAAAACGATTTTCTCTAAAACCTTGGAAATAAAAGGGAGTTTGGAGATCGGCCTAAAATTAGATAAAACCAAGGGGTCCAAGTTTTTCTAACCCTATTATATAACCCTTATAAGGTAGTTCTTGTGTTTTTTTTAACGATCATGTCATGACTTTTTTGTTTCATGTGCTCTGTAGAGGGTTTAATATGACCCTTGGCATGACAGGGTGCCTCTGTGAGCAAAACAAAAAGTCTATAACATTAAGCTCTCTCCCTCTTTGTGGTACCAGTAGGGGCGTATAATGTCTTCTCCCCCATCCCCTACCATTGTGACATCCTACCATTGTTTTGTCATCAGCCGTATGGTAGCAAACCCATTGCAGAGTGGACTTGAGAAAGCGGAGCAGTTGGCCAGCGGTGCTGAGCAGCACTGAATTGGCCAGTTGTCAGGGTCAAGCTGTAAACCAGTCAGAGTGGACTGGGTCTATGTTAGACAGGGAGCAGAGCATCTCAGACAGAGAATATAGCACTTCAGGGGTACTTTGTACATGCAAAATAGACATCATTTTGATCATTAGGACTGTGAACATACACTAGCAGTCATCAAACATAAACATATGAGCCTATGAAAACATCAGCTCTTAAAATTGAAGAGTCTGTTGTGCAGAAAAAGCCTTGGCAATACTTTGCACGACAAAAAATGACAGTAATTTGTGCCTCATAAAAACAGTGACTTTCATGAATCTGTCTTATGAAACTGAAGTTCTTCTAAAAAGCTCTGGTCAATTTAAAAAACAAAAATTATCAACTGTTATGACTTGATTATGTATTGAAAATCTTGACATTCTATACAGGGATTATTTTCCTTACATTCATAACAGTAAGTAGTAAATTCATCAGGTTTTGTTTTGATACACTTGCTTGGCTGTCCGAGTATTTAATATCTTTCGGGGTCGGCCTGGACTCTACGCAAAAAAAAAAAAAAAAGCAGATATCCCATTAATATGTATCAGAGATTTCTCCTTCAAACAAAATTAATCATGATAAAAATTCACATTAAACACACTCCTCTTGGTAGCTGTCAAAACTGATTAATGCAACGGAAGGTGGAGAGAGGGGCAGAGAGAGAAGGGAGAAATAACTTGTATAAATATTAAGTGAGTCCGAGTGGGAATGCATGTTGCCTTTGTATGCACACCGTGTAAAAGCCATTGCAGAGTTCACGCGGGTTCCTTACAAACGAATAAATCACTGCCTTCGGACAAATTAATCAAAGTGCCCAGCTGTTGCCATGCATGGCTAACCTGCGACGGAGCCGGCAGTACTAAGGCTCCTACGACTCCTTCCCCGGATGAGTGTGTCTGCTCTGTCTGTCCCCTTCTCTCTCTTCTTTCTCTCTGAGCAGCAGACCTGAAGTGGCAGATTGGGTTTGTCTCCCCTTGACTGATGTAGTGTCACTTTCCACCTGATACTTTATCACCATGTCAAACGTTTGTTATACTGATAGGCTGCCTCGCCGTTAACCCAAAAAACAACTCAGAGAATGGACTTTGACTTCTGTGACCAACTTTGTTTTTATGGATTTGAGTAGAAGGGAAAGTGTGTCCTTTTCTGCTTCAAGAGAACCAAAAAGATCAGATAAGAGAAAAAAAAGACTTTGAAACACAGTAGTCAAGGAATTTCTCAGCGTCACACAAGCCCATCTTAAAGAATCAGTCCTCCAATTTAGCCTCTTGTTAAAGCAGCACCCTCAAACATTTTTTAAACTGAAGACTGCAGTAACTTTCAATTTGGTGGCCTGCTTTCAGAGCTGTTTCAATGTGGCTCTGCCTCAAGAGTTATGAAGGCTTTATAGTGCTTCTTCACTCACCAGCTAATCTGAAAGGACGCCAGTTAGCCTGTACTGTTTTGATGAAACTGCTCAAAGACACAAGGCGGTGGCGAAAGGGAAGATGAGAAGAGAAAAAACAAGCAAAAAGCTGGAAAAAAGCAAAAGACTCAGATGGATGCATTCACCTTATTAAAAGTCACAACTAATATTGTAAGATGCAAAAGTTACATATTGTGGTTTCAATTCTTAAAGGGACTGTGAGGAGTTTCTAAGTAATTGCAAAAAATTCTCACTTTTAGATATATGCCTGATCGAAATAGGCACTTATCGATGATTTTTATAGCATCAAAATAGGTTATCTTTAAATGCTACTCCTTAGCCTTCTGGTCGGGTCAGACACAGCTGGACTGGCCTGGATACTCAACTTCAGGAACAAGACAATTAAAACCAGAGCAAATTTATATTATTCGGACACGTCTTAGAGCACCGGGCTTAAAAGGCATACCCCGACGATTTTGGACCCATGCCCTTTCCCTATCATTGACAAAGTGAGACAAGCTAAAAAATACCTTTTTTGTGTCTCTGCATCCAGTGGCTGGTTCCCAGCTGTTAGCTTCGTAGGTAGCTTAGCTCAATGGCCGGAGGTCAATAGGAGTCAGAGCCGGACTGACGAAAGTGGACAAAATACTCCTTACAGTGGTCCAGGGGATGGCGTATTAGCACGTGAAGTAAATCCAAACGGTTATAAAACATTTTAAAAGACGTGTTTTCTTTTCAACCCGTTAACACAACGTTTTCATACACACAGACCTGCGCATGCGCAGTGCCCCGCGGAACAGCAGTAGCAGCCGGAAGAAGGCGACCCTCGGACGTAACCATGTTTATGTAGCCTCGCAACAGCTGCAAGAGCCACGATGGATGAGGAAGTTGAACGAGAGTTTACAGTCACTGGTTTACAAAACTCACCGGGCGCACTATTATATGCTCCTGCTCCTTCTTTCGGGTGCTACTGCTGTGCGCCGGTATATCCTTCCTCGGAGCACTGCGCATGCGCAGGTCTGTGTGTATCAAAACGTTATTTTAACGGGTTGAAAAGATAACACGTCTTTTAAAATGTTTTATAACCATTCGGATTTACTTCACATGCTAATACGCCATCCCCTGGACCACTGTAAGAAGTATTTTGTCCACTTTCGTCAGTCCGGCTCTGACTCCTCTTCACTTCCAGCCATTGAGCTATGCTACCTACGAAGCTAACAGCTGGGAGCCAGCCCCTGGACGCAGAGACACAAAAAAGGTATTTTTGAGCTTGTCTCACTATGTCAATGATAGGGAAAGGGCGTGGGTCCAAAATCATCGGAGTATTCCTTTAAGTAGCGTTATATAGCCAGCTACAAAACTACAATAATAAGTATTTCAAAAATTGTTTGTTGTCACGCTTCAAAAACTACCTCTATGTAACTAGAAAGAGATACATTACCTCGTCACTTTGCATCCTGTAAGTTGTTGAAAAAAGAAGTTGTAAAGCAATGCAGATTTCTCAGGAAGGTCTGAGCTGCATTCATTAGCATCACAACAAATGCACGCTTAGGCTTGTGGTGCGTTCAAGTTGTAGTCTGAAGTAGGAATTTCCGAGATCCGAGTAGGAAACTAAAACTGTAACGTCCCCCGAAGTCAGAATTTCTTACTGGGAACTCGGTGAAACCTCGCCACCCCTGAGTAGACAATCGAAGATGGATGCCCCCAGTGTGAACAGTTATTTAGCTCCTGCAATAATCCATTTATTTGCACTTCTGACTGGGGTGTGTCACTCTAGATCAGCTGTATACATCGTATTGTTATACTTATATTTACAAAATGCTGCCATAGTGATAATCACATTCTTCATACAACAGAAGGCATGCTAACAACAGCGAACAATAGCCTAGTAGCATGTTTTTTTCGGACTTCAACTGGAACGCCGATAAGTCGGAGATGATGTCACTCCCAGTTCCGAGGTTACTGGAACACAGCATTACGACAGTCGCCACGCGTGCTTATGGGTAGCAGAGTCTCAATGTCCGCGGAAACAGATTCTCCTCACAGTCCCTTTAAATTATTTTTACATAGTGGAATTGATAATCAAAGTTTTGCTGGTAATTTCATAGTTCCTGTAATAAACTGCAATACATATTTGGATACAGTTGTGTAAAATGGCATGACCTCATCCAAACTTTTCCCCTACAGACCAAAGACTTCAAGCCATTGCAAAAATGGAGACAACTTGTTGAAATAATCTTGTTGAAGGGAATGGAAATGAGGCCCAATGACCTTGTCAGCCTCAGTCATAATGGGCATTTGTGTAACATGAAAGAGCCCATAATAATCATTTTTGAGTTTTGAATGCCCTTTTTTATGTTCAAAGGGATTGATTTGGATTTTTGAATTAGGGATGTATGAGACACATAGCATTAGCTTTGACATAAGCCACGGTGACAGTAATCACTGCTTCTGACCATTTTACCCTCTTTGAAGATGATAGGGGCCCCTCGGACCTTAAATCGTAAACATTACACATGTTCAATATCTGTGTTTGGATTATACCAAACAAAGTCTATAAAGGAGCAAGCTGGCTGGAGCAGGAACCGAATGTAACGATGGCAACAAGTGTAAAAACAAGCATAAGTTAGATGAAGATCAGAAATGGAGAAACAACTTGTTAATTTGTGGGGAAACACTAGCACCCAACAGCATAACCTGTTAACTATACATAAAAACTAGTAAGGAGAGGATGGAAACAACAATGGTGGAGGATGTCAAAGAAGGCTAACCAATAGCCACATTTAGCTTAGCAATTCCTTATGAAATTTTTCAGTATGTTTGTTTGCAAACGTTATGTGTCTTCCTGTGTGTGATCTGTCACATTTTAAAATCTGTGAAGGTTTAAAAAATCTTTATGTGTACCAGGCATTGGTTTAGCTGAAGTTTCTGTAATTTCTTGTTTATACCACGCAATTTTTGTTCTGATATAAGTTTTTTATACAAAAGCACAAGCAAAATACAAACCACATTCTGTCTCGTCAACATTGCGATTACAACATATCTGACACAAAAAGCTGAAATACTCTCTCTCTTGCAAATCATAACCGCCAAGCTTGCGTAATTCTTATAAGACTGACTGTTAAACTGTTCTAATACAATATTTGGGTCTTAATTAGTTTACCTTTATGTAATGATTGTGTAATTCTCAAGTGTTACGGTGCAACTCACATGCAAACACAGGGCGCTACCATCTTGTGAGCAAGGGGAACAAGATGCCTGCTCTGTGATTGGTTGAAGACATTGATAGCTGCTCTCTGATTGGTCGGTACACTACGACTGAGCATGCCGGGGTAGAAATCTCGTAATTGTGCATGTGTGAAGCAGAAGACATCGGCATGTTGATAGCTGATCTCTGATTGGTCGGTACAGTATGACTGAATACACACCCCCAGAGTTTTCCTGAAAAAAAAGACATGAAAAAAATTGGATGCCTGTTATAAACAGGAGCGTGTTATAATCGTAGTATTTCTTTGTAGCAAGTTTAAGTTACTGCCTTTTTTTTTTTTCTTTTTTTTTTCCTTTTTTTTACTGCCTTTAATAGGCTGGGGATGAATGTGAGGCCCAGTGACCTCAAACCTTTAATAATTACTTTTAACATCTAATCAGTTTATTTTTTTATTCAGAAGGCCAGCTAAACGTATTATGAAGAAAATCAAGAGATATTCCAGTTACAACAATGGGCCACACAGAAGGGCCTACTATGAACATACAAAACTAAAATGCAGTGCCTGTGGCCTTATGGAGGCATCACTAAAACAAAGGAAGATGAAACAAGTGAAATAAGGTGGCGAGATGAAGACCTAAAAGCAAAAGGCTTCATTATGGTTTGTGCGAAAACTAGCACTCATCCAACATGCTACCAAGACGCCTGCAGCAAAATTGTGCTTGGTTTGTGACTTATGTCTTTTACTTTAATCCCCCCGCTGTACCCTTGAAAAGCACTGCCAGCATAACCCTACACTTGTACAGCGAGTCAATGAGCGGGTGCCAACATCATGGATGACACTCATACATGTGACACGGCTGTCACCTGCTCTGCCTGCAGCATCTCCATGCACTTACAGTAATGGAGACATGAGACAATTTTGTCCCTCTCCTGCTCTTTCTCCTCATCTTCCCTGAAAACATTTAATACCTCCCGACCATACCCCCGGGCCGCGCTCTAGATGCTGCAATTTTTCCTGCTACCTGAACTGGTCGTGAACTCACCGCCCCACCCTGTTCCATTTCCATTCTCTCCTCTGTCTTGCTGACTGCTGATGTCCTCTGCAGGGGGAATCGCTCCAAGAAGAAGTTTACTTTGTGCTAATCTCATAAATGCCCCCCATCTCCCCTCCTTTGTCCCCCCATGATGCAGGCATGCAATAAACCACTTACATAAACCTCTCCTCAGAGACAGGCCAGAAAAAAAAACAGCTGACATGTTCAAAGTTGCTCTCTGCCTTTCTTTCCCTCTCTCTAGATGCCTATGATTTCCACGAGGAATGCTTTATTTGGATCCTTTATTACATGTGCTGTCCCAAAGTCTTGAAGGGCGGTTTTAATATGTGAATTCTCTGCTCTGCCACGTGTGAAGCAAGTATGAAGCTCCCTGAAAAACATGACATTTATGAGCACAAATGCGTTTCGCTGGGCCACTTCTTTTTGAGTGATCAATACAGGATGATATCAATATGGAGGTGATGAAAGGTGACTGCCACAGACAGATAATATACATTTAACTCTTTAAGTTATGATGGGATTTTTCTTACTTTGCAGTCTGTCCACATGGTAGATGTGTCCCTGAAAACGATCAAATATTAAACAGGTAAAGAGGAACCACTGCCATTACAACATATTAAGTCATTTTATCTGACTGCTTTAGTGCAGATCCAGAAGTAAACCTTCAGGATTCATCCATTTCTGTCTCTATATTCTCAGACAAACAATTAGTCAAATGGCTATGTGTAATTTTAGAAGAACCCTGTATATAGTCTGATTAAAATGGAATTTTTACTTAACTTATATGTTACTTAAAGGTGCAGCGTGTAGAATGTGGCATTTTATGCATCCACCACATTTCGCAAAACAGAAACGGTGGTAATAGGAGATATATGTTTTTATTTGAATGTAAAGTCCGGCAAAATAGGATTACAATCAAACCCATAAAACGTTTTTTTTTTATTTATTTAGTTAGAAAAATCTTTATAAAAAAATTACATGTCCACGGACACGATATAATGGTAGCCTGTACATATTGATCCACAGCGTTGTCTACTGGTGGTTTTTAGGGACAAAAAGAACTAAGCGCAAATCTGTCCGCTGGTTCTGAAATCTACCTGGAATGCAGGCGAAGAAGAGGAGGGGATGGCAGTGGATGCATAGAAACTTGTTACTTTGTCCTAGGGATTCAAACTGTGTGTATAAACACACACACAACATAAATTGTGTGCCGTGTTCACAATCCCTTTTGGTCTTCAGAGTGTTCTGTTGCTCAGCGACGTGATGTTTTGGTTACAATTAGGCTCATTCTAGAATCTGAATGCTAGCTGTCACTAAAATGCCTAAATTCTACACACTACACACTGCACCTTTAACTTACTTATATTTTTACTTAACTACAATTATAAATAATATTTTAACAAATATTTTGTGTTTATGTCCTGCATCTTTAACGCCTTGGTTTATAACTACAATGTAAGCTTAATTCTAGGGGCTCTAATTTCGTGGCGCAAGCCTGGCGCACCCCGCGCAGTGTTAATTTCCTTCGAGCAAATCATGATGGAATATTGGTGAAAAACAGGAGTTTGGTAGACCGTCTGCACAGAGATGGGTGTGATGGCGCACCAGGGGGAGTCGATGGCGCACCGGGGGAGGTGCCGACAGATTCATGTTGGCGCAGTGACAATTTTGTGCCAAAAAACTGTACGGAAGGTGCACTGAAAGCTCACCAGCTCCAACCTGGTCTATTCTAAACAATGTAAAAGCGCAGGAACCACCCTTTTCCGCAGCTGTAATTTGGTGACAGGCGCACATGTGGCATTTTATGCATCCACCACATTTCAGAAACAGGCAGTGATAATAGGAGATATATGTTTTTATTTGCAATGTAACAGTCACAGCAAAATCAGGTATTTACAATCAAACCGTCATGAACCAGCACATTTGTATATATATTATTTATTTAGTTAGATCTGATGTATAAAAAAATTAAAGCCATTTGTCATGTTGGGAAACTTAACCTGGCGGCAGCTGGAAGTTTGATGCACATCTTACAAGTCAACAATAAACAGTCCTAACATCTGATCCGCTGAGTATATGTCTGAAATCTCTCATTTCATTTTAATTCAAAGAAAAGAGGAGGGATGGCAGTGGATGCATAAAATAAATGTATGTCACTAAGGATTCAAACCTGTGGGTATAAACACACATATTCCTCTATTTTAGTCTTTATTTTTAACGTGATCTAAAAGATGGAGTACATTATTGTAAGGAGTGTTCTGTTGCTCAGACACGGGAGAATATACAGTATATCACTAAAGGTTCTGCTATTTGCCGATGACAAACCAGGAATGCTAGGTGGATCACTAAAAGTAAATTCTACATGGATACAGCCAGCTGCACCTGTGTAACTGTCTCTTAATTTTGTACTCCTAATTATAAATAATATTTTAACAAATATTTTGTGTTTATGTCCTGCATCTTTAAGCTGGTTTATAACTACAATGTAAGCTTAATTCTAGGGGCTCGATGGCCAGCCTGTTCTCCCAGCTGCTGAAGTGACATCGGATCTGACCGTATCCGCTGGAGATCATTCTCCCTTGGTGAGACCGTCTGCACAGAGATGGGTGTGATGGCGCACCAATCAGGAGTCGATGGCGCGCCATGCCGACAGATTCATGTTAGGCGCGGACAATTTGATTGGTGAAGACAGCGCTCGGCTGTGTTAAACCCACTCACCGCTTTTCTCCTGGTCTATTCTGGTATTTGCGCCGAGGGCAGCAGCTGTAATTTGCGTGGACAGTGCTCACTGTGCGCCAACAAACCCTCAGCGTCAGGTTTCCAGAGTGTCAGGCACCTTTTTATGCAATCAACAGTCACAGCAATCAGTATTTAATGTCACCGTCTGAACCAGCACATTTGTATATATATTAACCGTCCCGTCACATCTGATGTCTTGCGCCATTTGTCATGGAAACTTAGAGCCCTAGATGTTAAACATAGTTAGTTTGATAAATGAACCAGAATAATTAAGGAACGAATGTATGAATATGGCTGGATATCAAGGAGATCCACAAGTCTACCAAAATACTGTACACTTTGGATGTATTTCTGTATGTGTACAGTATATATATTTATATATATATGTATGTATGTGTACACTGTATGTATGTATTTATTTAGTTTTCTATCTCCCTTTCTTGCTTTGTCTTCAATTCGTGTTTATACATTTCTGTTATTTGTGTTTTATCAGTAAATGAAATTTTTGTACTCTGTGGCAAATGAAAATCACTAAAGGTTCTGCTATTTGCCGATGACAAACCAGGAATGCAGGTGGATCAAAAGTATTCTGAATGGATAAGCCAGCTGCTGTGTAACTGTCTCTTAATTTTGTATTATTTGACAAAGGAACATTGATTACATCTAAAAGTGTCCTGATTATGGTTCTTCCAGCCTCCGATGTGCGCCCGATAGCCAGTCTGTTCTTGCTGAAGTGATGGCCGCTTAATCATTCTATTCTCAATACCATTCAGACCAATCAGACGCTTGTGGATTTAAAAAGAGGCGGTCATTTGATTGGTGAAGACAGCGCAATGTGTTAAACCCACTCCGCTTTTCTCCTCCCTCTCTGGTATTCTCTTCAGAGGGGGAGAGGCGCGTGCGTGATGTGCTCCTCTGCGCCTCCTCTCTCGAAAAATCTTGATGTTGACGCCTCTCTGCAAAATGCAGCTTGCAAACAAAGTCACACACACACACGGGCAGTATGTATTTCTGTATGTGTACAGTATATATATTTATATATATATGTATGTATGTGTATACTGTATGTATGTATTTATTTAGTTTTCTATCTCCCTTTCTTGCTTTGTCTTCAATTCGTGTTTATACATTTCTGTTATTTGTGTTTTATCAGTAAATGAAATTTTTGTACTCTGTGGCAAATGAAAATAAAAGTAAACATTATGTAGGGCATAAGGCCTTCCCCTCTCCGAGATATGTTTTTGAAATGAACATTATTTTATTATTATTTCAGAGGCATTGTAGGTTAAAATCTAAAGGTGCTCCTATAGTTATGGTTCTAATCAGTATACAACATTTTTTGGTTGATGGGCATTAATGCCTATAAACACCAATACCTCCCATGGTTTCTTGTGGATTCAGCTCATGTTAACTTGTGGACACGATCTGTTCATCTGCTGCCCCTGCCTCTCTATCATTCTCTTCAATCTACAAAGTATGTTTGTACTGAAAATCATGCTAAAACTAAGAGATAAAGCTAGTCAGCCAAGCTAAACAGGCAAAACAGTGCTCCAAACAAACGCACATGTTGGCACAAGTTTGAGTTTTTCAATTTCTAGCATATTTTATCCCTGTTGCATTTATATTGTTGATGATTTACACAAGGCCATGCATATTGTTCTCGATATTCTATGTGTACTTTATATTTTCAGCCAACTGTTTACAAAGTTGCGTGAAACAGACCTGTTGATATTCTTTTGCAAAAAATGCTCTCACTGAAGTCCATTCCAACCACAGTGTTTGATCCTGCACTCATATGAAGTACACAACATGAAACTTGTCATTTCTCTGCATAATATGATGTCTTTGTCTTTGAATGTGTGCTCTGAGGGATTTAATTCCTGATATTCGATTTTTACAATTTGTGGCAAATGGAGAAAATTCCTGCTAATTCTAGCAGACGGCACCATATTTAAGTTAAGAGTTAAAAATATTAAAATTTAAATAATATTTGATACCTATTAGGACTGATGCTGGATTTAAGAACTATGGGAAAAAAAGAAAGAAAGATAATTACCTCCGCCGAGAGGTTATGTTATTGCCAGCATTTTTTTCTTTTTTTTTGTTTCTCTGTTGGCAACATAACTCAAAAAGTAATGGAAGGATTTTGATAAAATTTTCAGGAAATGTCTAGATTAGTACAAGGAACAAATGATTACATTTTGGGAGTGATCCAGATCACCATGATGAGAAATTGGATTTTCGTGAATAACTACTGAATTAAAATAGATATCCTTATTAATCCATTTACTAATGGCGTGTTTTCATGGTCAAGGAATCTAAATATTTAAATGAAATAAAGGTAGGACAAATATTTATGGTGAAAATGACGATACGGGTGAGGACAGTGGTGCTGGTGGAGGTCTGCGCTCTCCAAGTGCTTTTCTAGTATATCAAGTTATTTCTTGATTTTGTGTTAGCACATTTTTGTGCGAAGGAACATTAGATTGTACTCACATGATCTGGACCATAAGTAACCAGGCATGTGGACGTAAACCTGCAAACAGCACCGAAGACTGGTAGTACTAGCAACATTAAAATTAGACACAGTTCACTCTAGAAGCTGTCTCTACGTTGTGTTTTGATTCTGTAATTACTCAGCAGTGCTCATATTCGTTTTCTAAGTGTTCTTTTAACATAAGACTTGGTTGTTACCCTCATGATTTTCAGAAAAAAAAAATATTTCAAATACTGATGCCCCCCTGGTGAGCAAAGAACGACTTAATCTGGCCCACAAAAGGTCATTAGACCCATGGAATTTTTTGCTGTAGACCAACATAGCTCTTCGTCGTAAAAAAGCTTATAGAAACAACAAAACTGCATCACCACTCAGAAATGTAACAAAAATATTAACTTATTAACTCTGAAACCCATTCACTGTAACTGCCATACTTTAATTATTTGCTGGCCAATTAACTTTCCACTTCATTAATGTAATAAAATAACAAATGTAGACCAAATGAATTATCTGAAGTCATAGATTATAGTCCAATTCAGATTCTTTATGTGGGCATTTGTTACATTTCAGGCATTTCCTCTGGATCTGTACCCGCACTGTAGTGTCCCTTTCATTCCATTCTCGTGAGCAGGGACACATAACACAATTTTCATTCATTTTCTGTTCTATTCCGCTCCTCTTCTCACATCTCTCTGTGCCCTAACACCTTTTTTCCATCTCCTTTAGTCACTTCTCTTTTTCCCCCATTGCCACAGAAGCTCCCACTCCACCCAGCGCCATACGATGTGCCATCATTCACCTCCCGAGAGCTATTCTCTCTCTGAATGGGATCATAATCGGCCCAGCTTTGCTTTTAATAGCCGAAATGACAATACCTTGCATGTGCATACGTGCGAAAGTGAGTGTGTGTGTCTTTCTGTGTCTGACACCTTTGTGGCTGCTTGGATGAGCATGGACAGATGTGGCCATTGGAGCAGAACTGCCTGAGCGTGCCGAGACTTGGACATTAATGAGATGGTGACAAAACTCACACTCTCCAATTAAAGAAAAAGTGAATGGAGGCCATATGAAACAGAGGAAGAGGGAAAGGATGAGAAATGACAAGAGTATCCCACAGGAGAGGTGATGGTATGGAGTAATGTGAGGAGGGGGAGCTGTAGAGTTTGAATGGGACGACAGCACAGTCTGCATACATTCACAGTCAAACCTGTGGTTATAGTAGTACAGCCAAAGATAGATTATGTTATAAAAGAATAATGTAGTAATACAAGTAGTAGCAGTAGTAGAAAGCTCAGCACATGCGGAGTTTATCATACTCTGCTGGAGTCGAATCCCTAAACAATTATGCTCAGTTGAAAATATGGTTAATGTCAAAAACAAATGTAAAATAATATTTCAGTAAATCAGATTTATAGGTGTCACTGTAGGATCTTTAACCCTGAACTTTTCTCTCTGAACCTGCAGTGCAAATATTATTATAATTTTTTTCATATTTGTGCTATAACCAAACATGGAATCCTTATTTCAGCAAATTTTCGCCTTTAATATTAGTAAATAAACACAGCATATTTAAACTATGCATTTCAGTTTTAATACAGAGTTAACACTAAAGTACTGAAAAGATATACTCTGAAAGTGTGCCATCTTAACATTAGAAGTGTTGATCAAGAGTCAAAGTGTTAAGTGGTTAAAAGTTTTAAAGTTTAAGTACAATAAGAGTCAACAATTACATCTGATGAGAGTTAAAGTACCAACTCTCGAAAAAGACTTAAAGCAGCACTTTGTTGTTTGGACCCATATGACACATTTATGAAGTGATAATATTAACTCTGATACTGTTAATTAGTTCATGCAGATTTTGCTGTGCACATTTTACCAGTAAAACATCTGCACATTTCTATTCAGCTTGGTAAAAATATGGCAGCAAACACATTTCCAAAGACCTTTGAAGTTCGTTGTTCTTTAAAATTATTTCAGAAGTTTGTAATCACACTCAAAGAGACCTACAGTACATCAACTGAGAAAAGGTACTTTCAAAGAAAAGATCAAGACCTTTTAGTTCTGGTAAATGTTCTTGTAGGAACTAGAGTTTCTGTTTCACCAGGAACTGCATTAAGGATGGGCTTTAATGTGCAGATGGCCCACCCTAAGAGACTGGGATATGATAGCCTTTCCCTGGTAATTCTTTATTGATTCACATTTGGTCTCTGAATGTTATTCAACGCCTAAAATAGAGTTTTTTCCCAGATAAAAATCATATAACACTGCTGTTGTGTAGATTTGAGTAATCTAATCTGCTGAGTTTAAGCAGCCCATGTAGGTCCCTATTTTGACTGCTTGAATCACATTGTGTGGGAGCGCTGAGATTTATGTCCTAGTCTATATGTTGTTATTTTGAAGACACAAACTCATGGCACAAAGCAAGGGTAGGTTTGAGAGAAAGATCAAACTTATTGGTCATCATCTTTTCATCTCTTTGTTCTTAAAGGTGCTATGAGGAGAATCTATTACCGGTGACATTAGGACTCTGCTACCCATGAGCACGTGCGGCGACTGTCGTAATGCTGCGTTCCAGTAACCTCGAAACTGGGAGTGACATCATCTCCGACTTATCGGCGTTCCAGTTGAAGTCGGAAAAAAACATACCGATCTACCAGGCTATTGTTGGCTGTTGTTAGCTTGGGAGTGGCGAGGTTTCACCGAGTTCCCAGAAGGAAATTCCGACTTCGGGGGACATTTCAGTTGCAGTTTCCCACTCGGATCTCAGAAATTCCTACTTCTGACTACAACTGGAACACACCAAAAGACCCAAGCCAAAGAGTGCCTTTGTTGTGATGCTAATAAAGCCTGCAGCTCGAACCTTACCCAGAACTTTGCATTGCTTTACAACATCTTTTTTCAACAACTTACAGGATGCAAAGCGACGAAGTAATGTATCTCTTTCTAGTTATGTAGCGGTAGTTTTTGATGTGTGACAACAAGCAATTTTTGGAAAACTTAGTATCGTAGTTTTATAGCTGGCTATATATCGCTACTTTTAATTCTCTTGTTCCCGAAGTTGAGTATCCAGGCCAGTCCAGCCCTGTCCGACCTGACCGGAAGGCTAAGGAATAGCATTTATAGATAACCTATTGCGATGCTACAAAACTCATCTTAAAGTGTGTATTTCGATCAGGCATATATCTAAAAGTGAGACTTTTTTGTAATTACTTAGAAACTCCTCATAGTCTCTTTAAAGCTAGGGTCCGTCATTTGGGGAAACTAGTATGAATTTGAATGTAGCATCTCCTCAGGGATCTGCATAGCCCCGCCCACCCCTCCTCTAAAATGATGCCCCTGCTCACAATCACGTGCTGCTGATTCACAACCAGAGGACTGATTCAGCTCCAAACTGGCCCCAGCACAACGTTTATGTTTTACACTACACCAAGTCATGTCTCAGTCAGCGGTAAGAAAACACCAAAATATTATCATAGTAAAGTTAAAAAACTTAACATGGAAAGTTAGTTAGTACTCCCGATGTACTAACCCGATGTTGATCAGGGTAGAGGTGGTTCCTCTGCCATTCTCCACACAGCCGTCAAGTCTCCCATTTTTGGACATGAAACAACCATATTTTACTATTTTACCCTCTTTCCCAACATCCTCCTGTATCAGTATTGTCCCGTAAATCTCCCGTGTGACAATATGATAACAAAATCATTCCTCTGTATCTCCAAACTGAACTCTGTCACAAGCCTGAATGGGGCAGTAATGCTCCAAAATGATGGATGCCGTGAAACAGCTGTGAAACTGAAGAAGAAAAAGCCTCTCAAGAACGTCCACTTGCAGTAGCCTGGATGGCAGCTGTCGCGAGATTAGAGCCAACAGCGGAACAAACCAAGAAAAACAAAGTGTTTATTTTAGATTTTTTGCACACTTGTCTTAAAATGTGAGGGATACTGGAGCTTGGTTGGGGTTGTGGGACGGCTCGTAGTGGGCTTCCCTTATTTTCAAAGCCAAAACTTGACAGGTGAGCATTCTCCAGCGGACTTGGATCCCTCTCAGCTCGGCTACACACACTAAATCAGAGTCTGTGCACGCTGGCAAAATGTGCACAGGAGGCGGGCAGAATGGCGACTGGATTTGATTGGTTTAAAATGTGTGCTCCAAAGATGTGATTGGTTGGTGTTATCCTAGGTTGATTCCTGCTGTAGATAGCGGATATTTTTCACTCTATTTTAAGACCACATTATGAATTGATTGCCATAAAGATAATTTTAACCAGTATTACAAAAAGTGTATCTAAATCAGATTACCAACCCGAGCTTTTAAAGGATAACTTCGGTTCCTGCAGCTTTTACATTGTTTATAGAATGAAGAACAACAATATACTCACCCAGAAGGCTTTCCTGATGCAAACGGTGCTTCGGGAGATATTTAGATCCAAAATCGAGCAGCGGACACCGATATAATGTAGCCTGTAGGGCATAGATTGCCGCTCCTAAAAACTGCATTAATCGTCCAAAAACTCATGTTTTTCACCAATATTCCATCATGATTCGCGCCGAATGGACGGCCATTGTAGCCTGTGTCTCTCCACACAGCGCTGTGTGGCTGAACTAACCTCTAAACAGACGAGTCTGTTTGCATGCCCTTCGCGCATGCGCAGTACTCTCTGGAGCGTTGAGATCGCTTCCTCATTTCTATCAGCTCCTTATCTGTATAATCTGGCTCCAAACTGTAAGGACGTCCATCATATTCAAAGTCCTCCTCCACAACATCTTCATCCCATAGATATTCGTCCATTTTGCACAAAACTGGAAGAAGAAAGTCGATTTGTAGCTGCCCTGAAACAATGAGCACTTTTCTTGCGCATGCGCCAAGAGCATGTAAACAAACTCGTTGGTTCAGCGACACAGCGCTGTGTTGAGAGACACAGGCTGTAATGGCCGGCCCATTCGGGCGCGAATCATGATGGAATATTGGTGAAAAACATGAGTTTTTGGACGATTAATGCAGTTTTTAGGAGCGGCGATCTATGCCCTACAGGCTACCATTATATCGGTGTCCGCTGCTCGATTTTGGATCTAAATATCTCCCGAAGCACCGTTTGCATCAGGAAAGCCTTCTGGGTGAGTATATTGTTGTTCTTCATTCTAGAAACAATGTAAAAGCTGCAGGAACCGAAGTTATCCTTTAAGATCAGTGCATGTTGGCTAGCTGGCAAATTGTTATTTTTACAGCAGATGTAGTGGTTTGGTCAGAAATGCAGCATGATTCTTTAACTCCCTGTCCTTTTACTGTGCCACAAGTTCACAGTGTGAGGGTGTTAAAAATGATACAAGTATCAGTTGGAAATTAGAGGAAATACTGTGCCTGTGCATCACGCCAAAACACTTTACACCAGGCATAGGGCCCAGCAACTTAGTTAAAGTTTCTTTTGTCTTCCAGATAAAGAGGATCAGATGTTTATTTTAAATCGAGAGCTTTAGCCAATTTTGTAAATGACTACATCAGCAAAAGACTGTTTATTAGTCTGCAGGTAAACACAATGTACAAAAAAAAGTAGTTACAACTTGTGATATAGACTGGCTTATCCAAAATGTAATTCTGGAGATGAACCAGTGTAGCATTTTTGTCCTTTTGTTATTTATAAAGTAAAAATATATCTTTATGAGTCCAAGGATGTATCAACCCTTTTCACGTGCATCAAGAGTACATTTTCAGTGTGTGGGGCTTAGCTAAAGGCAGAACAATCTTCCATAAGTGAGCCAGTGCTGACTAGCAAGTTGATTTGGCTTGTTTACAATTGTGGAAGATAATACAGGTTTCTTTGAAAATGTGGGGCCACACATACTCTGTTACTGGGAGTCTGATGAGCAAGAGCAGATTGGCTGGAATTCAGCCAGTGCCTCGATCCGTCTCTGGTGCATGAAAGATGTGCACCTGGTTTACTGGAAATACAAGAAGAGTCTATTTTCAACAGGAGCTGCATCATTTCCTGCCAAGCACAATGACTCAAAACAGGAAACCAAGAGATCAAAGTTTCCAAAAGGTCAAAATGCAGCAGATATAGTGGAAATAATGTTGATGCAGATTAAAGTCTGGCAGGCATAATAACCTTATGTTTACTTGTTGCTCTTCCTGTTAACTCATGAAATCACCATTAACACAGAAATTTTAGTTCTCTCGTGATCTTATGATTTAGTTTAAAACTGCAGCGCAGATGGGACACTGCATAGGAGCTCTTATGACTTTGGCACCATAATAAACAACGACTTATTGTTTGTTGATCAAGCTGAAATTCTAATTCAGGAAACTAAAAGAATGTATTAGATTTTTTTTTTTTCACCAGTCATCCTGCCACTGCCGGGTGTGGTAAAAACATGGTGGTGTTGGTGTGTTGTTGAATCACAGGAAATTCAAATACATTTATACATGCTATACATGAACATTCACCCAAATATTGTAAGCATTTCCAGAAACATCTCTTATTTTAGACTAAGTCAAATGTAAATAAAATGACTCGAGCCTTTGTCTGATGCCAGGCTTTATCTTCAATCTTTCCAGCTCAGCTCCACCTCATTAAAGGTGCAGGGGCCTTGAAGTGTTACAGGGTCCAATACGTGATAACAGCACTCGCCCTGCATGCCTCTCCAGTCCCCAGAATCATGCCTATCAATCTGCGGGGATGTGCTCTCCATCAAATTACTGCTGAGGGGCTGGCTTTCCTGGCCTTCTCAATCATTTTCTTGCTTTTATTTTCCACTTTGGCAGGTGTTGTCTTATGGGCTCCACGTGTGATTCTGAAGGTGACAAACAACAAAGATTCATGAGAAACAGTGCAGTGGACTCAAAGGTGTGGAGGCCCAAGCTGTGTTAAATTTAAAGATGTGTTACCTCAACAGAAAGCAAGATTTAGTCACTGTTGTTTGACTTGAGGTTCATTACATTCCTCATTCAACAAAGAACAATGTCACACTGTTTTTCATATGCCTCTTGTAGCTGCTCCATGTCAGACATGATGAAACAAATTCTTTCTTGATTTGTTGAGAAGCTGAACTCTTGAACACTTCCTGCAGGAGGTTTACATTCCAGCAAGACTTATTGTACACAGTAATAATGACATTTAAAATCACTGTAAAATCAGTAAACACAACAAAATATGTTTGTGTTAAAAATTAACCAAAGGAGCTCAACTATCCTTAATAAGTTTTTTAATGCAAAACTGGTCTAATTTCCTTACTGAAGTTGGTAAAACTTAAAGCATTTAGTTCATGGCTTAGGCCAAGTTCTGAGTTTTAGGGTTTGCAGGCAGACTAAAGATTCTGGTGAACAAGCCTGGCACTGTGATAAACAATCACAATCTGTCAATCTCTCATCTTGCTTTTTTTTTTTTTTTTTTTTTTTTTTTACAGTGTATCGTAATGTTAGCACAAATATATCATTCTTCACATACCATATATCAGTCTTCAAATGCTGTGGCCAATCTTACAAAGTTATTAAATAATTACCTTAAATAGTTAACCATTTCAAGATGAAAAAAGCAAGGATCCAGGAAGCATGAATGTTTCAGCAAAATGTTAAAGGGACAGTTTGGGATTTTTGAAGTGATGTTAAATGAGGTACATGAAGCAGCCTTGACATAAGCCGCAGTGAGAATGATCATTGATCATCTCTGAAACAGTTGGCACAGATGCTAGAGGTATACATGTCTGCAGATGGTTCAACCAACTCAATTTAATTCAGAGAATTTGTGGGTAATCAAGCCCTAAAAATAGCATTAGGTGATTACAAACTATAATCTTAACATTTACAATGACTTTCTTTTCACTTGCAAGCAGCTATGTTTTGGTACTTCTTCGCTACATGGTACAGCCAATGTGTCCTTCTGCCAGTAGCACCTACCAGCTTGCCTCGCAAGAGAAAATGACCACTACTGGATAAATGGGTTAATTTTTGAAGAGAAGGCTCAACAGTGCTGAATGAAAAATGAGGGAAAGACTGTTACTGCACCTGGAGGACTTAAGAATCCCATGCTACCTCTTAATGCAGGTGTGTAAATTGTGAGCTATGAAAAATTACCTGTAATGAACATTTATATATGTATTCACAATTTCATAAACTCAAAGGGTAAGTCAGAAAAGCAGAATGAAAGTTTGTTTTTGATGTAATTGAACTGTACTGATTGTTTATTTAGTACATTCAGAAGCGCTGGTTTCAATGATAAGCTTACTCGATGAAAACACCTTGTATGGTGGTTACTGAGGAAGTAAACAAATGTCTCGATGTCTCTTTTTTACAACAAAACTTCTTAGCATGAGCAACTTTGCATCAAACATGGTAAAATAAAAATTGTTGTTTAAGACATGGGTGGCATGGTGGCACAGCAGGCAGTGCATGTGCCTCACAGCATGAAGGTTGCTGGCTCAAAACTCAGACAAGTCAGGGTCTTTCTGTGTGGAGTTCACATGTTCTTCCCATACATGTGTGGAACATTTCCTGCACTACAGCTTCATCACACTGACCAAAAACATGTTTATTAGGTTAACTGGTGAATTTAACTTGTCCTTAGGTGTGAGTTTCAGTGTGTGAAATGTTGTCTGTCTCTATATGTGGCCCTACGATCAGCTGGTGACCAGTTCAGTGTGTACCCCGCCTCTCGCCCAATGTGGGCCAGGATAGGCTCCAGACCCCCAAAACCCACAAAGTTATAAGCAGTATGATGGATGGATGGATGGAGGATTGGTTAATGCATGGAAATTCCAGCAATCACAAAACAAGTTCAATTAATCAGCATGGAATAATGAATCTAAAAAGTCTTAGGGAATTTACAACAATGTTTTTGAAAACAAATTATCTTTTGAATAAAAAATAATCTTCTGATAATGTGATAGTCACAATGTTTATGAAGATTTAAACACTGAGGAGCATGATTGTCATTCTGAAGGTTTTTTGAATGTATTGTAATCTATCAACTAGAAAAGCACTCAGAGAGCGCAAACCTCTGCCAGCGTCACAGTCCTCACCCATATTGTGATTTTCAGCATAAATATTAGTCCTGCCTTTATTTCATCTAAATATTTAGATTCCTTGACCATGAAAACATACCATAAGCAGCTGGATTTATAATGTTATCTAGTTCAGTAGTTATTCACCAAAATCACATTTTTCACCATGGCGGCCAGACGCTGATCCGGGTCAACACCAAAATTGAATCAGTTCTTCCTTTTCCAGTGCTGAACATATCCTGAAAATGTAATTAAAATCCATCCATTGAGTTATTTTGTTCACAGACAGACGGATGGACGGACGGCCAAACAAACTCTCCCGAAACATAACCTCCTTGGCGGAGGTCATTATAACACGCACTTGATTATAACACGCTCCAGATGTTTTCATGTTTTCACCCAGAAAAACACTGCACTTATATATAACATGCACCAAATTTTTTCCCAAGCCTTACTCTCTCAGACAACTCAAAAATGACCTTTATTCAAAGTTTAAATCAATAAAATTTCAGTTTTTTCACAACAAATACCGTACACGATTATCTCTCTCAAAGAAATGTTGAAACACCTTTTTCTTCTTGTATGCACAATTACACAATTTATGCATGCTCAGTCGTATTGTCAGACCAATCAGAGAGCAACTATCAACACGCCAATGTCTTTTTGCAGAGAAAGACAACATTTTTTTTGTATCAGATGCGTTGCAATGGTGATGTTGTTGAGACAAAATGTGGTAAGTGTTTTGCTGCTTATTGTGTATAATACGCACCTGACAAATTAGAGCTAATTTAAAAAACTGAAAATCATGTGTTATAATCGAGAATTTTAAATCTTTTTTTTAAATTTTCCCTCTCCTCATGAAATTAAACAAACAAACCACAAAAAAATAAATATATACATACATACCCAGCACATAAACAATTGTCCATCTCATGGTAGAGTAATGGAAAATTAGGCTAGCACCACATTTGGGGATTCTTTTACAGGGTTCATGAAAGCCATGCAGAATTTCACAGTATTTAATTGATGTGTTAAGATACATTTGCCTTGGCCCTACCAGTGACCTAAATGCTGACAGGTTTCAATTCAGATAAATAAGGAATTTGAAAAGAAAAAAACACAAATGAATGTAGATTTTTAGATCAGACCATCCGTATAAGAATATTTTAGCTTGGAACTTTATATAGAAGCCAAATTGCCTGACAAAATAATTATTAGCATGGCTGAAAGAGTACCTTGGGAACTTGCTCACCTACTTTACATACCCCATAGTTTAAAACAAATCCCTAAAGTTTGGTTTAATTTGACTGCACAGGTTTGTGGCTGGCGGTTTAAAGCGTCCTGGTAAAACATGCTTTGTGATGTCTGGCTCTTTGGAGGATTAACACAACATTCAGACGTATTTTGCTCAATAAGTCATTGTATTTGGCTCTTACATCTCTCTGCTGGCATGTTTCTCGGTGGTCTAAACATTGGTAATTAGTGCAAGGTTCACCACCTGAAGAAATGTTGTGGGTGTTGGACTCAGTGGGCAGTAAGCCTAATCTCTGACCTGCATCTCACTTTAACACATGTACGCTTTTGCCGAGGCTGTGTTGTTGCTCTGGTGGTCATCTTGTTATCTTTACTTTGCAGGGGGCTTGTTACAAATAAAAAAATCACATACAGGGGGTACGTAGGTGCATGAGTGGCAAGTCCTGCTCCCACCATGTACATAGCATGTGTTTGGTATGTTGGACCCCTCTGCAGTCTGCATTGATCGAACTCCTTCCCTGGACGCCCGATGCAGCATGACCCCTCAAGCAACCAGCCAGTAATTGATCCTGTAGTTCTGTTGTGGATTCCCATGGCACACCGACTCTTCATGTATGTGCAAGAGTGTGTATGTGTGTGTCTAGCACGTCTTCCTTCGGCTGGGCTCCTAGCAGCACACACCACCTTGCTAACCTCTTCACTGCATTCTGAATGTATCCAAAGGCCATAGTGATGGGCAGCGTGCTATAGGCTGTACTTACATGCATCTCTTTTCACCTTCTCTTCTTTGCACCTTGCTTCTTTCTTATTTATTTATTTCTATACAGTCCACAGCACTTATCTGACGCCTGATGAAACCTCTCGGTCAGGTTTCATCCAGACTGGTTCGCCCTGTGATCAAATAGCCCTGTGATTTTATGTAGATGAAAGTAAATCGCGCCCCCTCTGAGTTGTCTCAATGCTCCGCCACGCTCGATTGTCTCGCCATTTTGAGCGACCCGCTCGCCATGAAAGAGCCCCATTTCGCTTCCATCCAATTTGAGGCGGAGGGGTGTGCCAAAGTGAAAAGCCCCGGTCTCACTTTTGGTGGAAGATTAGCAGCTGCCAGGAAGCTTTCAGATCCTCTACAGAAAAAGGCACACACGCTTTCTCCAAACACATGACATATCAAGCATTTAGCATGTGCACATAGGTATGCACGGTCACAACACACACATGTGGACACCCAGGAGCTTCAATAAGAGCAATTGCAGCTTCTTTCTGCCTCTGTAGCCGTGTATCTGCAATTCAAAGTGCTGTGGGTTTTGCTTCTGCCAAATTACAAGCTCCATTTGCCAGCCTAATTAACGGTTCATAGCATTCAGTGAAATTTATTGCAGCAGCACAGGCACATGCCAAACCAAACAGGATAGACCTCACAGATAAACCCTAAACTTGGCCATGGAACCTGACACCTTGAAAAAACAAACTTGTTACAGGGAGTCTGTTTATATACTCCCCTTTCTCCTTTTCTCTCTCTCTCTATATCCCTCCCTCTCTCTCTCACTGCCTCCCTTCTCGCTCCGCTGTCTCGCCTGACAGTTACTTGACTGTTTCACTTCACGCTCTCCGTTGCGATGGTTGTTAAGAAAGAGAAACCCGGACTCGCAACCTATTCCTCTTGACCGCAATTCATTGTATGTTTGTCAGCGGGTGCCCTTGTTGGTCAATACTGTTTAGATGCTTGGCTGAGATGTGAATCCAGGAGGAAGAGGACACAACAGGACAAGACGGGCCGTGAATTTGAATCTAACGTGCTGGAATCTTCCTCCATTTGTTGGTAGTGAAACAAATCCAGTGGAAGAAACTGCTGGATATAAACTGACACAACTTGAGAGTGGAGTCATCTTGAGTAAAAGATTCTGGCACACCAGAGGAAAGTCCTGTGTCTTGTGCTATTATTATACTAATCTCCTGATACTACACACGGGCAAGTAAATATACTCTGCCCGGCAACTGACAGAGCAGAGGTTCCAATCCAGGGAGCACAGATTGCTTCATCCTATGAGCTGTCCCTGATGCTTACACTATATTTACGACAGAGCTGTTGAAAGCTGTCCAAAGGGGTCCTTTGTTATGTCTTTTGAGCATTCTGTCACATTGTTGCATCATACAGGTATGACATTGTTAGGTCCAGTCTATTTGCTGCTATCTGTGGTAAGAAGGGAGCCAGTGCAACAAATCTTTTGGGGACATGTTTAAAGCACTGACCTGTCCCAACGATAAGAGCATTATTTATATATTCCACCGCTATTGTCCTCTGTGTCCCAAAAACATTTTAATAAGGGACAGTATAAGGCTAATACTTCACACTCTGAGTCAGCAGCTTATAATTTTTAGCCTGACAGACTGATTTATTTCAACAGTTTTCACAACCAGATCATGTGGGGTAGATTTTCCCTGTTTGGCATGGTTCATTTGAACAAATCTGAACACAACAATCAATCTCTATTTCGGTATAAACAATCACACTAAGCTAGCCTGAAAGAGGTGATCCTGGCTTGCTTCCTATAGACCCCTAGAGCAGTCCATATGCAGCAAGGCCACAGTTGAACCAGCACAAACAGGCTGATGAGTTACTCATCACATTAATAACTAGAAAAGCGCTCGGAGAGCGCAGACCTCCGTCAGTGCCACAGTCCTCACCTATATTGTGATTTTCACCATAAATATTAGTCCTACCTTTATTTCATCTAAATATTTAGATTTCTTGATCATGAAAACATACCACTAGAAATTGGATTCATAATGATATCTATTTTAGTTAAATAGTTATTCACAAAAATCACATTTTTCATCATGGCGGATCCAGACAGCGATCTGGATCACTCCCAAAATTTAATCATTTGTTCTTGTCCCAATCAGGACATTTCCTGAAAATTTCATCGAAATCCATCCATAACTTTTTGAGTTATATTGCTAACAGACAAACAAACAAACAACAACAAACAAACAGACGCCTGCAATAACAGTACCCTGTAAAATGCAAGTTATAATTTTAATTTAAGTGATTATAAAGTTGAAAAAGCACTTAGAATATCAAAACTGAGCAGTCTAAATTATCACAGGGTCATAGCATCAGCAGGGAACAATGTGAAGTTATCTTAGATTTAAGTGTGGCTAATGCTATTGTTGGCAGAGCTAGTACCACTAGTCTTTAGTTCAGTTTAACATCATATTTCTGTGCTGAATGTGGCAACTTGCTACTTAAGCCAGAGGGGTTTATGTGATTATGTCCCTAGAAAGCTTTAATACAACTTAATCTCAAGTTTTTAGATCAGAATACTGCTAAATGATATGGTTCATATCAGATGATAACTATGCAGTCCACTCATTTCACAGCAATTTTCCTTTGTTTACATGCAGGCATTTAATGAACTTTTGGTATTAAGGGAGCAGCTATAGTGGGTACTAGTAGGAGCCAGCTGCATTACACTGAAGAGCGTATAATTGGGATCTGTGTTTCATGTTAACACAAAATTTATATGTAATTTATTTATGTGTAACTGAAATCTGTTCTTTAAAAATAGCTATTCGCACACATCATTAGTCATATCCTGAACCTCTATTATTTCATACGAGGTAAACTGAAAAAGAATTGTTTAAAACTGCACCAAATTCACCTTAAAGGAGACATATCATGCTTGTTTCTCCTTTTCACTATGCCAGACTAGGATGCCTATAAAGCATTTCTGCCCTCAGTACAAGTCATTTAGTTCCTTCATTGCCCCACAATAGCGTTCTCAAAATCCTCATTTTAGGCCATTATCAAGCCCTCGTTGAAACGCTCGGATCTCAGGCTGACCTATAGTTACCTCGCAACATCACAGCCCTTTGTGCTCTGATTGGTCAGTTCTGTCAGAGCTGCCGAGAGGGTTGAGCCAGCCTGTCCTTCTTCTTCTACTGTATTTTCCGGCAGGCTCAAAGCAGCGACCGCGTATTGAGTCCCCCTACAGGCCAGAGCTGGTAATGAGTGAGTGTGAGCTAGGGATCTATATACCCCTGCTGGTGGATGTGTTCCTCGGTGACGGTTTTGTGGCTAACGGACATTACAGAAGAGTAGCTGTTTTATCAGATTACTCCAATAAAAGAAATGTACCTCATTTCGTCACGACGATTTAAATCTCACGGTCATCTCGCAATGACCTATTTTCAGAGGCATCAAATCTCGTTCTAGGATATCAGAAAAAATACAATATCTAATTTTTTGAAAATTAAGGGGGTGTAAGGTCTTGTTTTCAAATTTATTATATTATATGTAAGTATTAAATCATGCATCAGCATGATATGTCTCCTTTAATGTAGAATGCAATGTAAACTTTTTCATCATCTTTAAATAAGACTTAAACAAGTTAAGAAGTAAAGTTTTCATAGGCATCAGTAGACTGTGAATGTTGGCAATGTAAAAATGACTTCGTGGGAGGTTATTGCTGGTGTGTCAGGTGTATATTAACCTGACACACCAGATGGGAGTTCAATTGATTTCATAAGTCTATTTGGGAAAGAGCAGATAGAAAGTGTTTGGTAATGGGCAGAACTTATCAAAGCAGATCCAGCAGGTGATTGGATGACCGTTTCTTCATTTCCAATCATTATATGCCAATCTGATAATGTAGGCAGAAGCCACTGCAGGCATGTAAAAAACAGAAGATGAGCCACTACTTAAAGCAAACTCTTTGCGTGGTCTACCGTTCATATAAATATCCTTTCTAAGGAGAAATAATGTTCTTTATTTAATTAAGAACATTGGTTTAGATCTGATAAAACTGCTGCTGAAGCTGTTAAAATCTTTGCTAATCTCTGTATAAGCAGTCTCTTCTTGATGTTGTCATGCTTGTAGCTCCCACCTCTTCCTGCTTAAAGGACTGATTGGGCCATGCCACTTTGGGGCTGCAAACATTGCTGGTTAGAGCTTGGCAAGATAGATCTGCTTGATTACAGATACTGAATCAGAACAATACGGCAAAATTTCTTGGGACACAACCCCAAATCCCCTTTTAAAATGTGTGTAGCCCAACCAATTGTACAGGCAAACCTTCATTCTTGTGGGACATCATTCTTGGTCAGTTATGTTGATCATTGTGCATGACACAGTGTTGAATGTTTCTATGATTATTGTTGCGTAAACACCGTCATGTCAGGCCAAACTTGAGCTCTAGCTTAAGCAGCTGTCACATAGGATCCATATGGTCACTTCTTCTGCTCTTTGGGACACATAAAATACTACAAAAAGCCCAAAGTGCCTGCTTTTCTATTTCAATCACCAAAACTTTTTGTCCTCAACGGGGCCATACAGGGTTAAATGTCTATTTGGCCAAAAGCAAGCTAGGCTTATTCTTTGCAAGACTTGTTGTCTCAGCCATAGATTTCTTGTAAATTGTCTCCTTTCTTCACCCTGCAGTTTTGCTATTAGACCCTCACTGTTGCCTTCTACTCTTTCAGATTAATTCATTGATTTCAGCTCAACATGTCCCAGGTAAACCCTTTCATTGTGCTTGTAAAGTAGACATGTTTTGGTTGACTACAGAGTCTCCTCTGTAGTTCCCTCACAGAAACATGTTGATGTACACCTTCTATCTCCCTCACACAGTGCTGGTTCCAAGTCGGACATGGAAGAAAGAGAAACAAATCTTCATGCCTCCAACTCTATGTCTATCACTGCAGCCGAGTAGATTGCCTCCAAGTTGCACCACATGAGTAACCCCAAGATGTGACAACTACTTTAAGTCTGGAAAGAAAGCAACTGAGACAGACGGATTGACATGGAGAGAGACTGAGAAAAAAACAGAGAAAAAAAAGAAATCCTTTTCATGTTTCTAGGCTATGTTGCAAGTCTTTGGCTCACTTCTCGTGGGAATGGCTTTTTGTTGTAGGTAGAATCTGTGTATCAATCAAAGCAAGGTCTAAATGAGACACAGAGGGATGCAAACCAAGCTGTGTTGCTAATTGATCGATGGCTTGTTGAAGGAATTAAAAAAGGAGGAGGCTCTCGTCATTAGTACAAATGTTTGAGATCTCTAACCCCAGCCGCTTTCACTGAGTATCGCCAACGGACACAATTCCAGAGAAACAGAGAAAGAAGTAAAAAAGAGACCTCATGATTGAAACCTTTGTGAATTCACACAGACCCTTACTGTCATGCCTTAAAACTGAGTGTAACAGAAATGGATTTTATTTCCAACACTATTGAGCTGATGCTGTTTTCAAAGGGGATCCCCTCTCCTTTACCACCTTTTAGTTTCAGTTAGCCTCAAACTGTCCCTGCATCACAATCGAGCCGCATCAGAATAAGACTTCAACACAGCAGCACATGTCATTTTCTCCTAAGAGGGTGGCCATTAGTGGAAAAGAAACTGGACCGGGTTTAACTTGTCAGGGGGCTTCAAAGAAGACTGTGTGGGCCTCTCTCGGAAGCCTCCCCGGCTGATGGAGAATTATTGATTGTGTGTTCAGATATCTTGAGGCGCTGGTGTATAACACTGGGGTTTAAATTCAGCCCTAATGCTCAGCCCATGCATAATTTATGGCGTTCCCATCAAAAGGTAGCAGCAATGCAACTTAAAGAGGTCTCCAGAAGCTTTTTGTTGAAAGTTTTCACACATCAACAAGCCCAGAGCTTAGTGCCATTTTACAGCAATAGGTCAAAACAATACAAATGCCCTTAAATACCGAATATAATGATCAACACTATCATGATCCGACTTATTGGTTATACCAACTTGAGCTCACAAATGTATTCATGCAACATTTTAAATGCATGGTCTATTGCCTTTTCTGGTTAATTTCTCATCCATGTGTAATGAGAGTTGTGCAAGTTGCACAAACACACAGCTGGTGTTATAGCTTATACAACTTTTATGCTCCTGCACTCTCAGTCTTGCATGTAAAACCAACAAGCATAAGCTGAATAATGAACGGACCATTCACATATTGATCTGTCTGTCTGTATTGACCAATGCCGCTCTGGGCTATGTTTTTCCACATGGTAAAGACATTTATTTAGATCGAGAGGCACATTTAGGTGTAATTACAGGGCACAACATAAAATATGGCCGCTGCTTGTAGGAATATTAGAATCATAAAAGCCTTAAGAATTGTCAGAGCTGTCTTCTGTTGCAAAAATAAGTGGCTTTCAGTTAAAGCTTGGGTAAACCAGACAGAGTAATCCAATTTTTTAAACTGTAGAACAGAAACTATTCCAGCTCTTTCCTTCAGGCCACCCTCTAAAACACATTATCACTCAATGTCTGACTGCTGTTAAAGGAGGGGTAATGGAGAGCAGTGCAGGAAAGAGAGTTGTGTGTTGAAGCCACATCTTACAACAATTCTGCTTACAATTTAAAGTCTTTCTTTTTTAACTTAATTGTTTTGTTTGTAATGTATTTCATCAATATTATGCCCAAGTTACAATTTAAAAGGAGCATTTTTAGTTCAGAATATGTGGATTGGTCCAAAGCTGCACCTCTGTTTATTTAAGATTGACTTATATGCTGATGATGCTGTTATTTATGTTCAAGCGCATGTCATAATTCTGGTTATTAATCCATCCATATATGAAAAGCAATGTTAAAACAACATTTTTAGAGTTAGAAATGCTTTACAAAGGATTAAAGAAGCAATTAAAAAAGGCAAAAATAAAAATTACAGAGATTTTAGAATCACAAAAGAAAGTTAGAAGGTATAAATGGTGAAGAGGCAAAAAAAGGGGAGAAACTGTCCATGACGTGAGCATTGATTATTTTCCTTTTCTCTACATTTTTTGAGGCTTTAGCTTTATGTCAACAGATTCCTCTGGAGGACTTGTATTTATTTTTTTCAGAGACAACAAAGCAGAGCGCAAACAACAGCTTTTGAAGTAAAGGCTTTTGGGTGCTTTAAAGGTCCCATGTCCTGGTGTGTTTGCCTGTTTACATCATGCCTTGGGAGTGTATTTAGCAAGGATTGGATTTAAGTTGAATACAAAACAAAAAATTTTAGAGGACTGTAGAGGATCAGATGCAGCTCTTTGTCCCTCTCATTTGGAAACACTTGGATTTGAGGGAGCAGGAGGCTATTATAACGGGTGCTGCGCTGACTGTCTGCCTTAAAGTTGCCTGATGTGAGGGTCGCAAATCAGTGTGGACTTTCAAAACACACATAGGTGGAGACTGTAAAGCTATTACATAAGAAACAGAGGAATTTAAAAAAACAGGGCAGTTTCTTTGAAGAGACAGCACATTTCTCTGTGAACTGAGAATTTAGTAAAAAGTCTCATTTTCTTCTGTTCACCAAGTCCCATCTAACTACATTAAAAGTAAAGAAATTGGATTTTGCAGGATATAAGACTATGAAGTGGACTCTAGAATAAATAAAAAATAATGTGCAAATACACAATATGACACTGCCACTTAGAGTAACAGCATCTTATATGTGGACCTCTGACAATCCCCCACACATTTGTGTGTCTCTTTATCCGAGCAAGGCAACTTGAAAAGTCAAGAATGGATTTGAATGACAGTTTCTGGGAGTGTTCGTCACGGCACAAGAAAGAAGTGATACCATTTTAGTGGTGATTCAAATCTGGACAGAGATCCAGGATTTTGGTTAACCTCCAGAGATGGGAAAGTTTAAAATTGCCAGTGTTTTTGCAGCGCTCCATAGCAATCATGGCTACCTCAACCAGACCCCCCCCCCCCCCACACACACACACACCATTTTAGCCTTATATTTGACATTTTAACTGCAACAAACTCCCTGTTTTAAGCGTAACGTTGGACTTGAGCACTTCCCCCCCAAATTAAACTTGACATTTTTATGTCTTGTATCCTTACTTTTCTTGAATAAAAGTGAATTTCTTACCAACATGTGTGAATTTCCTTTTTTACAAAACACTCATAGACTACAGCATCTTGTTAGTGAAAAATATCTCTGCCAAAATGTTTGCGAAAAGTTTTTCAAATCTGTCAAACGATTGTTGGTGTAAGTTTGCCAATCTCCTTGTGACCTCTCGAAACCTTCTCTTCAGGCAGTGATAGATGCTTCCCATTATTTTCCAGTTGCTTAGAGTTATATTTTCTCTGACAACGTGGAGCTAAAACAGCTGCCTTGTGTGACTATGAGCCACATTTTTTTAAACTTTGCTCATTATCTCAAAAAAGATAGAGTTCTCCAGGACCACAAGGTGAATGTATTTAGATGACACCAAATGATGACTCGTTATTATATCTCAGGAAGGTGCAGTGAAGTGGAGCACTTTGGCCTTTTTTAATTTATCTCACCACAAATGCCTGTTATAATTACTGAAGTATAATAAAAATGTAATTTCATGATAAACCTCAATAATTCGCTCAAAGGGTCTGACCAAGAGGTCATCTTATTAAGTGTATTTATGAATGTGTACCAATGAATCTCTGCATAACTTAAACAAAAACCCTCAGATTGCACCATGTTATTTTCATAAAGTTTAACAGACAAAATAAGGAACAATAATAAACACATCAGTGGTGATTACTGATACATGTCATTTACCATTACAGTTTGGACATTTTCCCCTAATTTCTTGATAAAATTGTGATTAAAAAAATAAAGTTTCCGATGTGCAAAAACCCTGTATCTTCAAAATCACTACTTTCAAAGCAATGGAATTGATTTAAATATATTTTTAACTAATATACTGTACAAGTTTGAACACACCTTCTCATTCAATGTGTTTTCTTTATTTTCATCACTATTTACATTGTAAATTCTCACTGAAGGTATCAAAACTATGAATGAACATGTGTGGAATTAAGTACTTAAAGGCATAGTCAGCGATGTGGGAGAAATCGAGTGGAGAGGTTGTTTATAAACGAATTTAGACCCGCCTCTCCCTTCATACCTCACCCCTGGCTCCACCCTCGAAAGCTTGACGTGCATCGTCATGGAAACGGCCGTAGAAACTGCGTAGTTGACCAAGGTAGCTAAAGTAACCCTGACTCGTCAGACAACTCGACTGACAATACTGATAACATCACAACAACAGTACATTCTGGCAGATTAGACAATAAGATGAATGTCTGACGGCTGTTACGCTACACAACCTACTACTCCCCCCCCCCGTCTGATCTGCACATGAGTATGATTGCCCCCTGGATGTGGGGGGGTGTACCCTGTTTTGGTGACTCGGCCCAAGCCGCAGTATTTACCTGCTTAAATTCGGAGCCAAGGCCGTGTATTGAAACTATTGACATTTTTTTCCCAACATGCTGTCAGTGGTGACATCTTGTGGATGGAGAGGAGAAATACGGTGAATTTGACAAATACTGCATTAGATTAGAAGATTAGAAGATTGCTAACTACACCTTTAACAAAAAGTGTGAAATAAATGAAAACGTCTTATATTCTAGTTTCTTCTTGTTTCTTCCACCCTTTGCTCTGATTACTGATTTGCAGACATTTTGGCATTCTCTTTATGAGCTTCAAGAGGTAGTCACCTGAAAAGGTTTTCACTTCTCATGTGTGCCTTGCCAGGGTTAATTAATGGAATTTCTTGCCTTATTAATGGGGTTGGGACCACCATTTGTGTTATTCAGAAGTCAGGCTGATGCACAGCTGACAGCCCTATTAGACACTTTTAAAATTAATATTATGGCAAGAACCAATCAGCTTAGATAAGAGGAACAAGAGGCCATCATTACTTCAGTGAGAATCTACAATGTAATTTGTGATAAAAATAAAGAAAACACATTGAATGAGAAGGTGGCCTGTACTGTAGTTCCTTTTAGATTAAAAAAAAAAAAAAAACAACCGCCTGCTTCCACTACCTGAGGGATGTGGTCAGACAAAGCTATTGATAAATTACACTAAAATAGCCAATTTTAAGTAGGGGTGAAACAGAGAGGTTAATATGCAGGCCAAAATTAAATAAAGAATTTGATATTTTGGGCAAGGAACATTTGAAAATATCTTCTTGAGGCATTTGGACCAGGAACAGGCTGAAAGTAGGAAGGTTGATGATGAAGGTCAGTGAGATCTTTATTATGCAGGCTTTGGGAGTAACAGCATACATGTAATGAGATTAGTTATTTGGATACAAAAAAAAAGGTAACTGTACTCAGTTACAGTAAAAAGACATAATCAGATTACATGTACATTTAGTAAAAATTGGGATTGTTTTGCAGTTTACAATTTTAACGCATTGCTTTGATATTGTATATACTTTTTTTATTTAAAACCGGAGAGATGGAGATAGATCGCAGCGCATGTATCGCACAAGCATCCACGACACTTCAGAAGAATCTGTGTATTCTTCATTTGGTTGATTGTGAAATTAAAAGCAGAAATTAAAAAACAAGAAAACATCTTATTTTCTCAATATCTGTATCTAAAACAATGAAAACATTGAGAACTCTTTTTCTCCCATTTCCATTTTTGTGCTGAAGTGAAAAATGGAAACAATGGATAACGAGTTATTTATCTTTTTCTGGCGTATTCATCTGGTGAAAGATATGTGATTCAAAAGTGAACTTTACCCAGATGTCAAGAGAATGATTGCTCTCGTGTTACTGTGGAAGCAAAAGATGTTGATGTAATTTTCACTGGCAGCCAGAGGAAAACTCTAAGGCTTGAGGACATGACACCAGATAAAACATCAGTCATCTTCCAGGTATGATCATAGAATTTTCTGAGCTGTCACCTGAGAAGTAGCAAGGTTGCTATGGGGGTTGCCAAGGATGTTTTGGCATTATTTCTGTTGCCGCAACCAGGATGCCACTGTGACTTCAGTCTAAATAGCTCAATTTCCCTTTGTCCACAATGTTTATAATCAAGAGTGTAGGCCCACGTTTTTCATTTTTTAAATTGAAATACAAAAAGTTACCTTATCTATTGGAGACACATTTGCTGCCCCCAGATGTGCATCTGATACATTAGCTGTTCTGATGAGTTTGTTTTGGGCACAGAACCTTCTTACGGACATTTTGGGGAACCTTGACTCTCATACCTCCTACACCGTGGCGGAAAACGGCATGGGTTTAGTCGTCCCAAAAAAAAGTGCTGTACAAGCTCTGAGTAATTCTCCAGTTCAGCCATGATGCTAAAGCAGTTTTTTGTTCTAATTTTGTTCATTCATTTTATTTATATTTAGTTTTTTCTGTCTTCATGAGCATACTTGGTATTGGCGAACTCAAAAAGTAATTACAAGTAAGCAAATGGTTGCATAGCTATGATATCATTGTACCTGGATTACATTACTGATTAGATTTTTTTTTTTACAGTTAACTAGTAACTAGGGGTGAAACGAAATTTCGTGGCACAAAATTTCGTGAAATAAAAAAAGGACGAAATAAAATTCAAAGGCGCACTAAATAAAAAACGCGAAGGGGTGCGCACATGACTGGTGACGTTTACCCTCCTCGCCTACCGTAGCAAAACACTTGCTTCAATATGGAGGAAGACAAAGTGGAGGAATTAGCTGACGCTCCTTTGTCCAATAAATCGGTTGTGTGGACCTATTTTGGCCTCCTATGTAAAAGACGAGAGAATGGTGAGAAGATTGCGGACAAAACAACAACCGTGTGCAAAATATGTTGCTACAGTTCGCTGTATACTGTGGCAAGTGCAACTACCAGCTACCAACTACTTTACCGGCAGCAACTGTATGTTTGTGTAAGTCTGCATAAAAAACTATATTTGATTTTTGCATCTACTGTTGAGTTAGAATTTGATCATATTTGAAGATCAGAAGTACATGCACTGTTATAGGCTAAATATTATAGTTCACAGTTCAGACATTTATAGGTCTAAACTGCAGCTCTGAAGACTGCTGTTTGTTTTCCTTTTCATTCAAGAATGTAGTTATCCTGATTGTTACAACAACAAAGCACTTTTTATTGAGATGTTATGTTTGTATTTGCACTGTAGTCTAAATAAAAGGGAAAAAACTACAATTGTGTTTTTTTTCAATGAGCATTTATTTTGTACTGATGCAGCAATATTTTTTGTTTGTCTGCATTAGAAAGAAAATAAAGAAAATGAGATTTTTGCACAACTTCCTACTGTTGGAGATTTTCTAAAATCTTTATTTTGTATCATAAGTATTTTGTATCATGAGCCCCGTTTCTTATTTCGTATCGTTTTGTGAATTGACTATTTCGTTACACCCCTACTAGCAATGGTATCAGAATTAAAATAATCCTCCCAACCCTGATATTATGAACATAGAACATGCACCAAGATCATAAAGGAATAAAAAAAACTCACCCATCAAAAGACCACAGAAACCACTACAACATGGTCTCTATCCACCACTATCTGCCAACATCTGCAGGACCTGCAGTGGAACATGGTGGCTCTAGTTTTCCCTTCTTTTTACCAAATTGTGTTTTATATGCGCTTCATTACAGGCAGTTGGGAAACTTCTTGATACCTGAGTAGCTGAACACAGCTCTTTCATTTATTAACAAGTGCAACAGGACAGGATTTGAGAACATGTTTGCACTCAAATGGACATTGCACTTTACACTTCATATCATACTCATAATGGATTATATAGGCGGAGGCTGTGAAACATTAGACATCACTGCTGCATGCAGAAAAGCTGCTCTTGCACCATAGCAGGTGGGAACAACACAAGACTTTAACTATTTCCCTCATTTTTTCTTTATTTATCCACTCTTGCTCATTATACCCTGGTGTACGTCTGGCACAGCAGGGAGCCGGGGGGTTTCGACAGTGCCTGTCCTCATTACTGGCAGTCGAGCACCTGAGAGATGAGATGCATCCTGACACCCAGGGCTGATTCTCACCTCCATTAACACCAGCAGGGGGGTCGCCATGATCTGATTACAAGGGAGAATGAATAAGGAGCAGGAAAGCGGGGAAACGAGAGGGGAGGAAAGGAGGGAGGACAGGGCAGAGGAGGGGACATAGGTGAGGAAGCTAAGGATGGAGTAGGACGGGGAGACAAGGAGCAAAACAAGTGAGGTGATGGAGGGGGGTGCTTGTAGGTGCCGGTGGGGGTTGATGACAGCAAGTACTTGTCAGGAGTGCATAAGCCAGCAGCCGAGGGGCCCTAATGATGGAGGTCATTGGCATACAGCTCGGTGAGGGCGGCGGGCTGTGATCAATACCACCTGATGAGGTGTCTGAGCTCCCTCTGATGTGCATCAAAATGGAATATGTTTTTCCTCCCCGTTTAATCGATGGGAAGAGTGTGAAACTAATTGGGCAAAATTGCAGGGGCATTTATTGATTAATCAAGCAGAAAAACGAGGGGAGCATACCAGGAGCTGGGGCCTCGGCGTGTGAGGGCAACGACATGGTGTTTTGATTGGCGAAATGAATCGATATCTTGGAATCATCAGCCGGCGCATAAAAGTTGGAGGGGGCATGAAATATTTAAAAGCGCTGTTGCAATAGCACCTGCAGATTCACAGAAAGGCAGAATAAAAACACACTGGCATCAATTTTGAATGCTACAGTCACACACTGGAAAGCACTCCTGTGGATGATGGGATTCTTCCACCTCGTAGGACGTTATCTTCTTTTTTTTTCTTCATTCTTCTCATGTATACAACATTTTCAATATGTAGCGAATGTGCTGTGATTTAATACAGAGCATGTCTTATAGATCCCTGTATCTTTTCCCCACCATCACAAATATCCCATGGTTCCCGGTCCCTTCTTTGCATTGTGGGAATGTGTCGGGGAATGTCACAGTGGGGTCCTGTGAAGGACAGGACTTGAGAGTCTATAATCTCTCGTCTCTGTAGCGCTGAACCCCCAGGGAGACTTGGATCAGACCACTTGATTCAGTCTTTTAGTTCCACTATGGTGCACTATACCATGCGCCGGTACAAAAGCCATCTCCCTTGTCGAAGCAGATGGAAATAACATTGGCTAAGGGTGAGGAGGGGGTTGGCGGCGCTGGCACTTCCACCAGTCCGCCAATGTGTTCCACATCAAGAAGCTTTCATATATGTGTGCCCTGAGAGCATATTGTGGTGTTATGTAGAGATATGACAACGAAGGGGGGTCAAAGCCAACCTCACCTCACTACAAACTGAATGGAGCAGAGATAAAGCTCCAAGGAAGGAGACAGGTGTCTGTATGAAAGAGAGACAAAAGCAGGAGTAGATAAAGAGGGATGAAGGGTGAAGACAAGTGAAGGAGTGCAGGGTAGAAGACAATTTCAGAGCCATCAGTCATTCATTTTTCACAAAATTCACAAACTAAAATTCCAAGAGTTAAGGCATAGTGTAAAATGAGATTAAAAACAGAAAACAGTGATTAGCAAATCCCTTTTTAATCTGCATTTAACTGAATACAGCACAACAACATTATGTTAATACTGCAATTGAGAAACTTAAAGCCCCACTATGTAAGATTTTGACTTTCAGCTCTCTATGGTCGTTGAGTGTAACTGCACTGTCGTACACTAATGTGAATTTGTTGACATTCAGAGGGAGGAGAAGCGAGTCGACCGGATGCGCAAGAGACAAACCATGTGAACTGATAAGGTACAGTCTGATCATGTTCCTATTTGAATAAATCAACATGTAGCCTACTTACAAGTACAACAATCACAGGGACAAATAAGCATTGGTCGGACAACTCTCCTTGTCTTTCGGCTCACGCCAGCAAATGAATGCCAGACCAATGTTTGTCCGGACATTTAGCTTGTTACTCTCCTGCTTTCTTTTTTTTTTCTCTTCCGGTAAAACCTTTCTTCCTTTGGGTTTTTCACTGCATCCGCCATGATAACTCTACATTCAGCTTTCATCTTCTGCTGCTTTTTTAATTGCAGGTGGCATCCAAGGTCAGAGGAGCATTACCTCCACCTACTATGCAGGAGGGTGAGCCAGTGGCCCCTACTTCCATTTGTTAAATAAGTGCATATTTACTTTAAATGAAATTCTGCTCATTAAATCTGTTTTAAATATTCAAAAATTGCTTTATATTCTCCTTTTCCTAACAGTTAGCTTTCACCTCCAGGGGGAAGTGACGTATGCTGTAAAGCAGTCAAAGCAGTTAAAGTGTGTAGTGTTTTGAGCAAAGGTGTTCCTACCATCCACACTGATGTTACATGGCACCAGTGAAGACTATACAAACCCCCTCAATCCATGACAGAGGCGTCATTCAGCCTGTTGTAAGGTGATGTGCAGTACAGGCCAAAAGTTTGGACACACCTTCTCATTCAATGTGTTTTCTTTATTTTCATCACTATTTACATTGTAGATTCTCACTGAAGGTATCAAAACTATGAATGAACACGTGTTGAGTTATGTACTTAACAAAAAAGTGTGAAATAAATAAAAACATGTCTTATATTCTAGTTTCTTCAAAGTATCCACCCTTTGCTCTGATTACTGCTTTGCAGACTCTTGGCATTCTCTTTTTCTTTTTAATGTATTTTTTTGGGTGTTTTGTGCCTTTCTTGATAGGAGAGACACAGTGGACAGGCCCGTGAAGGGGGCGAGAGAGCAGGGTAAGACACTCCGCAAACCGGCCACAGGCGGGACCCGAACCCGAACCGGCAGAAGCAAGTACACGGGGCGCCTGGTCGCCAACCACTCCGCCAAACCAGCACCCCAGGCATTCTCTTTATGAGCTTCAAGAGGTAGTCACCTGAAATGGTTTTCACTTCTCAGGTGTGCCTTGCCAGGGTTAATTAATGGAATTTCTTGCCTTTTTAATGGGGTCTGGATCATCATTTGTGTTATTCAGAAGTTAGGCTAATGCACAGCCGACAGCCCTATTAGACAACTGTTAAAAAATAATATTATGTCAAGAACCAATCAGCAAAGTTAAGAGAAACAAGAGGCCATCCTGACTTCAGTGACAATCTACAATGCAATTAGTGATAAAAATAAAGAAAACGCATTGAATGAGAAGGTGTGTCCAAACCTTTGGCCTGTACTGTACCATTGTAAAAATTTCAAAAATATTATTTAGGGTGGAAACACTATGTAGTTTAAATGGGTTAAATAGGTTTAAATGTTTCTAAATGTACAAACAATCTGAATCTGCGTTCTAAATCCAAAAAAAATAGGACACTTGATCTTTGATGTTCATGATAATAGGATACAGTGTGCTCAAGTGCATCCATTGCATGTATCAGATGTTGTGAAATCATTAAGTAACTAGTAAAGCACTCGGAGAGCGCAGACCTCTGCTAGCGCCACAGTCCTCACCCATATTGTGATTTTCACCATAAATATTAGTCCTACCTTTATTTCATCTAAATATTTAGATTCCTTGACCATGAAAACATACCATTAGCAATTGGATTCATAATGATATCTATTTAAGTTCAGTAGTTATTCACAAAAATCACATTTTTTGTCATGGCGGCCAGATGCTGATCCGGATCAACACCAAAATCGAATCAGTTCTTCGTTTTCCCATGTTGAACTGAAAATTTCATCAAAATCCATCCAATAGTTTTGAGTTATTTTGTTCACAGACAGATGGACGGACAAACGGACAAACAAACTCTCCCGAAAACATGACTTCCTTGGCGGAGGTAATCATGTTTTACATCATATCAGTGCCACATAAATGGTTTTGATTTCGTCACGCACAGTTTTAATGGGGGACAGATTTTGACAGCAAACAGGACAGTCGAGTCCCTGACCTCTTTGTCCGTGCAGACATGCCGTTGTAACTTGTGAATAATGTGTCTTGGGATTGTCCTGATGAAGTAGGCAGCAAACACCCTTAAGAAGACAAAAAGTTGATGGATGAAAACATGTTGCTACAAAACTTGGGTGTGCCTCTCAGGAATAAAGAGCCCAGATTTTGCCCTTCCAGGTTCATATATTTGTTTTTTTTTATCTCTTACAACAACTCTGTATTCATGCTATCTTCTCTGCTCTGCTAACAGCTTAGAACTAAACAATGGTTGGATGTCACATTGCCAGGTCTATTTGGGAAAGGGCAGGGAAATGTGATGCTCTTGCTTTAAACATAAAGCAATTTTTTGACGTGTTGCCCTGCACTCTTATTGGTCAGTACACTACAACTGAGCATGCTCGGGCAGAAATCGAGTAATTGAGCATGGGTGAAGCAACATCTGTTAGAGAGAAAAAAATTGTGTACGGTATTGTGAAAATACTGAAATTTCACTGATTAAAAAAACGTTGAATAAAGCTAATTTCTGAATTGTCTGAGTGAGTATGGTTTGGGCAAAATTTGGGTATGTGTTACATTGGAGTAAAATGTGTTTCCAGGCAAAAAATGTGAAAATATGGGATGCTTGTTATAATCAAGGGTGTTATAATCGAGAAATGACCGTAATTATACACGTTAGCAGTGTATCACAGTTACCAACACAACACTATAAATCATTCAGATCTAGCAACTCATTGCTTGTTAGAATACTCCGCAGACCATGATCATTCTCTTTCATATAATGATATGAGGCATGTTTGTTTTATGTCAGCTATGCTGGCATCATTTAGACTTGTACAGCCCTAGTGCTTTGCATCAGTACTCTTTTCTCTATTTTTCTGTCAAGAGGGTTGAAAACTGTTCAGTGAGTTCCTGAAGCTTTTTCTTAAAGGAGACATATCATGCTGATGCATGATTTAATACTTACATATAATATAATAAATTTGAAAACAAGACCTTACACCCCCTTAATTTTCAAAAAATGAGATATTGTATTTTTTCTGATATCCTAGAACGAGATTTGATGCCTCTGAAAATAGGTCATTGCGAGATGACCGCGAGATTTAAATCGTCGTGACGACACGAGGTACATTTCTTTTTATTGGAGTAATCTGATAAACACTTCCTCCTCTGTGATGTCCGTTAGCCCCACAGCCATCAGTCAGGAACACATCCACCCAGCAGCAGTATATAGATCCCTAGCTCACACTCACTCATTACCAGCTCTGGCCTGTAGGGGGACTCAATACGCGGTCGCTGCTTTGAGCCTGCCGGAAAATACAGAAGAAGAAGAAGGACAGGCTGGCTCTACCCCCGATAAAACTGACCAATCAGAGCACAAAGGGCTGTGACGAGCTTGATAATGGCCTAAAATGAGGATTTTGAGAATGCTATTGTGGGGCAATGAAGGAACTAAATGACTTGTACTGAGGGCAGAAATGCTTTACAGGCATCCTAGTCTGGCATAGTGAAAAGGAGAAACAAGCATGATATGTCTCCTTTAAAATCACACATTATACAGACAACTTTTTAATGATGTTTTTAAAAACACAAATGTTTTAAGTTTTTGAAATTAAATTTCAGGGAACTGTAACAGACTTATTTTTGAGGGAGCTGTCCAGGTGTCGACCTCCCTTAAACACTTTTATAACAAATTTAACAACTGAGTAGGCTTTGACAACAGGAACAACTAAGTACTGTTACAAATCAGTGAACAACTTTGTGTTTTGGCAATTTGACTTGGAGGCCCTACTAAATCTGGCAGGAAAAATATTTCATTTTAGATTTAAAATTTGTAGACCAGATTTGAACTTAATCTCTATGCTGAATACACGTCTAGGATTTGCCCTTATAGCATGTTGTAGTGTTATGCAGAGACATGACAACAAAAGGGAGTTAAAGCCAACCTCTCTTCCAGTACATTTAGCTGAAGATAGATGGAACTTGAAGTCAGGAAACGGGTGTCTGGAAGAAAAAAAAAGGAGGAGGACAGAACAGAGAAACCAGGGTGGTGTGCATATTTCAAAGTCAAAGTTTTTTCCTGCAAATAGAGACAGATACAAAATAGAATTTGTGATAAAATACATAGTATGTTCAATCATCTGGTGTCTGAATGGGAGGCAGGAAGACAGAGACAGTGAGGAATATAAAGAACAGAGAAAGAGGGGAAATCACTGATGCCTGCAGAGGTCAGAAAAGTGTCAGGAGGAAGAACACAGGGTGACTCGCACTCACAATTTACTTAAGGAGATGTTAACGGTCTAGAGGCTACTGGGAGGGGGTTGATAAGTGTCTGGATCATGTATTGACCTCTCGGTGGCCTCAAAACGCTGTTGATTGCTGACTGGAGTCAGCGGGGAGGCTGGTGGTCTGGCTCACACAGCTCCTGGGCTCTGAATGTCTGTCAGTGGGAAGACTGGAGGCCGTACTATTCTGAGTGGAAGTCCGTCGGGTCTTGTTGTTTTGACCCACTACAGTCCTGTTTACATACTAATGAGAGATTTACACTTCACATGGCGCAGGGGCTGAACAGTTTCATCGTCTCTCCTCAGGAGCTGGTCTGCACATACAGTAATCCATAAAGAGACAGCAATTTGAACATGGACTGCATATCGTGAATCTCAAATGATTCACGCTGGAACATGTTTATGGATGCAACAGGGTAAAGTTGAGATGAATCAATAGACTTGGGCAGCTTGCTAGGAGTTTAGCTGGAGAGCTAGAACTGTCATACCCTGCTTATGTCCAAAATCAATGCATCCAGCTCATTTTGACTCCCCATTTGTGAACTTTGAGAATTTTCATGGTTATTATAAAGTGCTATAAAACTTAGGAGCACTTGTGAATCGTTTTCTAGTGTACTGGCTCTCAGCCAAGAGAAGAAAATGGCAAACAGTAGCCTGAGGTGTGAGGTCAGGCTTGGCTACATTCAATTGGCTGATTTTGACAAAGATTTTCTGCTTTCATATGAGTTGATATTTTAATTTTGTGCCTAAAGGGAATTGACAGACTAGGATTTATTTGATTAAATAATGAGGGCACAATAGAAATTTAATTTCATATTTAAAAAGTGATATTTGTGTTCTTAATGTTCATTTAAAAATGACAAAACTTCAACATAGCCGCAATCATTTCAATTTTCATTGAATAATTTACAAATGAAGAGCTCAAATTATACATTTTTGAGTAAATATGTGCTCAGACAAAGAGTCTGCAAAATCTGGACTCCCTCCTCTTCCCTTTTTTATATCTGGGAAGGTAAGCCAAGTACCAAGCATAGATTGTAGAATGTATGCAGAATTGTAGAGAACATGGGGTCAATCAGCACTCTATTAACAATTTACCAAAAATAAACTAGGGAGGCAATCTGGGTGGACTGGCAGTACATGTGGAAGGAGGCCAGAGATACAGGAGCTCTGACAGATTGTCTGGTCAGGGGTTCTCTGTATATAACACTGACAGACTTTTGAATATAAGTGATTGTGAACATACTTCTGCAGACATTGAAACTGAAAATGTGAACCTTGGTCAAAGTTAAAAAAAAAAAAAAGTGCTTTTTTGATGTTTGTAACAACATAGTACAGACGATATATTTCTGATATACAGATAAAGAAGTTTACAATGTGATGCACTTGAGGACCCTGTTCTCTCTGGGACTGTAACTGGACTGAACATACAGTCAAGCATTGTTTCATAGTTTTGAGTGGGACATCAGTGTGGGGGGGAAACAATCCTTTTTCTCACCCTGCAATGAGGCATCTATAAAACCACAATACTAATGCGAACAAGTTGTCAAATCTATCCCAAATGTCACATAGCACTACATTGAAGGTGCTATGAGGAGAACTTATTACCGCCGAATTAAAGACTCTGCTACCCATGAGCACGCGCGGCGACTGTCGTAATGCTGCAATCCAGTAACCTCAGAAATGGGAGTGACATCATCTCAGAGTTATCAGCGTTCCAGTTGAAGTCGGAAAAAACATGCCAGTCTACCAGGCTATTGTTAGCTGTTGTTAGCATGCCCTGTGTTGTTGGTCACAAATATCACATGAAGAATGTGATTATCACTATGGCAGCATTTTTGTAAGTATAAGTCTAGCAATACTATGTATACAGCTGATCTAGAGCGACACACCCCAGTCAGAAGTGCAAATAAATTGATTATTACAGGAGCTAAATAACTGTTCACACTGGGGGCATCCATCTTCGATCGTCAACTCGGGGGTGGCGAGGTTTCACCGAGTTCCCAGTAGGAAATTCAGACTTCAGGGAATGTTCCAGTTGCAGTTTCCTTCTCGGAACTCGGAAATTCCTACTTCTGACTACAACTTGAATGCACCACAAGACGTGACTGAAGCCAAAGCGTGTGTTTGTTGTGTTGTAGCCCGGACCTTCCTCAGAACTCTGCATTGCTTTACAAATTCTTTTTTCATCAACTTACAGGATGCAAAGCGACGAGTTACTGTATCTCTTTCTAGTTTCATAGCGGTAGTTTTTGATGTGTGACAACAAGCAATTTTTGAAAAACTTAGTATTGTAGTTTTGTAGCCGGCTATGTATCGCTACTTACAGCTCAGTGCTCTAAGACGTGGAATATAGATAATAAAATAATATAAATTTGCTCTAGTTTTAATTGTCTTGTTCCCGAAGTTGAGTATCCAGGCCAGTCTAGCCATGTCCGACCCGACTACGAAGCTAAGCAATAGCATTTATAGATAACCTATTTTGATGCTATAAAACTCATCTTAAAGTGTATATTTCGATCAGGCATATATCTAAAAGTGAGACTTTTTTGTAATTACTTAGAAACGCCTCACAGTCTCTGTAAGTAGATATTTGAGTTGTGTCAATGAAAGGCCCACAACACACCTGAGGAAGTTTAAAAAAGGTGGGGCTACGGTGGTTTGTGATGTCATACAGATGTGAAGCTGTCAGTCAAACAAAGGTTGTCAAACTTTTCCACACACACTCAATCCTGGAAAGAGGTCTAATCAAAGGCTCATTACTTTGATCTGTCTTTGTCTGTCTGTCTGCATGCATTACATTCACAGTCAGCTGAAAGTCCATTAACATGGTCACGCAATTGAGTTTTGCACCAAGACATTCAAGAAGGTGAAGGGAGGAGATTAAATAGAGTTCAGACAGTGCTGGTGGTGTCATCAGTTGCCTTTATATCTGATTATGACAGGATAATAGCTGTTAGTTTTGTCACTGAAAGTCCAAAATCACCGTCATGTTTATAGTTCTTTTTTTCTGTCTCAGAAAACAGGCAGTTGTATACGGCTTGAGCTCTCAGTGTGCCTCCTGGAAGTATCCCTCGGTAATCCATATAATATATTGACAAGTTTATTTACAAAAGTGTTCATGACCCCAGTGGACTGTGTTGAAAAATGTTCTCAGTTTTGACTGTTCAGTGTTTTCTGAACTTTAGGTGAGTTGGCTAATAGACTTAAAGCTGCTGTCAGGTGGATTTGGAAGGATTTGGTTTGAAACATCCCGAGGATTTGTCTTCCTAAGGCTGAAGGTACACAGGAAATGGTAAAGAAAGATCAATAAATATCCTGTTTCCAATTCATATGTCATGTGCACACATGTATTCATTCTAATTAATGGCTGCTTGAGTGACTCCAGGTTTGAATTCCGGGACTGGTAAGGAAGAGCTTTAACCCATATGCTGTCAAAACTCTTGGACCCTTTATTTGACAATCCCTGTGTTACAGAGACTAACTCTGCCTCATGTTTGGCAGGAAAGTGGCCCTTGGAGCAGCCTCCAGCAAATCAGTGAACGCTAGGAACTCGGGTTTTAGCAGGGCAACGGGGATGTAGACAGAGGGACTCGAAAGGCAGACCTGCATTTACAACCTGTTTGGGATTTGGCTATTGCACCGTGACTAACACCCCTGCTGTACCACATATGCTGCTGAATTTTAAGTCTGGCATACTGCAGGAGGTACAGAGTTAGAAAGAGCGAAGAACAAATGCCATCTGTTAAATAAACAAACAGTATGCCGCACGATCATTTTTCCATGCAGGAAGAAAACTTCTCAATCCTTAGAATGAATGCACACCATTACACAGCAACTCCAGACGGCCAATTATGTTTTATTCTGGCACTTAAAGTTTGTGGGGGAGTGCAGGATATTGCCCATAATATATATACACAAGCAAGCTGCCGCCCCAGGACCACTGCTTAAACTGGCCCCTTGGGGGTCCTGAGGTGGAGGGGGAAGGTACCACCTGCATGTGTCTGTTCACACTGTACGTGTGCCAATTACTCACTGACAGACAGAGAAGGGGAGTCTGACAGGCCATTGCCGTTTGGCAGATGCCACGCACAAATGCTTCGCACCAGCTCCACGTCAACAGCCAGGGCTAAGACGAGGCCTCGCTCTGACAGCTCGCTTAGACCAGGGCCAAAGGAGGAGAAAATCTTTGAGTCATGGCAGCCGCGAGAAGCAGAGGAGGGGCAGGTGGAGGATTAATATTACATTCATCCATCTAAAGAGTGTGACAGCGGTATGACAAGCAGCATATGAGTACTTGGAGAAAGTTTGTAGGGCTGTCTCAGTGTTTTAGATGTTAAGTATTTATGAGGTAGACAGTACGAAGAGGGGATTTCGGCATGTTTTGCCCCGGGCTGTGTGGTAGTGTTTGAAATTTGGATTTTACGTAAACTTGGCAGTTGTCATACAAGCTAAGAATAAACCAAGCAGCAAAATAATGAAGCATCCACCCCCCCGGTACACACATAAAAACACATGCACACTATCCCTCTTCTTATGTCCATCTGTTTTATCTGTCTGTTTTCACCACCCTCCTCTCTTTGTTTGTCCCTCTTCTGTGTGTTGTGTTGAATGCACGGTGAAAAACTGTCAGACATGGTCATACATTTGCTCATTGTGTCCCGCTATTGTGATGCAGATGAGGAGGAATTGTGAAGGCAGCCACTGTATCCTTTTAGTTACAGTACCACCACTGCTAAAAGGCACACTGATGCTTTGTATTGATGTAAAGATGTTACCAGGGTTTTGAAACAGTCCGAGCAAAAATCTTGATGGAAAAACTTCTATATTGATACATGATACATATATTGATGAAATTATTTAAGTGCTTTCTCACTTCAAACAGAGGCTTATTTAATGTGTTAAAATATGATTTCTAGAGCCTCTAGCATCATTTCATTGAGATTCATGAAATCTTTAGAGTGCATTGTTTGGAAAACAAAAAAGTGCAAAGATATGTAGTGTATGATTTTGACTTGATCATCCAACTTGGTGTCGCAAAAAAGAAGAATGAAAGAAAAAATCTTACATGTTGAAATACAGCATTTAGTACTGTAACAGATTATAGGTCTCATGCCCAGCAAACTGTGGGGTTTTTTTTGTTTTATTTTTGTTAGAAGGAGCTTGGGGGTTTATTTCTGTGGGTTTCATTCTGCAATAGCTATTTTGCCCCCATCTGTACTGATATACAGACTGATTTCAGAGTCAAGTCTGCAGCCTATATCATTATCATAGCCCCCTGTAGCCTCTGCTTTCCACAGGTCCAAGGGTTTAAAGGGAAGAGAAAAAAAAGCTCCATATGATCATCTACAGAGATTGAATTTCCTTTTTTTATAAATAAACTTGCATTCTTCTTTTTTGTGATCAGCATGTGGCTTTTTGTTACAAAGCGCAACCAAGCTTTGTTTTAGAGAAGGCTGTGTGCCGCGAGTTATCTTAATGAAGACGAGGGGAGATTTAAACATGGCAGTTCTGCTGTCGCACGGGAAGTGACGTCTCCTTCGACCAATCAACGGGCTGCAGTGTTTCTAGCTCCACCTTCTGGGGTTGGATTGGTATGCTTGGCACCTCAACATAAAGGTCCCAAAAAATAGGACGGTGCAGTTCACTTATAAAGGCCTGTCCCGGTTATGGAAACGCCACAAAAAGTGAGCCGAACCGAGCCGAACCGAACTGAGCCCTCTGGTGGAAATGGGGCTTTAATGTCCCTCACAGGGTCACAAATAGAGCTGAAGTGATTCCTTGAGGATTTTGATTTAATTGATTACAAAAAATTGGATCAAGTGTGGGATCATTACAAATTGAAACAAAAAGAAACCACGGTGCAGTATGTCTATTGTAAAACACAGTTGGTATATCATCAATGCTGCAGCACCTCAGCAGTAAACATCGGGTCTATGGCATCAAGTCTGCGGACCGGGCACAACAAGATAATGCTCTCAAAACATTAGCAGTCACAGTTAACAGAAATCAATGTGATAAATAATTGAGATTAAGTCAAGTAAATAACATACAGTACTTTTATTAGGGCCCTGTGTAAAGGCTGTTTCAGAAAGTAAATCAATGTGGAGGCTACTTGCCTTGTGTCCTGTGAACTTTGTGCACTTTTTTTCCCACATCCAATAACTCTTCTTTTAATTTGATTGCAATGAGTAAAACAGAAATACAACAGAAAATACTGACAGTAAGTAGAGTAAGCAGGTGTAGGTCATCGTTTCATACATTAAATAAATGTGCATTAGCTAGTTGAATTATCTAAGTATTGAAGTATGATATTATTTGGGCCTAATTATAGAATACAATAAATTAGATCCAGAATATGGAAATTAGCATCATTACAGCAATAAAGGCAAATACATAGTTAAAAACAGACAAGCATAAAAACTAATCATAAAAATAGTAGTAATATAAAAAACAAACTAAAAATGTACTTAAAATAGAAATATATGAACTAGGGATGTAACGATATGAAAATTTTGTATCACGGTTATTGTGACCGAAATTATCACGGTTATCATTATTATCGCGGTATTGTTGCGGTGTGCTCAGAATAGTCAAAAAGTACTAAAACACAGTCTTGAAATCATTTAATCCCTTTAATATTATAACCATAACACTTCTTTTTTGTCTTTTTGTCAATAAATATGTTTAGAAATGCCCTTTGAGTACATTTTTTACCCTTCTTTCATTAGAAATAAAAGTAAACAATTCTAGTAAGTATTTGTCATTATTGTGTTATAAATGCTTGAACAGTGTGGAATTACAAGAAAAGAAAACAACAGGTTTGAACTTTAAACAGAATTATCTTCATAAACAATTGAAAATGAACAACAAATAACCTTTTTTACATTAACTCAGATTTTTGTTTGCCTGCAGCATTTTAGTGTCCATGTTATAGCTCGTCATATTAGACCATGTCATGGCCTTTTTTTTTTTTTTTTACCACAGTTAGCCCCCTTAGTGCCTCTCCTCTAGTCTCCCCTCTCCATGGCAGATATCTTTGATGTATTCTCCTCTAATCTTTCAAAAGTACGATCGATTAAATCCATAAAGCCCGAACTTTGACGGAAAAAAGACGATCAATTTCAAAATACGGCGAATAAACGGCAAAAGAACGGCAAGAATACACTCCAGAATGATACTAATGCTGTTATTTACAAGATTTATGCATTATTTAGACAGAGAATACTGACAAACCACCTGTAATTCTCTCAGGTATGACTCATTTAATCTTTTCTTGCTCGCTCCCTCTCTCTCTCTCGCTCTCTCTCTCTACGGCTCGGTCAGTTCATATACTCAAGGAGTTACGGCAGTTTTAATCGCGTACGTCTTTTTTCTTTACCAGCAACTTTGTGTTTTAGACAGGGTGACTGTCTTCTATCAGTCTTCCCTCGGCAACCTTGTAAAATCCAAAAGTTAACCAGACTTAAGAGTCTGTTCCAGAGGGAAATCTCCGCTGACTGTAACCTTCGCTGAGGCCAAACAAGCAAATTGCGTATGCGCGCTTCCTATCAGGCCACTTCATCCAGGAAGAGACTCATAGTTCTATCATTTCTAGGCAAGGAGCAGCATCACCATGTGTTTTTGACACATTGTAGTTATCAAACACGGTAAAACGGTAATTTTTATAGGACGCGGTAATGATTACCGTGGGAAATTTTACCGCGGTTTACCATTTTACCGGTAACCGTTACATCCCTAATACGAACAAGAAAAAAATTAACAAAACTGCAGGAACAAATTAAACAAAAGTTTAACAGTATTTACACCATTGCACATACGGAAAATAGCAATATCATTGGTTTTGTTGTAACTGGTTTAGTACAGGCCTCAGAGACAGTTGTCATTATTACTAAAAAAAGGCTGTTGATCCATGTAGGTTTTTACTGTACGTATGAGTTGTACTTTTGAGACATCAGCCGCAGATATGTCTGCCTTCTCTCTGGTATAAATGGACTAAATGGCAATAGTACTATGATGCTAAAAGCACCAAAAATGCATTTGAAAATTCTAAAACCAGTGTCTCATTCATAAAATCATGATTTGGTTGCTGAAAATAACATACGGACCTTGTTGTGAGCAGTGTTATGTAGGAACTACCAATAGAAAAAGATGTGTTTTGATTTTAGGATCCCATTAACCCTCAAAATACTCAAAAAAGGAAATAATAAATTGCTCATTTAAGAGGCCTGGCTTACTTTTTTTGTCTTGCATGGTACTCAGGCTTTCCAAAAAAGCTGAAATGATTCAGTTAAAAAACTGCAGTGTGCGCAATGTATCTCTTACCCGATTACTCAATTAATTGGCAAAATAATCAAGAGAATGCTTGATTACAAAAAGAATCGATAACTGCAGCCCTAATCACAAATTAAGCTCTTGTATTTGCTGAGCTGTGAGTTACACCCTGTTGAATATTAGTTCTTCAAGCTGATTACTTAATTTGCTTCAAAATTTTATCTCAAGTCTGTAAATAAATAATATAAAAGTCAGAGACCACACTTCAGCTATAAATTTAGGCAGTGATAGGCAAAAGAGTAAGAAAGAGCCTCTCCCTCATGGGGTCTTTCTCCTAAGGCATCAGTATTTCAGAGATGCCACTATGAGATCCAAAAGAGTTTTAAAAGAGAGAAGCAGACAGATTTTGCCCTGAATGAAAGGGAGCTCCTGAGTCCATACCAGCTTGTGCTGCAGTAAGATTGGATGGAACAGAGGAGAGGGAGCAGATAAGCATCCTTATCCCCCAGGTGCTCCCTTCTATATGCCAGTGTGTGCTGGACGGTGTGCATGTCTCCAGTGTGTGTTTGCGTGTGATTTAAAACTAGAAGAATGAAAGGCCTCTCCCCTGTGACAACCGCCACCTCTGTCATTCATGTTTCATATATGACATGATTACAAACACACACAAATGCACAGACACACACAGGCTCATAACAAAGAGGCCGGCTGCTGTTTTGTCTGCATGTCAGCGGCTCCATTCTCCCAGAAGCTTGGATGGGGTTTGCGTGACACCGTCACAGTATCCGAGGATCCCCGCAGGCTGCCTTGGGACAAGGAGCTCATCATTTTCAGCCCCCATCTCCCAGGTGAACATCAAGGGGGAGGGAGAGGGGGTGGGGGTCACAGCATGATGGGGAGGAAGGAGTGGAGGAGAGGCACTAAACCTGAGGCCTACTGGAAAGATGGAAAAACATCCACATCTGCCACAGTGACCGCTCACATAGACAGGGACGAATATACTAGGGCTGGGCAAAATATCACAATTTTGAGGTATGCTGATATTCTTTAATTAAAGTTACAAGGTTAGAATGCTGTCAATTTACCTTTTACTTCCCCTAAGGTTATGTTTAAGCTGGTGTTTGTCTATATGTCTGTGTGTTTGCTGATCCGTCTGTGAATGGTTAATGGACTTGAGCTTACATAGCCCTTTCCTACTCTTCGACTACTCAAAGCAGTTTTACACTGCAGGTCACATTGACACATTCACACCTGTTCACTCTCACCTTCACTCACCAACTGTAATTTCTGTTAACCTCGCTCTTTCATGCCCATTTACACACCACTGATGCAGAAGTGGAAGCAGCTTGGGGTTGAGTATCTTGCCCAAGGACACATAAACATGTGATAGCCAGAGCTGGGCCTGAACATGCAACCTTCTAATTGCCAACCAAACACACTATCAGACTGCACCACCGACACTCCTGTCAGTGAGCAACATCACTCAAACACTTCTCAACAGGTTTTGATGACAGGTAAGGGAATGCTGGTTGTGGCACAAGTGACTAGATTTTGGAGATGATCTGAATCTGGATGTAGAGATGTTCTAAAGGATTTGTTAACATTGCTCAATAGGGCACCTTTCTGCATTTAAGCTAACAACAGCTAAGAATGTCAGAGACACTTTGAAAGGCACTCTCTGACCACTTCAAGTTCACTAGCTGAAAGGTCTTCGATCACAAAACTACCCCATGACTATTGACACAAAGTGCTTGTGCAGCAAAGGTCAAGAGCTTTTTTTGTTTCAGGAACTTCTTTTAAAGTTCCTATGTCTGGATTTGTTTGACGGTTTACATCATGACTTGGGTGTCTATTAAGCAAAGATTTGATCTAAAACCCCATTTCTGCTCTCTAATGGCCTCTAAAGATGTTGAGTGTATCTGCACTGTCATGAAACAGAGCGCCTCACATCAACGTGCATTTGTTGACATACAGAGGGAGGAGAAGTGAGCTGACAGGACATCCTGAGCAACAAATAAACCATGTGGATTGATAAGGCAAGTCTGACCATGTTTCTGTTTGCATAAATCCCTTTTCAAGCGTCAGGCTGTCGTTGCTGTTAGCAACATGTACTTACAAGTCCACCAATAACAGGGCCAAATCAGCATCGGGTTGGACATCCCTCCTCGTCTTTCAGCTCACGCCAGCAAGTGAACACTGGGCCAGTATTAATTCCTGACTGGGCATTTAGTTTGTTACTTTCTTGTGTTTCACTGCTTCCCCCATGATAACAACTGTAAGTTGAGCTTTCTTCTTCTTCTTTGTCTTCTTTAACGGTGGTTGGCATCTGTCTCTTTGGTGCATTACCACCACCTTTTAGCTTTCGCCTCGACTTCCATCTTTTAAACAAATTGGGAAGGAGGGGGAAGTGACGTACGTCGTAAAGCAGTCAAAGCAGTAAAAATGTATAGGTTGTTGGTGTGGAAGTGTTCCAACCATCCACCTCGAAGTTACACAGTGCTGGTGAAGGTGATATAGACCACATCAGACCATAGAGCTGTCATTTAATCTGATGTAAGATGATATGTCATCACAACGACTCTAAAAATATTATACTAAGGTGGAAAAACTACACAGTGTTGATTTGAGTTGAACAAAAAAGGAAAAGATTTGTCTGTAGAGGATTGAGTGGAGCTCTTTTCCCCTCCTCTTTGAAAATGATAAGATCTGAGGGGCCAGAAAGCAATGGGAGGCTATGATAATGAGCTCTGTGCTGATTGGCTGTCCAAATGATGTCTGATGGGAATGCGGAGGGGGGGCTACAGGTTGCAGAAGGACTTTTAAACAGTCATGATCAATAATATTACTTACATGTTGATTCTTTTTATTATAAATCATGCTCAGCTTTGTTTGCTTAGTGTTTTCTTAAAATGAGACTCTTCAATCAAGCCTTATCTTAATTTGAATGTGCTTTAAACACTGAGGAATATCCCTTATGACAGCAATCTGTTTAGAGAAAAAATATCAAGATAGATCATGTATGGCCATTTACCAATAAAAAATCCCACTGAGGTATGACTTTTGATCCATATTTCCCAGCCCTAGAACACAATGAATCCATATGCACTCACACAATCTGAGAAAGCTACTCAGATGGGCAGTTCTGTCATCAGCTATTACCCCCCCTGCCACTCTGACATGGAGAGATTGGGGCCATATGAACAGCTCAGTAGCCCTAAGCGATGTTTAGAGGGCAAGAGTTAGCGAGACGCGCCGGTCGCTGCTTATGAGGGGTCATAATCAGATGTGAAAGCTGTCTTGTACGCTTACAGGCAGCATTGTGGCGGAAAGCAGTGCTCGCTGTAATATTGATGCAGTTTTTCAGCGGGTTGCACTAAGAGGATGGGAGGAAATTGGAAACACATTAGCAACACCTGATAGCTTTGAACTCATATGGAGGGATGGGGGGGGACTGGGAATGTTAATCATTCAGCAGGAATATCATCCCAGCGGGTGGATGATAGAGGGAAAGAAGGGAGGAAGCAAAATCATAACACTGGTGACTGCATAATGAGATAGTGGCTTTAGTAAACATGAACTGATTGTGAGAGGAAATAATAGCCTTTAGTCTGGAAATAAAGAAAAAAAAATAAGGCTATGTATGTTGCTCTCATCAAGTATGCAGTAAAAAGTGTGTTTTTCTGCTCCCTGAGGTTTTGACAAAAAATCTAAATGCAGACTGTGGAACAGGAGGAGATGTTTTGTTTTCCCAGCCTCTTTCCCAGGAGTCATCACAGTGGAAACTATTTATTAACTAGATGCTGTGTTGGCTGGTCAGTCGGAGTTCTGTAATAGGTGGGGGGGAAATGCTTGTGAAACCTTAGATTTATTTGATGCCACTCTCGGGTTTTTCCAATCTAGTGCTTCTTGATGGTTCGGGTGCTCGCACATAAGAGAGAAAGGGGGGAGCAGAAAATAGCAGAGAGCACATCTCCGGATGAAAGGTGCCTCAAGGGTGGCTATCAGGACTGAGGAACACAAAGTAAGCACCTCACTCACATGCACACCCCAGCCCTCGGGGTCTTTGGGAGTGATGAGAGCTGACAGCGGTTTGTGTGCAATGACTACTTCTGTTGTTTGTGATCCATGGCTACTGGGCAGCGGGGCTTCGCAAAACCTTCCTGTATCCAGCACTGACAACATGAGCCAAAAGATCTTTCTGAATCACAGAGCGAGTACTTTCTCCGCCTAAATCAGGACACTGGGGACGGAGTGCTGTAACAAACAAACATGCAAGCTTCCCAAGCATTGCATCTGTAAACTGTCAGTCAGTGCATTTACATGCAGTCAGGAAAAGTTGATCTTTGTGTTGGTTTTACAAAACTAGACTTAACACCTACGTCTGACAGAAATGGCCCTATATTGATCCTCTTGATGTCACACTAATATATTTTTGTTACAAAGAAAGTCACGAGATCCAGGTTTACCCTCTGCCAGAGGGCCAAACTGTTGTTATTTGAAAGATACTCTGAACCAAACAATTTGAGTTACTTTAAACTAAATTTAAATAATACACTTTTCAGTAACTATAACATTTTTTTAAACAAATGCAAGCCTAAATAAGTTAGCTAAACACAGAAATCCTGTTTCAGCTGATCTTTCAATTAGTATCAGAGGATTTACCAGCCGTTAAAGAATATCTCACTTAATTTCATTTCTTTATTTTACAAATGCACTGAGAAATGTCAGAAAATGTTGCACAGAGTGTATTACAACACTTGATAGGTCTTTTTTCCAGGAAATATTGCCCATCTTGATGCATTCGAGCCAGATGCTCCCCTAGATAATCAGGGCTTCTCGCAATCAAGATTTGGTTGCGGTTGTTAGTGATGTTTAACCTGACACACAAGGTAGATGGGTCAGTATACTACACAGGACATATTTTACAAGTTCATCAGGGCAAAATTCCATAGAAAGAATTAGAGAAGAGCAGAACTTGGACGGTGATAAGAAAATCCTCCCGTCAGTCACATTCAGTATGAGCCATCTGGTGCTGCTGTGGAGGAGTTAGTCTATAACAAGAACGTTCGTAAACCAGTCGTCAAAACCTGTCAAGAATGGAGTGAGAGTATCTGAAATGTTTCATTGTTGTTCTTTATTCTTCATTTATTGAAGAAACGCTGTCCAAAAAAAACAGGCAGCATCTATGTCAATCTACATTGCATAGATGCAGTCAGTTCTCTCTCTCTGTCTTGTAATTCTCATGACTCCCACTTCTCTCTCCTCAAAGGAGAAACATTTTAATTTGAAAAGTATATTGATGACCTGAAGAATAAATTATCTAGATGTATTGGCTTTTATTACAAGTTAAGACATTCTCTTTTATTCGAAGCTCTTCTGATCTTGTACATGTCTCTATTGGAGTCTCAGCTAAGCTGTTTGGTACAGAACATAACACAGGTATCTTGTGGAATAAAGGAGCTTACAAAATAAACTCACACAGGTCATATCATACTCCAAAGTAGATGTTCTCTCTGACCTTGTTTTTCATGTCTACAAACTAATATAGCTGTCTGAATGCATCACTATTCAAAATGCCAGTTTAATGCATAATGAAGTGCAAAAGCTCTTCAGGCCATGTTTACACGTTTTCAGAAATGGCGGAGTTACAATACATGTACGAAGAAGAAAAACTTTTCATCATGTAAATGGCTCCTTAGACTCTGTGGCATCATTCCAACGTTATTTCCCTTTTATGTACAAAACACACATAACATAAAATTTGAAAAAACTCTTTCAGCAGTCATATTTTGTCCTGACTTGAGTTCCAATGACCACTACAGTATGTTCATAACCTATAATTAAAAAAAAAAAAAAAACTCACAATTTCACCCAAACACCCCTTTTGTACCCTTATTCTCACTAAGAGACACTTTGGATAAGCTCCTTTGAATTTAAGGCCTTGTCTGTCATGATTGGTCGAACTCTTTTGTAACTGGCAAGTTCAGCGAGGTTCACCTGTGCATTTGCTCTCCAGTCTAGGCTATGTTCTGGGCCTACCATCCCAAGATAATGGGCCTTATCAACTGATGTAACAGTGGTATGACACCACAGTGGTAGATCCAGCCAGTGGGATCAGCTTTAATTAAGCAGCAACTTGCAATTTGCAAAGGAGGAAAAGTGGGAGATTGGATTCCAGAGACTTTATCTTGCAAGTAGAAGAACTCAATCATGCAAAAGAGACATGTGAAACACATTTAAGGGTGTATAAAAACTCCATAAGTGGGAAGAAATGCTAATTATGCAACAAAAGTTCTAGCCCTCTAACCAAGGGTAAGAGCATAATGCAACTGCTGCTACCAAAATACTGTATGTTGACCCTTAAAACCCTGTGAGACTAGAAATAATTAAGAAATATCTAAAAAGATTAGGTCAGGCTTTTTGAAAAGGGGTGGTCTGAGGTACAAAGCATAAACCTGAAAGTGTGACACAGTGTCAGTTAAGTTCTATCTCTGTTCAGAAAAACTTGGCACAGACTCCAGTGCAATATGTTGCTATACATTGTGCCAGATTCTCTGCATAATTAAAAGAATTGTGTCCTTCCATCAGCAGCACCAACAACTTTTCTTTACAAGAGGAAATAACTGCTACCAAGTGAGATGAATTAAAGGATCAATCAACCACCATTGACTTTGAAGACTTAAAAATACTTGTATGAACTGGAGTAAACACAGGAGAAACTTCTGTAGATGGAGAGTAAACAGGTCTGAATTCAAAATGGTGGAATCTGCCACGGGAACTGGAGGACTGAAGAGACACATGGCACCTGTTGATTTAGGTGAATAAATTGTGGTTGTCATGTTAAAAGACTGGCTGAAATTAGAGTGTCAGGACGTTCAGGATCAGAGGAGATGATCAGATTCAATACAGTCTTCTGCAGTAAGCAGCTCTCGTCACACATAGCCGAATGAAAGTTCACCTTCAAAGTACGTATTTGGCTTATTCTTCTATTTATTTTGGGCAGACAGAATCCATGGAATCAATTCTAAGTGTACTTCATAATCGCACACTCTATGCTTGTTGTTGTGTGAGTAAACTGAGCTATAAAACCATTCTTTGTGAGATCGATTGTGCAAATATGTGTTTGTGGCCTGTTGTCTAAAAGTGCTTTGAGTAAGTAAAACAACAAAAACATGACATAAACTGAAGTCTTTCAGTTTTTTAGACCATTTTAACACTCACAAATTGAAAAGGTATACATACTACTACCTACTGTAGCGGAGCAGGACATGCTACAGATAATTAAATACTGTGTTGTAAAGGACAGCACTCCAGTTAAATCACCAGTTTGCCTTCACTGTGTATGTAAACAAACTAAGTGTTAAAAAGCTGCAAGCAGTCAATGATTGCAGCTAAAAATATGATTGAGGAGATGTAAAAGGCTACAAAATGTTTTGAAAACCTTAACCATCATGCATAATTAATGCATGCATTATACACTAAACAGTGGGTAATGATTTCAAAATGCTGACCAGTAAAATTTCATGCATTTAAAACTGTCAAATGAAGGTCTCAGCGCTGTTATGTTGAATGGGACACTTGCACCTTTGCCTCTCCACAGTGAGTGTGTGAGATGTATTCATGTTGGAGTAATGGGTTGCCATATCCATAAATTATGAGATAGCACTCTTTTTTCATTACATGCATATCACAGAGAGTACAGTGAAGATATGGACCTTAAATCTCCACCAATTGTTCTATACTGCATGAATTTAATAAAAGAATTTAACCTGTATGCAAATGTTTTTTATTGTTGAATTTCCACCTTACTTGTCTCATGAAGGCAATCTTGAGTATGTGGTTTGCACTGTAATGACCGTGAAAAATCATATCAATTAATGACACATCACTGTCATTAATTCATATATGCAAATGCCTCGTACAATACCCATCATTTCAAATAGCTCCAAATGATAAATTCATCCCTATAATTATGGTCATGATTCAAGTCAATGAGCAAACAAATTTCATTAATGGATTAAAAGCTAAAAATGGTCTGTTATCCAGCACTTAGAGGGAGGGGATTAGCCAGCCACCATATTAGACTTATCTGTGTATGCAAATGAAAATGATTAGCAATCAGCCGTTCCCCTGAAAGCAACAGCGGCAAATAAAGAAAGTTACTGAGGTCGAAACAATGATCTTAACTACTTGGGAGAAATTAGTTATGTTTTTAACCAGAGGAAGGTACGGCTAATCGAATGCTAATGTTAGCACTCCTGCTGATTTATGACTTGTTAGGTGAGTCAGAACAAAAGGGAGCAAGGATTAACACAATGTGGAACAACAATCCACGCACTGCAAATCCAGCAGGACGACTGCAGAGTGATAAACCATCTCCACAGCAGGGACTGAGAGACAATGGGTATTTTTTTGGCACAGATGACCGCACTGGTGCCATGCTTCTATGGGCCATTTTCCATTGGCATTCCACTTATATTGGCTCCAGGATGGCCTCTGAAGCCTGCCTGAGCTCAGATTTAGTCTCTGTGCCTGTCCGTGCTGCTGTTGCTGCTGCCCTTAGCATCAAAATGCAGCACTTCCTCTCAGTGGAGCTAGGCGGGCTGATAGCCCTTATCTTATCTCGAGCAGCACGAAGCTGTTGGACTGCATGGGGAAGGGGAGTCGGTAAAAGGGGGGGGCACAGTGTACCTTCTTCGGTCCCTCCGAGCTCCCTCTAACAACGCTTTCTCTCTGGGTGAACAGTCTCTGAGGGCTCAATTTAGACTGTGGATGGTCACCCCCTGCCTCAGATTAATGTTGGAGCACGGGGCCAATTCACAGGGATTTGCTCTGGCATGTTCAGTAGGCTGTGTTAAAGGTCTTGGAGAAACAAACTCTGACACGCATGTAATGGTTATACAACTGGATTCACTTGCATGAACAGCCTAGCGGTCACTGGCTTGACTGATACTTTCTCTCTCTCACTCTCCATGTCTGTCCCTGCAATAGAACTTCAATATTTGACTCCCGGTTATCCTCCGATGAATCTAGCAGGTTGAAAATCTCTCAGTCTTCAAATTGGCTGTGCAGGCAGACCCTGTAGTTAATCTTGAATTCATGAAGGAAAGCTCGAACGAGAACCCTAATCCCCCTGCCTCGTTATAAAAACATCATGGCACAAATTATCTACAGTATTAGGGCATGGTGGAAGTTCGTTTTATCTCCAGGGGTCCAAAAAGTGCTCTGACTGACTGAGCTTGAGCAGGAAAACACACACACACACACACACCAGGGAGGACTCACATTGACTACTTGTCAAAGTTTCTTAGTGCTGCCAGATCTCTTGGCCGGTTCCACTTCTCTACCTTAACACGCATCCTGTGCTGTGGAGACCAATACAGCATGGAGAAAATGCTTTTACTTCCACAGAGGACTGGAGGGGATTTGGAAAAATGAGAGGTCATATCATGAAATCCTTAAATGTTTTGAATGAGCAAAAGAGAGGAATGCGTTTGAGTTTTGTTGTTAATTATGGGTTTTACAACTTGAACATGAGGATGTTATTTCTCTTTCTCAAAGGATATTTATACTATTCATACGAGCAAAATCTTTTTGTCCATTAATGCAAAGGAAGAGCATAATTTGTCAAATAAAACCAGGCTTAAGGCCAACTACATTCAACATAATAATATTACATTTTAACCTGACATTATGCTCAGGGTTGAGATAATAAATGCTAATATAATGATGTATAGTTGTGTTGATATTCATATGAACATGGGGACTCTTCACTAATGAGAAGCTAAGAGATGATGAGAGACAACAACTTTGGACCACAATTAGGCTAAAAACAAAATAACTGATGTTGTAACAGAGCCCTTAAAAAGCCCAATAATTAAAGCTGGGGTTGGCGATCTGATTTAGATACACTTTTTGTAATACTGGTTAAAATGGTCTTTATGACCCGATGATAATCAACTCATAATGTGTTCTTAAAACGGACCGAAAAATATCCGCTATCTACAGCAGGAGTAAAACAGGGAAAACCCCAACCAAAAATCATGCCGGGACACCTGTTTTTAAACCAATCAAATCCCATCGCCATTCTGCCCGCCTACTGCGCATGCATTTTCCCAGCGTGCACAGACTCGGTGCACGTAGCTGAGCTCATACGTATCAGAGTCCGCCGGAGAATGCTTACCCTTCAAGTTTTGTCTTTGAAAATAAGGGAAGCCCGCCGTGAGCCGTCCCACAACCCCAACCAAGCTCCAGTATCCCTCACATTTTAAGACAGATTTACAAGAAATCTAAAATAAACTCTTTGTTTTTCTAAGTTTGTTCAACTGCTCTAATCTCGCGATAGCTGCCACGCAGGCTACTGCAGGTGGCCATTCTCGCAAGGCTTTTTCTTCTTCTTCGGTTTTACAGCGGTTGGCATCCATCATTTTGGAGCATTACCGCCCCCTTTAGGCTAGAGACAGAGCTCAATTTGGAGAGGCAGAGGAATGTTTTTATTATTATATCATCACACGGGATATTTAAGGGAGAATACTGATACAGGAGGAAGGCGGGAAAGAGGATAAAATACGGAAAATACAGTAGTTTCATGGCCAAAACGGGAGATTTGACAGCTATGTGGAGAATGTCAGAGGAACTACCTATACCCCGATCAACATTGGCTGTGAGTACTAACTAACTTTACATGTTTGTTTGGTGTTTTCTTACCGCTGACTGAGACATGACTTGGTGTAGTGTAAAACAAACACGTGGTGCTGAGGGTTTGGAGTTGAATCAGTCTTGGATATACCAGCCACCCGTGCATGTGAGCCGGGGGGGGGGGGGGGGGGGATGCTACTTTCAAATTCATGCTAGTTTTCCAAAATTGCCAACCCCAACTTTGAGTCCTTTACAAGTTTATTCTGTTTCCAGAGACCCCTAGAATACATTGTTAAGTTTCTTGCCTACAAATACAATCAAAGATTGGACCTACTTTTGTATGCTTATAAACCCCTGTGTTTCAGCCCTGCACATAACAGACTGTTTTGGTGAAAATCCTCAAAAGTCACTCTAAAGAAGTCTGTGTGGCTTCAGCTTTTCAGGCTGTGCTCTGATATTTACTAGAGCTACACAGACAAGTCCAGGCATGTTTCTTCCACTGGAGCTGGTTGTGGGCTAAACAAACACCAAGCTAAGGGAGTGTCTCAAATTTATGGAAGGAGCCTCATCCCCTAATGACATCATAAGAGTAAGATTTTCTCTGTGACTGATGAAGCACCCTTTAATGATAGACAGAGCAAGCCACAGAGAATAGACAAAGCAATTTATTTTCTGTGTTAACCTTTGCATTTCTTTTGCATTAATTGTGACCTCTACACACGGCCAATATTTAATCTGTAAAAAACTGTCCATATATTTCTTGTTTAAAGGCTTAAATATTGTCAGAGTGTACAGATATACAATAACTGAATCCCTATTTTTTTACTATTATTTTTATTGTGTAACATTAAAACAATTCTGATCTCAAGCTTAAAAAAACAAGAGAAAATTCAATGTCAAAAATTCAAAAGACAAAAATTTAAAATGAAAAAAATTAGCGGTAAGAAAAATTCAGCGAAGATATTTTCAACATGGTTTCAATTCGCTGAAATTCAGCTGCAACATTTCACTGCTTCCCTTGAATTGTATTTTAACCTCCACCAGGAAGTTATGTTATTGCCTTTGTTAGTTTGTTGGTTTGTTTGTTTCTCTGTTAGCAAGATAACTCAAAAAGTTACGGACGGATTCTGATGAAATTTTCAGTAAATGTCCAGATTGGGACAAGGAACAAATGATTAGATTTTGGGAGTGATCTGGATCACCATCTGGATCCGCCATGATGAAATGCCATTTTCCTCAATAACTATTGAACTAAAAAAGATATGATGAATCCAACTGCTAATGGTATGTTTTCATGATCAAGGAATCTAAATATTTAGATAAAATAAAGGTAGGACAAAGATTTATGGTGAAAATCACAATATGGGTGAGGACTGTGGTGTTGGTGGAGGTCTGAGTGCTTTTCTAGTTGATTTGTTTTTAGGATGTATTCTTTTGCATTGACTTTTTGAGCTTGGTTGAATTTTGAATTTTAAGACAAATTATTGTAATGGTGAAATTAATTTGAACATTTTTTACACTGAAATTCATATGCAAAAACTCTGACACACAATTCCAATGCAGTGAAAAAGATTCAATAGCTTAGTAAGTAATCTAATGACACTATTCTACTTCCCAAAACAAATTTAGTAATATTACAAGTTTGAAAATTTCAATTTCAAAGTGTGTCTATTTAGGAAAGCATTGAAATATTTATTCCAGAGACACTATCTATGTGTTCTCAGTTGGCCATCAGGAAGAAAGGACATGATTATATGCCTACTGAACAGCTATGTTTCCTTATTCATGGTATAAAAACTGCAACAAGGCAGAGCAGCTCTGTAACAGCAAATGAGCTCCCCTCAAGGACCTGACTCCTCCTATCAACAGCTTCAAATAATCAATGCTTTTATTTTCACCAAACACTTGGTGTGAATTAAAGCAAAGAAGAGGACAGTGAAACCAAAAATACCATTTATACATTTGATTTACTTTGTTAAACCAGCCATAGCAAACCACATCTCAACTATCTTTATGGATTCTACACCCTTTGTAGTGCTCTTAACTCTTTTCAAAGAAGATATCAGCATTAAAGTCAGAGTAAAAGTCACGCAACCACTTAAACATGACACGTTTAAATTTCTTTCAGCATATAACTAAGTGTAACATGCTCCAAAGCTGTGTTTGACAGATGAAACTAAAATCACTGATGCTCACTCTCATTCTAAAATCCTATTACTATGAAAGCCTCTTATAATTGAGTTAGAAATTTCACAGTCTATTACTAATCATGCACTGCGAACATGTTCAAAGTCAGTCTCCATGTCAGACAGCGTCTAATCCCTGCTTTTAATGTATCCGATCCAACGGTCCCCTTCATTAGGGGGCCTATAGGTTCCTCTTCCTCTGTGTGCAGTAATGAAAGGAGAGTGTATGAAATAAGGATGGAGAGAGTGTTTGCTCTGGAGAGAAACAGCAAAGTTTTTCCTCTCTCTCTTTAGACTGTGTCCTTATTAGGGCTTTTCTTTCCAAAGCAAGGTCAGAGCGTCTACCAACTTTCAGCTTTATTAGCCTTGGGCTTGTCCTGAGGCACTAAGTGGCTCTCACGCAACACCACAGAATGCAACCTCTGATTGTGCCTTATGTCTGTTTTTTCATGTTCAAGTTTTCTCCCCTTCTCTACCTCATCCTCCTCTCTGTTGCTTCCCGTATTGAAGTTTTCCCGCGGCTCGCCTCTCGCCTCCACCCGAGCAGCAGCGTGGCTCCTCTCTCCTCCAATCCTCCTCATTAGATTCTCCCTGGATAACCTGAGAAAAAGCGCTCCTCTGTCTTCCTCTCCTCTCCATCATAGCCTCTGCCACCCCAACCACAGGATTCATCTGCTGGCGACGAGTGACCTCTGACACCAGCGCCTCGCAGGCAGGATTACCATTGAGTCCGGCTCAGGCTTTGTTCCTGGTAGCCGCAGGAGCATAGAGAGTCTTTAATGAAATTCAAACTTTGGGCATGAGGAGCCATAGACATCTGAGGACCTCGCTTCCCCTTACCTCAGTCGCAATGTGCGCAGATCAAAAAAAGCTTGAGCCAAGCGGCATAGAGGAATGTTTCTCCACTCTGAATGCACAATGATGATGAGAAACAATGGGAGGTTTAGGTGAGAAGCAAGGGTTTTTGAAGGACTCCACTATTCCTGTCAATTACCGCTCAGTTTTCCTGCTCCTGGAAATATTTAAGCTGAGAAAGTTTCAGAAAATAAGATACACAGTGGAGAAAATAAGTCATGATACAAGTTAACATCTTTCATTTTCATTTAGCGCTTTGGGAAATGTACCGAACTGGCTGAGGCCACTGGGTTTATCAGTCTGTCAGGCACATTTGTGAAGCCATCCATCTTCTCACTTGAGGTTGCAGAGCCATAATAACTGTGGCTTCCATATGTTTCCTCGCCTTTTTCCAGATTGTGTCAAGGAAGTTTAAGTGTTTTCATTTCCACACAGTTCATCTTGGCGTAACAGTACAGGTGCAGGCTTAACTCGACACAAGGCGAGCTCAGAAAGAGCAACCGTGCGTGCGGCGGGGAGAAAAATCGCTGTCCCAAACTGGTATGATTCCCCCTCAATCAGCTGTTCATATAAACATGTACTGTACCAGCGAGTCTGCCAATGGCTTGTTTACTATAACTGATTACTGGAGATGCATGAAAATGCCACCTGGCAGAGAAGAGCAAATCATGCTGAGATAAGGCGCTTAGTTAAAATGATGGTAAATATATATGTCAGTGGGTTAAGAGGAAATTTACTGTTCAGAATAGGGCTGGGCAAGTCAACCACATTAAGTAAGTTGTTAATCTCCAAGACAACATACAATAATCAACCACTCAACTCAAAACATTCCAAATGTTGACACCCATTTGAGAATGTTAAAGTCAATGAACAGTACACACTATATGCTTTTTGTTTACATTCAACAAAAAATATAATGGAAAACCACATAAGCTATACTACAAAAACATTTTACTACATCATCTACAAAACTGGAGGTCTTACATGGAATAGTGCCAAGATGTAAAAGCTTCATTTCAGTTGGCAGGAATTAGTCCAAACATGAAAATCATTGTCATCATGGAGATAAACACTGGCATAATAGAGTAAGCGGGAAACAACAGATGTATAAAAATAACTTAAGTATAACAGTTTCATCAGAGAGCGACTAAGGCTTTTACTAAGACTAAAGCATTACAGGTGAACCAGCATAAATAGCTGTATCAAATGTTGAGTAAGGCTAATAACAGCGTAGGGCAACCAGAGCTACAATAAGCATAATACAGTGACCAAAACTAATTCCTGCATTACAAGGCAACCACGAACACATTGCAGCCACTGAAGTTGACCAAAATAAATAAAACCGCTATCAGTGCTTTTAGAAGTTGTGTTATAGGGCAACCAGGGGCCTGTACTACGAAGCTGGATTAAGTCATCCAGGATAACTCTGCAACATCTCGCTAAACTTCACCGGATCTCCGTCATCCAGATCTGCCGTACTACGAGGCTCGTTATCAACTCGATAAGTGAATCCGGCTGGGATCTGTGCGCGCTCACATAAAATGGGCGTGGTTAGCGGCACCGGAGCATTTTCCACAGTGGAGAAGAGAGCAGCCTACTTCACGGCGGAGGAGCAGAAAATAATCCTGCAAAAGTATTATCCAGGCCAGGAGCAACACGACTGTAGCCGCGAGAAGCCGGAGGGATTGCCGGCACATTTTCCTACATTTTCCAGAAACACAAATCGCTTAAAATGTAATAAAGAACTCGTCCACATTGAACCAAAATTATTGTTACTTGACTTGTCTTTATCCATAATAAAGTTCAGTACAATTATCAGCATGTGTTGTCTTTTATCAGAAGTAAACATCCTCGGATCAAACGTTATCACTGACATTGAGAAATAATGTCAAATAGTTTGAATTAAACAAGTTACTCTTTTATTTCATGGAGTTTTGTCAGCAGTCTTCAGATGTTGTGATATGTGCCTTTAGATTAATTTTATCCCATTCATGAATCTTGTGATTGTAACCTAAAATATGTTAACACCGACAGAAATAACATAAAAATACTTACAATAATGATTTTTCTATGTGTCCATTATTGTTGCTAAAACATCATGGTCAACATACTAATAAATACTCTGCACTTGTCTAAACGCAATTAATTTTTTCACTTGTTAGACCAGGAAAATCACATTCATATTTTCAAAATGACCTTAGTGCATTATTTGCCACGTAAGGCTCCAGCAGGTCACAGATGAAAAGAAGTCCCCCCCGTGAAAATCTGTACCTCTCGTACAAGATTTCTTCTGGTAAATCAAGCCGATTACTTCTGTCACGAAAATAACGCTCCCGACGAAGCGCTCCTCTTACAATTTGTGCACCGACATTAACCAGAAATGGGCAAGCCATTTTCCAAGACAGCAAATTGGTGACTGTGCGGTCTTTTATGCCCGCCCGAGAGAACCGATTGGTCAGCGGGCGGTCTGTCACACCCCGTGAGCTCTTATCCTGGAACTTAACCTGCTCTGGACCAGGTTTGGCGTTCAGCATCAGTTACCGGGGCAACGTGTCTGGATAAAAAGAGATCCACATTCGTAGTGCGGAAAACCCGAAACTTATCCAGGAAGTTATCTCTCTAAGAGCTAATCCAGCTTCGTAGTACAGGCCCCAGAACTGAAAGAATCATAACACAGGAGCTCCAAATACATAAATAAAATTTAATAAATATAGCAGCAATAGCTGTTGACAAGGATCAAAGCAGAATTTTAAGGTTATATACAACCAGCAATGACAGAGGTACACTATAGAGACTAAAGCTGGCACCTGCAAGCCTCATAACTTACAAGATAACAAAACAAACAAAAATAAACAAACACAAACAAAAACAGTAGCCTTAGAACATGACCAATATCAATAGTTTCATTATAAGTTGATCAAGATCAACAGCAGTATTAATTGGGGAACAAGACTCGAGAGAGACAAATTTGAATATCAAGGTCCAAGAATATTTATACATAAAACTGGCTGTAATACAATGTCTAGGAAAAGTTACATTTAATTTGGCCAGTAGAAAGGACCATTTAAAAATCCTTGATATATCAGCTGTTTTGAAGACAACATTGTCATATGCAAGCAATAAAAATAAGTACAGTATAACTGTTAAAGACTTTTGGTTTCAGTTTTAAACTCATATCAACATTAACACATTAATGGTGGTATCAATAAGACTTGTCAAAAAAGATTATCAGTAAAGGTAATGATATAAAAGTAAAGACTCACCACTAACAGAAAATTAATAACTTACATTCTGCGACAGTCCTTCAATCCAAGTATGTTAGTATTTTCATTGGGTTATAAAGATTAGTTGAAGGATTGTAAGTGCATTAATATGAGGGACATACAATACTCTTCATTTCTCATTATGGAAAATTGAGTTTTACAAGAGACACGTGAAAAACATTTAAAGAGTACTTCATACATTTTTATGTTTTTGTTGCCAGAATAAAGTAAGTAAAATGTGTCCAAACTAACTGGCCTTTGTGTCCAAAGCTTAAGACCATGAGTGCATCTGATTTAGCTACCTAGATGAATACTGGCTCTTACTATATTTTAATGTTTCGACACACAAACAGATGTTAAGATTTTTTTGTAAAATGTCTTGCATTAATCATCTTAAGTGTAGTGAGATAACATCATCCAGCCCTAGTTAACATTCTGCAAAACAATCCTTGAAATAGCAACAAAAGATCTGTGAGAAATTGAGATTTCATAACTCATTTTAGTTCCTGCAGCTGGCCCAGGCTCTGAATGCAAGACCTGTGTGAAACGTGTGATAATATTTTCTTTTGGAATTGAGGTTGGAAAGTGTTCAGGAGAAAGCGTTGCCATGTTAACAGCTGTTGGGATTATGGTGCCTGCTGCACTCAGATCTGGGCATCGGTACATGTGAAATTCCCAAATCTGGGAGATTGGTGAGCCACAACTGTAAATCATCACACAGCTGTCAAACAGAGCAGCAGATCTTACAAACATCCACCATTAAAGAGTGGAGAGTATATTTATTTTTATCCTAAAATATTCAACAAGAAATTTAATCCTGCTAAAATACTTTAGAGTGTTGTTGTCTATACTGCTGGCTTTTCCAGGAATTCATTTTTTCAGTGCACTGGTAAGAAAGCAGTCCACATTAGATGGGGACAAAAAGGAAGTATGATAAGATCTTCCACAATCTACCAAGATGGGACTCCAAATTCTTAAAAAAAAAAAAAAGCAGAAAGAAAAGAAACACAAAATCCTAGAGGCTTCATCAATCATCAGGACGGGGGCTCAGTAGCTCCAAGCCCTGCTCTGCTTTTGTCATTGACGAAAAATGGCTTTCCATAGAAAAATGAGCGAGATCACACGCACGCACACACCCTGGTCCTGTATTGATTTTTATGGCGGATGGCGGGGCTGCTGGGTAGTGGAGGCAATGCTCTCAGAGCAGATGTCTAATGGTGTTTAGAGACTCTCCACTTTATCAAGCCAGGCCAGCACTGACAGTTAGATGCTGGAGGGCAATTAAAATTAAAGCCTGCCTGATTAGAATATCATATTCATCTGGATGGTAATTACTATGTCTGGCTCCGTATAAATAATTAATTATGCAAAACCCATGCAGCTGCCACTGGCTAGAGTTAACTGACTTTCTGTCAACGTCTCACAGTTCTAGAAAGGATAAAGAGATTTGGGAAATAAGCTCTTTAGCCGCTATCTGGAAGCCCGCTGGGGTGTGCACGCGGCGCCCATTGAAACAGTGGCAGCCTGCCCTCTGTGTGCAGGTGGCTGCAACATGGCATTGTGGGCTTTCCTTTTGAAGATGTATTTAATTTAAAAGAAAACACGATCTTTGAGGACCTCCTATTTTTTGTCCCCTTTGACTTCTAAACTTCCACTTTGCTCCTGACTCACTTTCTAATATGGTCCCTCTCTCTCTATTATCCATCTGTTTAGAATTATTTATAAAATAACATGATCTTCTGCTTCTTCTCCTTCACTGCTGCCACAATATAATGCGGAGGCTCAGTAATTAGTCTGCATCAGTAATTAGTCTGCATTTCTCGCCTCGTGTTAAGATTCATTGACGTTTGATTGCATCATCTCTGTCTGTGTGCACTGACATTCTCAAGCTTGTTAAATCAAATTGTGCAAGCTACTTTGTTAAGCAGAAGCCAATTACCGATTATTTTATATGGCTGTATTCATCCTACTGTAAAATGTACAAAAAATAGAGCTATTTTTACACATGAACTGCTGAAAATATTCAGAAAGTGTATAGACTGCTGCCCCGGAAAGCTTCCTGAAGAGCATGTTTCTCTCAAAGCCTGACTTTCTCCCGACCAAATGAAGGCATTATGTAAAAATGCTGAAATCCAGGATGATGTACAAAGCAACACAATCTAACACTTAGGCTGTTGTCCAAACTGTCTACTCGTCTGCTATTGGGCACAGTACATACTGCATACTACTGTATATTTGGTAGAAAAATGGCCATTATTTTGCAGTATGCCATATCCTGTTGTGTTGATTCTTCTTATTCTTCATCTTACTTTAGGGGTGCTAGTTTGGGGGATGGACAGCAAGTGTGCAGATACCATAAATGAAGTGGCCAGCCCAAGTTCAATACGCCACTTAGGGCCCGTTTGCAGTGCGTCTTTCCCTTCTCCCACTTGGAAATCTGTAATCTGTTTACTGTCTTATTCCCCACTGTCAAATAAAGGCTAATATACATATACAGCCACCCGAACCCTCCGTTCCTCCAACAAGGACCTTCTCCTCATCCCAGAAACCAAACTTCACACCATGGGCGACCGGGCCTTCTCCTTCACTGCCCCAAGCCTGTGGAATGCCCTCCCAGATCACCTGAGAGCACCACAACCTAGGACCACCTTTAAAAAAGGACTCAAAACTTACCTTTTTTCTAAAGCGTTTGCTTGAATTTTTTTTTACTGCTTCTATATGTTTTTAATGCTTTTATGGTCTGCTTTTAACTCTGTAAGCACTTTGAGATTCGCAAGAATGCAAAGCGCGTTATAAATAAAATGCATTATTATTATTGTTATAATTATATACATGTTCTAGATTTCCATAAACAATCCAGTTTCCTTCAAAAATACAACAATGGAAACAAAAGTGCACTTTCCCTAATTTCAATTATTCAATGAAATTCTGTTTCTGGTATTGAAAATTTACAGTATATATGAACTACAAATTTTTCTTCAGGGATTTATATGGATTTTCATGATTTTCAGAACTGAATGTTAATATGTGAAATACTGTATGTGAAATGTGTAAAATCTGTGTAACAACTTAAAAAATGTTCAATAACCAAGTCTGATTTGCTTTAATGTTCTATAAGTGTGAAATAATGAATGCCAATGCAAACAATGTGAAGACTTCTGCCATAGAAATCAATGTTTCCATTATTTCCTATTAAACATTAAAAATCTCATTTGCATGTGTTCCCCACAACCCTTAAATCAGACCCTTTTCAATACCAGTATTCCAAATTTCATTTCCTCTGGAGGGCTGGGAACTGGGAAGTGCTAAATGCTTACTCACTTTCATGTTTTTGTTTTTTTTCCTGCACCAGTCTGTTTTATTTCTTTTACTTTTAGTATTGCTGCCATGTTTGCTGTTTGCCTCTCACAAAACAGATAGTTAAATACAACCTGAGGTCTTTCTGTACCGTCTTGTGCAAGTGTGTAGGTTTGATTTTGACATTGGTGGGGACATAAAAGTGCTCCAAGGCGGCATCCTGAAAGTTGATGTGTTCTCTGTTTATGACTGTTATTTCACATCATGTAGAGCTGATCAAACAAACAAGAAAACTATCATATTCACAAAAATTTTCTCTATATACTCTCCTCTTCAATCTCTACAACAATCATACATGTTAATGGTTTAGTCTGAGGAGAAAAAAGTTTTATAAATATTACCAATAAGTGTAATTTATTCCCCATCAATATGAAAGTATAAAATCATGTTTGTAATCTGATGTTTTATTGTGTTTTTTTCCCACAAACTTTTATTGTTGCTCTTAAATGGTTGCTGCCTTTCAATACACAAATTATACATGGATAATAAATAATATAACCAAGAAGAGTGTCTCTTTGGCATTAAATATAAGGGTTTTTTAGTTATGACTTTACATACTATGCTTGTGTTTTGTGTTTGGGACCATGCGGTGGTGGCATAATATTGATAGGGACATGTCCCTAACGTCCCTACGCCCCTGGTCTTGTGGTATCATCCAGTAGGACTTACCACTTACCGCGTGTAAGGAGAGTGATTTGTGGTTTGGGAACTACATGAAGTTGTCATAATAATGATAAATTCTGCAGAAACTACAATCCATTCATCATTTTTACCTTTAATGTATTTGATGTAGAATATTGTTCTAGTATTAAGCAATTAAGTGACCTTGCTCTTGATTTTTTTCATATTTGTTGAGTATACTTGAGGCTGATATGTTTTCTTTCAGGGTTTCTACTATGTGAAATGAATAGACTGAAACTGTTTTAAAGAAATCCACTGAAAACTGTTTGGCCAGACTGTCCCATTACCTCAGTAAAGATGTTTCCTACTGAAGAGCTTTGCCAGATGAAAAGCCATGTACCACCCTAGAAAATGTCACTCTGCCATCCAACCATCTCATAAATGTAACTAAGTGAAATTGCCAGAGTATCGTGTGTCACAGGAGATAATTAGAAACACCAGCAGTGGAAAGAATGGAGGGATGGTCAGTGAGAGAAAAGATGACACTCACAGGTATCACACTTTGAATCTAAAGCTTTCTTTCCTGATTAAAATTTCCAATCACGCAAATACAAACAATTAGCAAATGTTTAATAAGTGAAGCTGAAATCATGTTCTTGGTGTACACTTCATTACTGTGACCTTCTTCAAAGACATCCATAGCTCTCAAATTAGCTTCATGCTGTTAAGGACGTTAATATGGTAATCAAATGCAGAAGGTTATATAAGCAGCGAAGGTTATTCCATTTCATGTGGGGGGAATGTGGAAAAGGGAAATTGAAAACAGAGCAGAAAGACCTCAGGATTACTTTGTGTATTTATCAACCTTTAAACGTCTCCTCGGTGTCTTTTTTTCACATTCTCGAGCGCAGCATTTAACCAAAGCTAATTGTACCATTATGCAAAAAGGAGCGCTGCTGACAAGCTAGAAAAGTTAGAAGCCTACCAGCCTGAATAAATCATGTGATAAACATGCAAGTTCTCAAGAACTCTGCATTCCAAAGTTTTCAGAAACCAAACTTTATTGGGTGGGAGTCTGTGCAGCATTACCTCTAAACCACAATTGCAGCTTTAGGAGTGAGTTTGCCTCCATGTCTGGAGAAAATCTCCTCAAATAATGCAGCTGTGGACCCACATTAGCAATATCTGCAGCTTTTATATGCAGTCTGATTTATAATTCAAGAGAAGGTGCTAAAATCAAATAAACAGTAACACCCATGCGATTTAGAGACCTGTTTTTCCATAGGCGTGAACTGAGGCACTGATGCGGTGTGTTCTCTGTTGTTTTACTAATGTTGTTATTGATTTTAAGGTTCCATTGACCACTGGGATAAAGGAACTAATTATGTTGGGCAATGTTTTACTTGATGTATGCATGTTTCACCGCTTAGCCTGGAGGACTGTAGTAGGAGATGACTTGCTACATGCATGTTCTTTGATAATCTTTGCACAGTAGGAGGTTGGGTGATTATAGAGATCTTAAGGCTGAAGCTGTGGGATACAAGCTCCAAATAAGCATCATGGTGCAGCTGAGGAACATGCTTGAAGACAACACCCAAGTGGTTTCTGAAAGCAGTTTGTAAGTTATTTAATGATGCAAGTTCTTGACTTCTATATGTTTGATTAAAAGTTGGGTCTTTAATGTCAGACAGGAAGTGTTGGGCAAGTTCACTCTTGAAATGAGATAGCTAAAAGTTCAGATCACACAGCTTATCATGAACTATTTCACATTCAAAGTTCATGATTTTGAATTATGGGAGTTTGATTTATGGTCCAAAGAGTAACAAGTTTATGCTTTTGTTTTTTTTTGTTTTTTGCTGCACCAAGCAACTACTTTTGAGTTTTGATTGACTAAATACCCAGAAATCCCACTCACCATCACAAAAGGTGAAAGGTACAGTTTAATGAAGAAAAAAAAATCACTAAAATACAATTAATCAATCCAGCTGCCTCAGCTTTTCCCTGTCTGCTGCCTCCCTGTTGTTTACCAGCCAGTTACTAGTCAACTTTCAGCTACAGGAAGTACTCTCCATCACTAATCCTGGGGTGGGGCCTGAATTTTGCTGGAAACACATCTGTTTTAGGTGTGATTACACTTGTCTTACAAGAGCATGTGTCATGCTCTGCCTTTTTAAATAAAGGTACTTTAACTCTTGCAATTAAACAGATCCACTCGATGCACTTTAATCATCAAGATTGTATTATGTTGATATTCATTTACATATATTTTGCTGTACTTTCTATGACCTGGCAAGGGACTACAGATTTAATTTAGCAGTTATGCTAACTCTTGGCATCTTTATGTTTGCATTATATCCTGAGATCGACAGGCAGATCGGTGCTGCGACGGTGGTGATGGGGGCTCTGCACCGGTCCATCGTGGTGAAAAGGGAGCTGAGCCGTAAGTTGATCTTCACCTCTATCCTCACATACTAATGTTCATCCATGCTTTAAGTGATGCTAAGTTTTTTTATACCCTGTATAGTTCTGCTTCAACCATTCAAATCACATTTCTGTAAAAGAGGATACATTGCTTTGCGTAATTATTTCACAGATTTCCCTTCTGTTTCTTTTCCTGAAACCATTACACAGAACTTGGACCTCTCTTACATAAAGTGTTATGTTCCTGACAATTCTTTGACTGTCATTCAGATCTACTGAGTTTGAAAAGGATGCTAACTCATATTTAACAAGTTCACAAACAATGCAGAGGGCTAAAACCCCCAGACTGAGATAAAGGCCTTCAGCACATGTAAGATTCTGTTTGTCTTGTACCATCCTATATTTAAATGCTAAAAAAGGGTAATACTCTATGGTCACTTCAGTCACTAATTTCAACTTATCATGGGCTTCCCCTTAGCAAGACTCTGCAGTTTGTATGGTGCAGCATTAGTAAAGTTTTTGAGTTACATACATGCACTTTGAGTTACATATGCTGTAAGAAAAGAGCTATATAAATAAAGTTTGATTGATTGATTGATTGATTGAAGAAAAAGTATCACAATTCAAGTTACTTTGAATGATGGACCTTAAAAAGCCTTACTGTTTGAAAAAGAGCTGAAAATTGAACAGATGGAGAATGAAGATTCAAAAAACATCATGCAAACAATAACCCTGCTTTCATACACTGAAATATCAAACTAGAAAGTCTAATATGCACACTTGAGCCAAATGTATTTTGCCAGAAGTATTGTTGAGTCAACAGACGTCTGCAGAAAATCTGCTAATCGCTAAACCACCAAGCAGAAAATCAGTCAATATTGTCTTTCCTCTGCTCTCAATTCTGATGTAAAACAGCCCCAGGATGGCAGGCCGCATCCTCACAAACACTTCTGGAGGGGCACCTGGCTTTCCTGGCACGCTGGATGCCACCAAGGGGGGAAGGAGGGTGAGGATTTTGGCTCAGCCTGGGAGCTTCTGCTCACAAGGTCACAGCTGCCTCACTGGTGGCTCCTACTGCCTCGTCTGGCACCGGTGCGGTGTGTGTGTCCTTCTCTGCTGCCATCCTGCAGGAGGCGAAGCGTCCCAACTTCCTTGTGATGGCAGTTTCAGACGGCATGTTAGCACATGTCATCGTCCTAGCACATAGTCATACCGTGGAGGGAGGTCGTCTGTGCCAGTGGGGGGAGAGGATTACAAGTGGAGGTGAGGAAATGGACTTGCAGCATAGAGATGTATACTCCACATATGCTGGATAGATGCATGTTAAGACCAATTTTAAGATTATGCATTTGCAAAGTAATTAACATACACTGAAGGGCTTCTCATGGCTCAGAGGTTAGTGATAGTGTCTTAACTTAGGTATAACAAACCAAAAGAGCTCTTAAAAAATAGCACCTCAGTACCTCAGCCCTGTAGTGCAGGAGGACAAATCAAGCTTGAGTTTGCTTAAAACATGTTTACGTTATCAGAAAATAGCTTCAGTATATGACTAAGGCTCCAGTATTTTAACTCCTTACTGACTTTTTGCTCACAAATTTGAGGAGTGATGAGGTATTCACTAAAACCCCTGTTGGGGCCTACAGTTGAATGTTTGGGTGATAGAGGGTTAAAAGCACAAGTGCTGCATAGAAGCAGGGCAGAGCTGGCAAAGCACCAGAAGAGAGCAGAAATTGCACAGCTTAAATAACCCCCTGATTGTCAGGGTGTTTGTCTGGTGATTATACAATGATTCATGTCAGGTGTAAAATGAACATTTTTTCTGCCTGAACTAACTTGCTCGTTGTTGAAAGAAAAGGTCACTAATGAGTAAAAACTAGTGCACACCAATGCTTTTTAATCTGTCACTCTTTCAATATGAATTACCATTCCATGTTAGAATTAAGCTAACAAAGATGCACATCTCAGTTCATCTTGTACAGTTTTATTGTTTGCTTTAAAAACTGCAGGCGACTTACAAAAAGTAACTTTTCTTGGAATACACAACCTCAGCTGCTACTGTAAGAAATCATCTATTGCGGTGGTTCCTGACCTTTTTTCCTCAGGGACCCTTAGTTGTACCGAAAAAGAATCTGCTACATTACTTGGCAAAAATAGCTTCAACTTAAATTGTTTTACTCAAAAAAAAAAAAAAAAAAAAAAAAAATTCTAGTGCAAAAACCCTTAAAGGAGGTATGTGTTAAGTGAGTAAATCACTCATTTAGGTGGCATGTAAAAACCTGATTCTAACATCTTGAAAGCTGACAGCACCTCATGTCCCCACTGAGGGTCTCTGGCGTTCCCACTGGTGGGGCCCAGACTCCAGGTTGAGAACCAGGGATCTATTGCATACATGGCTGATTACAAACATCTGGAAACTAACTGGTTTCTCTCAGAATATTACACATATACAGTATGTTTGTACGACTTATGATGGCACAAATAATGATGTAGTACTTTACATCGGTCAAAATCTAACTCTAAGTCTAAGGAAGAAAAGGAATGATTTTATCAAAGTATTTGTAACCAACAGAAGATCTTTGTAACTCAACAGAGCTCAGAAAAGTGAATCCACAAACACAAAAATTGACAGTAGCTGATAATACAGTGTGTCATCCAGCTTTGCTCAGAGACGGACAGTATGTGAGCAGAGAGTAAATGAAGTTTCAAATACTTCTCTTTCAGTATCACCGGTATCTTTGGGCTTTGTGCAGCACCTGCTGTGGGCAGATATCGACCGCAGGAAAGGGAAAAGGGTGTAGCTTGGAGGTGGTGGTGGTGGGCAGTCCACACAGCACTTCCCCGGTCCTTTGACTGCATGTTGAAAGGCGCGAGTCCACCAGAAGGAGGAGGTGGCGGTGGCAGTGGCGAGAAGGAGGGGAGGTTGTGCTGTATGTTGAGTGTCGGAGGTTGTTTGAAGACTTAAGGAAGAAAAGCTCGGGGAAAATAAATCAAGACTGTTTCATGGAAGATATGAGATTTGCATTGAGCCCTTTTCAAATGAGCCCCTTTATGTTGGAAAAATGACTGACAGTCATAATAGCCGGTTGAACCAAAGAAAAAAAAAGAGGAGAATGGAAACGGGCAGCGAGCCAAAACCTGGCTTCCTCACAAAAACACAGCCTAAAAAAATAAGCAAAGTGCAGTGGACCAGCTGATTTCAGTTTAGTACAGCCCATAATGTGGAAAAACTGGGAGCTCTTCCTGTCCATAATTGCTACATATTCAGGGTTAATGGAAAAAGAAGAAATATGTTTTAGTTGCCCTGAGTGAAATAGTTTGAAGTGCAGAGCCTCCCTGCTAACAAGCCTGTAAATTAGCCACAAGGACGAGGAGAGTGAAAAGAGGGATAATAATGAGTGGACCATATACACATTTAAGTACACTGCCGCCGGAAATCTAGGAGAATGCACACTCCTGATGCATGGAAACATGTTCAAATCACAGATGTTTTCTCTCTTGTTGTTTCGAGTCTAACCGCTAATGAATAAATGTGTAGTAAAGCCACAGATGTGTGTTTACTTTATCTGTTGGACATGTTTGTGTGTACACCGCACCATACAAGCGCACAATAAAACCCAACTGTAACTTTGATGCACCATGTATAGAGTCACCAGACTGTGACCACTTTCACTGAGGCAGAGCTATGCTGGATAGCACTGTTTCATTCGCATGGTGTTGACTCCAATTACACCAGCACCAACATGTTTGAGATACACACAAGAGCCCCTGCATTTGCAAACAGCCCCCTCGTTGTAATTTGAGGCCTGTGGAGTGGAAGTGTTGTTTGTAACATCATCCTGTTGGGGTGTCAGATCAGTTTGAGGCAAAAGGAGCATTCAATTTGCAGCTGTAGAAGAATGGGGGAACATATAACAGCCACGATGCATAGTGTGTTTCATCACCAAAACTCTGTGAGGTGTTGCAGGGAAAAATGAAACGGGAACAGGCCTGCTAATTGAAGCGGTCACGCTGTCTGGTTTCCATTAGAGTAATTGGCATATCTATTTAGGACATACATATTTTGTGGAAACATGTGCAACTGAGCCATAAATGACGTATGAAAGCAATAAAATATGCCATAGCCAACAGTTACTAATCCATCAGCTCAAGAAGACTCTATTTTAACATGTCGCCTGACTTATATAAATCTTATGATTCAGGCAGGGCCAGAAAAATCAGTTAAAAACATCAGGAGAAGCTGGTAGAAATGGAAAAGCCAGGCTAAACTTGTTCTTGGATAAAACAAGAGAACTCTAAATACTAAGCTACTAGGTTTTTATTATGACTTTAACACAAGTAAATAGGTGCGAGAAGACTGAACCTTACAGGTAACTTGACACAGCGGATGAACCATTCAACATTAATGTACATAGGCAACAGCTCATAGAAAGTGTTTGGGGGTGGGTAGAACCTTACAAAAAAATATTCAGCAAATGACAGGATGATCGTTCTGTAAATCACAATCATTACGGGCCTATCAGATAATGTAATAAGCATGCACTACTGCCACTGTGTAAAATACATAATGTAAGCTACTACGAATAACAATGAAGCGAAAACACCTTCACTCTCAAATTCACCCACTTATTACATTAAGACTTTATGTAGGCCGTTCATAAAGCTTACAATATTAGCTAATATATCCACTGTCTTTCACATCTACTTAGACACCAGTGATGTGGCAATGTAACCGGACATGCAAGATGGATAGTTTCATATTGGAAATATTTCACTAAACCATCTTTGTAGGAAGGAGCCCTGCGAAAACGTTCAGGGGAAGAACAAAAACAACAACAGCTTGTGATTGGATGATCTTTTGGCACGTCACACTTATCACAGACCAATCCATATCAAGCAGCGCTGCTAAGACATAGCATACATAGCGACTAAATGAAGCGGCTAAGGGCTAACCATTTACTATATGGCTAACAGCTTACAAGGGCAAACAACAGTTAATGGCCACTAGCCGTAGCAGCTAACTGTTGTTAGCCATTAGCTTAACTACCATAAGATGATCGTTTCACATTTAATTTTACCACAGCGATGTATCATTTAATACTTCTATGTGACATGAACCTTGTCAAAGACAATCCCTATGATGTTAACTTATGAGAGCATATTTCGCCAAGTGTGTCTGAGTAACCATGATGACCACAGGCTAACCGGCATTAGCTGTCATTATTTGTACAACAGGAAGTGACTTGACTTCCTGTTAAGTAACTTTCTGTTGTCATCACGTCCACTGCTCCCACTTCCCCCCGCTGCTCCAGCTGCCCCCGCCTCTCTTCCCTGATTGGTTCGTTAAGCATTTAGCCAAGTGAAACAGTTGGACAATGAAGGCTGGCAAGACGGATATGCATGATTCCAGAATCAGGCTGATACATCTGCTCTGCAAGGCTAGTGGCAATGACAGCAACTTAGGCCTCATCCACATGAAGACAAAACGCTTAACAGTTTCCAAAATGATCGTCATAAAGACGAAGGCGTCTCAGAAAATGTGTGCGTCTACATGAATGCACTCAATACGCATCAAAACGCTGTAAAAACACATGCCAGACCTCTAGGGACGCCGTAACAATATGACGGAAACGAGCGGAAACAGACGAAAAAACAGTGGGCATGCGTACTTGCGGCAAAAGTTGGAAGCAGACATTGTGATAAAGTGATCATAAACTGCTATAATGTGTCCTCGATAATTGTTCGTTCGACTCGGTGGTGATTGAGAAGAAGGAGATTTTGCTGCAACAGGGATAGTAGGGTCACTAGCCTCATTAGCACATATGCCACACCGTACGCCGCTATTGTTGTTGTTGTTGTTGTTGTTGCCGCGTGTGGCGCATGCGTGTCAATGACGATATGAAACTATGACGTAAGTGTATCTGAAAGTTACGGAGAGCCAGTAATAACGGAGCTGCGTATACGGCATTTCAAAATGTTTCCACTCTGGAACCTGGTTTCAAAAATGTTCGTTTACAGACCCCCAAAACGCTGTCTTCGTATGGATGATACGCAGATTCAGCAAAAAATGTATGCGTTTAGACCTCGGTTTGGCTTTGTGTGGATGGGGCCTTAGGGTTGAATGTTTTGCCCAAGGACACATCGACGAATACCAACAAGAGCTGAGCTGGAACCCTCGACCCACTGTATTGAAATGCTTTGTCAGCACTTTAAAACCAACTCCATAATAAATTGGTATTAATCTGACCAGTGGAAATCTACATCCTGGTCCATCTGTGTGATCGTGCACTTCCCAGAGGAAGAGCAGTGACCTCTAAAAAAAACAAAAACAAGAATGCAAAAATAGAACATATGTAAGATTTTGGGTTACAAAAATGGAAGTTTGCACATCATGTTAGTTTCCTGTGTTCTCACATTTAAAGAGCTATATTTAAATAAGCAATCAAGAGGGGAGATCATTCCTTAATTGAGCATACATTACAGTGAAAACTAAATTAGAGGTTCATAATTTCATGAAGCATAATAAAACAATGTGGACAGGATGTGGAACAGGCTAAATATGGACACATAATCTGGTTGGAGGGCAATATTTTCTGAGTAATTGGGTCATTTTGGCATAATTTCAGTCTATGCAATTACAGAAAAATAATGGTGATAATTTTAAAGGAAGGTTAATAATTAATGAAATTGAGCTGTAATAATAGAGTTATGTTTTCAGAAATTGTAGGGACTGCTACCCCTTTGTGCTGTGATTACTCTAAGTATCATCCATTTTTGTCATACATCACTCAGTGTACTATATTTGAACCATTATATGCAGCTCCTACTTGTAACTACCTAATAATTGCGTATTTATTAAAGGTGTTAGGAGTTTATAAAGAAAAACTGTTGAAACACTGTTCCTCTTGTCAAAACATTCTGTTATCTCAAGTTTTTTGACACCCTTGCTGCCAATGCCTGTGAGCTGGCACAGTTTTTAGCATCTTGGCTCACGCCTGCATTCCTTGAACACTTGGTGAAGATTTCCCAGAAGCAGTCACCTGATGTTGGTGCTCTAATGGTCGAGATGACCCTGTGAAAGCAGGCATGCTGCCACTCTGGATCTCTCCCATCTGCTGCTCATGGGGTGTGGATCATTATCTAGTGGTGCCCTTGAAAAGAAATGACTTCAAACAAACTCTGTGCCCAAGAAGAAGGATTAACAGATAGATTTAAAAAAAAATGTTTTAGAGCTCTGATGGATGTCTTTCAACAAGCATCCCGGTAGCTAGAGTTTGCCATTTATGACCACAAGATGTAAAAAAAAAAAAAAAAAAAAAAGCAAAATCAACTCTCTCTGCAAAATCAAGAATAATAAAGAGATATATTTGTCTAACAAATAGGCAGAGATTTTTAAAACCAGGAGTACTATACATATACAGGTAGGTCTTAATTTTAAAAGCCTTAAGAGACTTTAACAGAGGTCCATTCTGACTCAAATATGAATTGAGGTGGATTTTAAGCCACAGGTTAAATGTCAAGGTTATTTGGCCTTTGTTGACTTTGCTTGTCACTACATTATCTTTACAGTTACAGAAAATCTTTTGAAACGTTGCGCTGATATTAGTTCTTACTCCAGGTGTTATTATTAGACTCAGGAGATAATGGATGAAAGGTCAGGAGTGCTAGGCTTCATATTCATCTCTTGCTTCTAGACACAATATTTACCTCCAAGGAGGTCATGCTTTCAGGAGAGTTTGTTTGTCAGCCCATCCATCTGTGAACAAAATAACTCAAAAAGTAATGGATGGATTTTGATGAAATTATCAGGAAATGTTCAGCATGGGAAAAGGAAGAACTGATTCGATTTTGGTGTTGACCTGGATCAGTGTCTGGTCGCCATGATGAAAAATTTGATTTTTGTGAATAACTACTGAACTAAAACGGACATCATTATGAATCCAGTTGCTAATGGTATGTTTTCATGGTCAATGAATCTAAATATTTCGATGACATAAAGGTAGGACTAATATTTATGGTGAAAATCGCAATATGGGTGAGGACTGTGGTGCTGGCGGAGGTCTGCGCTCGCCGAGTGCTTTTCTAGTTCATGAATGCTTTGATTTATTTTAATTATGTACAAAAATCTGCTCCAACTCAAGGTTAAATAGTTTATACTTTGGAAGGTAAAGGTCATTGTCCACCACTGCTCATGACTGCAATATTTATGAATGTTTTTTTCCCCTTTATTACAAGAAATGTCCACTTGGACTGCAGGGTGAAGTGAATGCATTTTAAAGTCACAGGTTAAGATCAGTGTTTTTTTGTACACTCTGCTTTTTACCATAATACCTTAAGAACAGTAACAATAATTTTTTCGATGTTGCACTAGTGTCTGTTTCAGCTCAAGGGTGCAATGGTTAGAAAATGAAGGTCAAAGAACAAGGGCATTATATACTTCATAATCCAAGAACAGTTGAAGAGATTGTCTTTATGCTTTACCAGAATGTTTACTTTGATGGTTCTTTAAAATCAAATGTCAAGGTCCATGTGTCATGTCCACCACATCTCAATGTGTTTCGAGGGATTTTAGACACAAGGATGAAATGATCCTATTTTGGAGGTCGAAGTTTAAGATTGTTTCTATCTTGCTTATAAACTTGTGAACTCAACAATGCTTCAGAAGTCCCGTGTCCTGCAACATATGTTTTCTTTAATGTTGTTAAAGGGGCCCTAAAATGCTCTGTTATTACTTCCCAGGCCTCATTACGTCATAGCTATACAGCCTCCATCCACATGTGTGTTTTCTACTCATCATAGCCATGACTGTCTTGCTCCAGAGCCTGTCGCCCCTTCTCCACCCTCCCATCAGATTTTGTTTGGGCAGCCAATCAGCGTAGAGCTCTTCATCAATGCCCCTGTGGGCTCCCCATCCCCAAAAGGTCTGCATCTGACTCTTTACAGATTTTTAATTGTGTTCATTCAATTTGATTAATAGACACCAAAAACACTGAAAATGGTCAAACACACCAGGACGTAAGCCCTTTAAGAGATCTTCTTCAAAGTTTTTACTTAAAAGGACTATGAGGAGAATCTGTTTCAGCCGACATTTAGACTCTGCTACCCATGAGCACGCGCGGCGACTGTCGTAATGCTGCGTTCCAGTAACCTCGGAACTGGGAGTGACATCATCTCTGACTTATCAGCATTCCAGTTGAAGTCGGAGAAAAACATGCCGAGCTACCAGGCTATTGTTAGCTGTTGTTAGCACGCCCTGTGTTGTATTATGAAGAATGTGATTAGCACTATGGCAGCATTTTTGTAAATATAAGTCTAACAATACTATGTATACAGCTGATCTAGAGCGACACACCCCAGTCAGAAGTGCAAATAAATTGATTATTACAGGAGCTAAATAACTGTTCACAGTGGGGGCATCCATCTTCGATTGTCAACTCGGGGGTGGCGAGGTTTCACCCAGTTCCCAGCAGGAAATTCTGACTAGGGGGACGTTCCAGTTGCAGTTTCCTACTTGGAACCCAGAAATTCCTACTTCAGACTACAACTGGAACGCACCACAAGCCAAAGCGTGCGTTTGTTGTGATGCTAATAAATGCAGCTTGGACCTTCATCAGAACTCTGCATTGCTTTACAACTTCTTTTTTCAACAACTTACAGGATGCAACACGTCGAGGTAATGTATCTCTTTCTAGTTACGTAGCAGTAGTTTTTGATGTGTGACAACAAGCAATTTTGGAAAACTTAGTATTGTAGTTTTGTAGCTGGCTATATATCGCTACGTATGCCCGGTGCTCTAAGACGTGTCCGAATAATATAAATTTGCTCTCGGTTTAATTGCCTCGTTCCCGAAGTTGAATATCCAGGCCAGTCCAGCTCTGTCCGACCCGACCGGAAGGCTAAGGAATAGCATTTAAAGATAACCTATTTTGATGCTATAAAACTCATTTTAAAGTGTGTTTTTCGATCAGGCATATATCTAAAAGTGAGACTTTTTTGTAATTACTTAGAAACTCCTCACAGTCCCTTTAAGATTGTTTTGAAAGAACTGCTTTGACCTTGGAGGTCACATGGAAGGGGTTAAGGTATCTCGTGTGAAGCCCTAATGGTGAAAGCAATTTCTCAAGAATGCCTTCAGAAATTAAACATTGCCCAAATATGTACTCTGACTCAAGGATAAACTGAATGAATTTTCATGGTCCAAGGTCAAGTTCAAATTTTTTAAGTGTATTATATACTTGGAATGCAATCAAACATTTCCACCAAACTTGGCACTAACGCTCACTTTAACTTGACGATGAACGGATAAGAATTCACATCTCAAAGGTCAATAACTGAACACACTCCACTTCTAATTCTTGACTCACCACTGTACCATTACTATATGGTAAGTGTATACATCACAGAAGCAACCTCCAGGTGGTAGCTTTCTGTTAACTATAGCACCTGAATATATCATCTTATAAAGAGACCTTTGTGTAAGATTAACATTTATCCCCTTTGGTAAACTTAAACATAATACCATATTTCTTAAACCTACAACTTTCTAAGTTAATGACTAGGATTCGCTTAAATCGAGCAATCACTTCAGATTAAACAGGATCATTTCAATTTGTGCTAAATTAAAAAATAACTATTATTCAAGCCTTTAAAGAAGCATTAAAAGACTCATAGGAGCGTTGAGGACAGGTGGGAAGATTAAGATGAATAAATGGCCTTGCTTTGATCAGCAGTGTAGGTAATCCTGCCACCCTACCTACACACTGTAAACCCATTCATTACATCTATGTATGACTGTTTCTTAAGAGGAGTTTAAAGGGTATGCTCACAGCTTGTGGCTAAAATAGGAAACAAGTCTTTGTGCTGTCAAAAGAACCATTTAAATGAAATGAAGGTGAGAGGTGATTTGTAATGACAGCTTGATAGGCTACATGAACCTGTCAATTATAAATAGCATCACCCACACACCAGATATTCCAAACCAGACCTTGTGATTTAATTGTTTACATAACTTGGCAGAGTTCGTCCTTTTCTTTAAGCAATGGCACCATCACCGCCTAAGTCTGTCATTGTGCTGGCCGGGTTTACCATTCTCTTCTCTTCCTTCCTTGCATGTGGAGGCAGCTATCTGAGGCGTCCACGCCGGTGGATTATCCCACTAACCACCAATCCTTTTGCAACAGTTGAGAGGATGAGAGCGCCTGTTGGATCACCTCCAGGGCCTGCTGGTGCCTCTTCTTCTACCCCCCTTCCAGAGCAGCTCCAGGCTGGGGCCCCTTGAATCCCCCATCTCGTCACCCTCTCTGTGCCATCGCTCTGTTCAGGCCACACCCCAGCAGCGACTGGCATAGGCAGTGTTCTTCCTGACTGCTCGAGGCGCAGATGGTTTTCCTTTATATTGATTTGTCCGTCTGTCTGTCAGCCACCAAGCTGAGCATCCTGCATCTGTTTTGTGCTCTTAACATCAACTTGCACCTGTCGGATAAGTAGAAGTGGGAGTATGACTAGCTTCTACATGGAAAGATGGGGGGGCTAGCATGTATACATACATGCCACCACAGTTATGTTAAGACACAGATGCACAAGCACCACAATTATCACATGTATGCATGTATGCAAATACAAACATATATGCATGTTTAACCATAAAAAACACCTGCTGCTAAGATATAGAGAAACACTCCCACACATATCCTGTAACACACGTACTGTATCAGGTCGCTCGCATGGCACCGCCCACACGAGATATCCTCAACACTAACATCTGAGCTCTGTGAGGCCCTGTCTCCATTCACTCGATTAGAAGTGGGCCCCAGAACGTTCCACACACATGCCAATGCCTAAAAACAACAAAGCCAATGGCGGGGAGATTTTGCTCTCTTGAAGCTGGAAAGCATGTGCAATAAGCCTGAAGGGATGTAGTTTAAACAATGTGTAATCAGACAAAATAAGCGAGAAAGACACGGCGAGTGTGAGAAATGGATGGACTGGTAGATGGAGTGTGAAGGGAGCTGTGGGTGAGCTCGCGTCAGACAGATGATTGGAGGGATACTGATCCATGCTCGCTGTCAGATGCCCCTGAAGTCCACTTTTCACTGACAACCTTAACATAATGAGGTTAATAAGTGGACATGGGAGACATCTCTGGCAGAGGTTGTGCAAATACACTGTCAAACGGCTTGGTGAATACAATCACACTGTGCAACTCAGCATGGTGTAGTGTTATGTTTCTTAATGAAAAATCAGATGATTTTTGTCCATTTTTACAACATGCCCCAATAAAAAAGATAAGTATTTAAGTATTAAAATATGATAACCGACAACATGTTACACTTAATTAGCATAACATGGTGAGACTAAAACATTTTGTGTAGACATGTGAGCATTCAAAATTCATAATGTTTGTCTTTGTTAATTTCCCCTGCAATATAAAATACTTTTGTAGTTAAACAAGTTCTGTTTGACCTGACATTTCATCTTTGAATCAAATTACAGAAAACTCAATAATGCTACCAATGCAGACTTCATATAGAAATGTTTATAAGAGTGTTTGTATTACTATAAAATTACCCACACCAGATAGATTGTTCGGTAAAACAACATTTGTTATAGGGATCCATCATGGCAACAGTCCATAGAAAGTGGTTGAAAATGGGCACAACCTTTCAAAGGACTTCTAGCAGGTGACTGAACAATTTTTCTATCAATTACAAGCATTACAGGCCAATCAAACAATGTAGTAAGTGGGCGCTAACACGGACATAAGAACAAAATGTTAACCACAGTGTAGATCAAAAGTGGAGTGAAAATATCTTTTCTGTCAATAAATATTTTTATGTAGTCATGTGCTTTTTATTTCACAAATAACTGCAGTCCTAATCTGGAAAATCTGCTACTGAAGCTGCAAGCATCTATGCTTACCTCTGTCTAAGTAGTCCCTTCATGCTATGATTAGCCTGTAGCTTCCTCCTGCTTTAAAGGACCCTGATTGTAACCTGACACCAGATGGACTGTGTTTAGGAATGGGCAGAACCATTCAAAAGCATATCCAGCAGGTGACAGGATGATTGTTCCATAAATCACATTTGTTATGGGCACATCAGAAGATGTTGTACGCTGGCGCTACTGAGCTACAGAACATAAGCCACTTTGTAAAACAAAATCTTGTCAAAACAAGCTAGAAGTGGAGCAAAAAAAAATTCCTACTATTGTAGTTTGCAGTGTTATTTGTTTTTCATTTGACCTGAAAAAAAAAACAACCGCCTGCTACTGAAGCTGTTAGCATCTATGCTACTTGCTGTTCAAGCAGTCATTTTCTGTTGTCTTCATACTCTTAGCTCCCACCTCTTCCTGCTTTAAGGACTCTGTCTGGGCTGTGCCACTACTGGTCAAGCACAGTTATTGTTGATTGGAGCAAGATGGATCAGATCTGCCTAATTTCAGGCATTTAATAAGGTGGATTCAGCCACATTGCAAGTTTAAAGCAAGTATCATTGAGTCACATTTTTCTTCTGGTAATTAGTACCCAATTCATTGACAGTGTATCATACACATATGACACACTATTTTATTTATATGGTGATTTAGCTAATTAGCTAACATAAAATATGACTTAAACTAAAAGGAGCAAAATGACCAATACAACAATAAAACTTTCATACATTCTTGTGTCAAGAGGGACTCTATTTGAATGGCATTAGGTTGTAAAAAGTCTGAGACACAAAACAGTTTGGAGCATGTAAGGCTGTGTTTTTCTATTTTGACAATGTACAATCCTGGCGTGAGGTCTGCACAACCATAAAAAAGGTAGAATCATGTCTTTTAAAAATACATCAGTAGGCTTTGTGTGTGAAATGAATCAAACAAATTTGTGTCACCCTCATTCCACAAGAAAGTTTTTAACATAGCAAATGCTATAGTTTGGCTCAGATTGAAGCTATACTTCACTTAACATTCTCACAATATCAAGAACAAGGGAAAAGACATCCTGCACAATCATAAAACAGTAACCTCATTAACTATAAAAGTCTACAGATTAAAACCTACTGGATCAGACAGGTTTTTACCTTTCCATGATCCATTTACTGTACAAGATACCAAATATGGTAGGTTTTTAAACATCTCATATTTGTTTTCTTCATTACAATCCCTTGATGTTTTTTAATGTGTACCTAAAACACCCTGGACTGCCTGTATTACCATCAGTGAGCATATTCATCAGTTTCATTCAAAGATACATTTAAAATTATTACAGATGTGGCTTCACAAGAACCTTCAGCTGTATGGGTTTTTTATGTTTCTGGGTGAATTACATATGCACTGGAGAGCACAAAGATAGTGCTTGAAAAAAAAGGCAAGTTCAAGGCTCTCTCCTCTCAAGGACTGCACCGATATCAAACTGAGGGTATCATGTTTGTGGGTTGTAAATCAGTGGAAGTTAAATATTTATTTAAACACCAAAATACCACACTGTTTTTGTTCTACAGTGAAATATTCTGGCTTGTTTGCATCTGTAACTATTTATTCAAGGGCATTACTTTAATCTGTGCCTTTTCTTTACCCAGTGGCATGTTAAATATTTGGGTCTCTAGAAAAAACAGGGTAAAGAATAAGACAACTGTAGAATTAGAAAAAGTTATGAATACTATACATGGTTAAATGATCAGGAATGAGTGATTACATGATAAATGGAAACATTTTAAGTACTTTAAACAAAGAGTTTGGTAGTTTAAGGTGAAGTCATTTTGTGTATCCTCAAGATAGAAAAACATAAGCTCTGTGCACAACTATGGTAGATTTTTAGACAAACACTCCTGGGTGTAAATAGGAGTTCATTCTCATTTCGTATCGAAGCAACATAAGATACTAGCGACGAATCAGATGGAAAGTAGGACAGAGTGCTAAAATGCTTTGTACTGGATATACAATAGGGCCCCAAAACTACATCCTAAGAGCTGCCTAAATTAACACTGGAACTGTGTTAATGTTATGAAGTCACGAAGCTGCTAAATATATTTCATGAACTTTGCCCACAAGTGAAGAAAAAAGGGAAGGGTTAAAGGAAAATATGATCATTTTTCAATATAAAAAATAGAATATATTGTAATATCAGCCTGGCTTTCACAATAAGCCTGTGTATGTTTATTGGACAAACTCATTTAAAGCTGATTTATATGCAGTTTTTTAGCTGAGACCTTAATGCCTCGACCAGTCACAGTGGGAATGGACAGATTGGCTTCTAATGGTTATCCGATACTATGCAGCAGTATACCTATGTGTTGTTTAATAAGGTGAACTGACCTTTCATCATGGTTATAAATCAATGACATTCTCCTACACTGAAGCACTGCATGCAAATGCATAATATTATCTTCCCACACTCGCACATGCACACACAAACACACCAAAGGCTACATATTCACAGGAAGTCAAACCTAAAGATAAATGCACATGTTTCAAGGCTGCAACATTCATACATGTGCTGCAAGCCTCCGTGAGCACACAAAGTGCCTTCAACCCAGCGGGCAGTGATGAAATAAAACAGATTCATCTCCTGTTGCCGCTGTACAGTTTTGGATAAAAAGGCCTCTGAAATTATCTTGGTAAGTGGAGAAGGCAGAGGCAAGAATAGATGAAGTGAGATTGCGTTAGATTGCAGGTAAATGCTGGAGGTTTGTATTCAGGGCCCTTTGATGTTGTCTTTGAAAGGACCTGCTTGGCCTTTTCATTCTGTGATTACTATTTTTCCTGCCAAGGCATAATGGCCGAGGTTCTGCTCAGTTGTGGGTAATGAAGGCATTACCAACTGCAGAATAGAGTAACAACTGTAATGTCCAGATTCCACCCATTTAACTCCCCAAATAATACTTCACCTCAGCCCGCAGCGGCAGCAATAACGGCAAAATCGCAGCTAATGCCATCTCGTCTGTCAGAGGAAACAATATAAAAACAATGTATTTCTTATTGCTGTGTCTCGCTCGCTCCCGCACTCTTTCTCTCTGCTTGATCACCATAAGTACAACCCTAAAGGAAAACAGAGTGCTTCCACCGCCGACATAAAGTGGCCAAGCTTCTCCTCCTGCTGCTGTTCATTCTCCAAATCGCAATTTATTTTTGCATCATCAACACAAAAGAAAAGCGATAAACACTCACCATGTGCCTAGACATACTTTTTCCTCATGGGCCCTGCCACAGGCCCTGATAGAAACATAGGTCCACACATTGCTGTGTTAATGTGTGCGGAGAGGAGGGGAGAGGAGTGGAGGAGGTGGAGGGGGGGTATTTGGGATATGTTCCCTGCTTCCCTAATAAGCCACCGGCTTGATGCCACCGCTCTCCTGCATGGGAGGAGATAAGAACTGGCAGAGCTGTGGTGTGGGCTCCCATTGAAACTCAGTGTGCTGCTGTTAAGCCCCCTCACAGCCCGCAGCAGAACCTCAAAAATGCACACACATTCGCATACACCAGAAACATGCACCCTTGCACGCACCTACACACACTGGCTACAAAGGCAGAATCCCCCCCAATGAGGTAACGTTGTGATTACAGATGCAAGAGAGCAGACAGCGCGTGGGGAATATGAGGTGGAGGGAGCGAGCGAGGGAGAAAGGAGAGGTAGAAAATAACAAGTATTAAGTCCACTGAGACAGCATTAAAAAAGCACAATGCTCTGCTTGTTGTTCAAAAAGAGTGAGACTACTGAACTGAGGAATCTCCACTTTTTTTTCCATGTGCAGCCTTTAAAAAATTACCACACCAGCAAGACTCATCCCACCCTCATTTACCATCCTTCCTTTTTTATATAAATATATTTTTACATGCTTCAGCAACAGTAACAATTACCACATTGAAGAGGGGTTTTGAATATGTGGCAGCTAAGGGTTTGTCATTTGCATTTCAAACCGTGTTTTTCAGGCCACATGGGAGTTGAGTTCTCTTCTTTAACCGTTTGAGATTAACCCCATGCAAATGGAGCAGATGCCAAACTCCAATAAATCAGCACTTAAGAGAGCCTACATCTGTGGAGGACATTGTTACGAAGGCCAATCTGAACCTTTCCACACCCGGACGTCAGTAATTGCGAAACTGTTGCTTATCCATCTGTGGAGTGTTTTGTAAGGAAAGAGAGGAGTCAGCTATTGTGTGAGAGCGAGGCTGAAGTGCTGTTTTGCTTTTGTGGAAAAATTCTCTCACCTCGTTAGCACGTTTAGCGGCGAGTGACCATCAGCTGTCAGCCATAAAAATCAGCTGCCGTGGGGCTCTCCGGCTCTCTACTGTCTTTGCTCTCGCAGACTGTATTCATTTGCAAATATTTTGGTAATAGACTGACAATCAAGCTTCTTAGAAAGCTGACAATGGTGGCTATGGATTCCCTTGGCAACCAAACGTCTGCCAATTTACAGCAGGTGTTGGGGAGAGAGAAATGTGGTACTTCAGGGGAGGTTTTAGGACTTGCACTGCTTACATTAGATTGAATAGAAGGGAGAGATGCACCAATGTTTGTAGAATCAGTGTAAATGTAGATTAATGTAAAATTATGCTTATACTGAGTTAAAACATTGCGTAGGTAGTTGTAGTTACGTAAATTAAATAAAAAAGTTAATGTCTATGAATGCAGACCAACTCTTTTTTAAAAATGCATACAATATCTGGTATAATAGCTTAGTGGCCTCTGGGGAATCTCAAAGAGGGTCCATGACAGGGCCCATAGAATCAGGAACATTTTCCAGAAGTGTTGCAAGATTTGTTTCCTGTTCACTTTGTTTTTCATAGCAAGACATCCATACTTGGCATCTTTTGCATAGCTTAATTCCTGTAAAATAGCATTTATATAAAAATAAAGGTTATCTCGAGGATATTAGTTAATTTGTGCATTTTCCTGTATATCCAAATGTATAAGAGGTATGTTTATATAAAGTAAGATAAGTCTATAAACAAAATCTGATATAATTGATGATCAGCAACTCTTCAGAAATGGTCATATCTTAAATGTAAAAGATAATTACATTATATTAGACTCTTAAATTACTCCATATGCTGGAAAGTTACAAATACCACAGAGTTAAAATGACCATTTATTGTGTAATTTTCAGCTGTAGAGTGTTTTCTTCCGTGTTTGAAGCTTATTTACATGTTTAAAAAGAACAACTTGGCAGTAATAATTGCAAGACTTCCATTGTTTTCTCATACTTATAAATGTATCTATTTAGAGACAGATGTCTGGCATCACCCAAGAGTGGCCTTATGGATGTCACAGATAGCGAACGTAAAAACTTGTGTCATTGTCTGTTTAAGTCACAATCAACCATATCTGGACAATTCCCAAACATGAGCAGTACAGTACTATGTGTTGCAACTTTGTGTTCCTTCAGATGAACAGCTTCTAAGGAGTTAGAAGAGCTTAGAGCAAAACTTAAAGAAAATGCATGACCCTTTGGGTGAATGCTGCAACACCAAATTCATTAGAACACTGTATGGATATTAACAAGTTTATCCATGGTTTGATTTATTTGTTAAATTGTTAAGACTCCTCATAAGTAAAATAGGACCTTTTTTAGAATTTCTTGGAGCAGTAGAAACAAAACTCAAAGCTAAGACTTGTAAAGGGTCTGCAGGAACCTTGTAATGACGTTTTGTCAAAGAGCATCTAACATTTGAATACATTACTAAACCTGGTCTATTTGAGCTCTTTTAAATTAGCTGATCATTGATGTAATATGTTAAACTACAACAGGCCCAATAAGCAGATGAACGAGTGTCTCATGATTTAAATTTACATATTATTTTCCCAGCTACATTCTTTGACTCTGGCAGGTTTAGTGGTAGGGGGTAGAAGGAGCCATAAGATCCAAATTTTCTTATTTTGAATCAACCCCTTTATCATACTTAATTCTTTAATTTTCCCAACAAATTGATTAAATTATTTGTCCAACTTGCAAGTATCTGCTAATGTAAATTTGGATTCAGAATAAACTTAAAAGTTGGTACTTAAAGTCAGTTGACAGTAAGACCCCACGATACGATACAGATCTGAGGCCATGATACGATACGCGCTCCAATACACATAACTTGTGAACACTGACAGCGCTTTCAACAGAATTCCCAGCAGCTTCTAATTTTTATTACAAGAAGAAAAAGAACAAGCATTAATTTTAAATAATTATTTAACTTAAGAACTTTAATTCAGGTCCCCAAAGATGGTAGACACCTAAGTTTAAATTTGGAACTGTGTTTCCTGATAGCTTGGCTTTTACTTTGAACTGTGCCATTGTAAACGGTACCCAAAGAGTATTAATAACAACTGCCCAAACACTCAGGCTGTATCAATTCTGTAGTTTCAGTGTCAATACACGTATCCCCAAGGTGTGCATGACGATATTTTGTCGTATCAATATTTTGAGTACATGCTTAGTTGACAGAGATATTTTTCACATAGTATGGAGTGGCTATAGTCAGAAATATAAACAAGAAATTCTATATAATGCTAGCTGTTTTCTACTCCTCCATGACAACTTTTTCATACCATTCAAAACATTCACTATTTCTGTTAATTTATTTCAGTACAGCTGCATTTGTCTGTAAAAAGATCTCTCTTTGCAGTGCAGTGTAGTGTTCACATTACATCAGCCGTTAAGAGAAGGAAACAATTAAAAACCCATTTAAATCTCTATTGTTAAATGTCAATAGATCATATAGTCATCAACAAAATAGACTGTAACTTCCACATCATTTTCATATATTGTTGCAATGGGAGTAACAAATGAGGGATGCAATTTTCATTCTGTATGACTGCATGCTTTTATAGCACATGAAGTAGAGAACATCAGGTAAAGACATCATCGAATGTCTCCATGGTGAAATCAGAGCACTGTAGGTTTGTTTCACACTGAGCTTAAGTAGAGTCTTATAAAGAGAAACAGGCCTGTTTGGCCAGTGTTATGTACTGTAAAGTTATAATGCTCTGTACATGTGTTAGCCTGTACACTCTGCAGCAGTGTTTCTGGCAGTAGACTGATTTTAAGGGCCATACTGATAGTCTAAAGCAGGGAAAATCCCCCTCAGGAATTCCCCTAATACCAGAACCTCAGAGAGGGCTGGAGGAGGGGAGAGAGCAAAACTGAAAGATTGTAAGGAGAGAAGAAAACAGCGGGATTGAAGAAGAAAGAGAGCTGCCTTGAGGAAGCTGCTAAGGGAAATATATGACGGAAGGAAGAAGCAGGGAAAAGTAAGACAGATTTTGAGGGCTAAGTAACGGAGCCAAGCTGTCAATATCATGAGGCCTCTGAACTGACCTGAGCAGGAGTCTGCAGAAAGAGATGTCCATCAGGTAGAAGAGCAAAAAGATGTTTCTTAAGGACTCAAACTCCATGACCAAACCGACACGATGACTGTAGCAAGAGAAATAATTGTGGTAAGCTTTGAATAAAAAGACACATGATTAGGGAGTAAGGAATAAAGGGTGTTCAAATGTCAAAAAGAGCCTAATGATACAAGACTGTCATTGCGTATGGCTTTTTAATTGAATGTCATTACATCCAGAAACCATGTCACAAAATTGGAACATTACAGCATATGGGGCCATCAACTAAACTGTATGAATTATGTCTATGACATGATTAAGCCTTTGCAGGCTTTATTCTAGCTCTTTAAAGATAGTGAAAACAGTGACACTGCTTAGGCTGCACATTTTAATTACACTGAACATAAGCTAAAACCAGGTTCAATTATACTTAGGAACATTTTATGACAAGGTTAACATGTAGCATCTGAATCTATAAGTGATACATGGTTCTAACTGCTGATGTTACCAAATGTTCATTCAGCAGGAACATTTTTTGCACAATTATCAAACGCACCCCTTTATAATAAAGAATCCACACTGATTTTGACACATCTCGCTTGTTACTATACAAAACTGGCACCCAAGTGATGAGATAGACTCAAGATGGGGGGGCTAGTGTGCTGAGTTAATGGCAGAATGGTAACACTCAATACAATACCCATAAAAGACTGTCCCCATCTTCAGACCTTTCAAAACTCTTTTACACTACATGACACATTCATCAATTCACATGAGCTGCTGATGGCAGACAGTGCTAAGTGTCCATCAATATTATCTAATACTGTTCAGAGACATTCACAGCCAATGCTAATACATTTTGGCGAACAGTGTTCAGCCACAAGACACTTTTATGAGGCCTGCAGATACAAGAGATTAAACTGCCAATCTTTGGACTTAACAACAATGGACTCTATCACTACTACAGAAGTGGTTGAATATAAAAGCCATACAGCAGGAATTGTCTTTTTTTTATTATTATCATTTAGAAAATACTGAAAAAAGTGAGAAAACATAAATAAAGTCAGAATACCTGATAATGTGTATGAAAAAGCAAAAGTTTTTTTTACCCATTCCTAGCCAATATAGCTGTTTGAGGGTCTACCACACTGTACTAATGTCTTGCTTGAGGATCTTGCTAACCTAGCATTTTGAAAACATAATGCAACATAAATGTCTTGTTTGAGGGCCTTTTGTAGCCAACATTAGAGTCTGATAGTATTTTATAGCATTTCTGTTGTATGTGAATGTGTGTGTTTGATGCATTAAACTAACTAAAATGTCTCGTTAAAGGAACAAGTTTAAATTCTGACGTATATAATACATCTGTCTAAAGCATGAAGAAAATGTCTGGTTTGAAAACTTAGCAAACATTGAAGCTTGATCGCAGTAATGACATTGTCACAAGAGTCTTTAGCAACTTTGCTAATATTCGGTTTGACAGAAATTCACAACATAAATGTTCTAAATATATGGTTTAAGCTAACATAGGTGTTTGATAGCATTTTACTTAACAATTGACTTGTTCAAGGACCTAGCTAATAATTCTGTTTGATGGCATTAAAAACACAAATGTCTTCTTTAGGGTGCTTGCTAATGTTCAAGTTTGATAGCGTTTTAATAAACACTTCTTGCTCTAGGACCTTGCTGCCGTTCTAGTGGATGCATTACTGAAAATGTCATCTTATCCATCATTTTCTGGTTTAAAGCATTATAAAAACACACGTTGTGTTTGTGGACCAAACATAAATTGAGTTACGATAACATTAAGGCTGCAAAATGTAAGCTAACAACTGAAAATAGTAGCTTTTAACCAAAATATATTGTTTGATGACTTTGCTGCATTTCTGTTTGATGTGTTCAAATTTTTCTGACACAAATTTGATCATTTTTTATGTTCTTCATGTTATCAATCTTTGTCCAGTTCTATTCCAAAATGTTCTGCAGTACAACACTTTGGCTAAAACTCAGTTTGTTCTTTAAAGTTCTTAATAAAAAAAGTTGAGTTGAAAATTATTTGAATTTGTATCTTGTTGAAGGACCTGACGAACTTTTGGTCCTGTCTTTTTTCTGTTTTAAGGCAACATTCAATTAAATGTTGTCTTTGAGGGCCTTGCTAATATTGAAGTCTGATTGCATCACATTTATCTTTAGGGGTAGGCACAATTTTGTTTGTTTGCTTTGTACAATGCTAAATTTTATTAAATTGTCTTGTTTTAAGGGCCACCTACAATCTGATATTGTTTTAGAAAACAATTGTCTTATTTAGGACCTGGCTTTCATTTCTGTTTGATAGCACTGAACAACACAAGTGTCTTGTATCTTTATCAATACAATTTTATTAGCATTATGTAACATAAATCTGGTTTAAAGCTCAAGCTCACATTGAGTTTGACATGAAAAAAATGTCTTGTTTGAACTAAAGTCAACGATAAAAGGGCTGAATGCCAAGATACCAACATCTACCCTGGCTCTATTTTGCCAATATTCCACAAACATATAAAAACTAGCCTGGATGTACACGTTCAAAATCACGTGACCATCTCTACAAACTTTATCAGATATACCTCACACAGGTGAATGTTTTCAACACCTACACATGTGCAGTCTCACACCATCATCCACTTCTTTGTTGTCTTTGTCCATCTGATATGATTTTTTTGTCCACTTCCACTGCTCCGTTGTTGTGCTGTAATAGTCCTCTCCTTGGCCCAAACAGACTAACTTCATGTAGAGTTACAAGCAAAGTCACACACCCTTTCCTCCGCCATTTTTCAAACAAATCTTCTTCATAGTGTGTCTTTAGAGCAGCTCCTGTCGGCTACACTGCTCAGCACTGCCCCCTTCGTTTTTGGTGGTGTTACTACATTTGGTCCCTATTTAAAAGTTGAAATTGCATCTTATAGAAAAATAATTTAATCTGCATGCATATCCAGTGTAGATGCTCATAGAATTCAGCCAGTAATGTCAATCAAAGTAGCCAATGTTCCTCCAGATTTCTCTAATTAATGTTTCCTGTAGTTATTTATAAATTAAAACCACTGAAATTGAAAATATGTTAGATATACTGGAATACAGCAATTCTAGATGATAAGAATGTGTGCATGTTATGGTCCAGGATAAGGCCAGAGCATGAAAATTGTACATTTTCTGATATGTTGTGGAATTTTAAATTATATAAATGTGTTTTCTGAATACTGCATGTGTGTGTCCGATTTCTGTGCCCATGTTTCTCTGTGTGTTTTTTACCACGCTGGGTTGCAGCGATGAGTCCCGTTAACTGCTGCCCTCTCTATAGTGTGTGTGGCAGCGCTCAGCCGAGCCAGCCTCCATCCTGGCACAGGCCGCTGCCAACGAGAATGGCAGGATCGAGCCAGCTCCCAGTGCAGCTGTCAGCCGCTCTGAAAAGTGGTCCCAAAAACCTTCTGAGGGGTCTCGAAACACTTGTGGGCTGAACGACGGCATCCCTGTGGCCACAAATGCAAAAACACAGAGAAATGTGAATTCATTGTTATCAAGGTGCCAGGCAGATTAATAACACTGAAACCGGCAGATTTGTCTTGTTGCAAACAATGCCTTACTCAGTCCAATAATTATGTGCAATCATTCACTATCTAATCTACTGCATGTGGGATACAAAGGAGCCACTTCACCATAAACAAATATTCAAATAGTTCTTTTATTTATGTTGAAGGATTTATTATTACATTTGTCATAGAATCTAACTTCTTTAATCTAACTGTTTGGTCTTTCTCCTTGAAGTCACCTATACATCAATCCCTCCCTCTCAGGAAAACCACAACAAAGCTTCTTGTTCTATATGCAGATACTTTGAAATAAGATTAAACAGTATCCTAGTAATCCAACTCTTAAGTTTATGCTTTTGCTTAAGTCCACTGTAGTCTGCAGATCGTTATTTATGTTCATGCATTTAGATTTGTTTCTATAATAAATGGCTTCATGTGCTAAAGCTAATTTGTTGTCAAAACTGGCAAAAAAACCCACACTTAACCATACATATACCAAACCCACACACTGACAATAGTTACTTAAAAATGTATATACAGATATCCAAGTTTTACCAACCATTTAAACATGTGAACAAGACAGAAACTAACTAGAATGGGCTCATCTTAAATGTGCCAATCAAGGAGAAATACCCCACATCAAAAGTATAACTTAAAATGCCATTATTTAACCACTTCCCTGCACTTTGTTGCTGTCAGTATTATCCTGTGTCCCTCAAATCTAGGATAGCTGATTTCAGTGGCACAAGTTTCAAAATTATCAATAACAAGCCTCAACCTGTGCAGCTCACTTTTTGTGATTTCATATTAAAAAATGGAAAGACATGTAATGCCTCAAATCAAGATGCCACTATTGGCTTCATGTGGCTTCCAGCTGTATTGGTGATCGGGACTGATTTCACTTTTAAAGAGTAAGAAACATAAAGTTGGCAAGAATTTATATGTTAAACTAAATATGTCAAATACACCAATATGTTCGTATTATTAATATACAGCCCCAGGAGCATATGTCAAGAAAAAAACTGGCCCTTATACAAATTTAGTTGATGATCCCTGATCTAAACAATACTGCCTGTTGTAACATACAGTGAAGGGAGAAGAAACACACAAACATGGAGTATAGTTAGGCATGGCAACCCCTCCTGGCATCTCTAGCCCTGCAAGTGCAATAACATTATTTGAAAAGCACTTGATTGTAATATGGACAAACTATACAGCTTTGTACATTTTTAACATATTTCATATTTTTTCCCATTTCTCAAGTGTTTCTGTCTGGAGGTGCCCTCTTGCACCCTTAGTGCGGCCTTCACATAAGAATGCATCAGACTGCTTTTCTCTGGAGGGTATACCCAGAATTCCCCTTAGTGTTTCATCAATTTTAGCAGATGACCATTGAGGAGTAGAATGGTTGTTACCCTGGAGATCTGATAGACAGAGAAGCTCAATGAGGGCAAAACATGATAGAGGAGAAGCTGTGGGCAGAAAGTTTAATAACAAGATGTTGATGATGAAGCACAGATATATATCAAATTAAGGGCTGAAATTGAGCTGTCGCCCAATTATGAACAATGTAAAATGTGATAGACTTTGCTTTCTTTTGCTCTGAATGGGACAGAGTGCTGAATTCAGTAAATTCGGGTAGAGATGAGGGCTGAAAGAAGAGAATACAGAACAGTTAGCATGATCTTTGATTTTTTTACAAAGCTGACAGAAATGACACAGTATGTGGTGTTTACAAAACTGTCCCATTTCTGCTCTGAACAGTTTTGTCCCCTTCAAAACACTTAAAGGAGACATATCATGCTAATGCATGATTTAATACTTACATATAATATAATAAATTTGAAAACAAGACCTTACACCCCCTTAATTTTCAAAAAATGAAATATTGTATTTTTTCTGATATCCTAGAACGAGATTTGATGCCTCTGAAAATAGGTCATGGCGAGATGACCGCGAGATTTAAATCGTCATGACTACATGAGGTACCTTTCTTTTTATTGGAGTAATCTGATAAAACACTTCCTCCTCTGTGATGTCCGTTAGCCCCACAACCATCAGTCAGGAACACATCCACCCAGCAGCAGTATATAGCTCCCTAGCTCACACTCACTCATTACCAGCTCTGGCCTGTAGGGGGACTCGGTCACTGCTTTGAGCCTGCCGGAAAATACAGTCGAAGAAGAAGGACAGGCTGGCTCAACCCTCTCGGCAGCTCTGACAGAACTGACCAATCAGAGCACAAAGGGCTGTGACGTTGCGAGGTAACTATAGGTCAGCCTGAGATCCGAGCGTTTCAACTCGAGCTTGATAATGGCCTAAAATGAGGATTTTGAGAACGCTATTGTGGGGCAATGAAGGAACTAAATGACTTGTACTGAGGGCAGAAATGCTTTACAGGCATCCTAGTCTGGCATGGTGAAAAGGAGAAACAAGCATGATATGTCTCCTAAGTGCACTTTCAGAAGAGCTTAAGGGAATAGGTGCCTGTCTTGGGTCAGGCCTATCAAATTTAAAATGGTGGACTTTGAAAATCTACTTTTAAAATAAAACATGTTTACAGAAGAGAGAGGGTAACAGTAAAAAAAAAAACACTTGTTTTATAACTGGGTTTGCCTTAATTTGTGTGAAAAGAACCTCCTTCCCTGCAACCAGCCTGCAGAGTTGAGAGCATGAAGCCGTTGACTCATCACTTTTGGTGAGACAGAGCAGGAGACTGATCACAGTGCAGGAGCTCTTACCTCGGGGCCCCGTCTCGTGTCACGGAACCCGTCACCTTGCCAGCTATTTCCTGTTGCAGTGTACACACACTTTATGTCCCCGACTCCCGTCCCTCCAGTCCTCCCCATACCCCTCCTGCTTGAGGCCCCTCGGCCGTCATGCATATCAACGCTTTATGAGCAATGGAGGGGAGGAGACAGAGGGATTGGGAGAGGTACAGAGGCAGAGGGAGGATTGGGCAGAGCAGCCAGGCCTAGGCAACAGTCGGAATCAATCAAGTCTAGAGGATTACTGCTCCACTGGGTTGTGATCAATAGATCCTGAACACTATCCCCTGCTAGGAGGGCTGACAGGGTAAATGAGGGTCCGAAAGCGTCACCCCACCCACCTTCCTCATCTCATCCCAATTCACCCTCTCTCTCTCCCTCCCTGCTCTCGGTCCCCACCTTGCCTTTGGTTGGTCATGATTAAGGAAAAGCAAAGAGGCAAAGATGGTGTTTTTGTTGGTGGTGAAGAGGGCAAAGACTCATGCTTGGACCAGTGGTTTTTCACAATAAAGGAGGTGTGTTACATATTCAGCTGAGAGGAACATCTATAGCCTCTGCCCTGAGGCTTTTGTACCTCTGGGTGCACTGCTTTCTTGGCTTAGGGCTGGTTGAGGAACTTTTCATCAGTTTAGACTGTTCAAAAAACAGGGGGACAGGCTTGCTTGATCCCTCAATACCAATCCTTGGGAGTGATGTACACCAAATATTGAATATTTTAAACTGTAAAGAATGTTTTCAGAATTTGATTACATTTTGTGGGAATTTTGGTCATGAACAAGGAAGATGTGATTTGATTTTGGTGGTTATCAGTATCCAGTTTGAGGAAATTTCAAAGGATTTGTTAAAACTGCAAGAAAGGGCAGATTTTGACATTTTTATTAAGAATTTGGTTAAGTATGTTGTTTGGGAGAGCTGTTCTGATATGTTTGCAGCGAGGACACAATCAACAGCTGGCACAAACAGGGTAGTGAGTTACTCATCACACTGTTATAGAAGAAGCAGAAGTAGTAGTACTGATGACTGAATTATGGCTAACATCCCACTTGGTCTCTGTGCTCAGGCACAATATACCATGAAAATAATAAAGTGTTAACAATATGCACTGACATAGCTGATCATCACAGGACTCAACTACATTGACTGATTCAAAAACTTGTTTAGATCACTGGAATTAAGTCGAACTCTTCAAGCAGAAGAGTTTATTCATTTAAAAGTTGCTCTCTACATTTCCTCATGACTGATATACACTTCTTCAGTGTTACAGTGTAATAAGTTTCCATGGTACGTGGTGTTCTCAGTGGTTTGCTGTGCACAGCAGCAAACATTTAAAGTCCCTTTTTTACTTTTACTGAATTGTCTTGCATACATATCCCATGGCATGTTAAACATTGGCAAGGATGTTTGTGTATGATTGCGTATGTAACATCCGTGCACCTCTATTAAACAACAGCTAATTTTGTAGTTAGCTCTGCCTACTATTGCCCTTCGAATAACACAGAGCATGACTCACAGTCATAGGAATGCTGGCTGGGATGTCATGATGTAAAGCCTGCATTTTTTTCCTACACACAGAAACACAAGGGTGGTGCTTTTAGATTTATTTACCATGGGAGCTGTTTTTTTTAATCCATGGCTGATTAGTGACTGGCGTTAATGGTCAGTAGAAGAGGTGTACCTAATAAAGTGGCTGGTATGTTTATGTGTGTGTAAATGTAAATATAGTTATATCTTTTTGCATAAAGAACCTTTCATCCATCTAAGAGGAGACTGAGGCCTGTCACAGCTAGCTGCTTACCAGCCAATCACAGGGCTGACATTGGAGACAAACAGCCATTCAATTTGCATGCCCTCAGCGTGCATGCCAGGGCTTTCTTTCTGTACACTATCTTCCTCCCATAGACCAAAAACCTGTTTTTAAGATTAATTGATGAATCTAAATAACCCTTGAGTGTGAATCAAGTTGGACTGTTTAGCACATCTGGACTATTTTTCAGTGTTTTCCTCTTAAAGATATTTAAGGAAATTAGTTGTTCTTTCATGTCCCAGAATAAAGAGATGTGTTTTTGTGCAAGAGTTTCCTTGTGTTATAATTTGTCCCATCTTATACCAAATGTATTTACTGATTACAACAGAAATTCAATAATTTTTTACTCTATGTAAAAACTTTTTCACTCAAGATTCTGAATCTTTCCTTAGATATTGAAGAGCCTTATATAATTCAGGTGATACAGACGAGTAAGCTGACAAAAGAGGTCTGCAGCTGACTGACAGACAGGTTTAAGGCTCTGACACCCTTCTCCTACCATGTCAGCAGTGATGACTTAAAATTTAGTTGAGAGAGATCACCCCTCCTCCATACCTCCTTGCTTTTGTACAATGCTGACACTCCCCACTGTGACCAGCAGATGGCAGTCCTGTTTTCCTGATCTGCTGGTGTGAGGCTGTACGCCTGCAGGCTGAGTTTTGGACTGTTCAGGGTTTAACTATGTGTAAAAGTACCCCAGTTCTCAAATGCCTGGCAGCTGAGGGAGAGAGAGGAACAGAGTAAGCGAGAGAGAAAAGAGAGGCAGCCCAAATAACAGGTTCTCTGGCCCAGAGCCAACAAACTCGCAAACGCTCACACATGCTGCAACATAACAATAAAGCACACTATTCTTCTGTTAATAGGCAATCTGTGTTGCCATGAACATTTAGTCTAATAACTGTTACTGCTGTGTAAATGATGTCATAGGCCTGTCATTGTCTGTAAATGATGTGGCTGTCTTTGACAAGCCTTGTTGTCAATGATCCACCTTTTTTTTTTAACAATGTGACCGAGTCATCCGCCTGAAGCTGTCATAAAACAAGTCAAATGCTTTGCTGTGCCCAGAGGGAGGAGTAGCAAGTGTTTAATGTTTCACATCAAATAAACAGAGTGAGCAAATGGTTAAGGACATTCTTTAGTGTTTTTGATGTCATGTTTGTTTGTAGAGGGGGAAATTCACTTTTGTCTCTGAAATATGCTAAATACACTGCAGCGGCTTGTGATGACAAAGGTTGTGGCAAAGACTGTAAATAAAGAGAGGATGTAACTGCTGTGATGTCACCCACTTGTCTGTGAACTCCAGACAGGAATCCTTGACTTATGGGTGACACCATTTTTTTTTTCAAAAGACTAGACGGTATTTGGGTAAGAGGTGGACAAGAGAGGAGTAAGGAGTTGACAAACACCTCAGGCTAATTCACAAGAGGAAAATTTGGTATGTATAAGAGTTACATTTTTAAGTGAAGGCAGTTTTGCCAGTAGTGGACACCAACAAGAGTTCCATCCATCCATTATCTTAACTGTTTACCCCTTTTGGTGTTACAGGGGGGCCTGAATTGGTTGCCAATCACTGGGCCAACACAGAAAGACAAACAAGTCTTAGGGCAAGTAAGAGTCACCATTGCAACTTACGCTTGCCTCTGTGGGGAGGAAAGCTTACTGCCAATTTAAACTGATAGCAAAACAGGTCCTAAAATCCAATACTTGGATTTTTTTTCCTTTTAAGAATCAAAACAGCAGCCAAGCCCTGGAAAACTGTCTCAATTTTAGTTATGACATAAATTTTAAGGGGATGTTCCCGGGCATACAATAACATATCCAGCTATAGGTTCACAGAAAGCAACTGCCTCTGACCAACTAGTCTACAGTCAACAAAGCACTCCGAAAATGGCCTACATAAAATACACTGTATTTATAAAAGAACCACAGGATTCCCAGGTGCAAATTATGTAAGGTTTATTATCAGAGTATGGCTCATGCAGTGCTGGCACAGCTAACTTTGGGTTGCCCTCAGCTTGATATTGTCCGTATTTCTGTGCTGTAGTTGTTATGTAAGCATAACCTGACACAATCTACTGTATGTATATTGTAATCTTCATTGTTTAGATCAGAATACTGCCAAATCACCCTGTGCCCAGTAGACTCTACCAATGCTATCTACTGCATGTGTTCCCTGGTCTTTATTCATTTCCTTTTAATTACATCCAGGTTGGAGGGCATCTCACCATCACAGCAGCAATTCAAACAGAGCTTTATTGACTTCTAATGCCAGGTGGGTGTGCTATATACCAGATGGAGTAATTGCTCTGGACTTTGAGCCAATACTGATATTAAATACAGAGAATTTATCTAAAAACATGGAGCAGGCCAAATGAAAGACTTCACTGAGTAACTGTGCACATCCCTACTTGATTGTGAGACTGTTTGGGCTTGTACACACAAACTGATAAACTCAAACAGAACAGGAACTTAATCATCTTCAGTCATATTTTTAACCAAAAAGAGACATCAATGTATAGATTGTGCAAACTTTGGTAAAGCTGATGAACCATTTTTTAAACTTTAAAATTTAGACAATATGTAGAACATTGCCAGCAATTTTAATTATTCAAGAAAATAAACTGTCTTAAGATTATTGAGATTTTTTTTGATAAAAATTCACCAGAATTAAAAAATGTGCATAATAATAAGTCCCTACCAAGTTATATTTAAATTCAGTGATCTCACTGTCAACAATTTTTAGCAATACTGGTTTCATTACACTTTCAAATGTTTGAAAACATACTTTGATCATGAATTTGGCAACATGGAGTTAAATGTTTAACACTCATCTTGCAAGGGGCAAACCAAAAACTGTACAATGAACTGCACAGTAAGTTATCCCATGGTAAATTTGATTAAAAGAAAAAAAACAGCAACAAGCTGAGAAGTAATGCTCAGTTTAGCTGTTTATTTTCTCTGTGATGTTTTGTATTTACATCCTGACAGGGGAGGAATCACTTTTGAAGTCAGCCTCAAGTGGCCATTTCTGGAACTACAGCTTTCCCTGCACCTCTTCAGTGGCTTCCTCTTCCTCCCTTGTGTTTGCCTCTTGCAAAAGCAATGACAAGCAGAGACATTTCACAGATCTCCAGAGCAGGACGCTGACCTAGCTCTAGATGAATTGGACACGAAATATGGGAGAAGAAAAAGAGGGAGAAAAAAGAAGGCAGGGAAGGCATAACTTCATTACTGTCGTAATGAGAGGAGAGAAAGACTTCTGCTGAGGCAGTGACCCTAGCAGAGGAGCTTACCTGCAAACTCGTAGCAGTAATACCTCTGGTCAGGTAATTAGTTATACATTAATAGGCAGAGATGATCTGATCTCCCCAATTAGAGAACAGCAAAGAGATGGCTCACAGGGACTCCACTGTCAATTCCACACTGCCACTGAACCATCTGAGTCAGCCTGATCTGAACTCTTAGTTCACCTTATATCAACTATGTGAGAAAAAAATCATGTCACTGTATTTGAGTGTGGCCATGTCTCTGTTGGTTCATCAATTAGGGATGGTGGCATGGTGTCACCTGACCAAGGAGGGCCAAGAGTGTCAAGTTTTCCCCAATCCTGTCTATAGTATTACAACAACCCTCCCTTAAAAAAGAAGATCCTCTCCTTTGGTCGCTGGCTCCACCTTTCAGAAAATACGTGCTCAGGGATATGGGTATGCTAGGGATATGCCACTGCCACTTCTCCAGATGAAAGCCATCCCCTAAACAAGGTTCAGTGTGGCTACAGTAAACAACTAAGCACTGAAAAAACTGACACCAAACCTTGAGTAAGGTAAAGTCAGACACAGCTCAGGTGGATTCAAATGAAAACAGTCTGTTCTGAGCAGGGCTGAAACAGAGGGGTTTAAAGCTATGCTAAATCCAATGTCTTCGTGGATTTGTAAGTGAGAAACTTTCAAAATCTGTTTCACTGTCTACTGAGACCAGTGAAAACTTGTTGAAAGGGAACAAGTGACCTTAAGGAAAAATGTATCTTTCTCTCATTTTGTTGTTCTCAGCTCTGTGTTCACACTGACAGGACAGCCAATCTCTTTTGTGATTCTTGTACTTTGAGGTTGAGGACTCCAACTACTCTGATTCAAATGGTACCAGGCTGTAGATCATTCTGTACCCGACTGGATGGGAAAAAATATAAATAATTTAATTACCCTTTTTTGTATAATGAAGGTGAAAGGTGTTTTATTTTGAAAGTGTGACCAGATCCTCACATATATGCCTGTGTTGCTTGACTATGCAGATTTTATGCTCAGGCTCTTTGTCTTTGTTACCACTGTAAGGTATGAAAAAGTGCATCTTGAGATTAACTTGTGGTTAAATAGCTCCTCCATCTGTGCTCTGGTGGAGGATTCAGTTAGAGGGTAAGAAAATACCAATCAGTTTATCATTATCAATTATCATGTAAGCCAGTGACCCTCAGCAGACAGCTTTCTTAAATATCATTGTTAAGCAGCTGACAAAAACAGGATGAGTGCTCGTAAAAGTCTCGTTATTGGGGTTTAGAACCTAGCCCGGGGCTTTCTCTAACCCTGGAAAAAAATGCACAACATGCTTGTTTGTGCGTTTTTGTCATTGTAGCCCCCACACACTCTCTCTGACACAGACAGACCCTGGCAAAAACATAACCTCCTCAGTGAAGGTAATAACACAGAATCCGGTTGAGTAGCAAAAATATTGAGAACGACTGCTCTGAGGCGCAGACATTATTTTTCCATTTAATCCCCCATGCCACTATTTGAGGTCACAGTGGGCCAGTCTACTCAGGGGCAGTGGATACTGGGTTTAAATAAAGAAAAAAGGAACATTAATTTCCCAAACTGAAGAAAATACTTTTGTTGGACTCAAATACTTTGGATGATTAAAAACAGATTTAACTTTGGACGCCGTATTTAAAAGAAAATCAGTCCTACAAGGTTTGCACTCTGATAGAACCCTCAGAGAAGGGTTAGGAAGGAGGGGTGGCATTGATGTTTGTTTTGGACTGATTAGCATATTGCCATTTCCACTCAGTTTTCATTGAAGGTAGCAAGCAGCCTGATTGTGCACTTCTTGTGGGACTTTCATTCTGTATATTAGAGCTACAGCTGTGTATGACTCATACTCCAGTGCCGATAAGGACAGGCTTGGGATACAAAGTAGCTTGCTGTTAAAACTGTGGTGTTTTTGTGTGTGAATAATGAATGTATATCGGTCTTAGCTGAGCTAATGGCACAGAGACTCTCATTCGCTATTTCCGGCTAAATTTCAGGATTTGGCCCTTAAGCCCTTAAGTGTACGTGTCATTGACGGGACAAATCCATCCTCCAGCCCATTGTTGAACACAGCCCAACACCTTTTCACACCCACTCACACACAAGGCAAAAAATAAAAAAATCTAAATCAACCATCTAACTACATTTTTATCTCTGTTTGTCTCCTCTAAGGCAAAGGGGGTAAAAATATGGATCATACTTAACAACTATTTTGTCTGAATTTCTCACACAAATGAGGTAACTGCATACATCATCTCTCTTCCACCTACACCCTTTTAAACTGCTGATGGTGTACAATGTGTTCTGGGGCAAAGGGAGAAGAGTTAAGAAAACACATGTGGAGACAGAATGGTGGCGTGTCCAAGTTTGAAAATAACAAATTAATTTATACCCTGCAACATTTTCTGTTGATTCTTATTTGCAGATCACAAGCTCCTATTTCTTGTGCTGCATCTGGGAAAGCCATAAGGTGACCCGTGAAGTACCCTGGTATTAGCCAGGGATTTTCTTGTTTTTTTTACTGAATGGACAATTCAAGAAGATGATCAGGGACATGAATGTTTGGTTTGGTTTGTCACAAATGGCTCTGCAAGAGGGTGAATTCTAGATGAGCTCCCAGTCGCTGAACTGGCTCTTAATGTGTGACAGAGAAGAGAGTCACACAGGAAACAAGATTAAAATAAAGTTGATATGTTATAAAGTATGGCTCAAAATCGTAATTACATGTAAATCAGTTTAATGAATCATGAGTGAAGTACACGAATGGGCGTAGTGTTGTGAAGTTCAACCAAAATCAAACCAAGGACAGAGGGAGGACTGATGTTATTAAAAGAAGGCACTTGAATATGCTGAGGCATAATTAACTGTTCTACCTGATGCTGTATATTGGCTACTGAGCCACAGAACCAAGCTGAGCCAAAGTAGGCAGTGAAAACAGGACGTCACAGGTTGGACACAATGATTTACCTTCCTATCATGTCCCTTACCAATTTTTAAGGGTGATGCCTGCTGTCTACAAAAGAAAGCTTAAAGGTGCTATGAGGAGAATCTATTACCGGCGAAATAAAGACTCTGCTACCCATGAGCACGTGCGGCGACTGTCGTAATGCTGCGATCCAGTAACCTCGGAACTGGGAGTGACATCATCTCCGACTTATTGTCGTTCCAGTTGAAGTCAGAAAAAAATATCCCGATCTACCAGGCTATAGTTAGCTGTTGTTAGCACACCCTGCGTTGTTGTTCACAAATACCACATGAAGAATGTGATTATCACTATGGCAGCATTTTTGTTAATATAAGTCTAACAATACTATGTATACAGCTGATCTAGAGCGACACACCCCAGTCAGAAATGCAAATAAATTGATTATTACAGGAGCTAAATAACTGTTCACACTGGGGGCATCCATCTTCGATTGTCAACTCGGGGGTGGCAAGGTTTCACCGAGTTCCCAGTTGGAAATTCAGACTTCGGGAAACATTCCAGTTGCAGTTTTCTACTCGGAACCCGGAAATTCCTACTTCTGACTACAACTGGAACGCACCAAAGACGTGACTGAAGTCAAAGCATGTGTTTGTTGTGATATATGCAGCTCGGACCTTCCTCAGAACTCTGCATTGCTTTACAACTTCTTTTTTCAACAACTTACAGGATGCAAAGCAACGAGGTAATGTATCTCTTTCTAGTTACGTAGCGGTAGTTTTTTGGGTGACAACAAGCATTTTTTGGAAAAACTTATTATCATAGTTGTAGCCAGCTATATATCGCTACTTACAGCCCGGTGCTCTAGGACGTGTACTATAAATAATAAAATAATATAAATTTGCTTTAGTTTTAATTGTCTTGTTCCTGAAGCCGAGTATCCAGGCCAGTCCAGCCCTGTCCGACCCGGAAGGCTAAGGAATAGGCTAAGGAATAGCATTTATAGATAACCTATTTTGATGCTATAAAACTCATCTTAAAGTGTGTATTTCGATCAGGCATATCTAAAAGTGAGAATAGCGATGTCACACGCTCATAAAACATGTTATAGACTGAGAAAAGCAATAAACAACACCTCACTTCACTTCTCTAAGGTCCCTCTGCTGGTCCCAACCACACAGCTTTGTGAATTATTCAACTTCTGTCCGCCTATATCCGTGTAGAAAGACTATGGTGTCATGCATGCAGTGTTATATATTTCAGTACCTCTACGATTCACTTTTCTTCGTCCATGGTGTCGTGTTGTCTCTGGGACCCTCTGATTGACTGCTGACCTGAAGCTCGTGCTTCCAGTTTCGACGTAATGACAATTAATTGAGGAAAATTACATGCAAAAGTCCGTGCATTGTGTTTTATTTTGAAACTTCCGGTTACTCCACACGGTGACTTCCTGTCTGGGGCTTTCTTAATGACTCTGAATTTATGAGGTTTGGAAGCGGCTGCGCAGAAAATAGACCTGAAGCGTATCTCTCGCGCCTAGGCACGCTCCGGCGCTTCAGGATTAGTGGAAATTGCCTGATAGACTACAATGGGAGCGAAGTGCTCGCATAATGCTATAGATAACCTGTTCTGATGCTATAAAACTCTTCTTAAAGTGTGTATTTCCATCAGGAATATATCTAAAAGTGAGACTCTTTTGTAATTACTTAGAAACTCCTCAAAGTCTCTTTAAGATGCAGTACATATTAAATTCAAATAAAAAAAACACTGTAAGCATTTATTAATAGACAGGATATTTTTGCTCCACTTCTGAATGTTATCGCAAGATTTGCTGTCTGAAAGAGCTCACGTTTAGTATTTTTCATACCATACAACATCTGACTAGCCTGTTATGAATGTGATTGATGGAACAATTGCCCATTCACTATCTGAGTTTGTTTTTAAAGGTTTTCTCTCTCCAAACACTTTCTATGGGTTCAGATGGATGAGTGCAATATATTCATAATAGTATATACTGAATTGTCGATCCCTCATGTTAGGTTATTAAATTATCTGCAGTGCTGACATTTAAAATGTTTCATGTTTTTACTTCTAGAGGAACATGTGCAGACTTTCTTGATCTTGATGCTAAGCTAGGACTGAAATACATGCAATATTCACCCACAAAAACACAACTTTCAATAGTGTGCTACTCTGTATCCCAGACCTGTCCTTATCAGCACCAGCATATGAGTCATACGGCGCTCGAGCTTTAATGCACGGGATGAAAGTCCCAGAAGAAGGCGTGCAATCACGCAGTATGCTACCTTCAATAAAGACTGAGAAGTAATGGCAATATGCTAATCAAATTGTTCATATGAGTCTGTTCTTGCACTGTGTTCCCTCTTGTCTGGCTGATTTGCAAACACAGACACGCCACACAGTCGCTGTAGAGTGGATAGGTATGATCTAAGGCGGCTTGATTGGAACATAGTGTACTGCACCCATGGGACTCTGCAGGGAGCATCTATAATGTGAAGCAGACAGAGTAGTAGACATGATGGTACTACAATATAGAGATGCATGGGCAGGCTTGGCACCAGCACACAACACCTTGGCACCCATGCACCCATTTACACACACAAAGGGGTCCTTCCTCAGACCACACAGCCTCCATATCCAGGTCCCTTTCATCTCCCCGTATTGACTACTTTTATATCCTGTGGCTTGATTGGACCACACCAGACAACATCTCCCGTCGTCTATATTCCTCCCTCTCCTCACTGGCTCGCTCACCCACCCACCCACTCCCTCCTTCCAACACCCTTCTCGTGTTTGCCTTTCATTAGCTTTCATCTCTCCAGCTTATTGAACTCCACCACTGGCATCGGAGTGTGATGCTTTGATGGTGCGGTCGCTCCTCGACATAAATCCATATTTACCCCCTTTACATATTTCCATGCTAACAAATGACTTGCAATGTCTGCCGTTCTCAGGGCATAACAGGACGCATAGTCTGGGCAAGCTGCTCAGGTTTGCGCGGTCTCTGAGGTACCCCAAGCGTAGCCACATAAATTTCATGTTTTTTTATGTACTTACCCGAGAAAGAGAGGCTAAAAATGTTTATATGTCTGAGTCTCCCTGCTCTCTGTGATACACACCAGGCGGTAGACACAGAGAGAAGGGAACGTATAGGCCAGTGGGCAGGTAGTGTAAGGAAAGCTCAGTGGGGAAACTTCACATATATTGATACACATAAATAGTATTGCTCATTCCATCTGCTTTGAAGTACTGCCTCCATCTTGTCTCTCTCATCAAGGTACACCACCCTCCCCTTCACCCTTATAGAGCATCCACGACCACACACACAAGCACACACTCTCTAGGGGTGCCCACCATTTCATACAGTAGTTGCGTTTTGCTGTTAGTCCAATGGATTTAGTTCCCCCGTGGGGATGTGTGTTCGCAGGTGCTGCACTGTCCCTTCATAATGGGGGATAAAGCCCTCAGCAAAGCCAGACACCACAATATAAAGAAGTCAATGAGAAGTATTTACACTTGGATAATGCTGTTAATACCAAATATCTACTGGTAAACTCAACTCACCGTACAATATGTTTAAGAAGTATGTGTCTGAGATAGCACATTTTCTAGACTTTTTAAAATGTACAGTATATTAAAGTTGTTGTTCCAAAATTAGAATTTTCTTTGTTTGAATTGTTTTAACTGATTCTATTCTATGTCAAGAAAAAATATATTTGCTGAACACTTACATTATCTTGAATATTCCCTTAAATTTTCAAAGAGATGCTAAAACAGGAGTGATGTGGTCATATTATCTTGTCCAAGTTTAAAACCTGGAGTTTGAGTTCTTAACTGTCTGTAGTTGATCTATAGATTTCTGGCTCATGTGGGTAAAATGGCTGTTACAACACTGAACATGTGAACAGATAAAGGCATTTAAAATCGTCCTCTACATACCCTGGTTTTATCATCTCAGATCATCGTGGCTATTCTCCTCTGGCATCAACTTGATGTCTGAAAACCCTTTTTTGGACCATGCTCTGTTGTATGTGAAGTAGATCCAATGCCTCTGAAATACTTCAAGCAGACAATTGAAGACACCTTAATTAGCTTTTTTCCATCCTCGTTTGGATGCTCAATTCGATTTTCAGCAGATTGTGTTAATCATGTCTACATGCCTTATACATTGAGTTGCTGCCATGTAGTTGGCTGATTAGCAATTTGAGTGTAAATGTGGGCATGTTTACAGATGAACCTTATAAAATGTAAAACAGACCTGTGAAGTCACATATCAACAAATTTTAAGTATTTCCTTGCATTTTTTGTATGATTTGTTACTTTGAAAGTTCCCCATCTTAAATATCTACAAATGCCATGAATGTTTTAAAATGTGTTGATCAAGCAGAGTAGTTGTTCTGCTCAGCATACTACTCCTCCAGTTAATTGCGTTAATATCATTTTTGTTGTGTGTGCTGAATGAACAGTGTCTACACCAAACTATTATTTAGGAAACATTGGCTCAGTGTTGCATCATGCCATGAAAACAGCACGGCCAAGCACGTTTACTTTAACAAGATTTTACCGTCAGCTTCTTGTTAGAAACTTGGGGGGGAAAGAGCACAAAAATAGAATTTCCTGAGCACCCCGTGGTGTTAATTGTTTTGCTTTGTGTGTCAAAGTAGTCGACAACAGAAGACCCCCAGAAAATCAGTGCTTTTTAAACATGATTAAAAATTTTCCCCACAAAGTCAGAACAAAAGTCTGATGTTAAAACGAATAACTTGAAATGCAAATGAGGCAAAGTGATGGGGGCCTTTTTTTTATTTGAAGTTGAACCTTTTGTTGTCAGCTCCAACTGTACTCTCTGTTTTTAAACCCAGCGAGGGACCTTTTACACATTTCAATGGGGAATTCGGCTTTGAATAATTCAACAGACTAATCCGCCATCGCTTGTGCTTTGGTCTGTGTGGGCCTGCTGTTCAGAGCTACAGCCAGTTCACAGTCAATATAAGGAGATTGAAAGAGACAGAGAAAGTAAAGTCGTGGAGATACAGACACAGACGTCCAGAGGCAGGGGTGAGAGAGGAAAAAGGTGACGACTGAGGGGGTGGGAGGGGGGCTACTTAATGTTAATTACAGCGTGCTTAATCCTGGAAGCAAACAATGATGTCATGGGGCACTCTGGCTAATGCTGTAAAACAACACCTGACATTAGAGCAAAAATACACTTTAAGGAGAGTAGGCCAGTGCTACAATTACAACTGACTGCAATTAAATAGATACAAATTCTCAAATAATATCTCAATGGATTTACAGTTATGATATCTTCTTAAGCTATAAAAGGACCTCTTATGCCAGTGCTTTATTATTGTCATTGTTTATGATCATAAAACACAGACAGCAACTCATATTTAAACAAAACAGGCAAGAAATGGCCAAACTTTGCATACACATATACATTATGCATGCTTATTTAGACGTATTAAAATGAAAATTATAACTGTGCTTTAATGGATTTTCTGTGCTCAGATTTATGATTCCTTTAATGCAGTCTGTTATTGTTTTTCAGCGTTTGATCATCTTATACCCATGTGCTTATGATCCTTTCTTTTAATCCTTCATTGTAAAGCACTTTGTTGCTCTGTTTTGATGTGCATGCTAAAACTCAATCACTTCTGATTGCCTCATTGAAGGATTATATGACTGCTGATGGTGGTTTACAAGTGGATAAAGTATGATTTAATGTATTTAAGACATATAGAGGCTATTTAAAACGCAACAGCCTGCTTAATGTGTGAAACCAAAGCTGCTATGCATTTTTAGGGACATTAATATGATAAATGAAGTATTATTGGTCCACTTTATTGCCTTATCACTGCTACGTCAGATAAAGATAGATGGGTAGAGGTAGATAGATAAATAGGGTCAAGTTAATGTTGGTTTGCGTTTACTTGAAGGACAGGAAATCACTTACTCACTACTTATACTCACTATACTTTTGCATTGAAGTCATGTCGAAACCTATGCTCTAAGTCAGGGGTGGGCAAGTTGTGGCCAGGGGGCAAAATGCGGCCCTCCACATCACTAAATGTGGCCCGCCTTTCATTCCCAAAAACCAGCAGCTGTAAATATAAAGAAAACTTAGATATCCAATAGAAATAATTCTATATAATCTTATGTACGTTATTAACAACCTTACTTTGCTCTTATAGTGTCTAAATCTCTTTCATGAAGCATTTAACATTATATCAAGTATTACTCAATACTATATTTAAAAAATGGCAACAGCAAAATATTTGAGCTTTAAAAATTTGAAAAACACATCATTTTATTGATATGAAAATGGCTTCATTGGCTTTAATCCCATGTATATGAGCTACATTTGCTTGAATTCTGTATCAATTTCATTTGATTATGCATAATAACTTGTATTTATGTTGTAATATATGAATATTGGTATTCTAATTTTATGACAAATTTATATTCTCATTTGTTGTTTATCCAGCATTCGTTTTCATTATCAAGAGTTTCTGAAAATTTGTAACAATGCGGCCCTAAGGCTGGAAAAAATGTTTTTTCGTGGCCCTCTTGGTGATTAAAGTTTCCCACCCCTGCTCTAGGTCTTTGTAACCCTTAGGCAACTTCAGGCTTAGCTGTACAAGGTTTGAATTATTTTGGTGTTTTGTCCACATGGATACAGCGTATTGGGACCACAAAACACACACTTTAGGAAATGAGTCCCAGAATAAATAAATCTAAAAAAAACCCTAGTGCAACTCTCTTAGAGGTAAAAACAACAGGTAAATAAAATCTGCAAGATTCTTGTATGAGGTTAAAGTGAATATGATAAATACAGATAAAAGGATTAATATATACTTTACTTATTGAGAGTGTGTTTGTGAACTTCACGTCTCGGGTGCAAAGCTGACACATTTCTAAATTCCCTAAAACAATCATGCTTTTCCAGAGAAAATACCATGAAGCATGAATTAATGTTTTCCCATAAAGTTTTTTAGTGGAATTTTGACGATTACTTTTTTAATGTTAGGCCAACAAATCATTACAACATAAAAAATCAGAATAAATGAGGTTTTAGTTTTACATTTGTGCAGCATTGTCCAGTATGTTCTTTTGAACATCAAGGATGTGTGGACAGGCTTCAGCGAAATATAACTTGAGTGTCATATTTCACCCAGTATTCCGCGTGTTTTAAACAGACACAATAAAGGAGGAGGAATTTGATGATTTGAGCAGAGTTTGAACCAAATGAGAAACCCACCTTATATCAACTAAGGCATCAGCAGTCATGTGCAACACTGCTGTTACAGGAAATGACATCTGACACTCAGGCCCTTATCATAGTCATTTACACAAAAGCACCATAACAAAGATATGTCATCATTACACCTTGAGGTATTCACATTGGTTGTTTTTGTGAGAACGTAATATCTGTGTCAGTCCACAGTGCGATCAGAGTTTGGGTAGCATGCAGAGAACAGGACATGGCACATGCACATCACACGTACAGCTGAGACACATACTCATAGTACTACAGTTGGTAAAGCAGCTGAAAGGGTTGGCGTCCCCTGTGTCTGAAGCCTCAGAACATAGGTTTTGCACCTTTGAGCCTTTAAACTTCATTGCACATAAACACCCATACTGGTTTAACATTGTTTGTGGTTAAGATGAGTCGCCAGGAATGATGAATGGAGTGAAGTGCTGATCTACCATACTTAGCTTTGCTCAGAGATTGTGCACCATCGAGATAGAAAATAAAGACTGATAAAGCAAGCACATTGATCACAATTACATGTTTTTTTAACTATGGAAACCAGAAACCAAAATAAAAACTCAAACTATATCAATCATGGACCTGTACTGAGGGCAGCAGAGCACGACAGCGTCTAAACTGAAGCCCACTACAACATAAATTTGCTGCCCTCAACATATTCAAAGAACAAACTGTCCTCAGCAACAGTCATAGGCACCTACCCACTCAGTATGCAAATAATGTGACTATTTCTGCACATGCAGAGTCAGTGTATGAGCCCATCACTGTGCATCAGACATGAGATAACAGCATGTTAAATCTCTAACAAGTGAACAGCAAAACATCCCACTTAATGTACAAGAGAGACAGAGTGGGAGAGAGGGAGGAAGGATATGGCAGCTCGAGTGTTTCTCGTTATAGTTCAAAATATGCAAAAGCACACTGTGTAGCATGAAAGATCAAAGATAAAGGCCATAGGGCATGCACATTAAGAGTTAGCGCTGGAGCCCTTAGCCGTTCACTGTTTAATTATTGAAACAAGAAACATCTTCGATATTTTAAAGAGTGTCTAATAATGTAGTTTGGGGAGAAACACCAGCTTAGAAACAAAAAAAAGTGGAGAGAAGACAAGAAAACACCTTTTAATTTGCTGAGCGGGGAGGGATACGTTTGTTGAGAAGATGTTGGTGTTTTACAGTGTGGTGTTGCCATTTGAGCCCCAAAGTATTCAGGAAGTTTCAGCAGAATGAGGCCAAATGTGCTAAATTTACAGCATGAAAACAGCAGCCTTGAGTGCATGGTTAATTATTTCAAGTGGTTATAATTACGAGTTTGATTAGCATTTTAGCTCTCTCATTGTCACCTGCGTACAGTCATTATAGCTTTAAGGGTTGTGATTAGATGCAAACATTTAATCACACACTTTCACATTGTGCTTTGGACATTTTGTTGTGTTGTTGCCAGGCACAGCAGTCATAATGTGCTTTTTACTTTCTATACCATGAGGTGTGGAGCTGTAAAGCCCTACAGTTTATGTTCATCACATTAATCAGCAGTATTCCCTCACGGAGTATTGTTTTTCCCTCGTTTTATTCCCTTCTATTTAAATGATTTCCTCTGCTGTTGAAGTAACTCAAAACTAAGTATTCCAAATGCTCATAATTGGAGAAGAAAACATTTAAAGGTGCGCACTGGGAGCAACAAAACTTGGTTAGAGAGGCTTGGAAACACCTCAGGGGGCAGTTCTAAGTATAAGACAACATCTGAAAGTTCTGTGATAGCCGCTCAGAAACAGCCAGGTCAGTGTTAGGCTTTTGATAGCCGATAAGAATTTCGTGCATTTTTGCTCACTTAGACAGAGTTGGTTCCAAGGGCCAAACATTTGTGTGACTGAACACAGAGGGGGGAAAGAAAAAGGGGCTAAGGGCCACATTAATCCATGTCAGCACAGGCCAAATTATTTATCACCCTGTGCAAACAAACGGAGTCCTGGACAGCCTGTCGGAGGCCGGGAGGAGGAGGGAGAGAGGGTGTGTGAGGTCCGTGAGGGCTGCCAGCGACGCAGCAGGCTGACCCCCATCACTCTTCCTCTTATCTCTCCTCCTCTGCCCGTTGCTCATTACTCCTCGGACACAGGAGCCAGCGGAGGTGAGAGAGTAACAGAGCTGTTGAAGAGGTTCCAATGTCTTCATTTTAGACTTGTGTGATATTTTCCTCATGAGTTTCTCTTTTTAAAGCTCTCATCCATGTTTAACTGATCATGCCAGCATAGGAAAAGCAAATCCAAGCCGAAAAGGAAATTTTCAAATAAATGCATTCATGTCAGGCTTTGACCTTACGTTGTTCAAAAATTGTTGAGCTGCCTAAGTTTTCAACTCCTAAATTCCTGGAAGGTTTTATTGATGAGAACTTGAGCTGGAGACTTTGAGGCTTATTTTCAAGCATAGGATAATCCTAACAAGATAGGCCAATCTTTAAACCTTCGTCATTCTACATGTTTAACCAGCAGAGGCCAATATTCAGTATGATACAGAGGCACCAGATTATAAAATATATATTTCCCATCCAACAAAAAACAACTTTTTGTTAAATGTTACTAAAGTTGTTCAAAGAAACATTTAACTGCTGATCACTAACTTATATTGAATTAGTATCAGTGTGATCACAATAATTTTTTTCCTTCATATAAATTGCCTTATTTATTTGTATTTTTCATAGCAATGATATTACTGTAATGATAGACCCTGCTCACATACACACTCACATGCAGGTATTCATAAACATGTTTATTTAATGGTCTGATTATCACTGTAATGATTGGTATAGGGCTGCCAGAAATGACTATTTTGATAGTCGACTAGTCAATGACTATTTTTGCGATTTGTCAACTAGTCATATCATGCATCAACTGCAGCATACCACACCAGCATGCAGCTGGGGCCCCAAATCACTTATAATGAGCAGTCCTGGCAACTATGGTGCCTGCGTAGTTGTGATGCGCCACATGCGTGAGTGTGTTTGGGGTGTGCTGGGTTGATCCCTGCAGGCGTGATAACCAGGAAACGGGGTGAGGAACATACCTACTACACTCATGTCATGCTTTGTAGTGGGCAGTCTGTGGTTAATCATGTGGGATTAACACAAGTAGAAGAACAAGCCCAAAGTCACTTTTAATGAGTGGACTTGGCAACACAATAACTATTGTCTTAGTCTGTGCTCAACCTGTTCCCTCATGCTTTCTGCTTCCTACACAGCTATAGTAATGACCTTTGTTCTAGTAGACTCGCAGTAGGAAAACAGTAAAATCAGGCACATTTTGGGCACAGCTTTATCTGGGGACAGCTTTATCCAGGGACAGGTCATCCAAAACAGGGACTCAGGGGCGTATGGTCACCTTACTGTTGACGCTAATGTTAGCAGCTAACTAGCCGATTAGCTTATCGAGACAACTGTCCGTCTTCGTCAGAAATGAAATCAGCTACGATGTGCTTCCTTTTAAGATGCTTATGTGTTACTGTCGTACTGCTAAGGAAGGCAAGTTGCAGATTTTGCATTGTACATTCTTGACTTTTGTTTTGGTAAAATGCTCCCAAACTTTCAAGCTCCGTTGCCTGTTAGCCTTGTTACTGTTTGGTTATAATGGCTGACCCAGATTACCACCACTGCGCATGTGTCATGGACAGAAAGGCAGACAGGACAGCAGAAGACACAGCTGAAGTTTTGCTAGAGAATACAAAACAACGCGTCGACTATTGAATTAGCCAACGACCATTTCTATCGTCGACTTAGTCACAACTAGGTGACTAATCGTGGCAGCCCTAGATTGGTATGTTCTCAACTATGATTTCATGTTACTGTCCTGTTAAAATTTATATTTAGTTATTTGTCTCATTCATTTTGTGATATTTTAGCATACTTAGATGTAGACTTCAAATAAGCTTTTTGAGCTTTTTCCTTCCCCTGCACTATATGTTCACTATTCCTCTCTGTGTATCTTACTGTGCAAAATAAACAATCAAACCATTAAAACCTCAGTTGTCTGTTCATCACAGAGTTGGTGAACCTATATTACCTCTTCATCTGGGAGGCTCTGCTTTGATTCGTTGATCCAGCACTGGTTCAGTGCTGTTCTGTGCCATGTTTAAGCTGCTTTGCATTTTGTCTACTGTTGATGCTTTGCACTGGGCTTTCTAGAGAATAGGTTTAAAATGCTGGTGAAACAACGCTGGGACTTCACATTGTCACATTTGTGGGTCTTTACAAGAGGATGGGATGTTTTAGGCAGCTAACAGTGCTGTAAATTGGGAAAGTTCTGATGCTGCTGACTTTCTGTCTTCTCAAAAATTCTCCAACAGGAGGGGAAGACATGTCAAACACACTGGAAGGTATGTAAAAAGTGACAAAAACAAAGCAAACACAGCCTCTTGAAGTTTGCAAGTTAGCATTCAAGCTGCTAATTTTTTAAGGATATCTACCCTGGATTAATATTTTGAGCCAATAAGACTTGAGTGGCAGTTTGAATAAACTTTACTTTGCTTTGAACTGATGAAGAGATTTTTTCCCCCTGAAAAGTATGACATTTTGGTTGATTTTGAAAGACAATGCTCATTTGCTCGGAGCTCTTGTAACCACTAACGGAGCAGATGAACATTTGCGCATCAGTAGTCTGATGAAATAACACACTGCCTCTGAACTTTGACTCGTAATATTTGAATATTCACTTGAGGGCAGGAGTTGCTAACCCATCATTTGGCTTGATGCCATATTTAGTAACACAAAAGTACACAAATGTGATACTTCTTTCTTCACCGTTCACCTGATAATGTAATCAGTTTATTTAAATAATACCTGAAACTGATTATGAATGTCACATTTAGAGTACCAAACTATTTGTAAATATTTTGCCTTGCAGAGTGAAAAAAAATTAAAACCACCTGCTTGGTTACTGAAGTTGTACTTATGAGCTTTCACTTGTTTTTGTGCATCTGTGCTTTGTGTTTGTGTGTTTATGAGTAGCAAATAGACAGAGACGGTGGGGGGTGGTAGATGGGAGGGGGATTGTGGTTGCATCTGGACTCTGGGAAGCAGACTGATCAGCCTCTCTCACCCACAGCCAAGCCCAGGCAGCCTCTGAGTTTCAATCAATAACCGGTCCCTGTAGCTGCCCCGAGCAAGCTGTTTGAAAAGTCAGAGTAGCATGAAATGGCCATTATTAAATTACTGGGACGGACACATTTAGAAGGCCATTGCATTAAGAGAGCAAGCTCTCCCAATTAGTGGATCAGCACATTAATAGCCCTGGATGAGAACACCATCTGATCTGAGATTAAACGCACACACACACACAATCTATTGACCTATTTCACTGGGGCACATATAGCATTTGTAAAGTATAACACTAACTCATGTCCTCTAAACAGAACAAATAGCTCAAATGCATTCTCTGATTCATATTTGGACTTTCAAAATTCCCATTATCTTTCTGCGATAGTTCTCAAAGCATTTTGCTGATTCAAACCATATCCTTTTGCAAGTAGTAAAGATGTTTTACACACAAAAAGGGTTTATTGTGAGATCAACATTTCCCCTCTGCTACTCTTTTCTCAGAGAGTGTTCTTTAGAGGGAGAATACAAGCCTGCTTGATTTCTTTGGTGCACAGCAAAGCCCATGGCATCTGTTTAAAATGAGATTGAAAAGCCACGTTGCTCTGTGAAGGAAAACTAATTTTAGTGTGACTCATTGAGAAATAGAGTCACTCCAAGCTCAGTGACCTGCTTTAGTTGAGAATATACCAAGAGTATAGCCAATCATAAATGATAAAAAAGAACTCAGCGCAGAGGGGGGGATTCAAGCACATTACTGCATGCACTTATTTCCAAATCAGAAGGATTAGTTTAAGGTGTAAGATTATACCAGCACACCTTAAAGTGATGGGGTTCAATGTTCTGTCTAACCAGTGTGTTTTTTCATTCAAGCCTTGCTCAGCTTGGCACATCAGTGAGTCTTCAAAGCCTTGGGCGTATTTTTACTGCTTTGTGAGTGATGTTTTTAATATGAATTATTTACCCCAGAGAGACACAGCTTTGGACGCCGGCCCTTGTTTTAAAAGAGCACCTTGTTTGCTCCTAATTTTACAGCCGGTCAGGCAGAAGTACAGCGGCTAACCTGCAGGTCAGACTGACAGCTGGGAATTGCCATATCTCCCCCACCATCCTCCATCTCAGTCTCCTCCTCCTCCTGGCACTTTTGGCACTGTTGCACGCTCGGCACGCACATAAGCAGACACACACAGAAAGACACGCACAGCCTGTGTACATACAGGCAGAGGTTATGGCGTACCTGAACTGCAAGGATGCCAGGATCATTACCTCCCTCTCATTTCAGGGTTGTATCCACCTCCAGCCTTGTCTTTCTGAGCAGCACCACTGCCCCACCACGTTCACAACCACGCAACCCTTCTCCCACCTTTACACTGTGTAGTTTCTTTCGGATTCACCCCAAGGCAGGACTGTTTCCAACAGGCCACGGTTACTGTGTGTGAGAGTATTGATTACACACTCCTTTCACCCACACAGACACAGAATCCAGTTTCACTTGTTAACCTCTGACCTTTTGGATTGTGGAGTACTCAGTTATCAAAGTTATGTAGTATACGGAGATTTCATGCATTATAGGAAAATGGTGTAGTTTTGTTGCTAAGAAGAAGTTGAATTTACTTGTTTCTGAAAAGCAAATTTACAAGGAAACTTGACTTGGTGCACACTGGCGCCCACCCTAGGGATCTGAATGCAACTGCACTTTGATAAAACGCATTGTGCTGACGTATTCCCCTCATAAACACATTATTTTTATGGCAGGGAGAGCAGCCATCCTACAAAGACACGGCTTACAGCTAGGAACCATGTCAACAGATATTTAGCAACTATAACTTTGCTAGTGTCTACAAACTTTAGGGCTGCATAATACATGGCAAACTTTTAGAAGTACAAAATTAAATTGAACAAGTTACAGTAGTCTAAAATCAAATAGATGAATCGAGAAAAACTTGAAAAAAGGCAATCAGGCAATCAGATGAAGCTCAAGGTGTAGCTGTTCTTAAAGAAACTGTTGTTTATTAAAGGTGCGATGAGGAGAATCTATTTCCAGCAACATTAAGACTCTGCTACCCATGAGCACGCACGGCAACTGTCGTAATGCTGCGTTCCAGTAACCTCGGAACTGGGAGTGACATCATCTCTGACTTATCGGCGTTCCAGTTGAAGTCGGAAAAAAATATGCCCATCTACCAGGCTATTGTTAGCTGTTGTTAGCACACTCTGCGTTGTTGTTCACAAATATCACATGAAGAATGTGATCATCACTATGGCAGCATTTTTGTAAATATAAGTCTAACAATACTATGTATACAGCTGATCTAGAGCGACACACCCCAGTCAGAAGTGCAAATAAATTGATTTTTACAGGAGCTAAATAACTGTTCACACTGGGGGCATCCATCTTCAATTGTCAACTCGGGGTAGCGAGGTTCCACCAAGTTCCCAGTAAGAAATTCAGACTTTGGGGGGCGTTTCAGTTGCAGTTTCCTACTTGGAACCCAAAAATTCCTACTTCTGACTACAACTGGAATGCACCAAAAGACGTGACCCAAGCTAAAGCGTGTGTTTGTTGTGATGCTAATAAATGCAGCTCGGACCTTCCTCAGAACTCTGCATTGCTTTACAACTTCTTTTTTCAACAACTTACAGGATGCAAAGCGACGAAGTAATGTATCTCTTTCTAGTTACGTAGCGGTAGTTTTTGGTGTTTGACAACAAGCAATTTTTGGAAAACTTATCGCAGTTTTGTAGCCGGCTATACAGGTATATCGCTACTTACAGCCCGGTGCTCTTAGATGTGTCCGAATAATACAAATTTGTGCTAGGTTTAATTGTCTTGTTCCCGAAGTTGAGTATCCAGGCCAGTCCAGCCCTGTCTGACCTGACTGCAAAGCTAAGGAATAGCATTTATTGATAACTTATTTTGATGCTATAAAACTCATCCTAAAGTGTATATTTCGATCAGGCATATATCTAAAAGTGAGTCGTTTTTGTAATTACTTAGAAACTCCTCATAGCATCTTTAAAGATACAGTTAAAAAGCTTGATTGGAGTTTGATTTACAAGAAGCAGCCCAAATATTCCTGTATATAGAGGCCTCACACATCATAGTTTGTAATTTTGTGTCCATCAATTCATATGCACAGGCAGAGTCTTACAAACACTGTAATGTTCTCCAGACTTCATCACTTGAACTGCCTCGATTGATAAACTGGTTAAATCAGTAGTAACTGGTCAGTTCAGCACTGCCCTGTGCCATGTTGTCAACAACTCTGCATTCAACAAAACATTTTAGACAGACTTTTTGTCTGGTAAATAGAGATGCTAAAAACATGTGGAAGAGACACATCATACACACTAAAGGGCATATAAAACTCAAACCAGTAGGATACGGTCACTTTCAATTTAAGAAAAATATCAGCTAAGGATGCACTGACATGATCTTCAAGTGACAAAGTCAAATGTCCAAATTAGGGCCGTCACCTTGAAATCCAAAGCATTGGTTAATACAATATAATTACAATATTCAAATGTTAATAGCAACTTTTCAAACCTTCTGAAACTTACAACATTTTTGGACTATTGTCTTTTATTCTCTTCTTATTGCAATTTATAAAGCAGAAAGAAAAGTCAAATTAATGTCATTTTTTCTCAAGTTGTTTCACCCTAATCTTGAGCAAATGTTTGTAAATGGGGCCTAAACACCTTATCATTATGTAAAAGGGCCCTGGCTAAATGGCTACATTAAATAAGTTGGTCAAAGATGAGGATTTTAAAGATTCCAAACCATTAAAACAACTTGATGACTGTTTTTTGTCATTGATTTTTACATGAATTTGTACTCAAATCTGAGACAAAACCTTCTGCACCCAGTAAAGCTGCTGAACAGACACTGATGACAGTGATGACAGTGGTGATGATAAAGCCTCACGTCACACAGCTGTTATGAATAATGTTTACATGACTCTGCTGTCCATCTATAATGAGACAGGCCCCTTGCTGAGCAGTGTTGCAACCAGTTAGCTACCATCAAACAACATCATAGCAAGTTCAGTGTCAGACTTGCAGCCCTCTGATTGACTTGCTGTACTATAAAACCCTGTCTGATACGTTGTTGCCTGGTTCCTTACTCCCTTTATTTTTCTAAGCCTTATCTGTCGCTGTCTACTTTAATCTCTTAGTTTTGGCCATTGACTCAAACTATACTGTGACTTTCATGCATCTTTCAAGATTAAGGCTGGTGTGTGAAATAGTGCTGTAAAGACATACACACCGATGTTGCAGAAGTTGCAAACAGGGCACTCTGAAAAGGCTCTATTTTCTCTTTAGTAAAGTAAATTATTTTTATATAAACACTAAGACTACAATTTTAGATTGAAAAAGTCAAGTATGATTTCTGACAAAAGTATCATCTCATGTTCAATAATTGGTTGATTGCACCAGTCATTTAGCCTTGCAGAGCAGACAGACCTGCCTGATTCTGAAATCCTGCAGCTCTGTCTCGCCGGCCTCCGTTGTCCAACGAATTCACTCGGCTGAATTCTTAACGGCCCAATAAGGGAAGAGAGGCGGGAGCTGTAGAATGCGGACGTGACGACAACCGGAAGTTGAAACTGGAAGTTGAGAACGGACATGCCGATTTACCTACTGCCCTCATCGATACTTAGTAAAACTTGGCAAAATCTGCCCTCCTCAGAAGTTTACTTGTAGGGATTGTCTTTGACGAGGTTCATGTCACATATAAGTGTTAAATGAATCATCTGTGTGGTACAATTTAGTGTAAGACCATAGTATAAGGCCGTTAGCTGTTAGCAGCTAAGTTAGCGGCTAATGGCTAACGGTCATTAACTGCTGTTCGCGGCTAAGTTAGCGGCTAACAGCTAACAGTCATTAACTGTTGTTAGCTGTTAGCGGCTAAGTTAGCCGCTATGTATGATACTTTTTTTTTTCAATTTTTTATTCAGCCATTTCAAGTAACAAACAGGCACATTTTGCATCATACAGTCTTCAAAAACCACTGAGCAGCATCAGCAACCAATATAAACAAAATAATAAAATAAAATGTATATATAAAAGAAAAAATAATAATGACAAATTCAATGAAAACATTGCTACATTATAGGAGGCAACCCTGCTTGATGTGGATTGGTCTGTGATGAATGTGACGAGCAGAACGATTATCCAATCACAAGCTTGTGTTTTTTTTTAAACGTTCTGCCCCCGAAAACAAATTTAAAGGGCTCCTACCCAGATGGACTAGTGAAATATTTCTGTGGCAGATATATGGAGCTGTCCATCTGGCTTGTCAGGTTACCAGTCATTGTTCAAAGGTTGAAATTTGTCTTAACTTATGACAGAATTTACAAGCAGAATTAGAAACTGACGTTTTTGTCATCATGGCAGGTAAATTAAAACATCAACAACTTATTTCTTTCGTTTACTACCACTGTCACCATAACCAGCATTTTGGTGTCAGGCTCAGCGAATTTATATTCTCTCATTTTTTTAAACTTTGAAAATATTTCCTACCACAAATGATTTTATCACTTAATCCAATCCTAGAGATCCCTTGAACATATTAGTAATAGTTAGTTGCTCAAAATCCCATTCATGTAGCCTATTGGATTTTGGCATTTCTGTAAACCTCTCTGTTTACGCTCTGTTTACACAGAGCGTAAACAGAGAGGCTGCTATAGTGTAAATCCTCTATTAGCTGTCTGACACAGCCCTTTGTGGCTACCATTTTCGAGTACTATGCCCTTATGTTTGCTGTGGCTGCACAGACATGTCTAAAAGTGTTAATTGGAGCCACTAGTGCAGTGAACGAACACCTGGCTTAGCAGGGCAAACACTATGAGATAATCCGCCACAGCTTTGGATTGGATACCAACTTCCAACCAAAGTCAGTCAGTCTAGTGGCCCGAGGGATTATTTTACGTGACTATCCTGTGGTGTGAGTTGTGCTTACAACCATTTTATCCACTCAGAGGATTATTGACATTGCTTGAACATGTATTTGTAAATACTAAGAATGTTGAATATATTTGATTCAAAATACTGATGTGTGTGAAATGCACTTAGGATGGGCCAGCATGCCCTCTGTATTTGTCCCATGGAAGCCAATCAAGGAGCAAACATGCTTGTGCAGGAAGCAAATGTAGCTATGGCAATGAGAGTAAAGGTGAAGCATAAAGTTAGACAGATGAACAAATTTTTGACTGTGGCAAAATACGAGCCTTTTTACAGTTTAACATTTGCATTTTACCTAAAAAACTGATAAGAAGAGGAGCTGGATGGAAATCCTAAACACCAAGGATGCTGTAGGGAGCTAACTATTGACTGCATTTAGCTTCAGTTCTTCCTGATGTCCACCATGTTTGTCTACACCAAAGTAGCATTTAATCATGTAAGATTAGGAGCTGCAAGAGCATAGGCCCTTGTTGTTTGTGAGTGAGCAGGTCTGTGTGTGGTGCATCCCCTCTTTCTTCTTAGGTATATTTTATAATTTGTAATAACACCTGCTCTGACATAAATGATGCATTGATTAAGTTCCAAGTCCCATGTCAAAATTCCATTACTTCTATGTACCAGCGTCTTTGGCTTTTGGATAATGAGGATTCACTTGACACTGAACTCAAACACAAGCATTTGGCAGGTAGTGCTAATTTCCATTTTATATAACTAAATAGAAATTTTTAATCATGTTACTGATGTTCTTATTTGCTTTTGTGGGTCATAAGGAAGCACTAATATTTGTTTTATATTGTTTCATAACCACCTAAAAATTCCTCACCGGAGCTTTAACATGATGTACAGTTTGTAATAATCCTGAAAGTGAACGTGATCATAATATGTGTTGACAGTTAATACATCCCACAAAGCTTTTTGTGCTGCATTATTTATTTGTTAATAAGTTTTTTGCACATTTCTGTATCCAAGCTGGGCAATAAACATCCCTGTAAAGCATCACAGCCCCCACGAGACCCTAACTGTTTTGACTGAAAGAATCTTGCTGCTGAATGTTACCCTCAAAAGTCTTTTAGCACAAACATCCAGTCAGCAAAACTGTCCGAGTCGAGCCGAAATGGATCTGCAAAGTGATGAAATATTGAGTCGGCTCTGATTATGAACTCACCCTTACCTCCCTTACCTCCTGTGACTTGGCTGAGATATTGATGAGGTGAGATTCTTTCTTTTTTTTCTTGCATTTTGCTGCTTGTCTGCTGTATTTCTGGTTTTCAGCAAAGAAATTGAGTGCTGTTTGAGAAAAAGCTTTCCGGTCTCTTGTCGACTGGCCTAAGCTCACCCCTCAGATTTGTTCTATCTCAGCGTGTTTGCAGAGGGGAGACGAGGATACTTCTGCACCTTCCTAACCTGTTTGGATGGTATAATAGAAAATCCCAACTGCCACAAAGAACAATGTTAAAGTATTATAGTATCATGGCCTTACAGAAGTGTGGAGCACGCACACCTGCTCTGTGCAGTTAGTGGCATATATGTCTTATCTTTTTGATTCCATCCTCCAAATCTGATTGGCAAACATCACCTTTAGGGCCTTCGCGGTGCTGCTGGTATCTCTGATACCGCCATGTTTCTCCCCTTTGCTTCCTCCCAAACATCCCCTTCTGCTCATCGACAGCATACTCGCAAGAACAAACAACAGATTAGATACCAGCTAAAAAAGAAAAAAAAAAGCTGCCTGCTGCTGCTGGCCCACATGGAAGTGGCCCAGATCTGGCAGTGTAAGGGAGGGAGCCGTGTGAGCTTGCTGCCGGGCCGAGGGCCAAGGCTTGATCCCCAGTCGACTGGCGTCCTTCCAGCCCAGAGGAGCGAGCGTTTCTGCCGCAGAGCAAAAGCACAGGGCTCGTACCCCCGCTACCACCACCCCCCTCTGAGGATGATAGATGCTCTGTCCGCTTCCTACAGCAAGGGAGAAAGCATTGGACATCTGTATAATTGACTGAGGATGAGAGGAAAAGAGGGACAGACAGAAAGAGAGAGAGACAGAAGTAGAGAGATAGATTGTGTGGGTGTGTGTTTGCACTTCAGTGAGACATTGAGCATAAAGTGTGTGTTTTAGAATGAAATGGGAGATATAGCAGAGACGGAAAGACATGAGAGAGGAGGGGAAAGTGAGAGAAAGAGCGACAGAGTGGCAGAAACAGAGAGAGAGAAAAAGAGGAGGGAGGGTGAGGTAGGGAGCTGGCACAGATGAGGCTGGCTCTCACTCAACAGGACATCCTTTCACACACATTACACATGTCCTCTCCAATCCTCTCATAGAAGCAGCGATGGAGCCACTCTACTGAAAAAACAGGGAACACTCTTCAAACCCATGAAACTAACGCCATAGTGTTTCAGGAAAAAAAAGAGTAATTATGTGATTAAAAGTCTTCCTGCTGAAGTTATTCCAAAATCAGGACTTGCTAATGGGACTGTGCAATATGATGCGTTTTTGAAACTGCTCTATGTTACTTGAGTTTGTTTCGAGTTTGCAATCAAAGATGCAGCATTGTTTAATTTTTTTCTGTTGGTTTGGTTTGGTATCACATGCACCTAGTCTCGCAGACCAAAGCCGATCAAATGCTGTGCAGTCTAGCCTCCCGCCACTAGCTGGGGCTGTAGTTGTAGTGTTTGTTCCTGCCATCCGAACCATCGTTGCATTATCAGCTGGAAATACACAAACAGTATCAAGTAAAAACATTATCCTGCTCAAAGAAGATCAGAAGTGTTCTTCGCCATATCATTAAAATACAGCTGCATATATGCAGCATTGGGTGGCACTTGCTTATTGACAAGAGTGATGTTTCACCATATTCCTCTTGGATTTGTAGATGTTAATCTGTTAAGAGGACCGGAGGGTGTTGTTACTACAAGTGCTAATGTTAGCCATGCCCTGCCGTAGTGTTTCTGTTGTGACATTCAGCCAAATCCAAGCCACAGTTCTCTCCCTTTTGGTTCACTTATCTTGTTTGCTACTAGTATGGTTGGGAAAAGTTTTGGAAAGTTTCCAAAACAACAAGCCAAGTTGTCTTTTTTTACACCAAACATGTTAGGTATGAAAGCACCCTTAATCAACGGTCTTTGGTAGTTTTTACGCCTAATTCTTTTGTGAGTCTGTTCTGATGTAAGTGGGCACTACCTGTTTTGCTTAGTTTATTTGGTTATAAACTCACAAAATAATCTATTGTGCTTTGGCACACAAAAAACCCACATAGCATGCCTGAAACAGACAAACACGGAATTAACTTTTCACACTGCTGTAGTAACCAGAGTGGCAGTAGTAACATTAATTTTATTACTGTTGCCAGGCTGATAGCACAGCACTACTAAATATAAAGTTTTGGATCCCACAGAGTCACTTTCTTTGCTAGGGCACAACAGACAAGATAAAAGTACTCATTCTTTGTGAGGCAGGACTCAACAACAATAACTGATGCAAAAACTTGTTTAGTTCCCGGAATTAAGGCCTGGTTGTCCGTAAAGCGCGCTGCGGAAGTACACTATAGCACTGTTTAGGCGCGAAAAATGTACTAAATGACCTCGTTTCGAATTAATTATGGACGTAACCCGCTCAGGACACTTGGATTACAGCGGATGAGCAGTATGAAGGAAAATAGGCATGTTTTTGTGGACTTTCATGGACCTTTTTCTTTCGGACGCCATTGTCCCCTTTTAGATGGAAGTTTGTTGACAGCAAAAATCTCCCCGGACCTCCGGCTGCATTTGAGACATCAAAAAAGTGCTCCAGACTGTTGCTCAGCATGAGGGTGAGTAGAAAATGAAGGCATATCATTCTTTGGGTGAAATATTCCTTTAACACACCCCTCACAGATTTATTCTAAAGAAAAAAAATAGCCCTTCTTGCATCTGGCTTATGGATTTTATTTTAGGTTTTGAACTACAGATAAATAAGTGAGACATATTGTACATCCTGTATTGCCTTCCAGCTTAAAAATATCAAAACATGATTTCTGGTCCATGGCCCAGCCCTATACTTATCCTCACAATAAGGCAGGGTTGGCTTGGCTCACAGGGGGGGTAATCTGTTCGGGAAAAAAGACCAGAGCATCAAGACAGCTAGATAGAATGCATCATCCTTTTGTGCAGAAAATAAGCACATGCAAAGCGAGGCCTGAAAGGGGCATCTTGCCATGAACAAATAAAACCAAATGTGTTCATACAAACTGTGGTAATTTCCACAGACACAGCACTAAACACCAACAAAAGCGACTTGATGAAATACCCACATCGGGTCTGAAAGTCATACCAAATGGCCCCATTTACAAAAAAACATGCTCCTAAGTGCTGGCTGCTGTCCACATATCAAAGCCACCCAACAAAAGGCGAGACTGAAAGCTGGTGCACACAACTTTCCAGGGAAAATAACACAATTATAAGAGTACACAGACTTGTCCATTATTAATGGAGTTGCTTTTCAACTGCCTCACTGAAAAGACCTCTCAATAATTTATCACCATGGAGACGCATGTCAAGTCAGTGTGCTTGGACACTTCATGAATATCAAATAAATATGCAAAACAAAAGGGGGTATACATCATTAAGCAGACTTTAAAACGGCTCGATGGAGCTTCGTAACAAATCGGAGGGATCCCTGATTGTTCCCCGCACCAATGACATCAATCACAACCCGGCGATTTGATCCAGCTGTGGATGAAAATTTCTGATGAAACACTTCAGGAAGCCTCTGTACCACAATGACTGTGCCTCTTGGTGTATAATGATCAGTTTGAGGGTAGCGGCTGGAGAGGGAGTAACGTAGCTGTTAGATTATGCTTTAATGACGATCCTCGATCAGTTATTAACAAGACAACGTTTCTCATTAGTTAATTGAATAACTTACAAAATGGAGGCCCATGCTCCTCATGACTTTGGATTTATTCAAAGCATTAGAAGATGATGAACTCCAGATAAGAGGGCTGAGTGATACTCAGTCTTTATCACTGCTAACAGCCCGCTGAGACTTATAGGAGGCTGTGGGAATTGGACTGTGAGGCTTATGGAGTGACAGTGACAGTCATTAACGTGGGAGCGGCGGTTATGTGTGAAAACATGGACTGCATGGTGAATTATTCATTATTAAATGGTGCTACAGTTAACAGGTCTCACAAAGCCAAGCTTGAAAATGTGCTTTGAGAAGGAGCAGTGATATAACACAAGTTAGCTGGTTTTGTTTGAAATGTAATATTTTCTAGGCAGTTAGTATCATTTCGGGGTAAAACATTTCTTGAATTTATCCACGACATGCACAGTTGAAGTAAACATTTTGGTTTAAAATGGATTAGAAACATGTTAAGACAGACTTAAGAAGTCTTGTTTATATGTATGCTCTCATGGCTTTCACCTTTCTGACTCACTGAGGTGTCTCTATGTCACCTGGGTCTAACACAGCATTCTTTGCATATATAATACACAATGGAGATCTAGTTCTATGTGCATCTACTCAACACTCCAAAGTTTTGTTTGTACCTCGAGGGCATTGAGAAAGTTAGACTTTTGCAGTGGACTTTGGAGACAGAATACCAATGTGCTGACCAAGGTACAATGCTGTTTAATTCATAGAAGGTGCATATTTTAAATTTTTGATTGAATTTGCATGAATAGAACAAACTTGTGTGCATTGGAGTCCTGCTATCAGGGTAATATTTGATTAAAGACTTTAAAAAGTTAAAGTGTATGTACCCATTTTATTGAAATACAGTCTGTTTTATCAGTTTGATGTGAAATACAATTGAATTTTTGTGTCTGATAAGAAGTACAGATATTGGTTGATGTGTGTCTGAAAACAAAATGTTTATATTTATATTTGGATGTGATAGTTTGTTTTAATTAATCTCACTTAGGTCCTTACAGATGCCTGAATCACTCAGCAGAGGTGAAATTTATCTGTTGCCATTTTTGAGTTAAAAATGGCCCATAATGTTTAATGTTACTAATGAAAGTACAAACTGTTTGCGCCAGTCTCCATGGATACAGCTATAAATGGGGACAGGACGCGCGCGCAGCTGGGGGAAAAGCTGGAGTGATGCCACACGCCGACTGGGATTCATTCCAGTGCTTTCGAGGCTGCGGAGAAAACGTTTTCCGGTGGAATATATATTTGGAATTACATTGCGTGTTCGGGGCGTTTGTGGATTAAAACCCTCCGTGGAAGCTGCTGGAAACTGGGATCATCTCCAGGCGGACTGAGGAGTTTACGGGGTACCGTGAGTACAAACTTGGTGCAGCGCTCGACAAACTCTTAGGACTGTTTGCTGTGCGTGCTGGAACTTTGGGGAATTCGTCGGGAGGTGTGTGGGAAATAGATTTTGTTTGTATGGATTGTCAATTGTGAATGGTACATTGTAATCGGTGTGAAAAATGGGGAAGCGCTCGAGCGTGGGGTGGTGGCTTTCATTGTTGCCGGCGTTATGAATTAAAAGCCGTTTTTTTTTAGGCAAAAAGCATTTCATTTTTATGTCTTTATTTCATTCCTGCTGATGTGATAGGATCCTCCCATGACCTGATAGTTTAGTTGTAGCTTTAGTCCCTTGAAAATAGGCGAATATGTTTCAGTCTTAAACTGTCTTGCATCACATTATACCACACAGATGTATAATTTACTTTCATATGTGATATGAACCTAGCCAAAGGCAATGCCCACCAAGTTCTCCTGGTAACCTTCTGAGGAGAACATATTTCGCCAAGTATCACTTAGTAGCCAGACAAACCAGTATAGTCCATGGAGGATTTCCTAGAAGTGATCCCTGGTTGGGAGAGGAGCAAAAACATGACTTTCCATAAAAAGCTTGGAGTGACATCCTTTTCTCTCAGTTAAAGAAAAAAATAGTCCATTTCTGATCAAGTCTACAGATGACGCCACATACATGGAGACCGCTTCAGAAGTCACTATTGTTTTCAGACATGCAGCCTCTTCCTGTTGACATCATATCCGCAACTCCTTCCTCTCTTCCCTGATTGGGCCGTTAAGCATTCAGCCATGAAATCGTTGGACAATGGAAGTTGGCAAGACAGACATGCAGAATTTCAGACAACGAAACAGGCAGGTCTGACTGCTCTGCAAGGCTAGTTTATCCCCACAAATTCCCATAATTTCCAAGGAAAGTTTCCAATCTGAAAATTTTCCTAAATTCCCCACCTCTGGTGAAATTTAAAAAAAAAAGTTTTCCACCCCTTTGCAACCCTATGCCTATCTCTCTGACAACTCTTAAAATAGTTATCATGTTATCATCAAAAATGCCGGCAAACATACTTTTAACGTGTAGATTTAATGCTTAATTTAAATGTTATGTTAGATATTATATCCCACATTCAAACATGTCTTCGGGACACAACATCCTATTTTCTATGAGATTAGTTGAATTTTAAGCCTTTCATTGGCTCACTTTGTAGGGAATTCAGGAAAACAAAGAGCTCTCTGTACCACTGATAAGACAGGATTATAAATTCAGCAACAAAAGTTTGAACACTGTTAATAAGCAGGTTTTATGCAGGTTCGGTAGTCTGACAGCATGTTGCGGAGCAGCTAGCTGTCATGTTGCCTCTCGGCTAAATGCCATGCAAATGACTGGCTCTCCCTGAAGACCACTACCACTCATTTGGTTTGCTGCTTGATTTGGTTCCTACAGTTGTGTGAATAAAACACCACACGGTGATGTCTCGTCTCCCTCCCTCTCTGTCTCTCTCTTCCCCTTCATCTTCACTCTCACATTCTTGAGACAGCACCCACTTTGTAATGGCAGGAAGTTGTATATAAAGATGGTGCCCCGACTTTCATTAATGCAACCTTTTTTTTTTTTTTTTACCAAAGGAACTATGGCGCCCTACATTCATACATATCTATTTTCATTTCCTCTTCATTTGGGTAGAAAACACTATCCTCGTGCTCTGAATGTCACGATTGAGAGGATAGCATTAGAGCATCACATGCAAAGCTACACTCTGCATCGTGCATGCATTTCCATGTGTATCTGTTTATTCTCTGTAGATGGGATTCATGTTTATAGATGCACAACACACCCTGCTAGCTTAGTCCGGTCATAGTTGAGGGTTACTGTATGTGTGTGTGTGTTTAAGCGTGTACGTGCATGTTTATCAGGGAATTGGAGATGTGGGCCTATTTGGGGAGTCTCAAAGCGAGCAGGTGAGAGTCATGCTGGGTGTTCTCTCGGTTCAGTGCTAATGGAGTTCAATCCGGATCTCTCCTCGCCCCGTGGATCCCAGTGCCCAATCATTATGGACTGGCTAATTTTGGCTTTGTGTGTGTTTCTAACAGAGGGAGGGAAATGGTGAGGGGAAAGGCACTGTATATAAAGTATATATGCTCTATTGGTTATATAGGCTTTTATTTGCATGATACTTAGTGAGATAAATTTATAGAGCTGTTGTTGGAGAATGGGGATACAATGGTAGCATTCTGTCCCTATTTTGCAGAATCCATTAAAGATTTAATTTAAAATTTGTTGTAGCAAGTTCCTCAGTCACTTTAACGGCTTTTAATGTGAATTCAGCACCAGCACCCTGCAAGGCACCTACTTAAGTGGCTGCAGAGGGCAGTCAGTTGTCTCAACTGCTTCTTCTAACCCTTTACTGGTGTTTTTCACATGCATTTCCATTGGATATAAACTCACTATATCGCGCCAGCTAGACCCCATTTACCTTCAGAACTGCCTTAATTTAACCTAACAGTGATCTTTCTGTTTTGATAAAGTTCTGATGAAAATGGTGACATCTCATGAAGCCAGTTAGAATGATCTGATCTTGGATTGCGCTTTATCCTGTTGCAGTTGCTATTAGATGAGTGCACTGTCTTCATAACAATACTGGCAACAATATTCAAATAGGTAACACATTTTAAACAATGGCCAGTTTGTATGTGTGTTTATGATGTCTATTATAGACCTGTTTATTATACATTACATAAATGTCAACTTTTAGAAACGTATTTCTCCTTTTCCTTTTCCCTTCTCTCTAGTGTATATATAAAGCACACTGCCCAGCCTGTTTTGTTATCTGTGAGTATCATTATCAGTGGGCTGTACTAGTGTGAATGCAAATAATGGAAATGTAGTTTTGAGAAAATCCTGGTTGTTTGTTGGAGTATTATGCACTCTGGTGTACACTGAAATGGCTATTGAGGAGTGCTGCAGAAATGCCACAGTATTGCTCAGCTCTCCATCCTGTTAAGAATTTAAAGCAGAATTGTTCAACAAATGATCTGATACATAATGACAGTGATGTTCTGCTGAGCATATTATGTGAGAAGAACAGGCTCAGTAAAGGGTAGGTTTTGAACATGCAGCTGTATGCCAATCTCTCCAATGCATCCTCTAATTAGCGGAAATACCTTGTGCAAATTAAGACTTTTGACCAGGTATGAGGAGGATTAAAGCCCAATCAATATCTGAGTCCTCGAGTTATTACCACCCTAACTTTGTGCCTGATCACTCCTCATTTTCAGAAAAAATGTGTGTGCACAATTATTTGCAATTTAGCAGCATGAGCACATGACCTATAAACAACACGTGCATCAAGCAGAAATCAGAGAAGCTATCTGCACTTCATGCCAAACATACCACAGGAGCCATTGTCTTCAAAATTTTGGGGCGGACAGTGAGGGACAACTTGAAAACACAATGCCACAAGCCCTGGCTAGTGTTGCTATGAAGGCATCTGGATGCTATAATAAATCTACATCCATCAAAGTACCATCACCAACAGTGAGAGAAAAAAAAAGATTCTTTAAAACCCTTGAGTTTACATGACACATAAGAGTTTTTCAACTCTGTATCACTGAAACTATATAATCATAAATTAAAAGTACAGCTCTGCTCAAATATAACTTCAAAAGAGACTTAAATGTGAGACTTGCTGTTTTGTATCTGTGCATCTTCTCCCAAAGTGAAAGTGCTGAGCTACAAAAGCTTTGCCCTCTTTATTATGAATGAGGATGTGAAAAGGACATCGTCAGTGATCCCACATCAGCACTTCCCCTGTGACACTGGATACTCCACTTGATAAATGTCTGTCATTGTCTCTGCTGTAAGCGTGCCACATACTGGAGGTTCACCTCTAGTTAAAATGTGTAAGAGACAGAATCACAGCCTCAGAAAAGCCTATTCAGCAATAAAACAGCGTGGAAAAGGACAGTCTCGTCACCAAACTAGGAGTCCAAAATAGGATTTGCATCATTGGCGGTGCCTGGTATGCCATCATCTGCTGAAGCCGTGGGTGGAGGCTACGGAGCATGGACTGTGCTGTACATGTAGTGTGAAAAATGCCCTATGTGGGCTGGTGTGACCACTGTGCAGAGGCTGAAAATAAACACCTCATTTTGCTCATGCAGTGCCACAGGAGCACTCTTTCAATTTCTTTGCTCCCTCCCTCTCTCCACTTCTCTCTCTTTTGTTGCGGTTCACCCGTAAACAGAGGAGCCTCTTCATACATCATCTGGCCCCATGGAGCCCAGAAGTGCTCTGCACCCTTGTGTTGGAGCTCTGAGATCTTGCTTCCCCTTGAATGGGCACAAACCGATTGAGCTGATCCTATGATCAGGGCCGTTTTTACTGCATCCAGACAAACTCTAGAGATGCAAGATATACCGTTACAACGACATATTCATCCAATTTTGGTGAAATTTTTACACTTTTATTTGCAGATAGTTAAATTGGAACCAGCAACAATGGTGTGCATTTACTTGTCAACAAAATAACCAAGACAGTAAGCAAGTATATTTTCCTTGTATGATGTTTTACGTACACAATCAGAGCATGATCTATGCCAGTAAAAGTAGGTCTATAATTGTTGCTTGTTCCTTATGCTGTTCATTTATTTTTTTTTTTGTCTGGGTCAGGATTTTTTCACAGATAAACTGTTATCTCATAAGGTATAAAAACTTAAATCAAAACATATAGCAAAATATAGCACATCATATTTGGAGAAACCATCTGGCAGTTTCACGCTACCAAATCTGTCCAATAAAATCTCTCAAATCTGTCTTTTGGTTCCAAGTTTTTAAATTAAGGGATGATAAAGGGGGAAAATTACCTCTAATTCATGAACCACCAAAATCAATTCATTGGTCAAGACAGAATATTTGCAAACAATTTGACAAAAATTGGTAAAAGCATTCAATGAGTGCAGTATATGTTCACCATCACATAATAATCCTGAAGCCAAATAACCATTGAACTGCATATTGAATCAGTTCAACCTGGAATCGAAGAAGATTTGTGAACAAAGTTTGATAGAAAATAGAATTCATGATTTCAACCTCTATTTTAATTGCTCTTGATAGCAATAGATGGACATGGAGCTTTATAGCCTTGAACTTTGACATATGGCCCCAAAATTCAAGGCTATTCATCTTTCAGTCAGTCTAATCATTTTTGCCAAGACCAAATAATATTGTCTAATCGCAAGGGGTGAAGTGGAATTACCTTCAATTATTTAAAATTGGCGCATCCTTGAGTCAGAGTTGACAAAGTTTGACAAAATCCTTAAAAAACAGTTGAAAAAAACAAAACAAACTTACAAGCAAGTCATATTCATGGTAGACGGTGACCATTGACCTTGGCCCCATGATCGGAATATCTACCGAAGTAAAACCTCAGTCAGAGGGGATACTCAAGTTTGTGCGATATAAGAACATCCCTAACAGCATTTTAGATTTTTGGTCACAGGTGAAAGGAACATCAGGTGAAGAGCAGGCAGAAACATGGAGTATAAAGGGAAACCCCCAAGGTGTTGTAGAGTGGTCCCTGTTGAAGGAAAAAATTGACATGGGGCTTCAACAACAATAATAAAAATAATAATAATAATAACAATGATAATAACAATGCATTTTGTTTAAAAGCGCCTTTCAAGACACTCAAGGATGCTGAACAAGATTAAAAAACAACAACAGTAAAATCAACAATAACAATAAAACCAGCAATAATGATAAAATCAACAATAGTAAAGCACAACAGATAATGGCCGGTATGGGGGAGAGGAGGTAAGTTATTGTCAAGTGGTGTATACAGCCCTGAACAGGTGGGTTTTGAGTCTGGATTTGAAAAGAGATAGGGAGGTCAGGCTTTGGAGGTCTGGAGGGAGAGAGTTCCAGAGCTGAGGAGCAGAGTGACTGAAGGCCCTGCCCTCCATGGTGCTGAGGCGGGCAGAGGGCACAGTGAGGTGGGTGGAGGAGGAGGATCTGAAGGGGGGCGGGCTGGAGTGGCGATGTGGAGGAGGTCAGACAGGTATGGAGGGGCGAGATTGTGGATGGCTTTGAAAGTATACAGGAGGATTTTGAATTCTCTTCTATGCTTGACCGGTAGCCAGTGGAGGTGCTAAAGAATGGGGGTAAATGGGTCTTAGAGATGATACAGGCAGCTGAATTCTGGACCAGCTGGATTTTCAACAACTTAACCTCTGACCTATGGCCCTCAAAACCGAGTTTATCTTTTCTTCAATAAAAGTGGAAATTTGTCGAGGCTTAAGAAATGCCTTCAAGTGTCCAAAGTTTAAATCTCTTTGATTCCTGAAAAGTTTTACAAAGATATGGCATTTACAAGCAAGAGCTGAACATGAGGCTCAGCAGCCTTGACATTTGACCTATAAAACCTACCTGAAATATCCCTCAATCAGGACGGATCTTTCTGATTTGTTGAAGACACTCCATCAAATGCTACAGGATTATTATGATCACAAGCAAAAGATAAGGATATGACCTTTGACTCATTGAAGTATTACAGAAAGATACCTCAAATTTTCAGATATAATGACACATATTTGTTAAATATTATTGAAAAGTGTAAAAGCAAGGTACTTTTAACTTGTTTAAAGTAAGAAAATATCAGTTTAAAAGTCATAATTGGATATTTGTGTGCTAGCTTAAGTGTTGCATATTATTTGATCTGTCTGTCTTCAATTCATCATCTTGTCTTACCCTTTGTTGTACTGATCCACTTTGCATGAACTTCTTTTCTAAATGCAACCCAGAAAATATTGGTATTCTTATCGCTATCAGTCAAGTATTGTTTTTTGTATAAGCTCAAAAAATCTTGCATTAGGGCCCTGTGCTTTGGGCAGAGCAGAAAAAGATGAATTTACAGTGCTGTGATCTTCATCATTCCTTCTCTTCGCTCTCACTTACTCTGTCAGCAGGCCCACAGTGAAGTGGGACGTATTGATCTATTTACCTACTCTCTCCTCTTTTCTCTTTCTTTCTCTCTCTCACCAACACTTTCTCTCTTTCTCTCTCTCTCTCTCTTACACACATACACACATCCTATTTCCCATAACAGATGTAGCATTTCATCAGATGAAGACCAAGGCCAAGCTTTGAGCTTTCAGTGCTACATGGGATCCATTTAATTTGCGGCAACATGAAGGGAAATGAGGCCAGATCTACCAGGCTCGACTCACTCCACCATCCAGGTCATAATGAGCAGCGGGCTAATCACACTCATCCATTTACCCAAAGATGAGAAAAGCATCACAAGCAAAAGAAAATGTCTCTATAGTGCCTTTCACTATTACATACCCCACAGTGTGCACTTTTCTATGCTTAATTTTACAAATAGCGCTGTATGGTGGGGGTGTAAATGGCTGCCAGAAATATGTTTACCAGTGTGACTAAAGAGTATGTTAAAACATGGTGGCCCCTGATCAAATTAACTTAACTTAGATGGATAATACAATGCAACCTCATTTTAACACACAGAAAAATAAGCTACATCTTCTTCATCCTGGGTGCTAATCTATCACCTTACAATTACTGTACATGTGTCCTGGTTCTAATAATATTTCAGCATGTAAATGCATTTCTGGGAACTGAAGCAGAACAAATGCATGAAAGCACAAATTGTTTTTTTCCTTCTTAATGGGTGTATATTTCCTGTTAGACATAGGGAATAAGCCTGTGTGCTTCATAATGTGTTGAACAAAAGCCATAAGCAGACTGAATTCATCAGCAGCTGGAGTAAACACTATAAAATACACCTTTGTATGTTTTTATGTGCAGCCTGGTTCTCTAAAAAGGGGAAGAAAAGTGCAGGCTGAACTTTTTAAACATACGCAGCCCCATTTGCTATTCTTGACATGAAATAGAGTTGGCCTCTCTGAGGGATTGGGGGTCTGTTTTTTGCTGATTCCACTCTGGTGGTGAGGGAGCGCAAGGTGGGTTGGAGGGGCGTGCGTGCGATGGTGCAGAGGGAGAGAGAAGAGGGGGTGCTCCAGAAAGCCAGAGGTCTGGGGCGTGTCGGGGCCGCCAGTCACCGTTGGATGTTAATGTTCTGAATAACAATCGGACCCCCGATCTGTCATTAACATCTGTAACCGGCACGCCGTGCTGAATGACTAACGACGTGAGCACATAAATTGAAGGAGAAAGGCAAACAGGCCGCGGAAAAGTTACAGTGATCATGAATAACAAAGCCTGTGCCTTTTTAAAGTTCCCTGGGAATTCAGATGGCGGGCATGGATACAGTATAAGCTCGCTGTGGCAAGTTCCAGTGTCTTGAGCTATTCTCTGGAGAGTCAAAGACTTTGGAATTAAAAATTGCGGCACATTCGCTGGAAACACTCTATGAAAGGTTTATGAGATGCAATCCCTAAAGGGCCCTAAACAATGACAAACTCATCCTAACTACTGGATATTCTTTAGTTTGCAGTTAAGGGGGGAGAAAGTAACAGCACCACAGTCAGCCAACAAAAACAGTTTTTCTCCCCCTCTATTCTTCTATTTTTCTCTTCTCTCTCTTGTTTTTCTCTCTCGCTGCACCCACTCCAGAAAAAAAAGTGAGCATTATTCGAATCCACAGCGAGTGAGCAGAGATTACACATACGGCAGCTTGAAGTGACTGATAAAAAAAGTGATAAATTGATTCACAGACATGGCTGAATGAGTGAAGTGACACCACATTCCTCCAGAGCTTTCTGTGTGTTCTCGTGTTTAATTCTATCTCCAGCATGGCAGCACAATACGGCACTCTTTTTTTCTTATTATTCTTCTTTTTTTGGTCTCGCACTGGGCAGCAACCGTTCCTCCTGAGACGCCATCCCTGTGGAAGTCCATCAACACAACATGGTCAGCAGAGCAGAATGTGTGTGTGTGTGTGCAGAGAGGGAGTGTGTGCTGAACAAGCAGACTGATGCACATAGCTCCGCTCTACACCTCTCTACTCACTATTGCACTGCAGTTTCATCATCCTGCGTGCAGGTTTGATAGGCAGTTCCTCTTATTAGAAAACCTGGAGGGGGCGAGCTGGTGTTAAAATGAAACCCTCTTTATCAAATTGTGATGAAGTGCCTGAAGTGAACACAAGGTTAACTAAATTGCATATCCCTTTCTGCTGAACTCTTTACACTCCACCATCACCTGGGCACAAGGAAAATTTAAGACACAGGGGTTTTGTAAGTACAAACGAGATGAGAAAGGTGTTTCTCTGCCTTAAATCGCTGTGAAATGTGTCTCACTTGTTCGAATTGCAGCCCGGTTCTAGCCAGAGGCTGAGATGAGGCGACGAAGGTATTTCTGGGTCTCCGGCATCACACCAAGAAGCGGCCGTGCGCTCCCTCTTCCACCACACCTTGACAGTGACTTTGTGTGACAGCAGATATAATGTGATTTCTCCTGTCCCCGGGGCCCGACGCCGATGATGGAGACTTCTGGGCTCTGCTTTGCTCGCCGGCGACAGTCATGACAGAAAGAGAGGGGAAAAATGCTTGAGCGTGATGATCAGTGGCATTTTTCACACGGCTCAAAGATCCCTCAGTCTGCGTCGCGTTGCCCATGCTTCACTGACGGAGAAATTAGGTCCCAATGTTCAACCTGAAAATTTCTGGATGCAGTTTTCACTGGCTTTCTGACACTCTGTCAGGCAACTTTAACATCTTCATTTTTAAACCCAAAACAAATGTTGCAAAACACTGAGTGTGTTTTGGCCTGTTGTACAACATTGTCACAAGATTACAGCGGCTGAATGACGGGGAAAGGTAGGACATCACTTAAACTGTAAGTGTGTCACATCAGGTGGAGCTATGGTGTGTCATACCTGTGGGCTGTACAAGCCTCTGCTGTCTCTGCAGCTTATGGGTAAATATTAAGCTAACCACTCTTGTCAGGACTTTTGTCCTGGTGTTCAAAACATAAAGTGTTACTGTCGGAGGTTTGAGAGCAAAGCACGCAAAGGTGTAGCTAGCACAGATAAAAAGTTATACATCAATACTTTGAAATCTTTTGTTACTTTTTTTATACAAACTTCGGGAATCACTTAAACACTTTTAAGAAATCATCCATTGATATCCATTCATCGATTTACTAACTGATAGTTGAAGTTTGTGAGCTGTCCCTCAGTTTCAGCTAAGACATACTCAATGTAGTGCTTGGGGTTAAGTGCCTTGGCCAAGGACACACTGACATGTGGCTACAGGCAATGGACTTTATAAGAAAGTCACCTCAGGTATGTTTAGATATCATATAGTTTGGGAGCAGTGGTGGCTGCTGGTCAGTCAAGGAGGGGAAGCTCATTTTTTTCCAGCCTACATAATAAATTTGTTTATTCATTTAAATGTAAATTCTACCCTCCGTTCCTTTTCAAGAAAATGATTTGTGACCCTGCCGTACCAACAAGGTGTCTTTTCCAGAGATTTTTCCAGTGTTCTCTCAATGGCCAGCATAGCTAGACTGCATAAATGGCCTTGGCCCATTGTGTTGCAGGCGTAAGACTTGAGCCGCTTTGAACAGGAGAAGCTCCTCTCCAGAACAACTGAATGTAAAACTTAGAGGATGCTCCGGTCGAGGGTTATACTTCAAGATCGCTGATTGGCTCTTTTCACTGTCATTCAAAAAGGGATTCGGCCTCAGACAGATCATCCAATCATCATGCAGAAGCCGAGCGTCCAGGCCAGCCCACTGCCTCATAGACCCCCAGAGACGCTGAGTGTCCGATGGGCGGGACAAAGTCCAGCGTTTATCCAATGACCGTCCAGTTTCTACAGTGGAACAACCCACTCTACGCTTCCCCATCAAAGTCAGAAGATGCTCAGCGTCCGACTGTGTTAAAGCGCTGAGACGCTGCGGGGATGAATGAGAAGGAAGTCGAGCCAGTTACCTGTGATAAGTAGCTGATTCTGAACAAAAGATGAAGGTATTCTAGTGCATATTTAGTCAATGAAATGTACACACAGCAGTACATATCACCTCTTTTTTGGAGGACATTTTAGGGGAAGCTGAGCTTCCCTTGCAGTCTTAGAGCAATCGCCACTGTTTGGGAGTATCGTCCCACTTACACAACTGTTAAGATCAATAAATCTGTTGTTTGGGAAATGAGGAATGAATGTCCTTTTGGACCAAAACTTTGTTGACTAGTATAAAAACACTAGCTTGTTTTCTGTCTGTTCGCTGTAAAATATTTTGATAGGCCACGGCTGTCTTTTATGTGCTATTTAAATAAAGCTGACATTGACATTGTCAATGTTCTTTATGAATGAAATCAGAATCAACATCAGCTGTCACTTCAAGTCAGAGTGTAGGGCAGTAATTTTATGAAAGAAAGTAATTTTCCGATGGAATTTGTTTTAATTATTGCCATTGTTAGGAAAAGTCTGTCTTTTACTACTGTCTAATTTACACGCACAGTGGAGCATCTAACAACATTGATTTGCTACTTGCTCCTCTCTTGGTTTTCTGCCTTACTTGGGGCTCATCAACTGTTTGTGCAACCAATAGAAAATTGTTGTTGTTTTTTTTTTTCTAAAAATTGAAATAAAAACCATAGATGGAAAGCATAGCCATCACCTTTTCCATAATGTTAAGCAGAGAGAAGCACTTCTTGACAGCCAGGGGAAGCATTCTTAAAGTGTGCGACATCATGTAAAAGCATTACTAGGTAGACGGCCTTACCCACACTGATGCACATGTGCCTTATTCCTTCATGTCCTTTATAAGTAAGAAAGTGAGTCAACCACAACTCCGTGAATTCACAAAGAATCTCTGATATCTATGGGTCCAGGAAACTTCATCCTTTCTCTAAATTTTGCTCAGGAGTAGGCCTTGTAGAATTGGAAAATGTCAAACTTTAAGGCCAGTGTACCATCTTAGCTTAGAGGCAGAAAATTAGCTAACAGCTAGTTGAGCTGTTTGCATGAATTGTGTTGCTTTGATTTTAAGAGGCTTTTCATGATCAAAATAATATCCTCGGACCAAACCAACTGAGAATTGTAATTATATTATTCTACTAATACAATACAATAAAATTGCCTTTCATTTGATATAAAATACAGCCAGTAGCTTTTTATGTTTTGTATCAAAAATAGGTATTTGTAAGTGTGAAATGAGAAAGTCGGATTTATTAAATATTTTACACTATAGATGGCAAAGACTGACAAATACAAGCATGGACAACAGTAAGTATAAGCTGTTAATGGGATGTATATGTGGTCACAGCATTGACAAACACAAGGATGAGGTTCAGTTGGCAGAAATAACACTCACCTAAGATCCATCTTGTGTAACTGAGTTTCTGTCTCAAGTGTTGTGGCAGTGTGTCTGTGTGGGCAGTGGCAGAGCCTGCAGTCTTAACCTGAATACAAGGAACACACATACTCTGTATGAAAAGGCAACATTTAACAACACAGAAGAGGCAGGTTGACATACAGAAGGTCACAAAACTAGCACATTAACAATGGTAGCAAAACAATATTTTTTCCAACCCTACCATCCACAATGGAATAACGAGATGATGGCAAAACACCAGACTGTAGACGGGTCAAAACAACTGCCTTATAGCTGTGTCATCCACCAATGATGAGTCTCTAGTCCAAGCACAAAGTCATATTCAGGGAATAGTTTAATAATCACTCACATGCTGTAAATTCATTTGGTATTTTGAATATTCCATGTGACAACTGAGAGATTATAAATTAATAATGCCTTTTAAAAGGACTATGAGGAGAATCTATTTCCGGCGACACAAAGACTCTGCTACCCATGAGCACGCGCAGTGACTGTCGTAATGCTGCGTTCCAGTAACCTCGGAACTGGGAGTGACATCATCTCCGACTTATTGGCGTTCCAGTTGAAGTCGGAAAAAAACATGCTGATATACCAGGCTATTGTTAGCTGTTGTTAGCACGCCCTGCGTTGTTGTATGAAGAATGTGGTTATCACTATGGCAGCATTTTTGTAAATATAAGTCTAACATACTATGTATACAGCTGATCTAGAGCGACACACCCCAGTCAGAAGTGCAAATAAACTGATTATTACAGGAGCTAAATAATTGTTGACACTGGGGGCATCCATCTTTGATTGTCAACTCTGGGGTGGCGAGGTTTCACCGAGTTCCCAGTAGGAAATTCAGACTTCGGGGAACGTTACAGTTGCAGTTTCCTACTCGGAACTTGAAAATTCCTACTTCTGACTACAACTAGAATGCACCACAACACAACCGAAGCCAAAGCGTGTGCTTGTTGTGTTGTAGCCAGGACCTTCCTCCAAACTCTGCATTGATTTACAGCTTCTTCTTTCAACAACTTACAGGATGCAAAGCGACGAGGTAATCTATCTCTTTCTAGTTACATAGCGGTAGTTTTTGATGTGTGACAACAAGCAAGTTTTGAAAAACTTAGTATTGTAGTTTTGCAGCCGGCTATATATCGCTACTTACAGCCCGGTGCTTTAAGACGTGTCCGAATAATATAAATTTGCTCTAGTTTTAATTGTCTTGTTCCCGAAGTTGAGTATCCAGGCCAGTCCAGCCCTGTCCTGTCCGACCCGACCAAGAAGCTAAGGAATAGCATTTATAGATAACCTATTTTGATGCTATAAAACTCATCGATAAGTGCATATTTCGATCAGGCATTTGTCTACAAGTGAGACTTTTTTGCCATTACTTAGAAACTCCTCACAGTCCCTTTCAGTAAAGAGATACATTTTTGTTGTACATTTGACACTGTGCATGGTGTCTCAGAAGAGGTCAGATTCACATGTACGGTAAGTATATCACAGTATTATTTTATCATGTTTCTCCTTGTTTGCATCACTTAGTTATGGGCCTACATGAACCAGTTTGATTTGAAATTGGCTGTATTCCTGTGACTGCAGACTTTCAGACACCCAAATAAGTTTTGCTTGTTTTGTCTGTCTTTAGTTTTTGCTTTATATTTGCTACATCTGCTCTTAACACCTAGTTTTATAACACCAAACACCCACACTTTTAAAAATCATGCTTTGCTTATTTCACCTTGTCCTTACTGAATCATTTGCATAATAAAACTGTCTCTCCCTGAACCTTGCTTTCTTGTTTTGGCCTGGGTTTGCCAGCCGGAACAAACACAACCAGACATCTTGGCCTTGTCTGTTCCTTTTCCGCTGTCTGATCTCTGTCCTCTGCCCACACTCACACCACGCTCACTTACAGCAGCAAAAATAAATAACCTGGATGTCTTTCACCCTAATAGTCCCCTAGGTAGTGTACAAATGCAGCCACAGTCACTGTTACAGGCTCCAGTCAACATCTAGACGATCACACTCCCCTGGTTTATGAAACACTGAGTCCCAGCTTCCTTCCTCCCTTCCTTCCGGCGTTTTATTCCATCTAAATAATGCAGCCACAAGGAGTCATTGGGGGGGATCCATTATAGAGGGACTGATATAGAATGCTGGGATGCATGATCAGACACTCTTATCACTTTCACAGAGCATGTTATAGTGCAGCAGGGAGAACTTTGTATTGTCATGTCTCTCCTAAGTGCTTAACCCTTTGGCTGATGTGATACCAATGCACAATCTGAAGAGTTGAGGATTTATTATAGAATTCCCCAATCTACATTAGATCCAGATGATCTATGAAGAGGCTCGGGTATGTGCTCATGGAGTATGGTTAAAGGACATTTCAGGGCCTGGGTGAAATTAACTTTGTGCTGCAGCAGCTGGTGCGAAGTGACTGACTACAGTCGTCATGGTTGGGGAAAGAGGATGGGAGAAGAAAAATCTATCAGGCAGCCGGGATAAAAAAAGAAAAATCTCAGTATCCATCAAGAATGCACTGAAGCCATTACTGAAAATGTCATTGACCATATTCACAATTTACCTCCGGCGTCATGCGAAGGACAGGAGGCTAACATGCTGGGATGTTAATACTTCTGCGATATACGCTTTGAGTCAAATACCCAAATACACTTTGTAAATATATTTATCTAATATTGAAACCTTACAGTTTTTATTTTTAAGGATTTGGATAAAAAATTAAGAGGGAATTCTGGACATAAGTAAAAAGACAGAAAGATAGACTAGACTCATATACACCTACTCAGACTCAGCTATACCTCATCAGCTAACGAGCCAATATAAATTATATCTACGTAATTTAAAGCTGTTACGATTAAACAAGGGGAAGCTAAAAAAGGCACAGGGCATATTAGTTATCCTTGGATGGTCACTTACTTGCTGGTTTTAGTGTTAGCTTAAAATTGCCTGAAATTTTGTTCTTTGGTTTTGACACAACACAGTAGGAGGCTTCAATTTCTTGCTAGCATAAAGGAGGAGGCTAGGGTCAGGAAATAGCTAATGTCTATATCAGACTCTGCCTAGCTAACATTAATGTTAGCTAATCACTGAAAACAACACAATAAAACAAGAAAGATGGGAGCCCCAAATCAGTGGTTTCAAAGTAGGGGTCAGAATGAAATGTAATTTTAATCAAATTAACTTTGTGTATATATTTTAGAATAACAAGTAAATACACCCTTTCAACTGCTCTTCAACACAAATAGCTAATCAACCAGGCAGTGGCTCAATATATTTAAGCATAGCCTATAGACAAGGTGAAGGTGACCTGCTTGATTTCATCCTGAGCATAAAAAATAGGGAGGAAATGTGATTTGGGTAAATCTGCAGGTATACTGTACAGTGCTTTCATGTCAATATGTACCAAAATCTAGAAGGAATATTTCCAGACCCATGACGAATCTCTGCCACAAAGAATTTAGACAGTTCCAAAAGAAAAAGGGGTCCTATATTTAAGAAGTAAACTTAATAAAGTGGCATGTGAGGGTATATCACTTGTAATCTGCTGCTGCAAAGAATGATTTAAACAAATACAGATGTGAACTGCCTGACTGAAATGTTTTGTAACAGTTATAAAGAAGTAATATTACACAACCTTCTTGATGGGTTCTTTCATCTATATATGTCTGATGAGGTTGAACACTGCAGCAGGACATTTATGGCTGCATTCGTGCGCTCTGCCTGCCCGTAGCATAAAGTCAGAGGGCTGCCATGTGAATATGGTAAAAATGAGATATGAAGCACTGAAGAAGCCAACATTTCCAGATAATTCATTTGATGTCTATTCTTTTTATCCTCAGCAGCTTTCTTTTAGAGGATGCTGTTAATTACACAGAGTCTACTGAAGAGCAAATGAGCTTGACAGTGTTCCATCATGTTGTCACAAGAGGCAGCGGCTGAGTGTGTTTGCGTGGGCATGCACGATCACAGGTGGAGCCTGCTACGCTCCTTCTCTTTCCCACTAATCTGCCTGTCACTAATGAAGTCGGAGGCTTAAGTGTAGGAGAGAGCAGGCGTCATCCATTAGTCTCATCCATTTCCATTAATGTTCACGGATTACTTATTATTCCCTGATTAATAAACACTCGGTAAGCGTGTCCTCATCGCTGCCTCAATAAGGACAGCTTCATTAATGATTAGTATTAAGGCTATTAATATCCCAGTTACTGGCATTCACAGCCAAGAGAAGCTCGACCTATATTATTATTGTGAGTGTTTGTGAAAGCAGAGGGATGAGTGCATTAGTCACTGACATTAGCCTCCACTTTCAAGGTAATGATTTCATAAACAATTCACATTACCTTGGTATTTGGACATCCTTGAGCAAAAACAAGTAATCCAATTAGTAAACTGAGTGAGGCGCTATTGATTTCAGGGAAACATTACCCAATCAATTTTGGAGGGGGTAATGAAATTCCTTTACTTTGTGCTCCAAAACAGTAGAAACAGCGTGTGCCTACACATGCTTGTGTGTGTTTATGCTAACAGGTAAGACTGTAATTTATTGTAAGCATGCGTCTGAGTGTATTTGAGCACAAAATCAAAGAAATAAACATGCAACAGCACAAAAAGCCAGTTGTGTAATTCATTTAGCCTGTGTTTGACTTTCCTAAACATAAAGGTTACATACTGTATGTTCTGCTGTAACACAAATTATCAGCATAACAACATTTTCCTACCATTTCCATTCAGACCTCTGCCTCTGAAGTGGCAGTCAGTAAAACAGTGGCAAGCACAGATTGTCACACTCATCCTCGCTGCATGCTTAAAATATTCATGTCAGACAGGACTTGAACCCATGCCACTGTAACTCTTAGTTGGATTATATATTGGACACAATTAGATTCTACTAGAGTGGTATAAATAGCCTAGGGATGTTTGCATGAATTACACCCTGCCGGAAACTATTGTAATGCATTGTGTTGCAGCGTTCAGTTTGCTGTGCAAATCTCCCTGGTCTCATGACACTAATCCCTAACATAGTACATTCTATATTGTCTCATTTTACACCATGCCCGAGGTTGTTTTCCCTTCGATAATCTCATAGGCAAGAATAACTTGATTAGACTTAAGAAAAAATCAAGGGTGAAGTTATTGATTATATGCAAATGGAATTAATCTAAGATGCAATTGTGTTGGCCACATTTCTTGGTATTTATTTCTCTTGGTTCTTTAAATCAGCAGCTTTCACACATGCACACACAGACACACAGACACTCCAATCCAATTATATAGATAAATAAGCTAATCATGCCACAAAATTTCAATACAGGGTCTTCGGGCAGACGATAAGCATAATCATTCAGAGTGCCAAATTTACAGCACAATTTTAGATAAGAAAGATGGGTGGAAAGTGGAGGAGCGGGTGAATTTAACAGATAAATAGTTCCATATTAGACATTAACGTAAGGATCATAAGGAAGTCAGATAGTAGTGGAGACATTTCATTAATGGAAAAATAAATGGTTGATTAAAAGACTTTCTGCTGACAAAAATATCCATAAATTGCGGAAATGTGATGAGAGGTGCTGACCAAATGTTATTGCAGTCATTTGTAGATGGAGACAAATGTTGTTTTTAATATTAACGTGTGCTTACTCCATTTTACACATCAGTGAGAGAGACTATGTGGAATTAGTGTGAACAATAATGATACGAATAATAATGACGGCAAAAGATATAACAACAAATTCATGCCTCACACACACACACACACACACACACACATATTTATATATATATATATATATATATATATATATATATATATACATACATATATATATGTGTGTGTGTATCATGTTAAAACCTTCAAAAGAGTATCTTATGTTCATGGGGAAATCCCAACACGTAGGAGGGTACTAAAAGCCATATAAATGTGCATTTTTTGCTCATCCTTCAAAAGTTTTCCTTCAGTTTTTTCTTAATTTCTTTAGTTGAACCCTCAGAGCTACTATGCAACCTGCTGACGTAATTCATTCAGTTGTTAAAATGATGTTTTTATTTACACTGGCATGACTTAAAATTAGGGCCCAACCGATACATAGGCCGGCCGATTTAATCGGCTGATTTTAGCCCTTTTCATAGTATTTAACATTGGCCAGAGTTTTGCCGATGTAACCCCGATACATTCTTAATTTCTCATAAAACATGGACGTGGAAGATGACTATGCACGTTGGTGGCAGCTCTTCTTCGTTCTCTGCTAATGCTGTGTGTATGGATGACTCGCCTACACTCACACAGAGTTGCTCTTTTAAGCCTGAAGGCCAGACATGACGAGCAACATTCCGCAGTGCACAATGTCCCACTGCTGCTGGACCATGGATGTATTATAAGAACTGGATAGCGTGGCTCCGCCTTCTACCATGTAACGGATTTGAAGCCAAAATATCCTCCGTCAGGGCGCCGCCATTGTGCAGCCAGTAGAGAATCTGGACCATATTTTGATGTAGTTGTCGTAAACTGTCGCAAAACTTGGCAGCATACGCCGTACACAATCATTGTGAAACTGCCGTAAACCACGGTTATTTTTAAACTCTAATAACTGATGAAAAATAAACTTTTCAGAAAAAAGAGGACTTGGAAAACATGCAGCCCAATAATACTTTCATATCACCACAGCATACGGATGGGAGAAATATTTCTACGCTCTGTGCTCGGCTCAGATCAGCCTCACAGACAGACCGGACACCGCCAAACAGTTTTCCTTACCGACGCCACCTCTGTCATTGTCAATACTCATGAATTGGACATTCTGATGGCAGGGGATCAGTTCGGCCGTGACTGTTTTTTTGTGGTTATGACAGAAATCCGTCTTTATCCGCTTGTTCCCGACACGGCAGCTAAGCTAACTAGCAAGCAAGCTAACTATGCCAGCGTTAGCAGCTCCTCGGAGCCTACATCATGATCAACAGACTCAACCGGGGGAGACTTCAGCGTAGCTGGGGACTTTAATCAGGCTGTTTAAATAAGTTTGTGAAATATGTGCAGTGTCCCACAAAATATTTTGATTTCCTCACGCACATTACCTCATGTTGATAATAAAAAAGTGGTTCTACCTGAACTAAAACCTGCTTCTGATGAACTAATGAGGACTGAAAGGCAGATGTGACAAAGAGTCCATAAACAATCTATATATTTACATTTTTAAAAAGGTAATTTGTTTTATTTTGTAGGAATTTGCCTCAGTTTAACACACTCTTTTATAATGTACCTGAAATCTGCAGAGAAGGAAAATAAAAGATGCTTATGAAAAGAATATTACCTTCAGTGTTTTTGTTCCTTTCCTGTTTACAGCTTTTTAAAAAGTTGTTCTATCTTTACTATAATCCTCCTCTACTTTTCCTCAACAAGAAGTACAAGATACAGAATCACTCTTTTTTTAAGGTGATGTAATTAATGTCCCAGAAGTTCAACGTATTTTTGCACGTTTTTGTACTCCAAATTTCCTCTCTGGTGTAAAGTTTAACAAATACTAAAGGACAAAGAATTGTTTCTATATATATATATATATATATATATATATATATATATATATATATATATATATATATATATATATATATATATTTTAATCGTGTTTTTTTAAATCAATTAATCGGCCAATTAATCGGTAATCGGTATCAAATATCGGTATCGGCATCTGCCTCAAAAAATCCATATCGGTCGGGCCCTACTTAAAATAGCAATAAACTAGTTAGCTTGAATATCTAGTTAACCAGAGAAAAAGCTGAAGATAAAAACTTGGATTTAAGGTAAGAAGTAACATTTTTGTCCGGAACTTTCAAAAGAGGCACACAGTGAAAACCTCACCTGGGACAGTTACAGTAACTCATGTTTACTGATCAGATTCTGAAGGACACTTCCTTGTTTTCCATTCTCTTCCTCCATCACAAATAAGAAAAGCATGCTCCATATGCTGTGTACACAGTTATTTAGTCCTTTTTACTTTCATCACTACAACAGTTTATTCACTGCCAGAGAATTCAAACATCCTGCTTGAAAGAAAAAAAAGGAAACTCGCATAAATGCTCAATTTAGCTTATTTCCTTCCTGCCGGCATGTGTTTACGTCTTTGATTTTTTTATAATCAATGATACATTTCCCTTTGAGAGTGCTAACTGTGAAATCTTGTGACTGAGCACATCTGCTTAGCTGATGGCGACACAGACTGTGCAGAATGTGTGAAGCGTGTGTTTGTGTGTGAACGTCTGAAGGTTGGGATGAGTTGAGTGTGGGTACATGAAACATGATGTTCCGGAAGACTTTCATTGAGGACAGAGGCCTGGTGTGAGGCAAGGCTGGATAATATGGACAAAAGAGCCATGCCTCAATTGTCGTGGCTAAATGGTGACACATGATGTGTACTTGAGTTTATATGACCCTGTCAGTAAATATTAAAACACCAAAATTCAGAACTTTTATTAAATTCTATTAAAAGAAGGAATAAATCTATATTTGTTAAATTCCACAGCAGCAAAAAAAAAGAAGAAGTCCTAAAGCCAGTTTTAGGAACTTTTCCATTTATTATTTTCAAAGAGGAAAGACAACTCCTAGACACTGTTGACACTGAACAAAACAAAGGATGAAATTTTCTTATGCTGAGGTTGTCAATACGGATTTATTTTAAAATACTATGTGTTTCAAAATGATAAATCCAACCTTGCATCAAAGCTGTGGTGACTTCGAACCAGAGGAAAGGCCTAAAAATAAAAACAATATAAGTTTTTTTAATCTGAATAGTATAGTAATAACATCCAGATCAAATTTTTGTCATAAAACAATCTCTAAATAGTTCTTTAAAAGAAACATAAAGCACCTGTTCCATAATGAAAAGATCAGCCCTCATAAAAAACTGAGATAAGAGGTTTTAGTCCAGCAGCACTAACACATTACTTTTCTATTTTGACAATGAATGAAAGGGAGTTTAACAGAAGTAAGTACAAACTGACTGCATGTGGCCCGGGTTGCCCTGGGTTTAAACTGTGCAACATTTAGACCAAGTAATGCAAAAAGCATGTGGAAATGTTCAAGGTCCTTGCTCCTTGGGAATTTTACCCACTTTTACAAAGTTTGGCAGTATAATTCCAAAAGTTTGAAAGCATGTAGGAGTTTGTCTGATATACCAACAGGATATTTTTGATGAAAATAAACAATCTAGTGCCAAATAAATACCTAATGTGGGAATTCTTGGAATTTTTGGAATTACTTTTGCTGTTAAACATCAAACAGGTATCTGTATAATTTGATTATTACAAAATTTCAGAGGATCAGAGAATCATCTTACATGCCATTATGTTCATAACTTTAAAGCCTTTAGTGGCTCTTAGTACAATGATCTTTTCACAGTGCATTTGACCTTCCATTTCTAACATTGTCATAAACACTACCAATATGGAGAACAATGTTTTATTTTTCTTTTTTTTACTCTGTTGTCTTGTTTCACACAAATGGACTTCTCTTTATATATTACTCAACACTAGTGGGACATTTAGCTCTTAACTCAGCATGAGGGTCTAGCCATTAAAACATCTCTATTTCATACACACATGTACACACATAAAAGAACACATGGTAATGTACAGTGTACTCACTGTTCCCTCCCTGATCGGGGGAGATCGGGTAATCCTCCCAACGCCACATGAATGTCTGCTTAGACTAAACACAGCACAGCAGGACTGTCTTCGCAAGCATCAAGCAGTCAGAGACAAATGCTTGCACAGTGAGGCCTCAGTTAACCTTTATGCATGTCCAATATTCCATCTATGTCCCTCACATAAAACCCCAGTGGATAAAACTGTTCCATCTGAAATACTTGGACTCATTTAACCAGGTGCAATGGCTTTGAATTCATGTGCAGCATTACCAGCATATCTTTTTAAATATATAATAATCAGTTTAATCAGCATTACTATTATTATTATCATTGTAGTGCTGTAGAAAAAGCCCCCTTTAACGTCATTGTGCAAAGACTGGAGTGAAAGCAGTTAGAAATATATGCCACTCCTCAACAGGCTGCATATCCTGCCCTCAATCCAACAGACCTCTGCGATGTCTAAACCATTAAAAAGCTTATTTCATTATACATTCCCTGTGACAGGTTAAGTGCCAAAGTCACCTCCATTGATGGTGCTTTACCTCATGAAACCGACTAATGATCAATAACAAAACAATGTCTCCAGAACACAAAAAATACTGTAATTAAACGAGGTGGTCAAGATGAACAGCTCAAATTTAAAACACCTTAAAAAGAAACACTGGCTTAATTAAGAGTCCACTGACACAACCATCAAAGGCCCCAATCAAATATCTCCAAGAGCACTTAGTTGCTGATTTAATCTGTGTGTAATGACGCTGATCGATTAAGGATGTGTATTTGAAGGACAAACATGTGTTTTTCTCCACTTTACTCAATAAATGCCCTGGTCCAATCAGAGACTGTGATTAGGGGTGATAGATGGGTGTCCTGAAGTGTTCTGAACTGCAACATTGGTCAGTGACGATATGAAGAATGATCGAAATATTTTCAAAGCACTTTTATTCCACTCATAGGATGCTGGGGTGGGTTACGTCTCCACATTAAGAACCCCCAAAGAAAGATAGATTCTTTTTAATCTATACATGCAGTGACCGATTTAGCAATTTGGGGGCCCATGGAGAGCACAGGCATGGGACCCATCATTTCAGTAGTTGATCACCATTCAAGTCATTTTACTTTGAGCTGTGCCACTAGTTATATGCATAACAGGCCTTCTGATGTCATTTTAGCATGAAGAGGGTTCTTCTTAAGTTCAACAAAGATACTTTTTTTTTTCAGACTATTGGGTGTATGGTTTGGGTGGTAGCATTGACTTTGGTAGTTTTAAATATTGTGCTTTTTGGTGCTTTTGTGTTTTGTTAAACTGCTTTGTTGAAAAAAAAATTAATAATCTTGAAAATTGTGATTAAAATAATGATTATCCTCCTTGTGTTTGCCAATAAACTTGCATAAAATCAGGGTTGAGGCCACCGCACCCACACTTACGGATACACCACTGCCAGTTTTATTTACACACTGACAGAGGCATCATATTACTTTGGCATGCTGTTGATCTATCAGTCAATCAATCTTTATTTGTATAAAGAGATAACAAGCGTTATCTCAAGACACTTTACAATATAGCATAGAGTTGATGGTATGAAGGGTTCTATTTATGGAGAAGGGGGCAAAAAATACAAGGCAGCGACTGACTGTACAACAGGTAGATGTAACAACATTTCCTTATTCTATCATTCCCCTGATCCTGATGCAAACTACAGTCAAATTATGTCACTTGGTCACAGAGTAAACAATAACTACAGCCCCTTCTGGACAGTGATTGACTGGTTAAGGGAATAACACTTTGAAGAAAATGTACTAAAAGAAGTGAAAAACAACACTGAAAATCTCTCTTCTTGGTGGAGTTAAGACCCAAAACTTCAATTACAGTTCAATACAAGGGAGCAAACACACTGAATATAAATACAAAGAAAATCTCTCATGCACTCAGACTCCCACTCAGCTCCCACAAGCATTCGGCACCCACGGGATGTAAAAATGAACTTTTATATGAAAATCATACGAATACTGATGACAATGATTAGAGCTATTGGAGAGATAATAATAATATCAGAGGCAACAGGCTCAGCCTGAGGCTGAAAAGTTGAAGGGTTGATGGTAAATAGTCTCTAAATGGGAAATGGTATTAGATGGTGTTAGGGTCTTACAATGTCTTGACATGGTTTTAATAGTCTTGAAGTGTCAGGCAGACCTAATAGCACTCATCGAATAGTATTGATTCCCGACTTTGAGAAATCATGAAGTGTCCAATGTCCATGTAAAGTAGCTCTGAATGTGTGAATGACAAGCAGACATAGGTAAGATAAAGAATGTTATGCCTTTTCAGGTCAACTTCAAATTTCTAACAACTGACTCTTGAAAAGACCAAACAATTTTGCATTACATTTTGTGTGATACGCTACAACTATGTTGAGTCTATACTGCTCACAGGTAGAGCACACAGCCAATGTAGAGAGCCCCCCCTCCCAGTATCGCTCTGGACTGTTTACAACCATAACAGGCACCAGTTGGATTCTATACACTGGGACAGAGTCTCCTTACCATGCTGGTTTCAAGTGAGGATGCTGTTAGTCACAGGCGGCTGAGTTGG